>JAJMDD010000002.1:0-618208 GCA_030573355.1 Helenozyma rhizophorensis
TGCATCGCCACCACGCCCACCATGAGCAAGCGCCTGCTCGCGGCGCCGGGGCAGCTCCTCAAGACGCCCACGCAGTCGCGCGACGCGTACAACGACGACGAGGGCGCGGACCTCCTCATGTACCTCGCCACGCTGCCGCTGCCCGCCAAGCCGTACGGCACCACGCCGCGCGCCACGTCCGCGCCGTCCGCCAAGGCGTTCATCGCGCCGCCGCCGCCGCTCACGCCCAAGCGGCCCATGGTGTTTGGCGCCAAGACGCCCCAGAACCGCCTCACGCCGTCCGTGTACGCCAACCTCGCGGTGCCGGGCAGCGCGTTGCCGCTGGCAGGGCTCACGTTGACGCCCGCGGGGTTCAACATGAACGACTACGTCAACTTCTTCACCCCGCTGCCCGGCGCGGCCGCGCAGGGCAAGGTGCTCATGAAGACGCCGGACTTTGGCGTGCCGCCCGCCGGCAGCTCCGTGGACGGCAAGATGATCAACTTCGACAAGGTCGAGCTCTTTGGCCACGCGCCCGACCAGCCCAAGGAGGGCTAGGCGCGCGACCGCGGGCGGTCCCCTCTGCATTAATAGAACACACGGCCACGCCACACGGCCACACCCATACTGGCATACTGATCCCACGGCAAGCACAACGGGACTTCATCAGCCCGATTCATCCGTCCAGGTGCAACACTCTGCGACTCCACTATCCCCTGAAGCATCCGCGAGGCATCGCGAAGCATCCGCGAAGCATCAAGTTGCAGTCCTCAACTTACTGTTGAGACTTGCATGCATTGCCGCTCGCAATCGCTACCCGACTAGAAACCAACAGATGGCGCTTCGGATAGCATGCGAGCCGGCTACGGACTCATTTTGTTGGAACCTTGTCGTCACTGAGACGCAACTAGAGCATAGATGTATGCGCTGCGACCGAAGTGCACCGACACGGCAATCGACCAACGCAATTCGACTTAATTACTTAGTACACGGAAATACGACTGGCACATAGGTAGATCATCGATGATCTCGATACATGGGTGCAAGGGCAGTATGGAACCCTTGGGCCTTGGATACAGGCTTCGGTAGGAGCTTCCGAGTGTGCAGATGGTCCGATGCCCCACGCCACTAGCACCGACTTACAATCTGCGTTCCACCGAAAGTAGAAACGACCAATTAGAGTAGAGGTAGATGACAAGTAGAGGACAAGTAGACAGGTAGGGATCGAGGTCAACTATGCGAGTCAATAGGCAGTAAGCCGGCGAAGTGTGGAGAGTCGCACAGAGATGAGAAAAAAGTAACCATGACGCAAGAACAGAAGCAAACCCCCGAGGACGCCAAGGTCGAGCAGTTGGATGTCGAGCACTTGAAGATCGACGAATCTGCACAGGGCGAGGCCGCCGAAGGCGCCGGCGACGACAAGAAGAAAAAGAAAAAGAACAAGAAGAAGAAGAAGACCGGCCCCATCGACAGCTCGTACCCCAGCGGCGAGTTCCCCGAAGGCCAGTGGATGGAGTACCCGTTGGAGGTCAACAGCTACCGCACCACCGACGAGGAGAAGCGGTACCTTGACCGCCAGCAGAACAACCGGTGGCAGGACTTCCGCAAAGGTGCCGAGATCCACCGCAGAGTGCGGGCCAAGGCCCAGCAGCTCATCAAGCCCGGCATGCAGATGACGGAGATCGCCGACTTGATCGAGAACTCCGTGCGTGCGTACGCCGGCAACGACCACACGTTGAAGCAGGGCATCGGCTTCCCCACCGGGCTCTCGCTCAACCACGTAGCGGCGCACTACACGCCCAACACGGGCGACACCACGGTGTTGAAGTACGAGGACGTGATGAAGGTGGACATTGGCGTGCACGTGAACGGGCACATTGTGGACTCGGCGTTCACGCTCACGTTCGACGACAAGTACGACAGCTTGCTCACCGCGGTGCGCGAGGCCACCTACACCGGCGTGAAGGAGGCGGGCATCGACGTGCGGTTGAACGACATTGGCGCGGCGGTGCAGGAGGTGATGGAGCTGTACGAGTTGGAGCTCAACGGCAAGAGCTACCCCATCAAGTGCATCCGCAACTTGAACGGGCACAACATCGGGGACTTTGTCATCCACCTGGGCAAGACGGTGCCCATCGTGGCCAACGGCGACATGACCAAGATGGAGGAGGGCGAGACGTTTGCCATCGAGACGTTTGGCACCACGGGCAAGGGCTACGTGGTGTCGCAGGGCGAGTGCTCGCACTACGCGTTGAACCCGGGCATGGACGCGGTCAAGTTGCCCTCGCAGCGGTGCAAGGACCTCGTGCTGTCGATCAAGGCCAACTTCGGCACGTTGCCGTGGTGCCGGCGGTACTTGGAGCGTGCGGGCGAGGACAAGTACCTCTTGGCGTTGAACCAGTTGGTGCGTGCGGGCGTGGTGGAGGACTACCCGCCGTTGGTGGACACGCTGGGCTCCTACACGGCGCAGTACGAGCACACCATCTTGTTGCATCCGCACAAGAAGGAGGTTGTGTCGAAGGGCGAGGACTACTAGGTGCACTGGGAAATTATATAGGAACACCTTGCCCAGTAGCTTTCAACAGAAGAAAAGCGTTGCAGGTCCAGAGGGTAGGTGTATGCAATTGTGTAAGCGTACGCAATTGTCAATTCATAATGTAGGTGCACAATGCAAGTGTCGCAATTGTGCAAATGAATACCGATGGTACACAAATGAACAAATGTAGGCACAATTGGGTGAATACAAATCTAGATGTTCTACATGTAAGCGTACAAATGTGTAATTGTATACGAGTGCAAATTTACACTAATGTAGGTGTATACAAATGTGGGTGTACAATGTGGGTGTACAAATGTGGGTGTACAAATGTGGGTGTACAATGTGGGTACAATGTATGTACAATGAAGGGCACAAGTGTGGACAAAGTAGGTCAAATGTGATGGTCAGCATAAATGTATGTAGCTGTGCTATGGCTGCGCCATGGCTGCGCCGAGGCAAGAGCAAGCGAGCAGCCAGATCGGACTTTAAGCTTAAGACACCAGCGAAAATGCGTTCCAGTCACATGGTCACGGTTGTCGCCATGTGCAGCAACTCAACCAAAACATGACAGCAGAAACGAAATGTGAAAATGACTAAAGAGGAGAAAAGTAGACCCCGAACAAGAAGGCAAAACTTAATTGTTCGTTCGTTGCCAGACGTCGGCTCAGCCGTACGCCGGCCGCTGCTTTACGTCATTGTCCATCAGCTAGATATTTTCCGAAGGAGGAGAAACGCCGCTCGCTCCATGTGAAACCGGCGCGACGCCGACAACAACGAAAGTAGACTGAGAGACAAAGCGAGTAGGCCAATACAGTAGGCTCACGCCAGTAGCCGCCGCAAGTGGTAGCCTGTGGCGGTGTTTTTGGTGCCGCTGGCATATTCCAACACCTTCGCATACTTCGAAAAAATCCCCCCTTCTCCCATTTCTTCTTCTTCCCGTGCCCATCAATTGAAAATGGAGGTGTCCCCCAACTTATTGACCTACAAAGGTATGTTTCCCGGACGAAAGAGCCCACGGCCCGTTCCAGGTGCTTTGTCTGTTGGCCAATTCTCTGTTTTGTTTACCCCGTCAGCAACATAAGATAGACAACCGCACAGCCGAGACCAAGCCCGGGGTCTCGAAGACGCCCCTGCCTTTGCATCTTCACATTGAGCATTCCCCATCCCCGCTATCGCCCAAGTCTCGAGCTTCCGGCGGCGATCCGCACATCTAGACGACACGGTAAAACAAACATACAGAACACTACTAACCCCAGGTTCCTTCACCGAGCCCGCGACGGAGTACCTCTACTTGTCCAACTCGTCCGACCAGCCCTTGGCTTTCAAGGTCAAGACCACTGCGCCCAAGCTATACTGCGTGAGACCCAACGCCAGCATCGTGGAGCCCGGCAAGTCGGTCAAAATCTCTCTCATCTTGCAGGGCTTCACCCAGCCCTTGCCCAAGGACTACAAGTGCAAGGACAAGTTCTTGATAGTGTCGTTGCCCTGCCCCGAGTTGCTGGACCCCGCCAAGGTCAGCGAGTCGTGGGCCGAGTTGGAGGTCAAGTACAAGGAACAGTTGCTACAGAAGAAGTTGAAGGTCAATTTTGTGATTGACGACGACGACGAGTCCCACGTGGACGACACCACCTTCGCCAACGCGACCCAGTCCGCGCCGCTTGCTGCCGCAGGCAGCGAGGCCGACGCGACCGTGAGTGAGCCTAATACCGTCGAGACCCCCGCCAGGAGCAGAGCGGCCGACTCCGACGTGCCTGCGTCGGTGCAGAAGAGCGTGCCCGCGGAGGAGCGCGAGGAGTTGGCTGCGTCGCAGGCCGAGATCTCCAACTTGTCCGAGAAGTTGGACTCCAACGAGTTGCTGGAGAAGACCGCGACCGTCGAGGAGGCGGTTCTGGGCGTCTCCATCCCATTTGCCGCGATCTTGGTGCTCATTGCGTTGTTGTTGGGGTGGTACCTCTTTTAGGGGCGGAGCATTTCTTATAAAATGAACATAGGTGTATGATTGTTGACATTGTGCTGTGTACGCCGCTGCTGATTCCGCAGGCTTTCTCGTCCTTTTTCTCGCTATTCTCGCATGGTCACTTGCGTAGACCTGTAGCATTTCGCGATATTACTATCATCAAGATACTACCACTATCATGGGACGAGCCACCATCCGCTCCGGCTCCATCAACCTCCTCAACACCATCATAGGTGCGGGCATCCTAGCGATGCCGTACGGACTAAAAAGCAACGGCCTCGTTTTCGGCTCCGCGTTGATCGTGTGGAGCTCGCTCACGTCGGCGTTCGGGCTCTATCTCCAGAACAAAGTGGCCAAGTACACCCAGCAGCAAGACGCCGTGTCGTACTTCAGCCTTTGCCAGTTGACCTATCCGCAGCTCTCGGTCATCTTCGACGGCGCCATTGCCATCAAGTGCTTCGGCGTGGGCGTATCGTATTTGGTGGTGATTGGTGACCTCATGCCAAAGATCATGGAGAGCATGAACGTGGCTCCAGATTCGCTTTTCATGGAGCGCAATGTGTGGATCTCCGTGTTCATGGCGGCGGTGGTGGCACCGCTCTCCTTCTTGAAGAAGTTGGACTCGTTGAAGTATACCAGTATTGTGGCGCTCTTCTCGGTGGTGTATCTCATCTGCTTGGTGGCAGAGCACTATGCGTTCGACCGCATGACGGAGAGGGAGGTGGACATCTTCGGCCCAGTCTCGTGGAAGAAGACGTTGGCGTCGTTCCCCATATTCGTGTTCGCATACACCTGCCACCAGAACATGTTTGCCATCATCAACGAGCTCAAGAACGACGAGAAAGACGGCTCGCAGACGCGGCAGTCCAATCTCATCATCCGCAATGCCATCCTGGTGGCGTGCATGTCGTACTTGGTGGTGGGCATTTTGGGCTACTTGACGTTCGGCAACAATGTCAACTCCAACATCATCACCATGTACCCGCGCGACTCGGTGCCGTCTCTCATAGGCCGCTTGTGCATTGTGATTATGGTGTCGTTATCGTTTCCCTTGCAATGCCACCCGTGCCGCGGTTCGGTCAACCACGTCATTTTCTTTGTGCGCAACGGCGTGAAGTCGGGCTGGAAGCTCCGCAAAAGCAACGTGACCGCCGACGGATACGCGCCGATTTCGGAGAACGACGTCGAGTCCGTTGCCGAGGAGTCGTTTGTGAGCACTACGCCCATGGAAGGTGCCCAGGACACCGATGGCCATGACCCCATCATCGTGCCGATGACCACCACGAAGTTCTACGTCATTACTACTGTGATTGTAGTGGCGTCGTACCTCGTGGCCATCACCGTGAAGTCGTTGGCGCACGTTTTGGCGTTTGTCGGCTCCACTGGGTCGACGTCCATCTCTTTCATCTTGCCTGGTTTGTTCGGCTACATGTTGATCAAGCCGCTCAACGGCGCGGCAACTTTGTCGCCGCTTGAGCGCTTCTGCAAGTTTGGCGGTTTGGCCCTCAGCATCTGGGGAGTGGTGGTGATGGTTGTGTGTTTGAGCGCAACTATTTTCCTCGGTGCCTCTCATTGAGCGCTATAAAATGGTCGGTTCTTGCAATGCCGAGTCGACCTTACAACTGATGTAAACTACAGACTGTCGTACTGACATATATATTCTCGAGGGACAGCCCTTGACGGTCTCTACTATTCAATTACAGGCCTATTCTGATGTGTATTGTAACTGCTCATGTCTAAAGAATCAAATCTTTTCTTTCCCACCCGGTCTTGTTCTTGCTCTTCAAGCCGTACTCCGGTTGCGGCTGGTCCACGCCTTCGATCTTCATCGCATAGGGATTGCGGTCAGCCTTCTGGTCCAAATTGGCCAAGGTGTGGTTGACCTCTCTGTGCTTGGACTCATCCGCCCGTACACGCTGCACCAAGTCCAAAAAGGTCGACTTTTCGTTTAACTCGGGCCAGTAGTCCTGGGCGATCTGAGGCACAGTGATTGAGTCGAACTTGGGCAAGCGGTGTGCCTCCAAGTCGTGAATGAGGTGCGTATATGTGCTCACTGCCTCTTCCTCCAAGTACCCCACGAAGCGGTGACAATAGCGGGGCGACAACAAGTAAAGGAAGAAGAAGACGTTGCAAAAGACACCTTGGCCCACGTACACGAAGAACTTTGTGAACCACGAGGGCTGGCCAATCTTGATGAACGTCAACAAATGCATTCTCTCATTGTATGCCTCGTCCAACAACGTCTCGATCCACGCCTTGTCTCGTTTGAGCAAACGTAATGAGTGGAGATGCCTGAGGAAGGCAGCCACCATGCCCGGAACGCCGGCCACCGACTCCAAGAAGATGATCCGAGTGAGCCACTTGTTCTCCGTCATGTGGTAGCGAGTTCCCTTGAAGCGGTGCTCGTGTTGCTCGGGTGTGACCGGTTTCTTGTACCCCGTTGCGAAGTTGAACACTGACTTGCAGAAGTTCATGGCATGGTACGCGATCTTGTCCTTCCTCGTCACCGGTGGGCGGTGCAAGAACTCCACCTGGGCACAGTCCTCGTCTGACCACCGCTCGTGAGGGAAGGCTGGATGGGTAATGAACTTATTGTCGTTGTGCTTAATTTCGTCTTCGTTCTCAATCACCCTGGTTTTAATGCTCAACGGTGATACTGAGCTCGCTTTAGGGGTAGGACTGGACCCTGAAGAAGTGGTTCTTGTGATGCCACTGGATCCAGAGTTGAGTCTGGCGAAGGTGAGGCCCACTCTGAGAAGAGAGGGCTGTGTTCTGTGTAAGGTTAACATGATCTCTGGTCTACGAGCTTCGGACAGTCCACCGATTTATAATAGCAGTCGGAGTTGCACGGCTGATGACTGCTGCGCGAGCGGTGTTTTAGTTCCGTTGGCTCCGTGGACAAATCAAAAGCTTATGCCTGAGCAACTACCCCAGACTAAAGGAGTATTCCGGGTGCAGGCCTGCACCGTGGACGGAGGTACTGCTTGAGGTTTTTCCGAGCTAAGCAGCACTTCACACAGAAACCTTTTGTGTAACGCCGACTCGGGCCGTACCGTGGGAGCCAGTAGGTATCGATATTGCCGGAAACATGGGTGCGCAGTTCCTCAAATCTGAAGAGTTGGATGCTGTTGTCGCACTGTGGCTGCACACGGCTGGAATCGGGCGTCGGCATCGGGCGTCGGGCGTCATCCCAATGCGGCAAGTCACGGAGGTTGATTGTTAGGTCCGCACCATCCGGCCATTCCGCTTCCCAAGAGCAGCGCCAAAGCAGCACCCCAAGAGCAGCACCCCAAGAGAGCCCCCAAGAGCAGCACTGTGCGATAAGCAAGACGGTAGGTATGCTTGTGGCCACACTCATCGAGCACACTTGTAGCTGAAGTCGACTACGGTTGTGGCTGCATTATGGCTTGTGGGCTCGCCGGCAATTAAGGATTCGCTTCCACTTCGATCGATGCGGCGTGAAAAAATATGGGTTTGACTTAGGGCGTCGTCATCGAGCAGCACTTCATTGGCTGGCAAAAGAGCAGCCGCGCAGGAAACTCGTAGCGAGGCACTTTTCGGCCATGCGTGCGGCTACATTCCAGAAGGCGCAGTTCACGAAAAAGTCCCGCAGACAAACAAAACAATGAACCACCATTGATGAAATTCGCAGACGCCCCACGCTATTGTCGTTGGGCCACTCGTGCCTGTTCACGCTTCGGCATGGTAGTGCACAGAGCAGGCGATCTTGACAACTTACCGCGTCTGGCGTCTACTGCCCGAAGAGGAAGAAGAGGTCACTGGCACACCCCTGGTAGGAGCACATGCAACATGGAACGTAGTAGGCGTGACCGCGCACACCTCCCTTCAATGTGGCTTTGTCCGTCGGAGCTGGCAAGCCTTGCGAGTCGTGTGGAGGACAAACACGATTGCAAAATAACTAGACGAGCGACGCGAGACGGGACGCATGGCACGACGCTGCCTCGCAGCACAATCTGGCGGCTCAGGGGCAAAATAGGTGTCGAATGATATTCGAATATTTGCACTGAGCTATATTCGGATATTTTCACTACCTCATTGTGGGCATGTTCCTCTCGGCCCGGCCTGCTCTAAGCCTACTTACGCACGTACGATTGACACCGACATTCACTGAAAGTCCAGCGACAATTCACATTCACCGAATTTTCTCACCGATCGCTCGCACCGACACGTCCTCTTCGCAGCACGTCCACGCCGTGAATCTGGTGTGTTCACGCTCCCGCCTCTAGTTGCGGTGCGCGGTCTAGACCAAACACCGGCTCCTGCACACCGCCCAACCTCCAAGCGGGTTTTTTGTTTTGATGCTCCCTACCTTCATCTTCTCTGATCCCACACAGCACGCCTACACCAACCCTCGCGCCCCAGCGCCGATACCCGCATCCCTCCCCCACTTCATAAATACCCGCTCACGTGCCTGAACCGCCATGGGCTTCTCCATTTCCAGCTTCTTGGGAGACCCGTTCGCCATCACCACCGTGTCGTTCGGCGTGATCCTGTGGATCGTGGCCATCGCCGGCGCAGCGGCCTCTGACTCGTCGTCGTTTCCGCGTTTCACCTGGTGGGGCCTTGTGTACGAGATTGTGTTGATCCTCATCATCTTCCTATTGTACCTCAACAACACCATCGAGCTATACAAGTTCACGCTCGTGGGGCTCTTGCTGGTGGCGTTCGTCTACACCACCAACTCCACGAACAACCTCATCTACAACTCCACCTCCCTGGGCAACTTGTGCTGCGGCGCCGGCTGCATCTTGTTGTCCATGTTGAACATCTTGTGGATCACGTACTTTGGCGGCCACCCCGAGTCGCCCACCAACCAGTTCATCGACTCCTTCTCGGTCAAGAACAACACCTACTCGCACGGCCAGCTCCCCTCGTCCGAGAAGCACGACGACGAGTTTGGCATGCCCCGCCTGGGCTCCCAGGCGTTCCCCGCGGCGGGCCTGCGCCACTCGCAGCTCACCAACAACAAGTCCGCATACATGTCGCTGCTGCAGTTGAACGGCTTGGAGAACTTCTCCAACTCCAACGTCAACAACAACACCTCGGTGCGCAACACCGTCTACAACAACCCGAACGCGGACAACGACTTCACCGTGCCCGCAACCACCTTCCGCTACAAGGCCAAGGCGTTGTACAGCTACGACGCAAACCCCGACGACATCAACGAGGTGTCGTTCGTCAAGGACGAGATCTTGGATGTCGACGACATTGACGGCAAGTGGTGGCAGGCCCGCCGGGCCAACGGCCAGGTCGGCATCTGCCCCTCCAACTACGTCAAGCTCTTGGATTGACCGGGTCTACATGTGTAGAATATTGATGGAACATTGGTTCAACCTGTAGGCCTCATGCGTGATGAGGCGGGCTTTGCTTCTCTGACGTGCACCAACGCCGCGCACGTGCCGGGTGGCTTCGATGCTACTAACCACCTGTCATCCAGCCTAGACCGTAGTCGACTGCACAATGCCATACGATGACCCTAGGGCGTACAGGAAAGCAAGGCGAAGCTTTGCTCGTGTTGGCTGGGTGTTGGTGCGGCGCTACACTTGTGGCGAGTGAGCCTGGTGCCGTCATGTGATCAATTGGCGTCGACTCGACAAGTAGCCGGCGGTAGAGCCCAATGCCCCAATGCCAATGGCGACCCAAGCACGTGCCCTGCTGTGCCTATTAGCCGACTCGGCGCAGTTAATGGCGAAAGCAACGTTTGTGGGGAGCAACCAAAGTGTGGAGCAAAAAAGAAAACTGTTACATCATTACGCGCGGACTATTTTGCACCCACTTGCTGTCACTAGGGCCTATAAAGGAATTCCCGCTCCCCACAATATTCTGTCTCCATAACACAGTTGAAATCAAAAATGGGTTTCGCAGACAAAGTACAAGCTAAACTCTCCAGCAACAAGCAATATTCCGAGACCGACAAGGCCGGCGGACAGGTGGTCGGCAAGGAAACTGTGACGGGTGAGGTCACCGACCAATACAAACAGGGTAACGTCAACAAAGCCAACGTTGCCCAGAGCGCCGACGAGTGGGACAGAAAGGCCGGCCAGGCTCTCGGCAGAAACACCTTGTCTGGCAGTGACAAGGGCGTGGGTTCTAAGGTCCTTGGCAAGAGAGAGAACCAGACCGATGCTTACGGTGAGACACACTCCTCCAATGCTGTGGCGCCCGGCCAGAAGCACTCTGACCCATCTTCTACTACCAATGCCTACGGAGCCGACACTGGATACGGTGTTGGTGGATTAGAGTCGTCTCATGGCACTCATGGCACTACAGGTACTCATGGCACTACGGGTACTCATGGCACCACAGGTGGTTACGGCACCACAGTTACCCACGGAACTACAGGTACTCATGGTTCTGGAACTCGTGGCAACTACGAGAACACGAGCAATGTCCCAGGTGGTTTCGACACCGGCACCACAGGTACTCACGGCTCTGGAACTCGTGGCAACTACGAGAACACAAGCAATGTCCCAGGTGGATTTGACACAGGCGCCACAGGTACTCATGGTTCTGGAACTCGTGGTAACTATGAGTCCTCTGGTAGTCACGGCAACTACGACTCTTCTGGTAGTCACGGCAACCATGAGTCTTCTGGTACTCATGGCAACCATGGCCACGGAGCTGCTGGCACTGCGGCTGCAGGTGCTGCCGCTGCTGGTGCTTTGGGTGCTGCTGGAACCTCCGGCAAGCACTCCAACCACGGTATCAGTGGAGACCATCCCACCAGCTCTAGAGATGTGTCGGGTGGCAGGACTGGTCCTCAGGGAGCGTCTTATGCAACCACCGACCCCCACGGAAAGAGCTCTAGCAACACCGGATACGGAACGAGCTCTGGCAACACCGGCTACGGAACAAACTCTGACAACACTGGTTACGGGTCGAACTCTGGTAACACCGGCTACGGGAACTCTGGTAACACCGGCTACGGGAACTCTGGTAACACCGGCTACGGAACTGGTTCTCAAGGTGCTACCGGCCATTCTGGTACTGGCCATAGCCACGGTGGTGAATACTCTAGCAGTGGAAGAGGAATTTCTGGTCAGGACGACGTCCTCGGTGCTTCTTCGCCTGCTGAGTTGAGGAACAAGGAGCAATCGCACTCTGGCCACACTGGCCACACCGGCGCTGGTGTCGGTGCTGGTGCTGCTGCGCTCGGTACGGCCGGTGCCGCAGGTGCTGCCTTGGGTCACCACCACGAGAACAAGAGGGATGCCACTTACGACTCAACTGGTACCCACGGTACTCATGGTCAGGACTCGTCTTACCCCAACCACGGAAAGGATTCTTCTTACCGTTCCCAGGGACAGGACTCGTCTTACAGCTCCCAGGGACAGGACTCGTCTTACGGCACCCACGGTAAGGACTCGTCGTATGGTACCCATGGAAAGGACTCTTCATACGGTACCCATGGCAAGGACTCGTCTTACGGTACCCATGGCAAGGACTCGTCATATGGCACCCATGGCAAGGACTCGTCATACGGGAAGGACTCATCGTACGGCTCCCACGGTAAGGACTCGTCTTACGGTCACGCTGGTGGCATCACGAGTGGCGGCCACTCCTCCGGTCACCACTCCACACCTCGCTCTGCTGGCGGCAACTTGGGCGGCTCGTTCACTACTGGTGACCACAGTTTGGACAGCAAGATCTCGAAGTTGAGTGTGAAAGAGCAAGAAAAAGCAAAGGATGCTTTCCAGAGAGGATACGACGATGCTCTCAAGCACCTCCACAAGTAAACCTTGTGGGTAAATAGTTCAAATGATTTACGAATGTACAACCAATGTCTCTGAAGCATAGTAAATTGTTCAGTTTCACTTGAATTCGGAGTAAAAATATACAAATTTAAACAGCTAAGACGAGCAGCTGCACTGCAACATGGAATAGTCCGCGCCAATGTCGCTCTGCAAGAGCCACTTCTTCTCAACGTCTTTCAAATCGTCGCCCCACTTTGTGGAGTCGTACGGGTTGAATGCCATTTTCTCCAACTTGTGCAAGTACGACAAGTCTTCACAATCAGTATCCTGCGCTCTTTCAATCACCTCGTCCAAAATCCAGTTTCTAGGAAGGAACACAGGGTTGACCGAAGCACTCAACTTCTTGTCGATGCCGTTCTTCACTGCATACTTCTTGTACTGCTCGAGCCACTGTACCACCAGCTCAGCGATCTCTTTTCTGTTGTAATCTTCATGTGGGCTGACGTCCTTCAAAAGTATCGCCTCAGCGAAGCTTTGTGCGTCGAAGGAGTCCAGAAGCACATCGGCCTCTTGGAGCGTGAGGAAAAACTTGTTGAAGTCACACTGCACCTTCTTGAGCATGTCCAACATTGGTATCAAGAGCTCCTCGTTCTGCTGATCTGGGTTCCGACTTGATACCAACAGTTCGGCCAACCCGAGGCGCTTGAAGAACAACTCCACGTACTTCTTTGTGAAGGCATACCTGTACATCTCGCCGCCCACCTCGATTACCTTGGTAGCACGCTTGATGATCTTGTCTTCCCAATCATGTAGGAACTGGCCGTCTACGAATGCACGCTCGTTCACCAACTCCTCGCCCGCACCAATCAAATGTGCTAGGTCTTCGCCCAAACGGGTCAAATTCCACCAAATTGCAGTAGGGGTGTTGCCGTAACTGTACCTGCCCTGGTGGTCCTCGGAGTTTGGCGTGTAGTTCGGGTCGTACTTGTCCATGATGGAAAACGGCCCAAAGTCCATGGAGAGGCCAATCACAGACGTATTGTCCGTATTCAACACACCGTTCAAGAACCCGTAGCACTGCCACATGGCTGTTGTTGTTGCATTGCGGATGACTATCTCAAAGTACATTTGGTCAAATTCGGTGAGGCTGCCCAACGTGGAGTCCGTCAAGAAATCGGATTTCCACAGCAAGAGCTCCTTCAAGTAGGGGAATTTGCCCTCTCGCGTCGTGAAAAGCTCGTTGATCACGTACTGCGAGAGCATCCGCGCGCCCTTGTGGTCAAACCTCCACCGGTACAAGTCGAAGGTACCCAAGCGGACCCACAGCTCGGCAAAGCGAGCCACAATAGCACACTTTTCGGCTCTATGGCGCTGCGCATACGTTTTGGGGAGGTATGTGAGCGACAACGCCCGTGTGGTTGGGATGCCGATGCTGTTCAAGTGCTCCGAGATGATGTACTCACGGATGGAAGAGCGCAACACCGCTTTGCCGTCGGCAAACCGCGAGTACGGCGTCTTTCCCGAGCCTTTGAGCTGAACTTCGTACTTGGCGCGGTTGACTTTGGATGGCAGGGCTTCATTGAGCGGCTTGGGCACCTCAAACAAGCAGTGCACGCGCCCATCACCCAACTGGCCGGCAAACTGGCCAAATTGCCAACCGGCATAGGCCTGTGAGTACGGAAACGGGAACTTGTGTGACTCGAAGTCGCCCTGGTAAAACTGTCCGCTGACGATTTCCTGGAATTCTTTGGTGCTAGCATCCTCTGGATCGATGCCCAAGTCATGAAGACCTTTGGGCGATGAGGTAAGGTACTTGTACTCGGCTCTTTCCTCGGGCAAAGTGTAGGAGAAGGCGCCCTCGTGGAGAACTCTCGGGGTTCGGATGATATTGTTTTCGTTCTTGATGGCCACCTCTATGGTGGGAATCCCGTTGTCGGGCTTCATGGCGGCCGGAAACGACGCCAGCTTAGGCAATTTGCGAAGAGTGGACATTGATCTGGAGATTCGTGGAAGACGCTTGTACATATGTGGGAAGAGCAGTAGGCGATGACCCTGGCACGAGTCAGCAATAGTAGGCTCTGTGAAGCTCTATGTAGGAGGATGTGGGGAGTTGCGATCTAACGGTGGGTAGTACTCAGTCATATACAGAACCTATGGAGATGTTCGTGCCGGTCCGGATGCTACTCTGATTCGATTCAGTACATTCGTGGACTTCTTGACTTTGGATTCAGTCCCTAAGTATCTCTAGTTATTCAAATTCTGGTTGCATAATGATGTTGTATGTTAGTGCTGTCGAGAAGAGGATGCCAAAGGGAGTCTGTCACGAATAAAAATTGAAGAATAAGCCCCAGTAACGGTGGTCTCCGTCCAATAGCACCCGTCTCTCAGTAATCAACAGCCCTGCTTTGCATGTAGTGGTGGCTTTACGGCAAGCACACTATTGAATGGGTGCAAATTGTGAGTGGAGAGAGGCATGTGCTGCTGAGACGATGATATGACGCAGCGATAATGAATTGCTGAAACAGAGAGTTGCCTTGAGAGCGAGTTGCTTTGAGAGGAGTTGCCTAGAGAGCGAGTTGAGGAGTGAATCGGAGATTCATTGAAATCGTACGTACATGCAAATGATGCGATGGTGCCCATGTTTGCGGTGGGTCATGTGGCGTGCTGCCCGCGGAGGTGGGCGTAGACGTGCTCCAGCACGGCCTTCACCGGCATCTCCTCGATTGCGAAGCCCGTCCACAACACCTGCTGTGCCACAGCCTGGTAGATCATGGCCTCCACACCGCTGATGACGTTCCACCCTTGCCGTTCAAAGTCCTTGTAGAGCCGGGTGATCTCGTTCGGGTGGTAGCACATCTCAAGCACCGCGCCCTTGGCCGGCGCCTGGAGAAACACCTCGAGCGTGGCCCGCGCAGTCTTCTCTTCGGCAGTGGTGGGCTCGAAGTCCGGCACCGTCAACACAACCAACTCCGGCGCCTCCAACGCGGCCGCGGCCTCGGGCGTCGCCACGTGGACGATCTTGCCCTGGAACCCGCTGTCCACCATCAGGCTGGCCAACTGGGCCACCTCGTCGGCGAACCGGTTGACCACGTAGATGGTGTCGCTGCCCAAGTACGCGTGCAACGCATACACGGCCGAGCGGCACGCGCCGCCGCCGCCGTACACCAACGCCGGCTTGTTGTTGTTCCTGCTGTGCTCGACGGTGTCCCTGGCGTTGTAGAGGAACGAGTCGCGGATGCCCACGGTGTCTGTGTTTGTGCCGATGTTCAATGCTCTTCCGCTGGCGTCGAAGCGCACGTAGATGGTGTTGATGGCACCCACCTGCTTGGCGTTGTCGTCCACAATGTCCACGTGCTGGGCCATGACCACCTTGTGGGGCATGGTGACGGCGGACCCGTTGAAGCGCAAGTCGGCCTCGGATGCCGCGTTTGTGTTGGCGGCGATCAATTCGCGGAAGGCGTCCACGTCAAGCGAGTCCAACGGCTGGTACCTGAAGCCGGCGAGGCCTAGCTGGCCAAAGAGGAAGTTCTGCACCACGGGTGCCTTGGAGTGCACCACGCCCTTGCCGAAAAGGTGGAACGTGAAGTTTTTCTTGCGCAACTGCGCAAAGTCCGGTTCTCTTAGCGACATGGATGGCCAGACGTGGGAAGACCCTGGACTAAATGTACAAAAGTGTGGGGAAGCCGCGGACTAGAGCTTTCCCGGAGTCGCGATGCCCATCACCGGCGCTGCCTTCTTCCGACGACATCGCGACATCGCTACGACATTGCAATCGACCCGGCCATCACAATCAGCACAATCAGCATCCCAATCCTAACTATACAACATGCAATGTCATCTTTGCAGTCATCAGCTCACAATTTGCCATGTGCATCAAAAGACGATGGGCCAATAATTCTGCACCAGATGGGATTTGGGCGGCTTCCTTCCTTTGAACGTTGGTATTGTCCGTTGGTATTGTCCGTTGGTATTGTCCGTTGGTTAGTTGTGGCAGGTCCATGAGGGTCCTCCTATTGTAAGGGCAGGCGTCGACACGTGTAGATCGCGCGTATTGTCCTCGGTCGGCATCGCATAGAAAACATTTGTGCGAGCCTTGCTCGGCCCCTGTAATATCAAAGTATTTTCAATCAGTAAGGTCGAAGCTTGCGCCGTCGCCGATCTCACGTTGCACTTCTCGAGTTTCCTGTTCATTGGCTGCAGCACTAGCACCATACTTGGCGTCCTCCATAGTGCGCGACTAGTCGCGTTAATCTGAACAGGCTTCACGACAACGCGGACTCGATCCCACGCTCCTGATCAGCTCCATTATAGTAAGGCCCACAGTCCTTACGACCAGAAACGGCTCTAAACAGTCAACTTCCCTCGCAGCCTACTCGTCCTAATCACAGACATGTCTCGAAGAGCGACCGCAATCAAAGTCGGGTTGGCCGCCGTGTTGGCCATCTTCACGGTCCACCTCGCGTTCAGCCAGTCCTACAACCCCCTTCTGGTTCTCCAGAGCTCCACCGTCCCCTACACAGCGTTCTTCGAGGGGCTTGAAGAGTACGCGATCGACGCGCCGCTGCTCAAGGACCACTACAAGAGCAACAAGGCCGAGCTGCTCGGCAGCAAGCAGTCGGACTTTCTCTTCTCGAAGGAGTACCTCGAGAACGTGCTTGACATCCCCGATGAGACGTTGGAAAAGCTCAAGGCGTCGCACCATGGCTACGTGTACAAGCACATGACCAACTTGATCGCCAAGACGAAAATCTCCACCTTCGGCAAGCTTCGCCGCTCCAGCCCGGAGTGGAAGAAGTACGAGGGCTCCAAAGGATACGTGTTGATCGGCGGCGGCAAGTACTCGTGGTTGTCGTACCTCGTGGTGAGGCAGATCCGTGCTGTGGGCGGCGTGTTGCCCGTTGAGGTTTTCATTCCGTCAAACGACGAGTACGAGAAGAAGTTCTGCGAGGAGGTGTTGCCCAAGTACAACGCGCGCTGTAACGTGCTCGCGTCGGGGCTCCTGGAGACGCTTTCGAAGAAGTTCTCCCTTGGCGGCTACCAGTACAAGATGCTTGCAATCTTGACGTCCGCGTTTGAAAACGTCATGTACATGGACCTGGACCTCTTCCCCACCAGAAACGTCGAGTACCTTTTTGCGTCGACGTTGTACTCGGAGGCGGGCCTCATCTTGTGGCCCGACCATTGGGCACGCACCACCAACCCCAAGTTCCACGAGATCTCCGGGCTCACCGTCAAGGAAAACAAGGTGCGCTACTCGGCGTACGACAAGGCCAGGGCCGCCGCCAAGGAGGAGCTGTTGAAGCCGCTCCTGGAGTTCACGTTCAAGGAGTCGCACTTCCACGACTTTGAGAACGCGTTGCCCGACCCCACGTCCGAGGCAGGCATTCTTCTCGTCAACAAGACGTCGCACATGCGCACGCTCCTCTTGGCGTTGTACTACAACGTGTTTGGCCCCAAGTTCTACTACCCGTTGATGACGCAGGGCAGCGCCGGTGAGGGCGACAAGGAGACGTTCATCGCTGCGGCTGCAGTGATGGGCCAGCTGTGGTTCCAGACGCGCAAGCAGTTCATGTGGGTCGGCTACCACAGCAAGGACGAGAACAAGTTCGTGCTGAAGGCGTTGGGCCACTACGACCCGCTCACGTCTCGCGCCGAGACCGAGAACGCGCACCTTGTGTTCATGCACTGCTCGTACCCCAAGTACTACACCGACTGGTTCTACAACAACCACGACCTCGTGTACAAGACCGGCGAGCACCTCCGCATGTACGAAGCCATGTACTCCAACGTTGGGTATGACTTTGACTTGCGTCTCCAGCAGTTCTTCGTGCAGGGTGTTTGCAAGGACTACTACAAGGACGGCAAGGCGATCGACTCGGACGCGCTCGAAGCAGACGAGTGGGCCGGCAACTTCTTGAAGTACATCGGCGGCGACTTGGAGACGAACAAGAAACGCTGCTCCGAGGTGTACATCCCGCACTTGAAGTGGCTTAAGGAGACCACGGAGTACAAGGACACGCTCCTGTTCGCGTGAGCAACCCATAGATACCGTCCGAGACGGCCAACATCGAGCAACCGAAGGCAGATCGACGAGTTACTGCTGGTCCATATGGATGACGATGGCCAATAGAGTGGACGCCAAGCATTCTCGCCAAGAACGCGTACAACGAGATCTACTCCACAAATGTACGCGTACAACGAGATATTTACTCCACAACGAGATATTCACTCGCCACAAATACGATATAATAGTGAGAGTACATGATTGCTTTTCCTGTCGTGTAGCGGAAGCATCGGCGTGCGCGTCATAGTGCGTATTGACTAAAGTACTGACTAATGCACTGACTAATAAAGCGAGGCTGGCCCATGTAAGCGCGCAGTAATGTTCGGTGGAGATGACCGATCCCCCGCATTTTTCATATTCGGCTTGCGAACCCCGACTCCCGAAGCATGTATTCGAGCATTTATCGGCATTTATTTCAGCTTTTATTCTAGTATTCATTCCAGCAGGCTAAGTAAGCAGATTAATCACGAGCGTGCCTGGCTAGGAAGTGTCGGGGATCGATTTTCCGGGGCTCCGACAGAAGCAATTAATAAGAACCGGCATTCGCTCGGCCAGAGACGCGGGCCGAACGCCGCCATGCAGGGCGAATCAGCCGCAGCAGATGGACGGCACATACCGGCCCATAAATACTGGAGGATGCCCTCCAGGTGTCCACCAATAACCTGAGTGCGTCATGAGTTCGTCGGACCTCGAAAAAGACGAAGATGCTCACCAAGCCGTGCCTCCACCGCACGAGATTTCCCTCTTCCGAGAGCTTTGCTTCGTGGGCGTGGTAGCGCTCTGCCAGATTCTCACCCAGGCCGGCGTTGCCCAAACCATCAACCCGGCCACGGAAATTGCATCCACGTTCGGCGTGGCCGACCAGCCGGGCGAGGTGTCGTGGTTCTCCGCGAGTTACTCGCTCACAGTGGGAACTTTTATCCTCATTGCCGGTCGCATGGGCGACATGTACGGCTACAAATTGGTGTTTGTTGGCGGGCTAGTTGTCATGGCCGTGTGGTCGGTGGTGGCCGGCTTCTCCGCATACACCAAGTCTGCGGTTTTCTTCAACATTTGCCGTGCGCTCCAGGGCATGGGCCCGGCGTTCGCGACGCCCAACGCTGTGGCCCTTTTGGGACACTACTTTCCCCCGGGCAAGAAGCGCATTGCGTACATGGCGTTTTACGGCGCGGTAGCGCCCAACGGCTTTCTCTTTGGAGCGTTGTTGTCGGGAATGTTCGCGCAGATCGTGTGGTGGCCGTGGGGATTCTGGGTCATGGGCATCGTGTGCTTGGCGGTTGCCTTTGCGTCGTACGTTGTTATTCCGCTGCGCATCTCGAACGCGGAAGGCGGCACGTTTGACTGGGCCGGCTCGGTGACGGGCGTGGCGGGCCTCGTGCTCATCAACTTTGCCTGGAACGAGGGCCCCAACACGGGCTGGGACAAGCCGTACGTGTACGTGATGCTCATTTTGGGTGTGTTGTGCCTCTGTGGGTTCGTCGTGGTGGAGAAGCGCGTGGCCGACCCGTTGTTGCCGCCGGCGATCTTGAGGGGCGAGACGGGCTTTGTGTTGGGGTGCATTGCGGCCGGCTGGTCGTGCTTCGGCGTGTGGTTGTACTACATGTTCCGGTGGGAGGATTACGTGGAGGGGGTCAACCCCGTCATGCGAGGCGTGCGCATGGTGCCGGCGGGCATTGCGGGCTTTGTTGCGGCGATGTTGACCATCTACCTTCTCCGCGTGACGTCGCTGGCCGTCGTGATGTTGCTCGCGATGTTGGCTTTCTTCACGGGAATCGTGTTGATGGGCACGCGCCCCGTCGGCCAGACGTACTGGGCACAGTTCTTCGTGTCGCTCCTCGTGCAAGCCTTTGGCATGGATATGAGCTTCCCTGCGGGAGTGGTGATCTTGTCGCAAGCGTTCCCGCGCAAGCAGCAGGGGTTGGCGGGCTCGTTGGTGTCGACGTTTGTGAACTACTCCATTTCGATCGGCTTGGGTTTCGCGGGCACGGTCGAGACCTACACCATCAAGGGCCTTCCGGACACGCTCGACACCAAGATCAAGGGCATGCGCAACGCCTTCCGCATGGGAATGGGGTTGGCTGGAATCGGTGTTCTTTTGGCGGTGGTGTTCATGTGGAAACACAGTACCAGAACGCCCGTCAGCGAGGACGAGGCCAGCGACAAGGCCAGCGAGAAGGTCAGCGAGGAAAAGGTTTAGCAAAAGGTTTGGCACTTATAGAATGTCATGGGTAGAACGTTAATTTTAATATGCACAGAAATCACGTAGGATGGAAGGCAAGCGGAGTACGAAATTCCACTTTAAAGTCCTATTTACCATAATTACAGTTTCCAAGACGCAAGATATGCGTAAGCACGGACATTTGCAAGAATATTTACCTCATAGTACGTCAGTAGCATCATTATCATTAATAAATAGTAAATGATGATTAGAGGTAAAAAGTAAAGTTTAACGGCAGTTTTATGGCGAGGATCCGAAGGTTGCGAAATTCATTGAGCATATTCGCCTCTATATTGCCAATATTAACTTAGATCGCTTCAGATTCTGTCATAGAAATAACTAGCTGGTTAATACGTCGAAATGCTGCAACGTATCTGATAACGTAATTGAGGATATGTGGAATGTATGTGATAATGTAGGAGAATTTGGGTAACCTATTTGATAATCATACTTTGTCGCACCAGGTGAAGTCAGATTGCAATATTGTGGCTGCAACTAAAGCATATTGCCAAATAAATTCGACCGGCCGGGACTAAACTAAGAACATTCTCATTGGAATACAACATTGAAGTACTATAGAAGGTACTATAGGGGGAAGGTTCTGATCTCGGCCCGTATCTGGACATTAGTCATTGCATGTACAGGGATTGCAACTGTGGAGGCATATCGCACCAACATGTCTTCTTCCGTGCTCAAGTCACCGCTCACCAAAAACCTCAAGATCGCCCTCATCCAATTGAAGGCGGGCGCCGACAAGGCCGCCAACTTGGCCAAAGTTGCCAAGCACATCGACAAGGCGGTGGTGGACTCCAAGATTGGCAAGCTAGACTTGGTGATGTTGCCAGAGTGCTTCAACTCTCCGTACGCCGTGGACAAGTTCCGCGAGTACGCCGAGAGCATTCCCGATGGCGAGACCACGGCGTTCTTGTCCGGGTTGGCCAAAAAGCACGGTGTTTTCATCGTTGGAGGCTCGTTTCCGGAGAAGGACTCCGCCAGCGACCAGATCTTCAACACTTCCTTGACGTTTGACCCCGCGGGCGAGATCATTGCCAAGCACAGGAAGGCACACTTGTTCGACATCGACATCCCCAACGGAATCACGTTCAAGGAGTCGGTCACGTTGAGTGCTGGAGACAAGGCGACCATCTTCAAGTTGGGCGACTTCGGCACCGTGGGGTTGGGCATCTGCTACGACATCCGCTTCCCCGAATTGGCGTTGGGTGCATCCAGAGCACCACACAACTCGTTTGCGATGTTCTACCCAGGCGCATTCAACACCACTACCGGTCCCTTGCACTGGCACCTTCTTGCGAGAGCAAGAGCCGTGGACAACGAGATCTTCACCGTGTTGTGCAGCCCTGCGAGAGACGTTGGTGGCGACGGCTACCAGGCGTATGGCCACTCGTTGGTCGTGGACCCTTACGGCAAGATCGTTGCCGAAGCCGGCGAGGGAGAGGAGATCTTGTTCGCCGAGCTCGACGGCTCGTTGTTGCCTGCGGCCAGAGAGGGCATCCCGGTGCACTACCAGAGACGCTTCGACATCTACGACGACGTCACGACCAGTTTGAAGGTGAAGGACATCTGATGAAAATAGAGACAGTGAGTTGACCTCATGCTTAGTCGTGGCAGGCGCTAGAGCTGCGTATGTAAGTGATAGATATGTCTCTTTAATGGTGCCAGCGTTGTAGTATATGCTAAGCGTTGTAGTATATTCAAGTCTATTCCTCATCCTCCTTTCTGTCCACCCACTCCTGCAACACCTCCATGAACTCCTGGGGCTTCTCGCTGATCACCCAGTGGCCGGACTTGATGTCCTTCACCTCGAAGTCAGGGAAATAGTTGCCGATATCGGGGATAACGTCGTCCGGAACGTAGTTGGACTCCGTTCCGCGGATGAACAAGGCTGGCCCTTGGGTCCAGCGAGCCACAGTGGGGTCGTACGGCCACGACGCAATGTTGCCGCCTGCAACAGCTTTGCCAACGATATCGAGCGGGATTTTGGACGTGATGACGTCGTCCTTCTTGCCGCGGTTCATGTTGGTCAAGAGGAACTGGCGCACCTCCTTCGAGGGCTCGACCTTGCTCAATTCGTGGTCGACGTCCTTGATGTTGGTGTATCTCTTCACTTCGAGCGCATACTGCAACTGGCGGATGTAGCGGCCAAATGGCCCGTTCGAGGACGATAGACATGCGGGTGCGTTGTCGACCGAGACGATCATTTTTGGGAGCTCGGGCCGCCGCAACGCCAACGCCATCACCGTCTTTGCACCCATAGAGTGGCCGATGAGGATGGGTTTCTGGGGGAAGTCCGACTCCTCGATGAACTGCTCGACATCGGCAGAGAGCGCAGGGTAGTCGAGCCGATCGTGGTGGGGCGACAGGCCAAAGTTGCGGAGGTCCAAGCAGTACACGTCTCGTGCCATGCTGAAGGAGAGCTGCTTGGCCACAGTGCGGGTATTGCTCTTGGAGCCAAAGATGCCGTGGAGGAAGATGAGCGGAGACTTGACCGAAGATGTTGGGGCATCGAACTTATCGAAGCTGAGGGGCACGGTCTCGATCTCTTTGGAGAGCGCGTCGCCTAGGTGAGCCCCGTTATTCACCGCATACGAGAGCGAGCGGACGGGCGTGCTTTGTCGCAAACAACGTTGGAGCATCTGGGTGCAAATGTTGCTTTGAAGTGCGCACCTACATCCAGGCCCATTCAGGCCGATCACCATGGACCAGCCCTAGCTCCGACTCCTTGAATTTCGTTCACACAATTCTACTTATCCGATTAACGGCAACTGCTCTATTGCGATCGTTACGCTTTCTATTATGCCCTCACCTTCACCACTCAATCTATTAAGTGTCCAGAACCTCCTCCTTCTTCTCCTCCTGGATCACGCCCCAGCCTAGCTTCAGATTCAAGCGGTCGTAGCGGGCACGGTCGCGGTCGCTCACGCTGGGCGTGATGCTGGAAAGCGCGCCCATAAAGTCCGCCTTGGTCACCAGAATGGTGTCGTCGCCCACCTCGTCCACGTAGTAGCCCGAGTCGTCCAACTGCTGCACCTGCTGCCCGTGGAAGAACTTCTTCTTCAACGCAAACACACCTGCCTCCCGCACCAACAGCGACAAGTCCGCACCAGAAAAGTTGCGGCACCGCTCGTCGTGCGCGATGGTCTCCAAGTCCACGTCGGCCGCAAGCGGCGTGCGGTTGGCTCCGGTGAGGGTGGTGAGAATGTCAAAGCGCTCCTCCGCCGTGGGCAATTCGATGTAGAGCGTCTTGTCCAAGCGGCCAGGACGCAACATGGCCGGGTCGATCATGTCGGGACGGTTTGTGGCGGCCACCACGAAGATGCCATTGCGGTCGTTGAGTCCGTCGAGCTCGGTCAACAACGTGTTGACCATGCGGGCGCTCAGCTCCGACAACGACAGCGACCGCCGCGGCACCAAAGCGTCCAACTCGTCAAAGAAAATGATGCAAGGCGCCGACGCCCGTGCCCGCTGGAACACCTGCCGCACCGCCCGCTCCGACTCGCCCACGTACTTGTTGAGCAACTCGGGGCCCTTGACAGAGATAAAGTTTGCCCGCGACTCGTTGGCCACGGCCTTGGCGAGCAACGTCTTACCGCATCCGGGCGGCCCCCACATTAGCACGCCGGCCGGCGCACTGATGCCCACCTTCTGGTATAACTCTGGCTTTTTGATCGGCTGCACCACGCACATGTGCAACTCCATGCGCACCCTCGACAAGGCGCCCACGTTTTTCCACGTCACGTCGGGAACCGTGGCGAAGCCCTCGCGCTTGGCGGTAGGCTGGATGCCGGGCAACGCCACTTGGAAGTCGTCGTACGTGATGCGGAGCGGCGCGAGCTGCTCGTCGGAGAGCGGGCCCGGATGCCGTGCGAGAAATTGCTGGATGGTCGACAACTGGTCGGCGTCGGATTTCAGGGCGAAGTTCAATGACGCGAGCTTGCTCACTGCGTCGATGTCCATTGAGTCGGCACCGTTTGCCTCGACCTCGTTCAAGTTCTCGAAAATGCGTTTGATAGCTGCAATGCCGGCTGCAGTGACCAAGCTCTTGAGGTCCGCGCCCACGAACCCCGGCGTCATCTTGGCTAGCTCGCGGAAGTTGAAGTTGTCCGCTTCAAGCTGCAACTTGGCCGTCATGGTCTTCAAGATCGCCATACGCTGGTCCTCGTTGGGCACGTTGAGACAGATCTCACGATCGAAACGGCCCGCGCGGCGCAACGCCGAGTCAAGCGAGTCGGGGCGGTTGGTGGCTCCCAACACAATCACAGGCTTCCCGTTGGTGTTTTCAAGCGTCATCTCGTCCATGAGCGTGAGGAGCTGGGCCACAATTCTGCGTTCCATCTCTCTCTGGGCCCCGCCATCCCTCTTCGGCGTGATGGCGTCGATCTCGTCCATGAAGATAATGCATGGAGCAAGTGCCTTGGCTTCCTCGAAGATCTCCCGCAACTTCTTCTCAGACTCACCGGACATGCCTGAGACCACCGATGGAGCAGAGATGTTGATGAACGGCACCTGCAACTCGCCCGCCAATGCATTGGCAATGGTGGTCTTTCCGCAACCGGGCGGTCCATACAAAAGAACGCCTCTCCCGGGCTCGACGCCCGTCCTCAAGTAGATTTCTGGGTGCAAAATGGGCAACGCAACAAACTCCATGAGCTGCGCGGTAATGGCCGAGAGGCCACCCAACGACGACAAGGTCATGGTGGGCGGCGTGTGGTCAATCTTGGGCTTCTTGGACTTGCCGCCTTTGGCATCCTTGGCCCTTTTCTTCAGCTTTTCGGCATCCAGTTCCTTTTTCTCTTCGCTGGCTGCCTTCAGGTCCCACATTGCCACGAGCGACTTATTGAGCGCATTCGAATCTTTTACCTCCATCATGTTATTCGCGTCAATGCCTTCAAAGTCGCTATCGGCCTCAGCAGCCCGCTGAAGCTCGTATTCATCTTTCACCTTGATGACTTCTGCTAGTTCCTCTTCCTCGTCCTTGCGGAGCTCATCCAACATTTCGTCGACGTAGCCCTCGAGAAGCGAACGCTTCATCCGCCGAAGCAGGAGGTCCTTCATCTGCACATACGTGAACACCTCGACCGGACGTAGTTCTCGGGCCAAAGCGACATGGAGGAGCAGATCGGCACTTTCCAGTGTGTTTTCTTTCTTGTTTTGTTCGGTCTTCTCCGATAGAAGGGTATGGATCAAGTCATAGACTTTCTGTTTTATCGACTGGGCCACAGACCCCCCGCCTTTAGCCATTTTTTTGGTTTGAGACTTTCAAGCACGCTCGATGAGATGCGCTATGTGTTGTGCATACAAACCTTCATCATCTCCACTACTCGGCATACGATCAGGCGAATCAGTAGCATCCAGAATTGGTGTCCCAACTACATGAGTAAGTTTGGGTCGGTCAATTGGTTCGAACTAAGCTCGATCGATTTGGTAGATCGACCTCGATTTGGGTCGATCAATTTGTATCTTGTTCATGCCGGCAAACTATAGTAGTCTAACGTATTGCTGTGGCGAGTATTGTCTCCGGAATTCACTATTGTAACACGTTTCAGCTCCCAAACCTATTATGGAAAGCTTATTCAGAATTAGAACACTACATTATGACTTTGGGCTCCTGCTTCTGGACAGCGCTGGCACACGGACTACTTCAAGATAGCTGAGGTGCCATATCTGGTTCAATCACGTACCTCGGGCAAATGTTCGAACTAATTGAGGGAATAGATAAGCTGGTCACACAAAAAACACCACTTGCGCAACCGCTGCTAACCATTGGGGAAGCTTTGTCGACCAATTGAGAGATTTCACCGAATTACGAATGCCGTGGCATATTGCTATATTTGGCAGTGCCAGCTCTGAGGTTGAGACGTATTGCCGGAAGCAACATGCAGCCGGAAGCAGCATGCAGCCTGGAGCGCCACTTTTTCATTGCTGGAACCGCGCCGGCCGGCATCATCCACGCTTGCAAGTAGCAATCAAGAAAATTGGGTGCGAAAAGAGCCCAAGACCCCAAGCGGGTTATGAGGTAAGACACACCCTGTGGACCCAGGCACTGCCACGAGGAGGGACGCTAAACTCTTTTCTTTTTCTCTTTAGACTGTGGTGCCGCTTGTGGCGGGAGAGGAGGATTGCTACGTATGCACAATTTCTTAAGTTGCTACCCTGGCGCATGCTTGCTCCCGGAATCTGGGGTATAAAAGCACCTTGTGGCGCACCCCTCCTCAGCATCAAATACAACAACCATGTCTGACGCAGCAAGAAAACCATTCTCCGACAAAGTGAGCGAGACCGTGACCCCCGACTCCCAGAAGTCTACCCTCGAGAAGGCCAAGGAGACTGTCACTGACACTGCTGACAGCTTCGCTGCCAAGACCACCCCCGACAGCCAGAAGGGCTTTGGCCAGTCTGTCGCTGACCACGCCAAGCAGGGCCACGACGACGCCAAGTCTGCTGTGAAGACCGACGAGCCAACTTTGGCTGAGACCGCCCAGGAGTACGTTGAGGCTGCTAAGGTTCAGGTCGCCAACGCTGCTGAGTACGTTTCTGGCGTGCTCACCGGTGCTCAGGAAGGTGCCAAGAGCGGTGCCGAGTCTGTTGAGAAGAAGTGATTGTGTATAATTGAATAGATGTTCCATATACACGTGATTGTAGATTGAGAAGAATGGCGACGTAGACATGCTCTGAGCGGAGAATTGTAATTGCACCGCATGACTGACTCCACATGACTGACTCTTTGCTACTGCACTGAACTCGAACACGTCACAAGGTATTGTACGAAGGTTGGCCCACGACGGGTATCGTTTGAAATGGCGGTTTAGAACTAAATTGATCCCGACGGTACAACGAATGAAGACGTATATATCTCCCTTAAACAGTCACTACAGAGTGTCGGTACCAATAAAAGTCCACGAGCTTTTTTTCTCGAATAGAAGATAGATTTGCACCCGAGTCGGTGCATGTTCCATAGCCCTGCACATACAGGCGATGCCATCACAAACTCGTTACAACATGGCGAAGAAAGAGAAGTTGAAAGACCTCATGCAGGCAAGCAGCGACTCGGAGTCCGAAGAGGAACAGTTTGCGAGTGCGAACAGCACGGCCACAAAAGCCCCCCTTGCTGATTTCTCCGAAGATGACTTCAACTCGGAAGAGGAGGATGAAGAGCCGATCTTCCAGACAAAAAAGAAGGTTCACACCGATAGATTCGACGAAGAGGAAGACGTCAAGTCCGACTCTGAGGGAGAAGATTCCAATGAGCCTGACACCAAGAACATCCCGCAAACCGAAACCGCTGCAATGGTGGAAGAGGAAAGGAAGAGAAATAGACAACTAAAAAAGTTGACTCCGGAGCAGTTGGAGAAAGAGCAGAAGAAAATCAAAAAGACGGGCGTTTGTTACTTGTCCAGTCTCCCACCCTACATGAAACCAGTGAAGTTGAGGTCAGTGTTGAGTCGCTACGGCAAACTAGATCGTATATTCTTGAAGCCCGAAGACGCGAGAGAATATCAGCGCAGAGTCAAGTACGGGGGTAACAAGAAGAAGAAATACACCGAAGGCTGGGTGGAATTTGTCAAGAAAAAGGACGCTAAATTGTGTGCTGAGGTTATGAACGGAAACATTTTGGGAGGCAAGAAATCCTCCTACTACCATGATGACATTATCAACATCAAGTACTTGCCAGGGTTCAAGTGGCTTGACTTGACGCAACAGATTGCCAGAGAGAACGAAATCAGGCAATCCAAGTTGTCCTTGGAAATCTCGCAACAGGCTAAGCTCAACAAGAGCTTTGTCAGTAATGTGGAACGGTCGAAACACATTCACAGAAAGAGAAAGAACGAAGGAGACGACGCGGCAGAGCCATCATCAAAGCGCACATTTGACCAGCGTGACATCAACAGCACACGTGCAGACGCCAAGCTTGATTTCAAGAAGGCTGCGAAGTCTGCTAAGTTGGATGACGTTCTCTCCAAGGTGTTTTGAACTTGTTCTACGGGCGAGCTAGAAACCTACAGTCTATAATTTGCATCACTACGTATCCATAAAGGCGATATGTCCTTGAAAACTCCTTATATTACAATAGTACATCGTTTCACGTCATTTCAAGCTCCTCTGCAAAAATTTCACGCGCTGCGCAAGCTCTTCTTTGGTCTTACACCCAAACTCTCTCATCACGATGGTGCTGTTGATAAGGGCATTATTAGGCACCGACAGTTCAACCAACATCTTGAGCCGTTCCCACTTGTCGTACAGCCACGCTTCATACTTGCCATTAGAGGCGGTGAGCTTTCGTTTTCGCAATGTGTCGCGAGCATATTTCCCTGAAAGCTTCCGATTAGTAGGCTTCTTTCTAATCTTCTTGGGCATAAGGCTCTCTTCAAGCACCTGTGGCGGCTGATCGATGAATGGAGAATACTCTTTCTGAGGTGGCTCATTGTGCGGTGACAATGGAGGTGGCGGTGTACTGGGTACCCTGGGTAGATAAGAATCAAGACTGGGCAAAATCTCCTGGTCGTCTTCTTCCTCTTCCGCTTGGATGATGTTATTCAAGTCCCGTTCCTTCAACTCATCTATGCTTGTGTTGATCTGTTCCATAATCTGCTTCGTACTTCGGGACTTGGTAGCACTTCTTGCAATTTCAGACACTAATTCAGAAGCACCTCCTGAGGAGCTCACAATCTCTTTTCTTAGTGGTGACAGCCTTCGAGGCGTGTGTCTGTTATGCAACATCTTATCGGGGCCGATATCTTCATTTTCCTTGTCCGATTCTCTGTCCGAAGGATCAAACTCAATCTCCTTGGAAGGAGCGAGCGGCTTGACAAAGAGAGATGCTCTCATTGGCTTGACAGGACTCTTTTGCGCATTTTTGTGAGGCGAGAACTCATTGCCATCGCTTATTATTTTGTCGTTACGAATGAGCTCTCGATCGTGATCGGAGAACTCTGCTTCGTCCAAGATGGACGCCAGTCGCCCTGCAGGGTCGAGACCTAGGTTTTGATTGTATTTGGAATGACTTTTTATCGGAGTCGAGAGTATTCTGGAGTCCGTATGAGATTGGAAGCTGGCTCTAGTGCGGCCCATTGTTTCGTGCCCATTCTCGGTAAAGCTTCGCGTTGGTTCTTTGAGGGATAAAGGTGTTTCTATCCGAGTATCTTCAAACTCGATGTCGTCTTCCAGACCAGGCAGTTGAGCTTCAAACTTATTCAGTTGAGCTTGGAGGTTATTCTTCTCGGTGGGCATGCCATGCCCATTGTGTTCAATGTACGGGCTGCGCAACGTTGTGCCTCGAGAAAATTGAGCAGCCTCGGGATTGTGTGGCAGTCGTCCGGATGCAATTCGCCGAAAGGTAAAACCCTCGGAAGTGGAAGCGCCAGATGGCATTGACGTTGTGTAGTATATATGCTATTTTGTTTTATATGTCAGACTTACATGTAACGCGCGTCTGCGCGAGTCGCGATCAAGTGACGCTCAAGTCGTTTAACGTGTCAGCTTCGCATGCTTCGATGTCAGCCCGACAAAGGCCGTAGTTTCGCTCGTAATGGATGTAGCTCAACAGTCCAAAAAATCGCTTCAAATTGGCAACGTTGGAGATGTTTTGGACACCAAACAAGATGGGCTTCGCCAAGGCACCGCCTTTTGGACTGGAAACAGGCACAGGGACCTCCTTTGTCAATAAGGATTCTGTCCGCTTACCCAAGCGGTCGATCCAGGAAGTTCCTCCTTGCTCACTGACAACGGATCCGCTGTCAACGAATAGCCATGCTGACAAGTTGAACTCATCGAAGTCCATGAGAAGAAGTTGATCAAGTAGCTTGCAGGCTGACAAAACGAGCTGAAGTTGCTCGGTAGGCAAACTGCTAAAGTCCGGTGCGCTCTTGGATAGCAAGTCAACGAAAACTCTTCCAAGCGACTGAATAATGAATGACCAGTGTGGAAGCAAATGCGCGTCGCTGAACTTGATGGAGAGTGCTCTGAAGAGGTTGAACGCCTCACTCTTGTATAGTGGCGGGCAGTCGCTGTTTAAGGCAGAACCTAAACGAAGGAACAATTCGTTGAGGTTCGTAGCAAAGTGGTCCTTTGGAAGGATCATCATAACAAACGTGATCCTTCTCAACGCGAGAGAGCGGTCCCTAACCTCGGAGCTTTCGTTCCAAATAAAGATGTTTGCAGCGCTGGTTTGAATGGTAGGCGTGACGCGCGTCAAGAGTTCATTCATTCTTTCTTTGTCGGTTGCGATCCAAAGCTTGACAACATTCCTCCATTCGTCTTGCAAGCATTTTTTGCTTGTGAAGAAAGAGTTATCCATGAAAATGTCAAACACAACTTGCTTCCATGCTTTGTTCGGGTGGTGCTTACCGATTGCCTCGAGTAGCTTGACAACGCTAATATCCACCTGCTTGGATTTCGATTTCGTTTGCGGAATCACTAGCGTGCTTATCAATGTCGTGATGGCACTGTTAGTTTTATCAGAGTCTTGCAAAATCTGATCGAAATATTGGACAAGTGACGCCAAGCTGTCGGCTAATTTGTCCTCAGAAGATCCGTCCACATCTGGCGTTCCTATTTCCGCGTCTTCCGCCGCTAGCTGTGCTTTGCGGCTGACGGCCGTGTTTAGAACAGATGAGAAGAGTTGAGCAAGCTCTTTATTGTTCCTTCTCGATTCTCCATATCTCTTGGGGTAGCTTTTCAAGGACAAAACTTTCATGACATTGAGGTAAGCAATTAACTGTTTCGTGTAGGCTGACGAATGTGCCAACACATCTTTGAAGAATTGAATGCTCATTTCCCAGATGTCATCGATGGTATCGGAGTCAATGGAATCGAAATATGGCACCAAAAAATCGGATAGCTGCTTCGTTGTGACATGAGAGTTCATCGAAGAACGATTACTCGAACTCAATGCCTGAGGGGAGCACCGAGTAGCGATGGAATTCAATATGTGAGGCAAAGTGATTTGAGAGCGGCCACTGTCGAGCACATGAAGGATCTTCAACTTCGTTGACGTATTGTACTGAGTTGCAATGATAGTTTCAATGACTTCTTGCCTTTCGAGATCACTCAAACGTTCGAGAAGTTTTCTCGACCGGAACTTGAGTTTGTTGGCGAAGTGCGTAGCAGATTTAATGGACCAAAATCCACCTACCACGGTCTGTTGCGGCTTATTATCTGCCCAATACCAGATTTCGAAAGCGATTTCAGCCGCATCCTGTAGAGAGAGTAAAACCGAATACAATTTGTTTTCCTCTTCGGTTCTTACTTCAGGAGATTCAATCAGGAACACTCCCAGAATGACATTGCCCAAAAAGCCATTTTCGCCGGACTGGGCTTTGCTGGTGGCACGAAGATTCGAAGTTAGCAAATAAGAGTGCGAAATCGAGAGTAAATCCTCAAGTCCTGATAATAAGATGCATACTGCTGACTCAAGATCTGTAATGTCGTTCACCTTATCAAATGCTCTTGCTTGTCCGAGATAATCCTTTATCTTGCCAACAATAGCATCACTCAAAGTCAAGAGAACGCCGAAAATGGACTCGTTTAGTAAATATAAGCACGAGTTCAAAAGCCCGAACCACTTTTCCAAGAGGATGGATGTCAGGCAAGCTTTGATTCCTTCCACAATGAAAGTAACGAGTAGAGGGTCCTCCAGATTCTTCGCATGACGCAAATTTGCTGAACGTATTAAATCAACATTCAGAGATTTGGCAATCGTCAAGAAGTGAGAAATTGCTTTGATATAGCTTGCTTCAACCAATTCTATTTCGTAAACCGGAACTTTGATATCAAGGATGTAATGTGTGCATGCATCAATCAATATGCGGAACAGCAGTTCGAAATCCGACTCGGACCCGCTTATGAGAATGGAATAAATTTCTAATGCATTATTAATGCATCTCAAGAAGCTTGTTAAACCTGATTTGCTCTCCAACAAATCAGCTGAAAGTTTGAGGCCGCAGAACTTTTTAATAACGCAAAGGACGAGGGATTTGTAATTGGAAATGTCCCAGTTATTATTCTTTATCAAGTCGAATTTCGAGGTGCTTTCGGAAACGACTAACTCATGGTTTAAAGCATCTTTTGTGAGCTTCTCGTTGCTTTTTATGATATTGAATATCGTTTCTAAGTGATAAGCAAACAAGTTGAGGTCATCGTACGACGCAAGTTCGCGCGTCTCTTCTTGAAGAAAGGCAAAGTCAAGGAGGGGGTTCGTCACAAGCTGAAGAAGCCTGTTACTCGAACCGTCGATTATAACATTGTGGACGAACCTGTCGACTTCGAATCGACTCTTTTGGTCGGGGTTCGTGAGGCCATCGAGTATAATGAAAAGTGGGCAAGATAAAACGTCTTCCACCGTGCTAAAATCTCCAGAATGTGTCCATAGTTTATAAAACGCTCTGATCTTAGTGTAGTCGGGCGTCTGCAAAACCATTTCCACGATTCCTGCCTCAATCTGATCTACCTCGAAGCATGCTTTCAAATCAAAAATGTGGCGTACAGCTTCAACTTGAGAATTGGCGGGGTAAGATGAAATGAGTGGCTGCCAAAGATTAGAGAGTATAATCTTCAAGATCTTTCCCTTCCCAGCAGCATTAGCAGAGCGCACAAGAAAGCGACTCAACTTCACGATACCGAAAAGGGTTTTAAGATTTACACTTGGTTGCTCGCGAGACTCCCACTCGAACGCAGGAATTGCATACACGGCTTCATTCAATGAAGAGTCTGTGACCGAAACTGCGTCAGCCTCGTACGCGACCGAGTAAAGAAATTCACACAAAACTGCAGAAATTCTTTCACTGAACTCACCTTCGGATATGCTGCGAATAAACCACTTCTTGAGATGTTGAAGTAGTAACGATGATAATGTGCTGCCATTGATGGTAGTGGATACATCTTCATCCGGGGTGTCCTTGTATAGGTATTTCACCCTTGAAATGATTTCTTCTTCAGACAACTCACCCGAGTCATCTTCCGATTTTATTGGTGCCAATAGTCCAGGGTTTGACATTTCAGCCAAAACCTCGAGAATTTCGACAGAGCTGTCCTTAATGGGCACGCAAATAAGCAAGCACAATATGGCAACAGGAATATGCACAGATCTCTCGTCTTCAGGGAAATTGAAATTGCGCAAGAGGAATTCTAGGATCCGAAGATTGTAGTCCGAACCACCCACGATCAACGTGCATGTCATGTAGTCCCAAATATAATGGGCTTCAACTTCATCAAAAAATGCCTTGGTTGCTAGCAAAAGTTCGCCGCTTTTCGGGTCTCCAGATTCGAAGGCCCTGTAGCAAGAGTTAACAATGGGTACAAACAACTTGGGAGTTACCAACTGACTGATTTCCCATCTGTCCATAATAAGTGCGTTGGAAATACGAAAGGCTTTGAGTTTGTCCAGCAGGTCGTTGCTGTGAACCAAGGAAAGTAACCCCTTTTCCAAAACGGCTGATACATTTGTTTCGAAGTAGGTTGCCTTTCCCACCTTGTCGCTTGTTTCGTCGTTCGACTCAGGACCTAGCAACCACGCCCACAATCTCCTGTTTAGACTCATGTCACGCTTTAAAGTCACGTTGCAACATGCCATTATAAGCAATTCCTTGTCCTGGGGAGATACTACCGACTTGATCACCTCCGAAGAAAGAGGTAAGTGCGACAAGAGCAAGTCAAAGAAGCCACGAATGACAATAATGTCCGTGGCCTGATTAAAGTTCGTGCGTGTATCCACAGCAGTAGCAAATGCACGGACTAATAAACCGGGCTCAGGAAACAAACATGCTTGCGCTTCAGCGGAAAATTTTGATTCCGTGTCCAGCCTGATCGTCGCAAACACTGGCAAGCGAGCACAGCACCAATTAAGCGCACCTATGCGCTTTTCTGGGCTTGTGATGATGCAGAGGAACAACGTCTGCCAAAAGTGAGAGTTGTCCGCGAGTTTCTGCTTGAACGCGTCGAGCAACGCCAACACCTTAGTGAAAACCTCTGAGTTTTCGTCGTCCAAGCCTTGAAGGAGTGAGAGGATGAAGGGTTTCGTGATGGACCTCATTGTTGTCTGCTCCAAGTTCTTCATCAAATGGTTTTCATAAACTGATAGAAGCTGGGGCTTGACTTGCATGGAGCCGTAAGAGATCACAGGAAGCAAGCCCGGAAGCCAGACGGAAATGTCCTTATTGAGTGCCTTGACCGTCAAGGCGCCGAAAACGGCATCGTACACGCTCAACGCCTTTTGATGGACACCATTAGGCAATTGCGGAGTAAGGCAGAGCGCCAATTTGCCCAGAACCTGCTCGGCCAATGGAATCCACAGCACACTGTGTGGCTTATCCTCTGGAAGTTGGAGTGCCTTGTGCAAACGGGAGAGAAAGGCAATATAGTCCGCCCATTCTTCCAAAGTCTCGAATGTGGAGAGCGCCTTCTCGACCAGAGCCAAGTAGCGTTTATCCTTGGGCGAGAGATCCGTGGGAGTTTGTGCTTTTCCGCCAAAGCCAGGAATAGCCATGAGAAAACTTGTGCTCAGCGAGTCCATCTTTCTGGTCGTAAGCCTGGTTGCACTAGACACGGTAGACAAGTCCACCGTGCACCCGTACACCAACACATTGGTGCCAGCATCGACCCACAAGGCAAAATGGCACAATTCGGTCATAAAGCACAAGAGCTACAAGATAGGAAGTAGGCTGGCTCTACAATATCACACTGTCCTAATAACATGGAATCTATTAGTTGCAAACGAATCTCTTGCTTCATATACGCTTCAAATTTTACTTCTGGGAGCCTGCTCACTTGTCAAGAACCAGCGAGAGGAAGCGGATGATATCAATGAGCTCCTGGTTATTCGTGCTGTGAGGCACGCCCTCGTACGTCTTGAAGGTCCAGTCCTTGAAGCCCAAGCTCTTGTAAAACTGACAGGCGTTTTCGCCGAAGGAATGTGAGATGATCGGGTCGATGTCGCCGTGACCTTGGAACACCGGCGTGTCGAAGTTGACGCCGTTTTTGTTGTAGTTGGCCCGAATGGCGTCCGAAACTGGCGAAAAGCCCGAGATGGCCACGAGTCCGCCGATCTTAACGTCGAGCAACGCCAACACCGCCATCGAGATTGCGGAGCCCTGCGAGAAACCGCCGAGCACGATGCGCTCGGCCGGCACGTTGTATTTCTCGATCTGCTCCTTCACCAACTGCTTGACTATCTCGCACGACTTCAAAAAGCCGTCGACGTCCTGTCTGGCGTTGGGGCTGCCGAACTCATAGATGTTGAACCAACCGGGCATGCTCATGCCGCCGTTGGCGGTGATAGGAATGGTGGGAGCGTTCGGAAAGACGAAATTAGTCTCTGCTTGGCACTTGAGAAGACCTGTCTGGGCAATCACCTGAGGGAACCACGACCAACCTTCTCCAGAGTCGCCCAAGCCATGCACAAATATAATCGCTGAACGTGCCGTCTTAGTGGCAGGAACTCTGACTGCAGAAATCGACATGCTGGGAGAGTTGGGAAACAAGAAGTAGGCCACTAGAGGAACAAGTAGTAATGCGAAGTACATGGTGTGCAGGACACGAGGCTGAGACGATGCGATAGACAATGAGCCTTCTAGTAACGCTGACGTAGCCCGACCTCAAGCCAATGTACTCATTTCGTCCGACCTACTCAGGAGCACCTTTGGTGCTGTAAAGTTAGGTTTTCATGTCTGAATCAGCTTTGTAGCAGACGCACACAATTAGGTTTGCAGCCGTGATTCCACTAGTGAGGTAATGTCAGAGTGTTCGCTTCCATATCGGTAACAAGGCTCTCAATTTTGTTCCACGCTCACCTTTGGGGCCTCGGTGGATGTCCCGATTGGTGCTTCGACATATATCTCCGTCGCGGTGTTAGGCTTCTTGTGCTCTCTCTCCTCTGTAGCAGCCGCCCTCTTCTTGTCGCCGGTGTTGGCCACGGTCTCGTCACTCGCAGCAACCTTGAGCACACGGATGTTTTGCTTTTCGCCGTTCACCCTCCGGAAATATGGCTGGCATCTCCAGTAAGGGACGCTCTTGTAGCGGCCACCCCATGGTTGGAGCTCGCCCTCTGTAATGACATCGATGTCCTCGATATCTGCCCGCTTGTAAATCTCTCCGACAATGTCCTCGACCTGCTTCACGATGCTCTCCCACTCAGCAAAATCGGCGTGGACGCTGGTTTTGCCGATGGTGGGGCGGAGTTCCTTGTGCTCGTTGAGGAACGCATGCAAAAGCTTGAAGAAGTGCGCCTTCATCGCCGTCCTGGAAGCGTCGCCCGGACATTCCTTGACAATCTCAAAGTACTCGCGGAGCATCTTGTCCACGCGCGCGAACTGCTTGTCCCTGTCGTCTGTCTTTGTCCAGAACACACCTGGGTTGTATAAGTTACCCTCTGCCGACATCACCGCATCACAGCCAACCTCGTCAATGCAGCGAGCCAAGTCCGATGGGTACAAGATGTTGCCGTTGGCAAAAAAGACCTGATCTCCAGGAAGGTTGTCTCTCAAGTACTTCAAGATCTTCCAGTTGGCGAGGCCCGTCGCCTGGCCCTTCATGTCCCTTGTTCTGCCGTGGATAGTAACAAACTGAGCTCCAGCATCGAGCACCATCTTCGCGTAAGCAAGACTCTTGTCCCAGTCGTCGTACACTCTGATCTTGGCCGTCACCGGGCACTTCAAGTGGTCATGAAGCTTGCGGATCAACTTGTGGACCAAGTCCCAGTCGTCCATGAGAAACGCTCCGTAGTTTCCCTTTCTGGCAATACCTTGCGGACATCCCAAGTTCAAGTCGACAGCATCACACTTGTCTTCCACATACTGGGCCGCTTGAAGCAAGTACTCTGGGTCGTTGGCACAAAACTGCACAACAAGCGGCCTGTCCCTCTCCGAGCTGCCGTCCCACTCGGACCACATCTTATTTCTGTATCTCTCATCTGTGGCAAACAACCTCGCGTGGAACATGGGCGTGTAACATAGTTCGGCGCCGTATCTTCTCAGAAGTATTCTCCATGCAAGTTCAGACTGGTCCACCATCGGAGCCACGATAGTTTTGGGTTTGCCGATGGCTTCGTAGAGCGCACGGCCTTGAAGTTTCTCCGCAGTCATGTTGAGTCTGGATATGTATCCACGTAGCTTGGTGAAGATGCTCACTTTGACAATGAGATAAATTTTGCGATGCGCATCGCCAAGTGTGGGGAGCGCATCAAACGGATAACGATACCAACGAAAAAGACCCTGCGACTCGACAAGCACGCATGTATTTTCACGTCCCGTAGCTACGTACAATTAACTTAATGATAAATCCATTAATCGTGACAATAAATAATTATGTGAGTAAGGCCAACCACGTCGCACCTTAATTGAGCACACTAGCTCCGCTGCTCATCTGCACAGCCATGTTTTTCAACGCTTCTGCAAAACCCATGGCAAGTGGCCAAAGTGGCGCATCGGCCAAGGTCTTGATGCCAAGGCTAAGTGCCTGCATCAGAAGCTGGGAGCTTCTTATAGCCGCGTCCTCGTTCCTTCCACTGTTCAAGCCCATGACAGCGTTCTGGATTCTTTGCTTGAACTCAGGGCTCCATGCGTAGTCGAAGACTCCGTGCGAGTGCTGGCGCAAAAACTCAGAGTACGAGTTGGACTCGTCATTCGGACTGAGCATTGTCTCGATGCTTCTCAACACCTTCTCGCAGCGCAACCAGAACGCACGGTCACTGACCGTCAAGTTGGTGGTGTGTTCGATAACTTGCAAGGTCTTTGCAAGCACCACGAACGCAATGAACACGCACGAAACAAAAAACACAGGTGTTCTGACCGACGTCTGCTTCGCGTTGTTCAACACCAAAATATTGTGCACCCACAAGCTCAAAATGTCTGTGGCATGTTGAGACGCCTCTTTCAAAGCGTCAAAGTCGCACTCCCACGCGTTGAGAGTTTCTTCCATGCCATTCCAGTCTTTATAAAGCACTCGTTCCATCGTGGGCGTGATATTGACGCACAATCTTATGTTGGCAAATGACAACAATGGCAAAATCAACTTGAGCTCGCTGCTGCTGTTGAGTAAATGGTGGTTGTGATTGTTCACCACTGAAAATCCTCCGTTCCTAGAGAAATGGCCCTCCCACGACTTCAAAAGACTCTCCACCTTAGGGCGGTGGTTCACACGCCAAGACAACGGATTGAATTCCTTTTCTGTTCTATGAGAAATGTATTCAACCAGGATTTGTTCGTGGACATGCATAAGCAAAGCAAAAGACTTATTGAGGGTCGTTTTCGCATCTGAGAATGACGCATTGCTGAGCTGCTCGAACAAAGTATGCATAGACTCGTTGTTGCTCAACTCGACCAAAGACTTCGATTCAGATTTCAAAGATTGCTCGTACCACTCCCTTGCAGTTCCGGCTTTCCATAACTCTTCGTCGTTGCAATGAGTGCCGCACATGATGTCGGCACCTCCCATCGGTAGCGGGGTTCCAAGAAGAGCACTGCGGAAGACCTCCAATTGGTAGAAGGTGTGGATTGTCCGAATGCGCGTTTGGGTCATGATGAAGTAGTCAAAATTGTTTTGCATGACGACCAAATCGTTTGGGTTTGAGACGTTTGGAGGAGGGATGAGAAATTGCTCTAAGGGCTTATGGAAATTGGTTGATTTGATCAAGCCGACCATGGAGTTCATCTGCCTTGAGGTGATTTCAACCATGTTTGGTTCATTGAGGAACATGGAAATAAATATGTGGAGCACAAGACTCTGATGCGCCATGATGGGCACTTTCTTGAACTGCAACTTGTCTACTGTAACTTCTTTCTCGAAGAAATTGTGGATGTGGTACTTCGACAAGTTGAAGAGCAGCAACGTATTCGAGTCATGATACGAGTATAGGGCGCCGATGGCACACATGGACAAGATAAGTGGAATGTTCTCAAAGTTGTCAACCATGGGGTTCTTCAAAGTGGGCATGTGGATGAACAGGAAATAAGAATTGAACTCCTTTTCATACAAGTTCATGTAGGAGTTGAGATCTTCTAATGGGGGAAATTGCTCATCTGTCAATTTGCTGATAGTGACGATCCGGTTTCTAAGCTCATCAGTAATGAAATCTTGTTGCTCGCCTATAGTAAATTTCACCTTTGAAGTCCGGCGAGTCAATGAGGCGTTCAGGCGCTCAGAGCCGTTTGGAGATCCAGAATTTAATGCGTGCGTGTCAACTTGACTTCTTTGCCTCACCAAATCGTCCTGCCTAAACTTGAAAAGCAGGAACACCTCGTCACTCTCAAACTGGTCAGCGATATATGGCATGCCCAAAAACCCTGTGTTGTGAGTCGCGCAGGGGAACACGCTGGTCACGGGGACGCCCTTGATCTGCTCTACCCATTCTAAGTTATCCACATCGTTAACAAAGCCAAGTTTAGTGCGCTTAACGTCCTTCAAATTAGCGGAGGAGGTCATATTTCTCTTTGGCACGGGACCTGCTGAAGGTTTGGCCTTCTCGTTAACTTTTCCAGCCCGGTTTTCTTCAAGATCGAAAAGTTCGGACGCTAAATGGACCAATCCAGTACCCTTGGGAGAATTCTTGACGTCGTATGGTGCGTTAAGATCGCCACCGTGGGCCAAGGAGAAGTCGATCGGAGTGGTGCCCTTAATGTGGTGAGGGTGATTGGGGTCCAGAAACTGGTGAGTCATGGGGTAGAAACTTTTCTCCGAGTCAGGCTTCATTATCTGCGACTCCGAAGGAATGGTGTTCAACTTCATTTTGAATCCGTTAGCCGTGGCAGAGCCCGCAATCGATTGGTCGCGCAGCGCGTCGTCCTTAAAATCCATATTATACCAGTCCAAGTCAAAGGTATTGAAGTCCAACATCAGGAGTCCCTTAGAGTCAAGCTCAGCGGCTGTAAGCTGTGGAGTGGCGAAGCCCACTTGCGTGGGTACGTCTGCGATCTGCCCGTTTTGGATGAAGATGGCGTCCTTGACATTCGTGTATGACAGTCCCGACACTGCCGAAAAGGACGCGTGTCGAGGCTCGTTAAAGTGCGCAAAGCCCTTAAATTTGGCCGCGGGCTCTCCGAAGGCATTCAGGCCAGTCACAGCGACGCTATTTGCTCGAGCAGTGGTGTGGGATGGCGGGATGTTGTCGCTGAAGTCGGTCATGTGGCTTTCACGGCGCTCGGCAAAATTGTAGTACGGCTCGGACTTGCGCTTCTCCTTTTGCTCTGGCGAGTCGCCATTGAGTGGGGAGGGCTGCTGAGTGAAGTTTGTGTCGTGGTCGGTAGCAGAGCGCGGAGCGCCTTTGAGCATACCGGATGGGGTGTTATGATTGGAGTTCGTACTTGGCGAAGGCATGGTAGCTGACGTGGACGCGCCGTAGTTGAACGACTTGAACAGGTTGGACATGAAGTCTGGCTCCTGCGGCGACAGCGTGCTCAGCACCAACGGCAAGCTGTGCATGGCCGCAGGCAGCGGCTCCTGCAGCGTGTTGGGGAGCGGTGCCTTGTTGCTGGTGTTGTTGTGCAACACGATGATGTTGTCGTTGGTGGGCGTCAGGGCAGCCAGATCGGAGGCCGCCGCCGGCACCAGTCCGCGACGGACCACCGGCGATGAATGCAGGTGAAGCTTTTGCTGATGGCGGAGCACCAAATCGCGCCGGGCGAAGCAGCGCCCGCACAGAGCGCACTGGAACGGCTTCTCGTTGGTGTGCGACCGCTCGTGGCGTTTAAGGTGCTCCAAGCGGGCAAAACCCCGCGTACAGATGTTACACACGTGTGGACGGGGTTTATCCGTGCGGATCTGAAGCGACTTCTTCGGTATAGGCTGTGTGGGACCGGCGTAGTTGCCCAGCACCGAGTAGCGTTTTTTGGGCGAGGTGTTGATCATGACAACAGACAGTATCCGCGCGATGCGTGAGTTTTCTGGGATACGTGGCTACTCACGTGTGTTTTTAGGATGATTCAAAAGTCCTTTGTGGTTTTTGGTGGAGTTTGTCTTCTAGACTTTTGGGCGAACTTCGCGAGGTGAAAATTCGTGACGCTGCTGGTGAGTAGAGGGTAGCGCTCGTGGTGAGTCGTTGGCCTCGACTTGGTCCGTGGCTCGGGGTCGAGAGGAATAGCGACAGGGACTTGAGCCTGGAAGGAACGGCGGTTTCTGCAAACCGAAAAAAAACCAAGTGGCAGGGGCCAAGTCTGGGGAAACGAACGAGGAAGCCTCTATGGCGGACTTGCACCGCTGGGTGCAGGACTTGGACGACACCGCCAAAAGACAAATCCAGGACCGCTCGACTGGTGTTTCGCACCGTCTGCAGAGCGCTAAACTACGAAAATAATTTGTGTCCGTGACTGGTTCCCAAACGAGAAGAGTAGCGTAAGTGTAACCGGATTTGGGAATCGGGATCGATCTAGGCGTCTCTGGAGATGCTCCAGTCGGAACTTCGAGGCTGTGGTTTCATTCTGTGCTCGGGCATCGTTTCCGTGGATATCCGACGTTGCCCAGCCCTTTGAGGCTTTGGTATCCGCTTTGCCCGAGTGATTTGTTGGGCACAACCATGAACATCGCCTGCATGCGGCGCCTGCATGCGGCCCGGACTTCGTGATCACTTGTCTCCGAGTCCGGGGTGCATGCATCTCCACGTCCACGGGTTATATTAGGACCCCCGTCTCTCTTTTAGAGTTATCCTACCCCTCCACGTAGCCCGTGCTGTTTGTGTTGGTGGGGGGTTTAGTACTGCCGCCTGGAATGTAGATAGTGCTGTGCCATCCTCTCAAGCAGAGCACTCCTCCACGCGTAGGTATCTTCGCTACAAACTTCCTCCCACCTTCCACACACAAGGCATTCTCCTGTACGCGGTGATCGGCACGGAGCTAAGGATAAGATTGTGGCCCGATACCTCGACGCACGGTGACTAGCAGGCGACGTCATTGTGCACTCCCGCAACATGCTGATACTCTTTACCACCGGAGCCACCGTCACCTTCCACAAGCTTGTCGCGCACGTGGCAGAGCCCGGGTTCCTCGATGGTCTTGCCCAGTTGGGCTTCGATTCTGCCGTGCTCCAGTACGGGAACGAAACGGACGAAAGGGGAAGGTCGGTGAGCAAGCAGTACTTCAGCGATGTCATCGCCAGCAACGGCTTGATGGACAAACTCGACTTGAGTATCCGCAATTCCACAAACGACAAGAGCGTAGTCGAGCTTGCCAGCAACTCGTTTTCCTTGAAGGTGTTTGGGTTCTCGGCTTCCATCTCAGACTACATCTCCGCCGCAGATATCGTGGTGTCGCACGCCGGAACAGGGTCCATCCTCGATACCTTGCGCTTGAAGAAGCCGCTCATAGTTGTCACGAACTCCGCTCTTATGGACAACCACCAGCAAGAGGTGGCTGACCGCTTCGAGCTGGAAGGCTACTTGGCCAGCATCACCACCGAGCAGTTGGCGCAGGGAAGGCTACACGAACTTCTTGCGCAATTCAAGAAAGGGAAGCTCCAGTTCAAAGAGCTTCCAGATCCGCCAGCGGGCGTTTTGGCTGGCGTATTGGCCGAAGAGCTCAATAGACATTAAGGTACTGCACGCAGCTTTTCTTCATCAACATGTACCCGTATCGAAGCACGGCCATGCCCCCGCCCCGGCGGCGCAGGCCGCCACGGCTCTTTTCAAAAGACATAGAGACTCTTTTATACTCCATGGGCGACGGGCCGGTCTCGCTCGATTCCACGGTGAACTGCTTAGAGGACTGTCTCGTGGAGTTCCTAGAAGACCTTTCTCGCGAGTCTCTCCGGTTTGCCAAGTCCCACGGACGCTCGCGTATCAAAATCGACGACTTGCCTTTTGCTCTTCGCAACGACCCGCTGAAGCTTGGTAGAATGAACTATATCCGTGAGCAGCTCGCCAAAATTGAGAAGGCCAAGAAGCTTTATGATACCAACAATGTCAATGAGAAAGAGCTCTTCGCTGACGATGATGACGAAGACGAAGACACGGGCAAAAGCAAGCCCAAAAAGAAGGAGAAAAAGCGTAAGAAGGCTGCGGTGCTGTTCAATGACTCCAATGAAAGCGAGTAAGAAATTGTGCGACAAGGGTAATATGGAGTCTAGCACTTGAGTTTATACATGGTTGGTTCAGTCAATAAAGGAATAAGAGGTAGCAAGAGACGTGGTGATACGTGTGCGTGTAGTCGTAAATTGTGAGTTAAGCCTCATCATCGGAAACCTCGATGCTTTCAATGGCGGTTCCAGTCACATACTTTTCATTTTTGATCTGTTCGTGGATCTGCGTCAAGACGGAGTAAGTGCTGAATGCAGCGCTCGTAAGCACTATTGCCAAAAGGGTTGCGATGTGAAGGTAGATGTTCATAGTGGGGCTGATGTTGATGTCATTGCGTTTCTTGTCGAGGCCCAAAAAAAGTCTGTGAATCATGATGAAGCCAAAGCAGCCAACAGCTTTAACTATTCTGGTTAGCAAAAGCCGACGCTGCGATTCCATGTCATTGAGGGTGAAAATGTGCCAATTGCCCCAGAAGGGAAACACTGTCCATGGCACGAGCATTAGGTGCAATAGGAGTCCATGCCAAGTGAAGCCAAACTGAATGCTCGGGTCGCTGGTCTTGACAAGCGAGGTGCCAAAGAAATGGCTCTCGATTTTCGTCAAGTACACATGGTGGCATGTACCTGCAATGGAAATGGTCAATGTGAGCAAAACTGTATGCAAAAACACTAACCAAACGGTCTGAAGTGGCCGCATGAATCTTAGTGGTTGTCTGCCAACTATGTTGAGTGCGGCATTAGCATCTGGCCGGTGGTCAATGAGAAGTATAATCAAGATTTGCACCTGCAACCCGAAGCACAAGGTATAAGTGTCGATAAAAGCCCAGTTGTATTTGCTGGATGGGAGCTCTTTACCGCCTGAGAAAGTACTCATGTAGTCGCAGATGATCATCAAAGCACGTTGGATGGGCCGGCCGAGAACGATGGCGCCGAGACCTATGACGACCATGAGCAAAGCGCCAAACACACAGATCATGCACACCAAAGTGAAGCATCTCAATCTTACATTGGGCGGCCTGAAAACCACCGTGTACGAGTCCTCGTAAACAATGTCGGCGTCCCACCAATCCGTTTCATCATCTTCGGTAGGTGCGACTTGCTCAGGGGCAATAAGCTGATCGCTTTTGGTGACCGGAACAAACATCTCTCTTAAAAACTTTCTCGAATTGTCATCTGTCCCGGGAGCACGAATATAGTTGCCATCGGGGACAAAGCATGCGTTGACGGAGGAGTCTGTGCGGAACAATTCGGTAGCTTCTGAGAAACTGACGGGCTTTGAGTAGTCAGGTTGACCAATGCCCAAGATTCCGAATAGCATGTTGCGGTAAACGACACGGCCCCGCTCTTGCGGAATTGGAGAACCCAAGATGAAGTGCGATAAACGGAGTTTGTAGCACAAGTTGATGAAGGAACGCTTCCAAAACATTCTGCAGTAGTTGGCGATTATGGACTTCACCCTTATCATCAACAAAATCGTCACAAAGATCAATGCGGCACCAAATGTATCCGTTTGTTGTATAGGAAGGAGCAGACCATTGGATCCAGGGGCGTTGACTATAAACCTTAGCCCCCATGTAACAGACCCGATCCCAAGCACCACGAACACGGTGTAGACCTTCAAACTCAATATGATACGCAGGATCTGCAAGGTAAAAGGCTTCACAACTGCATCATGGATAAGCCTAGCGTTGGGGTCTTCGGGGCTCTTGATGAAGTACAACACGCCAGGACGCAAAATGTGGTTCCTGATCATGCCAACAAACAAGGCGACGAAGAACATGTAGCAGGTGCCCCACAACCAGTATATTGGGGACCTAACGTAAGGCGCCCTCGTCCACTCGTTTCTGGAGGTGGCGAGGAGGACGTATGAGTAATTCCCGTCGCTTTCTGTGACGAAGTTTGTCGCTATGAGGGGCGTCACACAAAAATCAAGAAGCCAACCACAAAACACTGGGAAGAAAAATATCTCGATTGCAAAGATTGTAAACACCTTTGCGGTGGCAACCACTTGGAACAACACCTTGTAAATCTTTCTCGTGGTGCCTCTTAGAGGCTTTCCACCAGCAATCAACGAGTTCATGAATTGGTGAACGCTCATACAGATGACAGCGTAGCCCAGGGATAGAAGGATGGCGCGCTCTAGGACAGTCGGAGGCGTCACTCTGTCCGCGACGATGAGATTGGAGGCAAACTCTTCGAAAGGGACCCAAAGCGACGCAGATAGCAGTGTTCCAAGTGTCTTTATGAAGGGGAACGTTTCTATGAGAGTGTCGCCCAAATCAGCAACCTTAGATCCCGCAACGGCTAACTGTAGACCAGGGACTACATAAGTAGTCGCGAGGCCCTTGACACCAAAGAAGACAAACATGGCCAACATTGCCGTGAACTTGCCAAGTATGTGGGGTATTAAATAAGCGTTGAACAAGAACAAAAGCATGATGAAGTCGACCAATAGCATAAGTTGGATGGGTGTCGTTAAGTTGTAGCGAAGTCCGAGGAGCTCGAAGATGTCACCGTTGTTGTTTGCGGCTTCCACCGCGGCCAACTCACCTTCAGCGATGTTTCGCCGTCTCTCGAGTTCTTCCGCGGTTTCGTCTTCGCTCTCGGAAACGTCGTCGTCCAGCTCCGGCATGCCATTGTTCGCGCCGGGTTCCTCGACGTTCTGTGCTCTTTCTTCGGCCCCGTCAATGGGTTGTTGATCTCGTTCTTCTCCATTTAGAAACTCCGCTGGGGCATCGGGACCGTTGTTATCATCATGCAACATCTGCACCCTGTTGTCAGTACCGCGAAGGAAGTCCCCGTGCTCGTTGTTCTCCAACGCTCTTCGCAAAACATGCTCGTTGAGCTGCGCATCGGGCATGTTGTGCAAGTCTTCTAGCGCTCTGTTCACCATGAGCTGGCGCGCTTCATCCAAGTCGCCGTTGGGCTGCTCGAGCAACAGAGAGAGAAGGTCCGCCAACTTCGTGCGGGGCTCCTTGCCAATTTGGCGTAGGAGCAGCTTGGTGTAGCCTTCCTCCCGCACCACCCACTCGTGCTCAATGAACAAGATGAAGAGCACCACCATGAAGGCAATCACGTAGAGCGTGCCGCTGAGAATAGTGCTGACGAGGACCGTCTCGAGCTTGTCGTAGAAGGTTGCGTCTGGGCCGCTTAGTAGTGCTCCGCTGCGGGACCGTGTAGTGTACGCCCCGTAGTATAGCGTGTGCAATACGTTGGGCGAGGGGAACTTGCCGTCCACGGCGTACGTGAAGACCCGCCCGAAAAACATCCAGAAGAGCGGGATCTGGATTCCGCACATCGTGTAGAAGAGTATCAGCACGTTTTTGACGGCCCACGAGCCCAACAGCGCCACCAACCTGTTCCAGACCTCGCGCAACGGCATGATCTTCGGCATGTTGGGGTCGTAAACCGTGCGGAACCGGTAGGGGGTGTTGCAGATGTCACACAGTTTGACATTCTGGTTGGAGTGTAGTATCCATTCCATTAAGCATTCCTGGTGGATGTACTTGATTGAGCCCCGACATCTGCACGGGTGGATCAAGGGCTGATTGGTCGTCGCTTCCCCACGGCAAATGCGGCACGTGTGTTCGAGTTCAGACATGGCGTTGAGCTCTCGATGGGAGACTGCGATAGTACAGTACGGTGCGTGAGGCACAGGTGTAAGTACTAGATTGTGACAATTGCATCGTGGCAACTGAAAAATCCGGCAAGAACCGAACGTAGAATATAAAGTAGAGATAGCATAGGAGTACGTCAGAGATGGTTTATAGGCGGAGTTCTCAATGAGTATCGTTACTGGCGGTAGGATGGAACATGAGATGCATTGCGACATGAGGTGAGGTCAGGTAAAGATGAGGTACCGAATGTCTTTGAAATTGAATTACATGACTGCTTATTTGGAAAGTGCCTCGGAGACTGCCTCGACGACTGGCTCGGCGGCCAGGGCGATCTTGTCGACAATCTGCTGGACAGCGTCTTCAGCCGCGCCCACAACCTGCTTGGCACCGTCGGTGGCTTTCTCGGCAATTGGCTTCACCGTTTCGTCCACCGCCTCTTGCGCAGCCTCGGAAGCCTGCTTGGCCTGTTCTTGCACAGCGTCGACGAAGTCTTCAACCTCCTGCTTTGCTGCCTCAACTTCGGCAGCAATCTGCTCACCGGCCTTCTTCGCGGGCTCTTCAATCTCCTCTTCGAGAACAGCACTCTCGGCAACGAGACCGTCAACAACAACTGCCTCCTCGACGACATCGTCGGCAGCCTCCACGGTCTCAGCGGCAACCTCGGGCTCGATCTCCTGCGCTTCGAGAACAGGCTCGACTGGCTTTGCAGCGTCCTCGGACTCAGCGTCAGGTTCGTCGTCGGTCTCCTTCACGGCCTCGGGGACAGACTCACTGTTGGTAGTGGCCTCGTCGAACAACTCGCCCTGGGGAAGCTCCTCAGAGACTTCAGGAGGAGGGTAGATCACCTGGTTGTTTTCGTCGATGGGAATCTCGCCAGCATGGGTCTCTGCTGGCGGAGGAGCGTCGGCGTCATCGCTTTCCTTTGGCTGTTGCCTTTCGACCTCCGGCTCAACTTGCACGGTTTTCTTGGCCTCGTTCACGACAGAGGTGGTGGAACTGGCTGCGGCAATGGCAGACAGCTTCGAAGAGAGCAAGTAGTCGTCGTACTGGAGGGTGCTCTCAAAGAACGTGTTGCAGTCGTAGTCCCAACCGTTGATGAGCTTGCTCGAAAGACACTGCGATTTGGTCCACTGGGAGCCAGCAATCAAGGGCGAAAGAATGTTGTAGGCCACGAGGGAGGCGATAAAGAAGGCAAACAAACCGGCAAGCGCGGGTCTGCGGAACTGCTTGGACGACGACACCAACAAGTCAAAGAAGTGGCCGAGACCCAAGATGGCAAAGTAGTGCGCGGGCAAGTAGTGGTGCAAGAACAACTGTCTGCCCATGATGAAGAAGGGCACGTAGTGGACGGCCCAACCTGCGAGGTATACAAACATCTGGAGGTTGTAGTTGAACACCGCCTTGGTGCGCGCCACGGTGCGCCCGGCCTGCCACTTGATGATGGAGATGCCGAGGTGCACGACGAAGCCGAGAAGACAGGCGGTGGCGGTCCACCAAACGACAGGGTTGCCCAAGAAGTAAATCTGGGTGTGGTCCTTGCTCCAGTAGTTGATGCCTCGCAACAAGAGCGGCCACTCGTGGGGCTCGGACTGCCAGTTGTGGTGGGAGGTCAAGCCGGAGTTGATCTTCCACATGGTCTTGTGCGACTCAACCAACTTCTGCAAGAAGGTCAACTTGGGGTAGCTGATGGGCTCGGGGTCGGAGAGCATTGAGTTGTTGTTCGTCTCGATGTACCAGTGGGTCAACGGTCTGGAACCCTGGGAAGCGGCGGTCACCTCCTGCTGCTCGAAGCCCCAGGCAGGCAACTTCACTTCACTGGAGAAGAGGTAGTGGCCCGACATGGCGTGGCGCAAGCGGAACACGGTTTCCATGGCGCGCACCTCGTCCTGGGCGTGGGTGGGGGTCTTGTGCTTGACCACCTCCACGACCCAGTCGTCGTTGGCGTCGCCGGTAAAGCCCTCGTAGCCGTACGCGGACGCCTCCTTCTGCCAGTCGCGCTCAGACACGGGGGGCTTCTCGTCGTGCGAGTGCAAGCGTCTGTGGGTCACCACGTGTCTCAAGCGGATCTTGGTGCCGTCGGTGATGGGCATGAAGGTGTCGGGGATGGAGAAGTTGTAGGGCTCGATGACCCAGTCGTTGTTGTGGTCGAGGTGGGGGTACAAGGTGATCTGCTGCTGCTTGGAGCCGCCCTCGTAGAAGTGTGCGTGCGAGTGGAGGTAGCCGCCACGGGTGTTCACGTGGCGCAAGGTGACCACGGAGCCGTAGCCGACCTGCGCGTTGGTGGACGCGGGCACGGACGAGCCGGTCAAGCCCGCGCGGAACGCGGAGGTCATGAACGCGGAGCCGTCGCCGTCGTTGGACAACACGCTGAAGTGGATCAGAAACATGAACAAGTAGATGGCCACGGGCACACCCAAGAGCACACCCGCACGCGCGGCCGCGTGCTTGACCACTGCGCATGGCAGCACGCGGAGGTCGCCAATGAGGAGCCACATGTGGAGCACGCAGCAGAGGCCCACCCACGCGATGGTGAAGAGCCCCACCCACTTGGAGGCAAACGCAAGGCCCAACGACAACGCGCACAGCACCAACGCGCGCCACCACGCCACGGAGAACGGCTGCTGCACCTCAAACTTCTTGAACGCGTACACGGCGGCCGCAATGAAGAACACCAACGGCGCGTCCAAGAGAATGTAGCGCGAGATGGTCACGTACGCGTTCTCGAACAAGAGGCACGCGGCGGTCACAAACGCCACGGCGGGGCGCACGCCAGACGCGCGCAACGTGAGGTAGCAGAGCACCACCGTGGCAAGCCCCAACGCGGCGGGGAACGAGCGCATCAACACGTACGGCACGGTCTCGGGGTACTTGTCGCCGATGGTGGCAAAGTCAAACAGGCCGTCGAAGCCTCCGAGCGTGGCCACGGCCGCAAACAACATCTTGGCGAGCGGAGGGTGCACGTCCATGAAAAAGCGGCCCAAGATGTACTTTTTGGCAAAGCCGCCAAAGTGCACCTCGTCGAACACCACCGAGTCCGGCTGGGCCAACGAGGCCATGCGCACGTACGCGCCCACGGCCACAAGCGCAGCGATGAACGGGTACTCTTTGGACGAAACGGTGCGGGCGGCAGTCACGGCCGGCGGCACATCGGTCACGAGGTAGCTGCGGGTCCCTTGGGCGTAGACGGGCTCGGCAAGCACGTCCAGCGGCTCCGGAACGGGCTGCAGTGGCTTGGGTTTCCTGGCCATGGTGAAGGTGTAGTAGTAGGAGTTTCGCGCTACGTGTACGAAACGCGCACTACAATAAAGATTTACGTCTCGATGAACCAATGGGCGCACACACACTCATCGTGGAGCCATTCGTAATTCAATCGTACTTCATTGTGGCATTCATTTGTGAATTCCTTCTTTGGTGCATTCAGCTATGACTGTCTCGCTACTGGAATGGATTCTCCAATGACACCTAGTCTCTAGAAGCCGGCACTACTAATAGCCGGCACTTCTAAATAGCCGACACTAGACAGCAGGCACTAAATAGCCGACACTACTAGCTATCCGATACTACTAACCTGACAGCGCCTCTGAGGTGATGACTACCGACACTTCCTAGCCGATATGTTTAGGCACTCGCGTAGTCCTCGCTTATCTTCGCTCCTGCGCACGATCCACCACAACTCTAGTATTCACTCCGGTCACATCACACCACGATATCTTCGCCCATTACACTGGCTCGTCTGTCATTGGCTAGTCAAAGCCGTAAATATCGCCGGTTCCTTGTTGGAGCCGGCCTTTGACTGTCTTCTCCGTCGCTACTGTTCTGCGCAGGGACTGGCTGCGAACAATCGTGCAACCGTACAGCATACCGGTACAGTCATACGGTGGGCACACCTCAGTCCACTACACCACTCTTGACACATCTTCTGCTTCACCTCTGTTTGAATCCCGAAGCATTGACCTGATTTCAAATTCGTGGCTCAAGCTCGTTCGTGTACGTGAACGCTTAGTATGCGCCATTTTTTATGAGCACACCGCTCACTGGATACGTGACAGCTCTCACATGTGGTCTAGGTTCTCGTATTGTACTCAATTGGCCCATGAACATAGTCCACACCTTGCTGTACGTCTTCTCTCATGTGCCCGAATCTAATGACAGGTACGGTTCCCTCACGCAGTCCTTCTATTGCAGGCCAAATCACATCTCTCCGACCACCTCTCGACTATCGCTCCGGTACCTTCCATTTCCGATACAATCTCTCCGGTTAAGGCGAAGTCTGCTTAATCACTGGGTTGATGTGAGGTCTGATAATGCACTGTCTGCCATCATCGCGACCTGCACCTACTCCTACACCATCTCATGGAATGTGGCCCGCCGATACGAATTTGGGCCCGCAGCTCACCTACGGCCTGCTTGGTAACGGCGTTGTGGTGCCGACGCTGGAGGGACCTTTGAGGCCGGTGGTCCACTTCCCCCGCCTCCGAGATCGCGGCCCAATGTTGCACAAGATCAACAACTCCACGGTTGTGGTCGAGCCTGACTCGGCTCAGGAGCCCGAGAAACCCTCGCCCTACGCCCGCTACAACAAGTGGGTCAATGGTCTGGCCTCGGCCGTCTTCGTGGAGGAAGCTATGGCCGACACGCTATCTGCCGAGTCGCAACCGCTTCTAGAGGATATGTCTCATGATCCTTCGTTCGGCAAGTTGTCTACGGTCGTAGACTTGGGCACTAGCGCTTACTCTAACCTCCTGGAATCGGAGGAAAGCAATTCTGGGGGGAAAGTGCCGCTCCAGGGTCTAGTCTATGCCGTCGGTGGAATCCTTACGGTGGTACCACTACTACCGAAAAGGAAAAAATTGTTTACTACTGAGAAGAAGCTCATCAGGAAGGTGATAGCTTCTACTCCATCGCATGCCGAGGCCGTGTCTATTGACGTCGGCTTTCCGATCAAGCAGATCGAAAGTGCAAAGAAACTCATCATGGTTCGAGGTGCCACCAAAATCTTGCTTTTATCTTGCCAGTTGGATGGACTCCGGCCATCCATTACTGAAGAATTCGAGCTCCCATGTCTCGACCTGCCTTCCCACGTGCAACTTGGTGACGGCAAGTTCGTGCTCGTCACAGGTGAAGAGTGCACGCTTTACAAGATCACGAAAGAAAATGGAGCTTGGTCATATCTAGAGCAGAAGAGTGTCAGCATACCCAGAGCGGACCCAACAGATTTGTCGATTTGGCGAAGGGTGTGTTGGACTCCCGATCCCAACGACGTCACAGTGTTTTCTAGGAAAGCCGCCAACAAGGTGTCATTCGAAGACGCAAGCGTTCAGACGCTCATAAGCACGCACTACTTCTCCCACTTGCAAGACGTGGTGGCTATTGGCCGCAACACCTTCCTTCTAACCTCGCGAGAACTTATTTGGCTCGAGAACACTGACACAAACCCTTTGAAGCGCGTGCTATCGTGGAAACACTACTTGGATGACGCTGATTGTACATTTCAGCTCTCGGTGTGTCCGCAAGGCGACGCTTTCATTTGCATTACCTATTCGGAAACATCGCCCATCTTCATTGTGTACACCTTAGGGTTCAATAACGGCTTGCCCTGCCTCTTGAGAGACCCATACATGCTAGAAACATCTTCCAAGGGAATGAAGTACGCCTCGCTCTTCGAGAATTCATCAAATCCCGATCTTATGAGCATCGTGGAAACAGGTCTTCGGGGCGGAGTTGTGATTTCTACGCTCAGCAAAAATGGAGAGGGCAGCTTTAAAGCGGGCAAGCCTGCGGCTGAACGTCTCGAAATGCCGTCCAGTTTAATTGGTATGACCACAAAAGAGGCACTACTTGCTTATGAACACTATACCCGTGAAGGTTCCAGCGTGGCCAAAGCTGACAATCTGGTCAAAGCTGATAATCTGGCCAAAGCAGTGGCCAAAGCAAACGATCCAGAGCGCCAGCCACCAATTTCGCTGCCCATAAAGGCTTCGCGTGCAACAGAGGCACTGTCTGAGCAGATTGACGTCGTCCAACAATACGCTTACGATTTGGGTGCTGACATCCGGCAGGTTTTCAAGCATCGTCGGTGGCCAGGCTATTTGTCCTTGTCCGCCATTGCAGAGCGCATTCCGCTCGATATGACCGACTTTGACGAGTTCGACTCAATGCTCCAACAGCTCGAGCCTTTCTACGAGAGTGAAAACCTCAGTCTACTGCACGATAACATGGATAGTGTTTATTTTCCCGCCTCCTCCAGCAAAAATCTTTACGAGCATATGAAAGAATACCTCGAAAGTGGCAGGCAGGAGGCGACAGTGCTTCTCAGTACCAGTTCTTTCAAAGCATACAGAAACGACCTTCATGAGCTTTATGAACAGATGGCAGCGGAGGAGATCAACGATTCGCCCAGCGAGCTTCAGGACATATTCGAAGATTGGGGTTCGGAGGAGGTTGTCGAACCTCAACAAATGCACCAGCAACGAGCAGAGAGCGCGCCGCCAGCAATTGGCCTTTCACAAAGCGGTCACTCGCAGAAGAAATCCGGCCTCTTGCGCAGGGCCCTCACTCAAAATTCACAGATGCGTGCTTCTCAGGTGGCCGCATCGGAATCTCAAAACTACCAAGACACTCAAGACTCCCAAGACACCCAGGACATCGACTTGGGCGCATCGCAAATCGAGCCTCTGCAGAGTTTAATGGTCGAATCTCTGCTTCTGTGGGATTCTCAGTACTCATCCCAGTCGCAAGTGCCAGCCGCTTCGAGCCAGTCATCTCAGAAGGCAAAACGTCCAGCATCGCAAACCCCTAGCCAAAAGCGCAAAAAGAAGAGGGGAGGCTTCGCATAACAGCATTTATAATCTCATTAGCATTACCACACTTTCGTCATGGTTGTAGCGCGGTTCTGGTCTCGTTATTGATGCTCTTGATCGCTTTAGCCAATTCCGTAGGATTCACTCCCTGGTCAAGGAGCCTGACACAGAGCTGAAGGGTGGGCTCGTCAATCTCCAGCACCTGCAAAATCTTCGCCAACTGCACCACTAAGCCGTTGACATCAGAGGAGTCTGTCATGTTGTATTTACTTTCACGATGCAGGACCGAACATCTACGATTGTACGTCATCACTTAAATTCATGAAGCCTCTGAAAAATACGTAGTCTGCAATCAAGAACTACTGTGAGTGGGCTAATTGTGAAGCTCGCTTAGAAAGACTGGGTACAGTTGATGGACGGCTAGCGTAAGATTAGAGATCGAACATAAACCATCACTACTTCGAAGGGTCAGCCTCGAAGCGCAAGTCCCAGCCGATCTGCTCGCCCAACTTGGGCAACACCTCGGCCACGCTTTGAACGTCCTTGTCACCACGTCCCGACACGTTGATGATGATGTGCTGGTCTGGCCTCATTGTCTTGGCAAGCTCAACACCGCCGTAGATGGCGTGCGACGACTCCAAAGCAGGAATGATGCCCTCCAACTGCGACAACAAACGGAAACCCTCCAACGCCTGCGCATCAGTGACCGCCTTGAAATCGGCGCGCCCGGTGCTCTTCCAGTAAGACAACTCGGGGCCAACACCGGGATAGTCCAACCCAGCAGAGACAGAGTGCGTGTCGTGCACCTGGCCGTCGCCGTCCTGCAACACATAGGTCTTCACTCCGTGGAACACACCGGGAATACCGGCGGTCAAGGTCGCAGAGTGACGCTCGGTGTCCAAGCCGTCACCTCCGGCCTCAAGACCCAACATCTTGACGGGATCGTGCTCGAAGGGCGAGAACAAGCCGGTCGAGTTGGACCCGCCACCCACGCACGCCACGACCGCGTCGGGCAACTTTCCGTCGTTCAAGGCCTGGAACTGCTCCTTGGCCTCCTGCCCGATCACGCATTGGAAGGTTCTAACCAAGGTAGGGTAGGGGTGGGGGCCGATAGCCGAGCCCACCACGTAGTGCGTGGTCTCCAAGTTCGACACCCAGTGTCTGAACGCCTCGGAGGTCGCATCACGCAACGTCTGAGTACCGTTGGTCACCGCCACGCACTTCGCACCCAAGATTCTCATACGGAACACGTTCAACGCCTGGCGTCTCACGTCCTCAGCACCCATGAACACAGTGCACTCCATACCAAACTTGGCACAGGCAGTGGCAGTGGCCACACCGTGCTGACCAGCACCGGTCTCGGCAATAATCTTCTTCTTGCCCAAACGCTTGGCAATCAACACCTGCGCCAACGCATTGTTGATCTTGTGCGAGCCGGTGTGGTTCAAGTCCTCTCTCTTCAACCAGATCTGGGCTCCGCCCGCGTGCTGGGTCAAACGGTCCGCCTTGTGGAAGCTCAGAGGACGTCCAATGTACAGGTACAAGTCACGGAACTCTTTCCAGAACTCAGGGTCAGCCACTGCGCTCTCGAAACCATGCTCCAATTCGCGCAAGCACGCGTGCATGGCCTCGGGCACGTACAGGCCGCCGAAGTCACCAAAGTTGGGGTTGTACTTGTGCGACTCCTTCAAAACGGCCTTGGTCTCGGCAACATCAGTGGGCACCTCGTAGGGCTTGAACAGAGTGGGCTGGTTGGGCTTGAAGTCCTCTCCCAAAATGGATCTAACGAAGTTCACGGCGGTGGCCTTTCTCTCGCCGGGCTTGGACTCGCCCAAAAGCGTCACGATCTTGGACCCAATAACCACACCGTCAGCAGACTCGCCCACAGTCAAGAAGTGCTCTCTGTTGGACACACCGAAGCCCACAGCCAAAGGGGTGTCTCCTGCAAATTTGCGAACTCTGGCACACAAGTTGGCAATGCCAGTCGACAACTCGCTAGTGGCACCAGTGGTGCCCATTCTAGAAACAACGTAGATGAAGGTGTCGGCAATCTCGCCCAACACCTTCAATCTCTCATCGGTGGTGGCAGGAGCCACCAAAGGCACATACGAAAGGTTGTGCTTGGCACAAGTGGTTCTGAACTTGACAGCCTCCTCTGGGGGGAGGTCCACCACAATGTAGCCGCTCGCGCCGGCCTTGGCCGAGTCCTCGATCATCTTCTCTTCGCCGTACTTCAAGATGGGGTTGTAGTAGCCCATCAAGATGATGGGGATGGTCACGCCGGCCTTTCTGGCCTGGGCAACCAAGTCCAAACATTTAGGCACGGTGATACCGTTCTCCAAGGCCACGGTGTTTCCAACCTGGATGGTGGGGCCGTCGGCAATGGGGTCCGAAAACGGTACCCCGAGCTCAATGATGTCGGTTCCGGCCTCCTGCATTCCTTGCAAAATGGGGACGGTGTCCTCGATGGTGGGGTACCCCGCGGTGATGAAGGTGACGAGGGCGTTTCTGCCCTCCTTTTTGCATCTTTGGAATGTTTCTTTCAATAAAGCAGACATGGTGATGGTGAACAATTCTGCGAGTCGCACCATTATATACATGAGAAATGAGTCAGTTCAGGGTAACCCCAACGACTCAGGCGGCCCCACACGAGAAGGCGGCCTGGAACCATGTGATACGGGCCAGCTCTACCTCTAATGTTGCTTGAGTGGGGCGACGCTTTGTTGTGCTTTTTCGCTCTTCTCAAATGCGCTCATTATGCGCTCATGTATGCGCTCGCGTAGGCAACAGTTCTAACTGACAGAAGGTAGAATCGAGCTCAAAACTTCAAGTCTACGCGGTCGTACCAGGTCTTGACCAAGGAAGCCGTAACGCGTGGATCAGGCTTGGATCAAAGATACACCTGCCCGCACCAGCTTCTCAAAATGCATGTGTTGATTCATGCGTCTTGGACTGTGTCTGGTCTGTGTCTGGTCTGTGTCTGGTCTGTGTCTCCGTTTGTGGGACTAGGTCTGTTGTCGACTCATGCTGTTCCGCTTTCTGTGGCCCTTCTGTGGTGATGGCGCTCCCTTCCCGTTGAGAATCTCCACGTCCTGGCCCAATTTGATCAGCGCCAAGTTGAGGATGGGTAGCAAGCGATTGTACTGGACGCAATAGTCTTTGATGGCCGCCTTGACCGTTTGCACGCGCTGGGCCAACGTGTTGTAGTACTCCTGCTGGTTTTGGTTTTCGGGAATGGTGCCCAACGCCTTGATGAGTAGCGACATGTCGTTGCGAAGGATGTTGACCTCGACCTTCAAGCGGTCGAGCTCCGCGTAGATGGTGTCGGGGTCAATTTTTCCTGACGCAATGTCGTCAATTTTGATCGTTTCGGGTAGGGCGATGGACATGTAGTTGAGGTGCGGCGGGAGAGTAAGGTATACAAGAAGATCAACTCGAGGTATGGCTTCCAATGTAATAGAACAGAAAAAAAAAATTTATGGATCTAGATATTTTTCCATATTATCTGCGCCTGGCTGCCCTATAGTAGATCATGGAGCTGCTTTAATCTAACTACCGTTGCCGTCATACCGATCTGACCCCACAATTGTTCTCCCGTCCTTAGACCATGCCCAACCTCTTTTCAGCTCTTTCATCTTGTCTCGCAGTTCTGTCCCTTTCATCTGGTTGATTCGTCTCTCTTTCCTGAGCAATTGTGCTACTTGCGACGTCGTATCACGAGCACCTCCTCCTGCTCCTCCCACTTCACGCCGTACTTCTCTCTGAATGTGGCCCAAGTGGTGGCTTTCGGTAGAAGACTCTCAAAATCATGCTTGCTGTATGTGAAGAAGGCTGCGTCGAAGCAGACTACCATGTGCTCCATCATTCTCTGAAGACCAAGCGTCATCACGGCAAAGTGAGATGGGTTCGTCTCGGCATTATATAGCGAGAGCCACAGAACATAGTCCTGTTGGATCCAGGCCATGAGTGCGCGGTACGTCTTGGTGTGCTTGGATTCGAAATGCTCGTGGAACACGCTCAACGCTCTGGCCCCGTCATTGTTGCAATGCGATACGTGAAGCACAAGAAGCGCAGCAATCTCTTCTCGCTCCGACTCCGAGAGTAGCGACTGGGCTTCGCTCAACAAGTAGTTGATACTGGGGATGTATGTCTGATAGTGGCCCAAGGTGGAGCCCACCCGGACAGAAAAGAGAAAGACGCTCTTGGCAAACTCGTCCGGCTTCCTGTGAAGCAAAGCCTCCCTCACCTTCCTGAGCCCGGCAAGGACAGCCGAGTTGTCGTCGCCCGAATCGAACGACTCGAGAATGCTGTCAAAGTAATCTCGCCTGGCCTTCTCGCTTGCCTGAAGCCGATTGTCGTCGCCTCGACTCACAAAGCCGTAGTCTTCCTTCGGCTTGTGCAGAAACCTGGCTCTGCGCTGCTGCTTTTGCGCTTCCAGGGATTGGCTTTCGTTTTCGGGCGCATTGGCTGCTTTTTTGCGAGAATGGGGCGGCACGTACTTCGAGTTGGTGCCTTTCATATGGGTGCAAGCGCGCAAACACTGCAACCTAGCATAAGTAGATGTTCAATTACAGTTCAATACAATTACAGTACCAAGTATAATTACAGCTTTATTAACGTGATCTAGGATGTTCGGTATGAAGCCAACACGCCGAACGGTGCAGAACAAGCATGTCTGCTCTTCTAGATTTGCGGTTGCACTGGTGGTATCTCACGATTGCAGTCCTTACCAAACACACTGAATGCCCCGAGCATGAGAGTGATACACCTGTGCCGTCCGTGGCGACGGTCGAACCTTTCGAGACGCTGTATTGCATGTCGAGACGGACTGTAGGGTTAACTGTCGCCACGGTGCGTACGGACGGGTACAGCCTGTAGAATGTTGGTGGTTAGTTTCCGTGTAGGCGGATGAGTGGCGGTGGCTAGCTCGGCACGCTGAGTTTGCGGCGCTCGTACAACGCTCGGCTGGCGCGGTAGCGCTCGCCGAAGTTGAACACGCCCACCACCAACACCGCCAGCACCGCCACCGCCAAGCCGAGGGTGAACACCTGGGCATAGCACTTGCGCCCCAACGTGCACGAGAGCGTGCCCGCCGCGGTGGCCACGGACTTCAGGTCGTACACCTTGCCGAACAAGCTGGTGAAGTAGAAGCTGGGCACCACCGGCGCCAACCCCACCAAGCCCCAGTTGCCCGAGAAGTTGTCCATGCCGAACACGTCGCCCACAATGATGGGCATGATGCAGAACGAGTACCCGTAGAAGAAGCCCGAGAGCATGGACGCCGCGCCCAAGCTCTCGTGGCGCGCGATGCTGCGGCCCATGAGCTGGGTCGCCGTGAGGCCGAGCGCAGGCACAAAGAGAAGCCACCCGCGCGGCTTGTGGAACGACTGCACGATGATGTCGCCCATGACGCCCGCGGCGAGGCGCCCGACGCAGTTGGCGATGGACAAGAGCCCCACCTGGAGCTGCTGCTGCTGCTGGATCACCACGTCCACCACCGCGAGCTGGTCCGCCTCGGGCGAGAGCGCGTAGTTCTGCGTCACGAGCGCCTTGGCCATGTACCCCACCAGGTAGATGTACATCTGGCCGAGCGCGGCGAGCGCGCCCGTGATGAAGAAGAGGAGCCAGAAGCGCAGCAGGCGGAGCACGCCCACGCCCGCAAGCTGCGGCGCCGCGGCGTGCGCCTTGGACTCGGTCATCTCCACCACCTCGCGCCGCGTGCGCATGTCACACCGCACGATGGCCGGGCTGCACACGGCGAAGATCACCGCCAGCGACACGATCACGAAGCCGAAGAAGCCCGGCGTGTCGCCCGGGAAGAAGAGCGACGCCACCACGGAGAAGAACATGGCCAGCAACCCGTAGAGCGCCAACGGCAACAGCGTGGCCACGCCACGGAGGCTGGGGAAGGTGACTGCGCAGCACTTGAGGCACACCAGGTTGATGAACGTGGACCCGCAGCCCACGAGGAACAAGAGCACGCACAGCACCGCGAGCTGCGAGTGCTGCGCGACGAACTGGTGCCGGAGGCCAGCGTAGCCCGCGAGAATGCAGAGCCCGCCGATGAAGAGGGGAGGGGTGTAGCCTTTGCGGTCCACCACCACGCCCGAGAGCGGGCCTGCGACGGCTATGCCGAGCGAGCCCACGAGCGCGATGGACGACGAGTCTGTGGCGGAGTAGTGGAGCCGCAGCGCCAACTGGGGGCTGTAGGACGAGTACAAGTAGAGCGTTCCGCAGATGAGGCCGAGAAACGTGCACGAAAGGAGCACAAACGACTTGTGCACGGCGGAGGGCATGGTAGCGAAAGACACCGGGTCGTAGTGACAGGTGGGCTCGGAATTTCGGTAGCTGAGCCCGGTCTATTGAGCAGAAGGAGATGCGTCGAGCCAATTTCAGGTCGTTTCAGACGGCCAAGGCACGGCTGAGATATAAGGTACGGATGGCCAGGTCGAAGGCTTAGATAGAGCCAGGTGTGGCTATGTGCTTCTTTTCGTGATGGTGGATCGAGTAGATCTGCCCTCGGGCCTGTTGCCCAAGCGTATGACGTGTCGTTCAACGAGGCTTTGTAGGAGTTCGCGAATTCTCCAAACTACCTTCGATGTTTCCTCTACCCGATGTTGACTTCTAGTACGCGGACGTTTTGGCCGCGCCGCGGCTGCTATCTTCTAGGCACATTTGTCGTTTAGCCTCTTCTACATGTCTTGGAGGGGGTCCTGCAGGCCTCGCTACTCGTAATCTAAGTATAGCATCAGTGGCTACTCCACACTTCTTCCTAGCCGCCTTGCCTCACATTCGCTTGACGGTTCGGCCCTATTCATGATCGCGTTGTCGTTGTCCGCTCTGTTCCTGTAGCTCTGTCCTGTCCGTTGTGTTCCGTAGCTCTGTCTTGAGCTGTCCCTGTCAATCTTGTCCTGCCTTGGCTGCCTGTCAATCTTGTCCTGCCTTGGCTGCCTGTCAATCATTGTCCTGCCTTGGCTGCCCCTCTTTATCGTATTTCCTGATGCCCCTCCGCGTGGCCTTCTTCGGCTCCGACTTGTTCAGCGTGGCCTCGCTCAGACGCTTGGACTCGCTACGATCGGCCGGCCTCATCTCGCATCTTGACGTCATCACCAGGTCCATCAAGCCCACCGGAAGAGGCTTGAAAACCTTCCAAGATGTCCCTGTTGGGACGTACGCTTCCAAGCAGGGCCTTCCGCTCTACCGGGCCGACTCAGGCGCCGATATATTGGCCGTGCCGGGCAATTACGACCTCGCTGTGGCTGTTTCCTTTGGCAGACTCATCCCAAGCAAGTTCCTCAGCGCCCTCACCTACGGTGGCCTTAATGTCCACCCGTCTTTTCTTCCACGCTACAGCGGCTCGTCGCCGATCCAGTACGCCCTCATGGACGACTGCAAAACGACTGGTGTGACCGTTCAGACGCTCCATCCAACAAAATTCGACCACGGCGACCTTGTTGCCCAATCTGAGCCCGTGGAGATCACCGAAGAGGATAACTTTTCGTCGCTACTGGCACGCTTGGCGAACGTTGGCTCAGGTCTACTTGTTGACGTTATAACGCGAGGACTCTACGCCAAGTACGATTCGCTCCCGGCGACAGAGAAGTTCTCACTTGCTCTGAAAATCACTCCCAAGATGACGGAAGTAGACTGGTCGGCGTCGGCAAGGCTGATCAGACGAAGAGCCGATGCATTGGGCCCATTGCGCACCTACAAGCATGTTCATCTCACGAAGAAGAAGAAGGTGATTGACGAACATTATAGAGTGGTGCTCGACGACATTAAGGAGTATGCGGGTACGACCACCCTTGCGCAACCCGGCGAGTTCGAGCTTTACGACAACAAGGTTCTCGTCAAGACCGGCGATGGTGCGGTCAGCGTGGGGAAGCTCAAGCTTCAGTACTGCGACGAGGAAGATCCGCACAAGTTCATGAGCCAACTCGAAAAGCGCACAGGCAAAACGCCGGCCGTGTTTAAAACTTTGTAAATAGCATGTTATAGAATGGTATTCTCTATATGTTACTTGGTGGTTATACAGTTACCTGGCAGTGGGTGTTAAACTTGTCCACCGCCACCTTGATCCGGCTGTAGAGGAACATTCTGCTCTTCTTGTCGGGAATCGGGAGGAATGGTCCCTCTCGGTTCTTCAACACAATCACCAACCCGGTGTTCTCCAACGAGATGGTTTTCACGTCGTTGAACGTGATGAGCCAAGACACCTTCAACGGCTTTATCGTCAACAACATGATCTTCTTGTATGTCACAATGACAGTCTTCTCGTCGCCGGGCAAAACCAAATGAGCCAAGTACGTTTCGTCAATGAAAGTGCCGCCTCCGACGGTCTTGAGCCAGAACTGGCCTTGGGCTTCGAACTGAGAGTACGGACGAACAACCCCGTCGTACGAAATGTACCTAGGAAGTCTGACCTTCTCCAATCCGTCCGAGTCAAACACAGTTGTCGTGTTCCTGATGCCTTCGCTCACATTCGATGCAAGATCGAAAATACCAATCGCAGTCTTGGTGGGGAGGCCAATGACTCCCTTGCCGAGTCCTTTGAAGAAACCGCCGGCGCCCTCTTTGGCTGCTCCCTCGATGGGAGCCAGCGCAATTCCAGTAATACCCGAGCCAACAGACTCAAAGAACGAGTTTGCGCCTGACGAAAACCCGTAGAGAGCATGTGCTGGTCGATTCCTGCGCTGGTTGAGCATACGGCGCTCTTGGAACTTCCGGTCCATTGTCGCTACGGACAAGCCCTTGGCAAGAGACCCAGTAACCTTGGCGAAAGAGTCAGAGAACCCAAACACAGACTTCTTAAGGAAACTAAATCCTCCTTTGGCAATTCCAATTCCGAGTTCCTGAGGTCTGTCATTCAACACGAATCCCTGGTATGGCTCGTAGAAAATGTCGAGAACTCCCGACGACAAATTGTTGAACAAACCAACAGGATTTCCAATGAAGTCAGCTGACCCCAAAATCTTGTACACCTGGTAGAAGAATGCCTGGCCGTAATGAGTCAGAATAGACTCCATCAATACCGGTATAGGTACTCTGATATTCTCGATGAACAACGCATTCAACTTGATTGGTGCATCATTGATGTTACCAATCGCCATCGTCAAGATATTCACAAAAAACATCAAAGTATTCTGTGTAGACATTCTGTCTTCAGCATTCACTCTTTCGGTTCTGACAAACGATAAATTTGTGAGGGCCGGTTGCAAATGAAGCGCTTCGAAGTAGATATCGCTCGACTCTGACAACTTTGTGGGCTCAGGGATTTCAAGGCTGTCGTCACAAAGCTTGTCAACAACCTTGCTGTCCCAGCTTGCTCCGGGAATCTTTGAAAAGTCTATCAAGGCGAAAAGGAAGTCCTCGTCCACCTCAATCGACATTTCTTGCAAGAGTGTTGTCGCGTATTTGATAAATAACACACCATGGCTATCATCTTTCACCTTGCAAACTGAGGCACTAAACGTAGGATGGTTGTTCATCTCTTTTCCTGACTTGGGCACCACAGTTGGGTAGATAATGATGGGGAATATTCCTCCAAAGAGCTGATTATCCACCTGTACCCATTTGACTTTCAAACTAAGGTTCTGGTATATATCAGATTCATTGTACCTCAATTCCAACCCTCTGAGAGTAACGTAGCAAAGCTCTTGGGATCTTGCGTTAATTATGGAGATGCCGAACCCTTCGAAACGAGTTACAACTTTCAAAAAGTAGTTCTCGTCTTTCTGTTCGACCTCAAACTGCAGTTTAGACAAGTTGGATGATGATGCGTTCTCATTCTGCAACTTGTACAAGCTGACTGTTGGATCATACTTGGTGATGACCAATGCTTGTGTTGGACCGTCAGCAACAACATTGAGGTCGACAATAACTTGCTCCTCCAGATCGGTTGGAGGAAGTCTGAAGGGTTTGAGATTTCCGATCTCAGCGAGGTTGACTCCCCTTTCCCTGCCACGAGACCGAATAATCAAGTCCTTGACAATCGCATTGGGATAGTCATATGCATAAGGCATTACACTCTTTGGTGGGACTTTATAGTAGATCGGTTTATAGTCAACATCAGCCTTAACTGTTTCGCCATTCAAGTTGACGTTCGGATTAGACTGATAGATGTAAAACTCAGTATCGGTGAAGTTTCGTATGGAGAACGGCCATTGGTCGTTTGCACTCTCGATCAGGATAAATATAGTGGCATTCTCTGTGATGATGTTGACTTTAAGGAGCACTTGTCCGAATCCATCCTTTTGCACTTTGAGGAATAGTTGCCCTATGTCATCAATTCCGAATGGAGACGACCATTTGCTTCCACGATAGAACTTGAGCGCAACCGATTTGTGATTCCCCCGACGCAAATAGTATAGAGGTATGGATTCATCGGGGTTGAGTTCGAATTGCTTTGTAGACCCATTCTCGACAACCAGAATTGCTTCTTTCAATGAGTTTCGCAATACATAACGAGGTGCAAAGGTGACCACCTTTGTCAATTGATACTTGCCCTCACCTTCCGCCACAGAAATTCCAAAATTCATTTCGATTTGAGTACCCGGCCGTTGAGTTTTAACTCCTACGACCTGGCCGATTGCGTCAAAACTGAGGGGAGTAGACCAGACAGAGTCTCCTAGCTTGGCAGATGCCCTATTCAGCTTCTCGTAGTCTCGGTCAAACGAAAACATATGTGGTATGTTGGCCTCCTCTTTAGCTCCCATGGACGAAATTTGCTTGAATCTCGAGTTTTCTCTGACCTGCAAACTCTGACCAGTTCTGTTGAGAACAACATAAGGGGAGTAAATAACGACTTTAAGACTTGTTTTTGTCGCATGATTTTTGGGGTAGGACATCCTGAGTCTCACCACCTGCCCATTCTCATTCTTGACAGTCATGTAGTTTTCGCGTTTGAAGGTGCTCTTTTTCGTTGTGTTGATAATTGCAAACTCTGATTTTTCAAACCCACATCTGAGCGGTTCAACGCTCAAAAGCAAAAGACTTTGCAATGTAACAATATGAATGTAGGAAGTTTCTCCCTTCTTCACGCTGCCACTCCAGTCCTTCTTAGAGCTTTTATCGTACAATCTGAAGTTCATGTCGAAAGGCAACAAATTCTCAATCTCAAGCGGAGCTGAAATGACGATACTGAGGTGAGGGTACACCTGAGCAAGAGGCTCATCGTGGTCGTAATCTGCCTCTGCTTGGAAGTAATATAATGACGTTTCTCCTACTCCAACGGTCGAGCAAGTTAGCGGCGATCCACCCTCCATCAATTCTTTCCAATCCAAGGTCTCATTGGACCAGTTGAAATTTGTTTTCATGTGTGGTTTAATCTTGAATCTATCCGCATAGACCGAATTTATAGGAAATGCCTTCCTCTCGCCAGGTTGAATCAAAAGATCTGCATCCAAGTTGCCGGGTTGAGTAACCATCGCTACTTCGATGGCAGTCTGTGCGTTGTTCGTGACCGTGACAGTAGACCTCAAGAAAATGGTCTTGACATTATCAGCACCAAGAGAAATTTCACACGCTAGCCTATTATGAATCCCATTAACGGCAGGGTACAACATAAAAAGGTCTTCTCCTTCGCCACTAGCTGCAATTCCGCGTACTTCGTCATATCTTGAGCCAACAAGTTTCAAGGCAAGAACATCAACAGAGCTATCGGTGTCAAGGTTTTCACGGATCTGTGTCCAGTCTTCGAAAGCCCAGTTGATACTTTCATTCTCCTTCACAACAGTCTTGTTATCATGCAGAAGACCATCCCTATCTATCCAAACTTCAATGTCGAATCCCGTTTCATTGCGAATGACGTAAGGCGTGACTTCCTCTCTAGGACTTAAGGGTCCAGTTGTAAGAGAGTTGCTGATTTGTGAAAGCAAAGCGATAGATCTGGATGAGATACTGATCTGAGCCATCTCCCTAGATACGACGTCTATCTTGACACTTTGTTCTGGACTATCGACTTTCGATGCGTAGACTGCGATGGGCCAAGGCTCCAAAACGGGCTCCCAGGTGGATCTTGCGTAATTGTATATGTTCACGTAAGTCTCGATATGAGCCTCAGCTTGCAAGTCTGTAGACCAGTTAAGCAATTTCACCTCGAACGGCTTCAAGCTCATATCAAGAATTGGCAACTCATGAACATCTCCAATCAACACCAACCGAGTACCACCTATATTTGCGTTGAATTCCTCTCCCATTAAGATCACATCTTTAGTATTTGAAATGGATTTGCGTTTCTTTCCCGACTGATCCGACAAATTGGATATCACGGAAGGAGCGTATTTTGAAAGCTTCTGTTTGAAGTCATCCGATAGAATGTGCTCGGTGCGAGGGTCTGATTCAGATGAAGAATCATTCTGCGCTTTCACATAGTATTCGTTGGCTCTTTCGAAGATTTGCATTGCCAACCTTATATCCCGTAATGAGATTCTCACAAGGATCGGATCAACTGATAGCTGGATGCTAGTGAGGAAAGATGTCTCATTGGAACCTCTAGAGTCGAATGCAAACGATACCGAAAAATCGTCGATGATTCGTAAGGATTGGTCCGCGAAATTGTCCATTTTAGTCATGAACATTCCAATATTGTTAGCAGCAAGGGAGATGATGTTCTGGCTAGTAAGCAAAACTTGTTCAGCTTTGAAAACAGCCGCTTCAGTGTCGGGCTTCGTTGAGTCTGCAAGCAAAGTTATTGAAGGTCCCATGACATTGAAAGAGAATCCGATTTTGGATGGCTCTGGCGCCGAAACAGTATCGATATTCCGCTCGTCTTTTACGCGCTCGGCTTCTTCATCTCCGACATTCAGTGTTTTGCTGAGTTGCAGCTCCAATCCTCTGTTTGCAAATGATTGTAGTTCAAATATGTGATCAAGAGCTAGGAGGATATGAGGCTGCTCTATTGTCAGGATTACAGTTATTGCCCTGCTGCTTCCCTCACCGTCTGTGTTCGCGCTAAGCACGAACTGTTTTTTGGAACTCTCAATTGGTGCAATGATCTGTGTAAACTTATTCTGGGTGCCCTCTCGAACATCGGTAAATGTGAAGGAAGCCACCGACAAATCCGATGTGAAATGTCCAGAATCTTTCATATCGAGAGATACTTTGAAGCCGTTCACAGCCAACGAGCTTAGCATTTTAGATTCGAAATTCGAGACACCTTCAGTCTTGTTGAATAGTGTCAAGGAAACTCTAGGAATGTCGAACAGTACTCCCAATTGTTGATGGTTCGGAGAATGAGACTTCTCGGTGACCGTAGAAGCGGCAGATGGAGAATCGACTATCTTGCCATCATTCGCTTCTTTCTCCATCGTAGAGTGTTTCATAACCGCGTTCGCATACTCTGCGTCCTCTTCAATATCATCTAACGAGTCACCATCATCCGGCAAGATGAAAACTTTAGTGACCGAATCCTGCAAATTGTAAATGTACTGCAATTGCAACTCGGTCAATTTCATATTCACTTCTGGAAGCTTACCCTTGACAATAAACGTAGGTACATTTGGAGAATAGTCTTCAACGTAGTCGATCTGGAAGCCTATGTCCAAATTGTCCACGATCTTTCCCAATTGCTTGATGTCCGGTCCGAAATAGAACTCAGTTGATAAAGTCACATTCCTGATACCCGCATCTAAAAAGTTGTGAAGAACACCTTCGATAGTTTCAAATTTGTTGCTGAGGTATAATTCACCGAGCTTGGCAACCAACATATCACAGTTGTCGTTCTGGGGATCCACCATTCTGGGGAAGTATACCGTTGGGGCGCGAATCAAGAACCCCATCTTCATCTTAGCTGAGACATCAATCTGGCTCGCTTGAGATATGGCCGCTTCACGAGCAGAATCGTAAATCAATTTCATCCTCTGGAACTTGCTCAAGTAAGCAAAAATTTTTCCAAAGGCATCTTCCACGAAATTAACTTTGATAGAAGCAGTCTCGAACTCAATCGAGCTTTGATAAGCTTCCTTATTTGTTTCAGAGTCATAAGTCTTGTAGGTGAACTCAGCTAGGTTGTCACCCTCAATACTAACCAAACTGCGGAACATCGAGTTTCGTGGGGAGCCTTGATTGGTCTCATCGTGCAAAGTCAATGCTCCCAATTGACCTTTGACTTCAATGGCCTCGGGGAGTACTAGAACGTTGATCAGGGCCGTGCTCAACTGCAAAGTGGCCAATTTGATCCCATCTTCATTGAGCACAACGATTATGCTATCGAGATCAACGACGACGTTGATTTTTTGAGGAGCAACGGAGTCGTCGTTAGAATCATTGTGTTTGAGTTCATCAGCTGGTGTTTCTATCGCTTCAGGCTCTGTGAATGTGTTCAAAGTAAAGTTCAATAAGCTCAAGTATGATTTTCGTGACACGACACATTTCAAAGCAGACATTTCCAAAGCGATATCTTGATCAAAGACCTCTATATCTCTGCCATTGTTTTCCACGATCCGCAAGGTCCTATCGTATGTCATTTTAAACAACTCCGCATTCTTCTTCTTGATAGCTTCTTCTTCGAGGAAGTTATTCGACGACACCAACTTTTCAAACTCTGGTATTCCGCTTTTCTCGATGTGATCAATGATGTTGACGTCTGTCAACGATAAATCAATGTGCATACCACCTTCAGTGCTGTAAAAGAAAAACTGTAATGAGTCACCAACAAGGTCAACCAAGTGCTCCGTCTCCAACGTTACCGCCTTGATACATCTGGATAATGAGACTTTCACAGAGTCGACCTTGAAGTCCATTTCGAACATGTGTTGCGTGGAGCCTGGTGACAGCTTTGATTCCCTGGCAATGTCAACATCAGAGATTTCTCCAGAATTGTTGTTGCTGCCGAGTGTATCAAAAACGCTTCCTTCTTCAATGTCAGCACTGTCCAATATAGGCATCAAAGTGTCGACTAGTTGCATAATGGTTTTATACTGGAAATCATTCATCGATAATTTGATGGCAGGTATCTGGCCACCCATTCTGAAACGAGCCAAGTTGGCCGCATCGGGCATGATTGAAATTCCGAAAGTGAGCTTGATATCCAAGTTATCGAGAATGACAGACGACAGGTCGGGTACTTCGGTGTGCAATTGCTCCATGGTCGATTTGATTGTTGGGCCAATCAAAAACTGAGCGTCTTGGAGGTGGAGCTTGAACTGATCATACATGAGAGTATTGAGTTTGCTCCAGTCTTCTTTGCTGTAACTTTCTTTCCCTTTCATGTCTTGAATTGTGCTTTTGTCAACCAAATCACTGACAACGCTGATATGGCCGGCATCAAGGATAGCAACCGGTGACTTCCAATTGGTGGGATCTAGAGGGAAGATCATCAAAGGCGCTTGCAAATCAAGTTTAACGTTGATTGTTTTATGTTCTTCCAAAGCATATTGAAGACCGATTCTTGTTTGAGAAGTCAAGCCTTCCACAGTTGCTTCGGCAGCATTCATGATTGCACCAACAGTATCGAGATGGATTTTTGGTGGAGTGAAGAATTTGATAATCTCCTCAATGAAGAAACAATTGTAGAAGATTGTCATCGACTTCAACTTTGCTAAGAGTGCAGAATCTGCGGACCCATCCAAAGGATTGTTCTCGAATGAGACTTGGAAAAATGGGTCGTCTTCGGATGATGAGCTCGCTGTCGCGGAGTCGTCTTCATGTAATTGTGAGTGGACATGCTTCACACTGACAACATGCTTGTACAATGTCTTGGCAGTGCCATCTTCAACCTTAAATTCTTGCAACTGGAAATTGGCCAAGAAAGAATCAGGACGTTGATAGTACTGAGCAGTACAGCCCTCCACGGCCACTTCCGCGAGCGCAGGGACATCTTTACTCTGTTTGAGAGAGATGCCTGCTTTCTTTAAGGTCACGAAAACCTCGATAGTCGACCTGTCGCGAGGTATATTGATAGCACTATCCAAGTTCTGATTTTCATCATAACCGATGGTGTCGTAAAGGGCCTTTCTCTGCTCGTCGGTTAAGCGCAAGTCCAAACTTCCTTCGTCTTCGGGCGCTTGAACAGGCTCGATCTGCTTCTGACCTCCACCCCACCACGAGAACCACCCCGCTGGTTTTTCGGACAGGTCTGTGGTTGAAGCTGGCGCAACGATGTTCTTCTTGCGGATATTGCTTCTGGTCAATGATCTGTAAAATTTGATATCCTCGTACGAGAGCGCTTCTTCCAAAGCTTGAAACTCTTTTTCTTCCTGCTGCGAAAGAGCCTTTCGAAGGAGCTTCTTTTCCCATAGCTTCATATATGCAACTCTTTGGTCTCGGCGCTTGCGAAAGTTCTCCCAGCTCCATTTGTAATTCTTTTCGTGCACTTCCTTCAAGACGGATTCTGCAACATACTTCATCCATCCCTTGGGGTTCTCCTCCACCGGAACTTGGGGACGAAGCTTTCTGAACTTCCAAGTTTTCTGGTACCAATGGAATTTGGACGCAGTCCACAAGATTTCTTTATACTGGCTGCTGTCGAAGTCGATGCCGAATTCCTCGAAGAAAAGTTCTGCACTGACGTGCGGGTGAGCGCTAGTTGCCCCCGTTTTATGGATGGACAAGTGACCCTCGCCCGACACCGGTTTCAACAAGTACTGAGATGGTCGCTGTTTCTCGGTGAAGAAGTCTTTGAGCGCCTGCAACGTCTGAGAGAGGTCATCAGAGTATATTGACGTGGCGTCTGTGCTCATGTAGCACGCGAAGCTGCGCAACATCAAGAGCTTCCTTGTGAGGTCTTGGGTGATGGAAATGAAACTTGGTTCCCAATTTTCGTCCGTGGACGAGGCCGAAAGCTCGTCCAAAGTGAAACCTAATGCATAGGGGTTCTCGCAGAGCACAGACTCGTCTTCGTACCTCACATGGATGTTCTTGATGGTGACCTGCAAGTTGTCCACAATCTTGGTGATCAAGCTCTCCGTGAAGGTTTCGTTGCCTGCAACTTCGGGCGACATGGCTTGTGCTCTGGTGCTCTGAATCGCCTCCAAATCCTTCAACTTCTCCTGCTTGTACTGTTGCTCCCGCTTGTAGTCTTCCTCGGCATTGTACTCCGAGATGATGATGGGAGATGCCAACAAGTAGACATCCTCAATTGTGATCTTAACAGGCTTCCCTTTCAAATTGGACCACGGGATCTGCAATGTGAGCTCGCCCAAATGGCCATACTTGACATCCAAGGGCAACTTGAACTTGTCAAGCGACTCCTTCTTGAGTGTGAGGTTCTTGAGACGCACATCTCCGCTCCAGATGCCGATGTTGAGCTTTTTGGAGTCGAAATTCTCGATGTACGAGCCCAAAAACCGATTGAGAAGGGTAGCTACTATCGACTCGAACATGTTGAAGGAGTCAATGGAAGTTGGTGTCTTAGTAGTGTTGCGCAGGTATTGTGCACACCGCTACATTTAGTTGCTCACTACTGCCATCTAGCAGGGCTCTGAATTTCTGGAATGTTTGCACCAGGTGATGTAACTCGGCCCATACCGATATGCTCGATTCTAATGATAGCGATCGCCATACAACGATGTGCTTAGTTTCGGCATTCTCGCAACTATCAGATCTACAAGACTGTAGCAATCAAAAGAAAAGTGCCTAAAAACCATAGGGTCACCAATATGACCATTTGCCCAGTGCATCAGGAGGGAGGCCACAGCAAGATATTCACCTAGGAGATTCACATAGGAGATTCGTATGACACGTAAGAGATTCACGTAAGAGATTGACCGAAAGAGATGGGCCTGGACTTCGTACAGCTTATCTCCAGAAGTACTACCTGAGATCAACGCTCTGGGACATATAATATTCCTCGGTCCACCACAACTCTAAATAGTGTACTCTCCAAGACAAAGATCGTGCCAGGTTACTTTTTTGGTGTGCGTGCAGCAATGTCATGAGGATGCCGTTTACCCCGGATTTTGCGAATTGCGTTTTTGGGATCCGCACCTTAGCCGGAGTGAACCAAACCAACGCTTCGGAAAAAATAAAAAGTAGAGAGCAAACGGGACTCGTATCATATGCGTAGCAGGTGAATTTACTCTGGTTGTGCTTTTCCTGCTCTCCCAAACTTGTGGTTGCATCGCCTCACCACCCTGTGCATCAAAACTCTCGAGCTCCACTCTGGAGCGAGGCGTGACAGGCGCTCGTTTAGGGCCTTTTTTCGCCGCATTAAAGTGACCTGCTTCGCCTGTTCCACCGTGACTCAACGTGGACCCGCTCGCCCGGTCACGTGACTTTATCTTATCTGTAATCACGCTAGCACACCCCTCCTCCTCACTCCTCAAGAATACTTCTTCCTAGTCTCATCCAGACAACACGCGTCTTGGTCTTGAGCTCCCTGCACCTTTTCTTCGGCGGCATTTCTTACCTCTCTAATCCTATTTTTTTTTTTGATCATCGCCCGATCGCTCCCTGCCCGCTGGTCAACCTACGCTGACTCATCTTACCGCCACCCAATTGGCTCATATCAAAGAACAGCCTGATTCTGCATTTGCCTTAGCTATCATCATCGCTTCGAGACCGCTCCACAATTTTGGACCCTAGTCGGCATCACTAGAATCTCTGATTGGTTCTATACATTCCGAACGCCACATTTTCGTGTTCTGGCACGAGGAGCACACACCTCCAAGCAAAACCCACACAACGTGACTGCGAGTGACCAACTCACAAACAGTCCACATACTTGGCCAGCTTTTCCTATCTGGCATATTTCCTGCTCTTGCGGGCATACAACATTGTCCTCATACATAAATCGTAATGTCTGACGAGAAGCGGGCTATCGGAATCTATGTCATCGGACCAGAGATCGGCAAGGGCTCGTTCGCCACTGTCTACAAATGCGTGAATAGCAAGACACACCAGCCTGTGGCGATCAAGAGCGTGGTCCGCTCCAAGCTCAAGTCGAAGAAGCTCATTGAGAACTTGGAGATCGAGATCTCCATCTTGAAGTCCATGAAGCACCCGCACATAGTCGGCTTACTAGACTACACCCAGACGTCCACCCACTTCCATTTGGTGATGGATTACTGCTCCATGGGTGACTTGTCCTACTTCATCCGCCGCAGAGACCAGTTAATGAAAACGCATCCGGTCATATCATCCCTCATCCACAGATACCCCTCGCCAGAGGGTTCCCATGGATTGAACGAGATTTTGGTGACACACTTCTTGAAGCAATTGAGTTCGTCCTTGGAGTTCTTGAGAAGCAAGAGCTTGGTCCACCGTGACATCAAGCCCCAGAACTTGTTGCTTTGCCCTCCCGTGCACTCTAAGCAAGAGTTTGAGGACGGCCATTACGTCGGATTGTGGGAGTTGCCCATCTTGAAGTTGGCAGACTTCGGGTTTGCACGCTTCTTGCCGTCTACGTCCATGGCCGAGACTTTGTGCGGGTCCCCGCTCTACATGGCCCCAGAGATCCTTCGCTACGAGAAATACAATGCAAAGGCAGATTTGTGGTCTGTGGGAGCCGTCTTCTACGAAATGACCGTGGGCAAGCCTCCTTTTCGTGCCGCAAACCACATCGAGCTTTTGAAGAACATCGAAAAGACTCACGACCGTATCAAGTTCCCATCGTCGGCACAGGTGCCCGAACCCTTGAAGAGATTGATCAGGTCCTTGTTGAAATACAACCCCACCGAGAGAGTTTCGTTTACTGAGTTTTTTAGCGATCCTTTGATTGTCAACGAGCTTGAAAGCAATGACAAGCCGTTGGAAACATCAGAAATGGACGAGAACCTCTTTATAAGTGAGTACATCTCGCCAATCAAGTCGTCCGACAGGGCCAAGCTCATTCAACCAATCGCGAAGATAACACCCAACGAGGACCTGGCGACGACGAAGAACAAAGAGCCAGCATCTATTCGCATACCGAGATCTCCAGAAGAGTCGAGAGATGAGCAAATCAAACTGATAATCATCCGAAGTAGCCCAGATCCCGCCCTGAACGCCATGTCTATCGAGCCGCGCTACTCCGACAATAAGCAGTCTGGCAACAACAGAGATGATATCATTTTGGAGCGTGACTACGTTGTCGTTGAGAAGAGGGCTGTTGAGGTTAACGCCATTGCCGATGAGTTGGCCCAAGTCGGCATTGGCCATCGTGGACTGAATGGCAGTATTGAAAGAGAGGCCATTATGCAGAGAAGGAACTCGCAGCCGTCAAACTCGTCAGATAGTCAGAACAGGCCTTTTCTCAACGAACGGCGGATCTCGGTCTCGATTTCTCCCTCGAATGCATTGGGAAAGGCGATTAGTATGGCCTCCAACCGCCTTTTCGGTAATGTCGCAACAACAAAGACTATTCCAGAAGACGGTGCCTTCGTTGTCGATAATGGCAGTGGAGGTACTATGTTGAGTCCGCTTTTCGAGAATAACTTGCTCCTCAACAAGTTGAACTTGCCAACTTCCAGCACGATCGTTGCGAGCAGCGAAGAGTATGCACGCTCAAATGAGGCTGCAAACGCGGACGAAGTTGTGCTCAGACAGTTGGAATCTATTGCAACAAAGGCACATGCTGTTAATTTGTTCGCAGATGTCAAATTCAGTCAGTTGATCCCGTCTCCTCCGTCTTTGGATGGAGGTGACGAATTTCTCCAGCATAACGACTTGCTCCCACCGAACATGGTAAAGCCCATCAGTGAAGAGGGTGTGGTCTTGTACGTGAAGACCTTATCCCTTCTTGCTAAGGGAATGGCGATCGCCAGCAACTGGTGGCATGTCCACTATGACAAGAACGAGAGCACAGGTGAGCAATTGCTCGTGAAGTCGTTGGACATGCAAGTGTCGATCAAGATCAACGAGCTCGTACAGTGGATCCGCGAGAAGTTCAATGAATGCTTGGAGAAGGCTGAATTTATCAAGTTGAGGTTGGAAGAGGCAAATTTGAGCATCACTAGAGCCAACGAAGGTTCAACGGCCTCGCCCTCGGATAGCAACAATTTTTATGTCGGCGTCACCAATCTGAGTGAGAGCGAGCCAAGAATTGTTGCTGAGAAGTTGATCTTCGACAGGGCATTGGAGATTTCCAGAAACGCTGCAGTCAATGAATTGGTTAAGGAGGATTTGAAAGGATGTGAGTTGGCTTACAGTACAGCAATCTGGATGTTGGAGGCGCTTTTGGACGAAGATTCCAAGGATGAAGATAAATTGGACGACGAAGATAAGACTATGGTTGAGAAGTTCATTGTGAGCATCGGTAACAGATTGTCGGTGCTCAAGCGAAAGCTTGATTTGATCTAAGTCGAAGGAATCATCTCGCCTATTTCCCTTTCGTCATTGGGGTTTTAATTTTAATTTTCACTATTTAATGGTTTATGGTTACGGTATCAGGGGTGGGCTTCAAGGTTTTGGTAATCCGATTATGAAGTAATAGTTCGCTTGGGAGATGACAATACCCCGTTTACTTGCTTTATATAACAAACGAAAGATACAATAATTTTGTACTAATAAGCTCGGCATATATTCCTGCAAGTCCCTATATTTACAATTTCCCATCATTCATGGACCGCTCATGCTGAAGTAAACCCAATGTTATAGAATTGGAGCGATTGTAGGTGGGCCTCGCCTCAAAATTTCCTGCTTCTTTCAGCAACTGCTTCGAATAACTCTCTCTATCCGCATCCAAATGTTTTGCGAACGGAAAGCCAACCTTGGTCAGTTCCTTTTTGTAATGATTATTGAAGAAACTCGTGGATGGAGGGACCCTTGTCATCGACTGTTTTCTTCGAACTTGCAACGGTTCAACAGGAGCCGCTGTTTTGACATCGACTGGCGAGCCGACAACTTCCTTTCTCAACGGGGAGCTTTGAACGGGAGCAACCTGAGGCAATCTGAATTTGTGAACGTCGTTGGTGATCGTCGCCGAAGACTGACTGTTGGCCAACATGGACGTCGTTGGGGTCATGTCTATCAGCAACTCCGTCGCTCCACCCATCAAATTTTCGGGTACATCTTCAAATTCCAATAAATCATCCTGAAAGACGATTGGGACGTCGTAGAAATTTGGCGTTTGCTGGTTAGCCAAATCTGGCAAGTTGGACTCGTGTGAGATGACTCGATTAGGCCTAGACACCTTGGAGGAGAATTTGAAGGTCAAATTGGCGCCCTCCTCGTCACTTTCGCTGCCACTACCAGAGGCGCAGGAAGATGACGAAGTGCAAGAGGAACCCGAGGTGTTCATTATACTCGAATGACCAAAAGTTCTAGAGCGTGGCCCAACACTTTCAGGGTTGGTGGGATACAACGGTCTTCTTTCAGTAGCCATCAGCGAGCCCAAGTTGAACGCTTTGAACTTCTCGCTCACATGTGCCACGTCGGTTGAGTGGCTAACGAGACCGGGATCAGAGTTTGTAATGCCTTCTTCGAGAAACCGTTGCCTTTTCTTCTTGTACTCTTGGTATTTGGAAGTCAAGTAGTCATCATTGTAACTATCCAAAGAAGCAAAGCTTTCGGTCAACGGAAGGGATATTACGGATGACGGACGCCTTGAATTGTCGATGCTGATGGGGCCCACCTTGATCTTGCTCTCCATGTCGGGCGCAGTGATGCCGAGGGGAGTAGCAGATGGAGTGGAGGGTGGATGAATGCTATCCCTGCTTGGGCGAGGACTGGCGCAAGCGCTCGACGCCTGGCTGCGAGATGCAAAGATGCTGGACTTTCTCCTGCGCTGGTCTTGATGCTGAATAACTTTGAACGCGTCGATGGCAGATTGGTTCTTCATGTACAAGTCGCCTCCGACGTTTCGCTTGGTCTCAATCTGTGGGGCTTCCAGAGTCCCACCTGAGCTGTCCTTGCGGAGAGACGATGTCGATCCCATTTCGAGAACGTCCTGGAACACCAAGTTACTTCTCGGATGGGTGGCGGTAGGGGATCTCTGTTGCGGTTGGGAAGACAGCGAGCTGCTTGACGAAAGAGTGGATGTAATGGATTGCAAAGGATTCAGCGAGTTTGCGTGGTGTGGGGTGATGTGGGCCAACTGTGGAGACAGGATAGCGAGGGTGGACTTGGAGCCGGAGACGCTATTTTTTGCGTCCGTGCTCGGCAGCAACAGAAGTGCTTCGGATAGAATGAATGAGTGGCCGCTGCGGGACGTGTTCAAGAGCTGGGCGCTCGAATTCTGGTGTGAATTCGGCGAGCTGTCGCTGGAGGAGCTCAAGGTCTTCTCCAAGCGGCAGGAGAGCTTGCGGTAGGCGTCGCCCTCGGCCGAGCTGATGGCCTTCATGAGACTGCTGCGCAACCTGTTGGCCACGCCCACGACGGCGTTGTCAAGCTCGTCCTGCAGCACCTTCTCTCTGGGGTCTCTGCTGTCGAGGCCGCCGCCGGAGGGCATGTTCAAGAAGAAGAGCTCTTGGAGCTTCTCGATGTCGTTTTCGAGGTCCATCAACACGAACGGGTGCTCCTTGATTTCGGAGATGTCGTACCTGTCCTTGCTGTTTTTCTGGAGCATCTTGGAGAGCAAGTCCTTGGCCAACGCAAACTCCTCCTCCGACACCACCTGGGGCGAGTGGAACGAGTCGCGGGACGGCGGGAACTCGAGCGGCTGGTTGACGATCACGTCGAACAACGCAAACTCCGAGTCCGCGTTGAACGGCACCTTGCCAAAGAGAAGGCAGTAGAGGGTGACGCCCAACGCCCAGATATCGATCTTGTGGTCTACGGTGGGGATGGCCGAGCTGCCGGACGCGGTGCGCGCCATGTCGGCGGACGCCACGTCGGCCGCACTGGTGCCGGCGGAGAAGTTCGTCTGGCAGAGCTCGGGCGCAAAGAACGCGGGCGTGCCGACGGTCTTGGCCAACTCCATGTCGGACACGTGCATGCCGTCGTCGGACGAGGACAACGAGGACGCGAACGACACGCCAAAGTCGGAGATCTTCACCACGTAGTCCGAGGACACCAACAAGTTGGCCGGCTTGATGTCACGGTGGACAATGCCTTGCATGTGGAGGTACTCGAGGCCGAGCAACACGTCGCGGAAGATGCGGCGCGACTGGCGGAACGTGAGGTTGGGCAGGTAGTCGTTGGAGAGGAGGTCGTTGTCCTCCACGGACGAGAAGGAGCCGTGCTTGGCCACGCAGCAGGGGATGCGCTCGTCGTCCGCGTCGTGCGGGCGCGGCACCTCGATGGGCGTGTGCCGCTTCCACTTGATCTCGCCGCGGTCCATGTACTCGAGCACGAGGTAGATCTTGTACAGGCGGAGGTCGTCGAGCACCTCCTTGAGCTTGACAATGTACTTGTGGTCGCAGCGCTTCATGATGGCGATCTCGCGGCGGATCTTGGTCTCGTAGTCGCCGAGCGGCGCGTGCGACGTGCGCCGCATGCGCAACAGCCGGTCCTTCTTGCTCTTGCGGCTGACGATCTTGATGGCCACGAGCTCGTCGTGCACCAAGTCGCGCGCGAGCTTGACCTTGCCGTGCTCGCCGCGGCCGATCTCGCGGAGGATCTCGTACGTGTTCAACACCTTGCGCCGCGTGATGGGGTCGTACTCGAGCGAGACGTGCTTGGTCTCGATCACCCGCGGCAGGAGCGTGCTGCTGGGGCTCATGGCCGTGCTGCCCTTGGCTTTGTCGGGGTCGAGGTGCGACGGCTGCGGCGACGGCGCGGTCTGCGTGTTGTCCGTGTCGGCGAGGTCGTGGTCGTGGTCGTGGTTGGGGACCTGAGGTGGGTCGGGGCCGGAGACGGAGCTCTCGCGCGAGCGGATCGTCTGGTGGAGCAAGTCGGCCACCTTGCTCAAGAGGCGCTGGCGCGAGGGCCGCTCTTCGGTGGGGCGCGGGCTCGAGCTGTCGGTACGGGACATGGCCGCTAGAGGTGCGGTTGATGGTCACAAGAGAATAGCGCCCTGCACACGCGCGGAGGTTGAAGAGCAACGTATGTTGATCCGTCACGTGCGCCTGGGCTGATCCAGTCACAGTGGAGGCACGGGAGGCTACGGTACGGTGGGGGTGTGCTACGGTGAAGTTACGTAGGGAGTAGGGGTGGCCGAAGTGTTGGAAGTATACGAGGGTACGAGGTGAGTGGGAGGTAGGGGTGGCCGGCCCGGCGGATAGCACCCACCCATCGATGTGCGGTTGCCGATCGCTATCTATGCGCACAGTGCTAAGTGCTTGCCCACCACCCACAACCACGCCCACAACCACACCACTAGCCCCGACCACCAACCCAACCGTAACTTGTTTGGTTTCTCGCTTATCTCAACCTCATCTCTCGCCTGTCGGTCGCCGCCCCACCACCTCGCTTATCGCTTTATTGCGCGCGCAGCCATTGTTTAAAGTCTCCCAACCACCGTCTAACCGTCTCAATCGTCACTCTATCTCTCACCGTCTAACCGTCTCAATCGTCACTCTATCTCTCACCGTCTCGACAGGCGTCACATGTGTCTATCTATTGGTTCTCGATATTCGTATCTTACCCACACCCACACTCTTTCACACATACTCTCTCACCTACTCTCTCATACTCTCACACACTCTCACACTCTCACACTCTCACACTCTCACACTCTCACACTCTCACACTCTCATATACTCTCTCACATGCTCTCTCACATGTGCTCGCAACTACTCTCACCTACTCTCTCACTCTCTCTCTCATACTCTATCTCGTATACTCTCTCACATACTCTCTCACCCACACCCACTCTCACCCGCTCTCACCCACTCTCACCCATTCTCTCGCATACTCCCTCTCGATACTCTCTCTGACCTACTCTCTTACAATCTCTCTCTCACATAATCTTTCTCACCTACTCTCTCTCACATACCCTCCCTCTCATACTCTCTCACATGCTCTCTCTCACCACTCTCTCTCTCTCTCTCATACTCTCTCATATGCTCTCTCTCACCACTCTCTCACTCTCTCACCTACTCTCTCTCTCCCATATCATCTCATCTACTAACCCTACCCCAGGAGTGGCTTCGTGCCAAGTAACCTACGAATGCCCCTACGAATGTGGAGTAGCCTCTGGGTATGCCTCAAGAGTACGTTGTGAGATAACTATGGTAGCTGCAAACATTTAGGATAGTGTTCGCCTGACGACTCGCAAGGTGACGACGGTGTGTCGTAGATGGATCAAGACTTCGGCATGCTTGTACTCCATGTATACCATATATACGTCTCTAGGTGCTAGGGCTCGCGCTTCGCCTCGCGGAGGCCCCGGAGAAACGCCTCGAGGCCCTCGCCCCGGTACGCGTACCCGTAGCTGCTCGCCAAAATGCTCCCCACGCCGTTCTCGCCGATGGTCGAGCTCAACTCCAGCGTGGCCTGGTGGAAGAAGCCGCTGCGCAACACGCGCATCACCGCGTCCTTGGTGGGCTCCACCGCCAGCGGGAGCAACGGCCCGTACATGTCGGCGATCTCCTGCCGCAGCAACGCACCCAAGTGCGCCGCCACCACGTCCTCGGTCAACACGTCCGCGAGCGACACGATGGGCACCGCGCCAAGCGCGTGCCCCGGCCCCGTCCCTGACCCCACCCCCTCCGACCTCTCCTCCGACCCCTGCTCTCCCTGCACTCTGTGCTCTCCCCCCTCCTCTCTGTGCTCCTCGCCGTGCACGCTGTGCGCCTCGCTCGCCGGTCTGCGGTTAATATCGCCGGCCAATAATGTCGTGTACTTACTCGTCCTTGTCGTCGTCCGGCGCCGCCACGAGCGCCTGCACCTGCGCCACCAACTCGCTGTCCGCCGCGGTCAACACCCCCGGCTGGTCGTCGTCGCCCACGTCCTGGAGCCAGTACATGCTCTTGGCGCCCGACGACAAGAACGTGAGCGCGAGCACGCGGCCCGTCTTGCACGACGCCACGGGCTTGAACGTCACGTCGCCGGGGATGATCAAGAGCTCGTCCTTCTCCAACCCCAGGCTGGCCTTGGGCGCCCACACCAAGTCGAAGAACCCGTCCTCCTCGGGCAGCGGGCGGATGGTCACGTGGCCCTTGTGCGGCAACGGCGTGCACCGCTTGCTCTCCTCGTCGTACTGCACCTTGCCGGCGTTGAATCTGATGGTCTTGCTCATGGTGAAGTGGTTGGTAGTCGCCACCGCGTGTGCAGGCCCTCCAACGGTGCGATCCACCCAGTATCACCCAGTATCAGAGCCAACACTCCCATCGACTCCGGTCTCTCCAATTCCATTGATCTCGTCAATTCCTTCTCGTCCAATTCCCGATTGTCATCAAGCAATCGACCTCATTGGCACGACCGATTGATCAATCGAGAACTCTCATTGACCGCACCTCATACAGACCAGGTGAACCTATACCGATCAGTGTATCGTTGACTGTACGTTGATTGTACGTTCATTGTACGTTGATTATATCAGTGAGTGATATACAGTGTTGTGTGATGAGCCACTTCCCTCCCCAAGAGATACAGGCGCTTGTGGCCGAGATCGCCGCCATACTCCGAGAAAGACACCAGACGCTCGCCGTGTCCGAGGCCGCGTGCGGCGGCTTGTTGTCCGCGTACGTGGTGTCGGTGCCCGGCGCGTCGGACTTCTACATCGGCGGCAAGTTGGTCTACCTGTTGCGGCAGCGCTTGAAGTTGTCCGGCTGGAGCGACGAGGACATCGCCAGCTACATGGGCCCGCTGGAGCAGGTGGTGCTCAAGCTCGCGCGCACGGCCAAGTACGAGTTGGGCTCGACGTACGTGCTCTCCGAGACGGGCTTCGCGGGGCCCACCACCGACTTGCACCTCCGCTCCGACAACGACCGCGGCTCGGTTGCGGTGGGCACCGTGTTCTTGGGCCTCAGCGGGCCGGCGGGCGAGGTGTCGCGCAGCCACCAGACGGGGTCGTCGCTGCGGGCCCACAACATGGAGCTGTTTGCGCGGCTCGGGCTCGAGTTCCTCTTGGAGAACTTGAAACACGAACTGACGAACACGACTGACGAGACGAACTGACGAGCGAAGTACTGACGAGAGCTGAAAGGGTCTAAAGGAGAACTAAAGAAGAACTAAAGAAGAACTGACTGAGATGCACTGGGAAGTGACTGACGAACCTAAGGGAAAGACACGGTCAGGCACAAGGTAGAGGCACGGATCAGGACAAGTAGAGCACAAAATGATTACAAGGGGACATATGACAGGGTATAGGGCGTGCACGTTGGGCCGTGAGTGCAATATCGACCTCAAACTGTCGTCTAATGAGGTCGCGAACACTACGTATGTCTACTTGCACCACCTTGCACCAACCTTACAAAATACACTTACCGTACACGTACACGTTACGTACACCTTGCGTCCTTCATACTCCGTACCTTGTAGATGGGTAGATGGTAGATGGTAGATGGGTAGAGCGTGGGGACTGTGTGCACGTGACCACGGGCGTGCGACACGTCGAGGAATTTCGCTCTGACACAAACGATAACACACCGCCTTCCGGACCCAGTTTCACTCCCAACAGCCCGTACGTCTTGTTCCCGCCTCGCCTCAGAGTGCGCGCCGCGCGCTACCCACCGGCGTTGTCCGTTTCGCGCTGCGACCACTCTTCGCCGAACCACTACTAACCCCAGCCATGGAGCAGGAAATCAAAATCATCAAGCGCAAGCTCAACGGCTTCGTTGGCTTCGCCAATTTGCCCAAGCAGTGGCACCGCAAATCCGTCAGACGCGGCTTCACCTTCAATTTTATGGTGGTGGGCGAGTCTGGCTTGGGCAAGGCCACCCTCGTCAACACATTGTTCAACCGCACGGTGATCCCCGAGAAACCCGCCGACGAGGACGAGGTGCCCGAGGAGGCCGAGGATGTGGAGCAGGTCGTGCGCATCGACAACACCAGCGCCGAGATCGAGGAGGACGGCGTCAAGTTGAAGTTGAACGTCATCACCGCGCCCGGGTTCGGCGAGTCGCTCAATAACACCGACTCGTGGAAGCCCATCGTGGACGAGATCAACAGCCGGTTCGACCACTACTTGGAGGCGGAGAGCAGGGTCAACCGCCTGACCATCAGCGACAACCGCATCCACGCGTTGTTGTACTTCATCGAGCCCACGGGCCACTCGTTGAAGGCGTTGGACATCCAGCTCATGAAGCTGGTGCACGAAAAGGTCAACTTGATCCCCGTGATCGCCAAGTCGGACACGTTGACCGACGACGAGATCGAGCAGTTCAAGACGCGCGTGCTCGCGGACATCAAGCACCAGAAGATCCGCGTGTTCGAGCCGCAGCTCTTCGACAACGACGACGACGAGACCACCAGCAACTCGAAGGCGTTGATCGCGTCGTTCCCGTTCGCGGTGATTGGCTCCACCAGCGACGTGCAGACGCCCGACGGGCGCACGGTGCGCGGCAGAGCGTACCCGTGGGGCGTGATCGAGGTGGACAACGAGACCCACAACGACTTTGTCAAGTTGCGCCAGTTGTTGATCCGCAACAACTTGGAGGAGTTGAAGGAGACCACGCTGGACGTCTTGTACGAGAAGTACCGCCAGGAGAAGTTGTCCAAGATGGGCATCGAGCAGGACCAGAGCGTGTTCAAGGAGTTCGACCCGTTGACGAAGCACGAGGAGGAGCGCGCGTTGCACGAGGCCAAGTTGGCCAAGATGGAGGCGGAGATGAAGGCGGTGTTCCAGCAGAAGGTGAGCGAGAAGGAGAAGAAGTTGCAGCGGTCCGAGGCCGACTTGTTCGCGCGCCACAAGGAGATGAAGGAGAAGTTGACCAAGCAGATCAAGTTGTTGGAGGACAAGAAGGTGCAGTTGGAGAAGCAAAAGAGCTTGCCGCAGGATCCGCCGGCGGCGGCCGCGCCGCAGAAGGCCCGCAAGGGGTTCTTGCGTTAGGTATGTGGGTTATGTAATGCGAATGGCACAGTGTTAGAACGTCTGACTGGCGCATACTCGTAGTCACGCTGTACTGCTCAAACTCAAACTTGTGATAGTACTGAGCGCATGAAGTACTCTATCCAACCCGTCCTAGCAGAGCAGGAGCACTGGCAGGCAAAGCCTTGAGGTGAGCCGAGGAGTTAATTGACAAGAGACGAAAGTCCAACATGTACGAGACGCCGTATTGTAAGGATGTATGGACAGGTGCATGCCACATCGCTACGGTTCTAGAAAACGGGGCAGCTACAGAAAGAGTAGTTGATAAGAGATTGTTCAGATTGACGAGGGCAATTGACTAGAGGAATTGGCAGTGTAATTGACTATGGGATTGGGGAGGCATTGACAGAAGAATTGACCAGAGGAACTGACTAGAGGAATTGACCAGAGGAAGAACTGACTAGAGGAATTGCCTAGAGGAATTGCCTAGAAGAATTAACGAGAAGATTAATGAAAAGAATTGTCTAGAGGAATTGTCTAGAGGATTTGGCTAGAGGAATTGACTGGAGTAATTGACTAGACAAGCATGACAAGAGCATGACAAGAGCGAAGACTAGAGCGAAGACAACAACAATTGATAGGGGAACTGAAAATTGACAAAGGGAATTGACAGAGGTGGGACATGTTCATTAACGGCGGATTTCTACTTTGGGTGCGTAGCGAGTTGCACCCGTTGCAGCTCATTGCTGCACCAGAACAATGGTCTAACCGGCTATTCCAGCGTGTGCACATTCTCGAAATGATTCAATCATTCTCGATCATTCTCGATCCTCATTCTCGATCCTCCTCGTCCATCTCTAGTGATACGAGAACAGTGGATCGACATTGGGACTGTGGGATGAGGTCATGTGCCATTGCAGCTTCTGCGTTGCGAGCACGGGCCCAGCACACGACAGCAACCGAGCAACCGGTGGAGCGAGCTCCACACGGCGAAAAACATGACAACAGAAGTGCATCTAAAGCAGCCTCCCGCAACCTTCGCAACCTTCCCGCAACCTTGCCGCAACTCGCTCGTGCAGCTCGCGCAACCTTCTTCTCCTGTCTTTAGCAGCCAAATTCCATGCCTGCCTGTATGACGTCGGTGCGACTTATCTCCTTGCTCCCTACAAAACCTCGTCTTTCCAACCTCATTCCTCCAATCAGACTATTACCCCATGTCCGAACACACACCTACCGCCAAAGCGGACACATCCGCACCCGCACCCAAGGCCAACCTTAGTGCCACCATCAAATCGTTGCAATTCGCGTGGTTTGCCGGGCATGTTCTCACCACCATTGCCACGGTGGGCTACTTCGTGTCCTACTTCGGGTTGTACCTCATCATCCCCTACGCGCGCGCGTTGCCCAACCCGTACAAGTTCTGGTACAAAGTGGCGTTGGTCGGCGTCGTGCAGAGCTTTGGAGTGTTGATCTTCCAGACCGTCAAGAAGAACGGCACCAACATCAAGGTGTTGGCCAAAGAGGACAACGTGCAGTACTTGTTCTTGGGCTTGGTGCTCCTCTTCTTCTCGCCCTACGTGTTGTTGACGTTGTCCACGTTCTTCCTCTTCTCCACGTTCCACGTCTTGTCCTACACCACGCACTACTTGTTGCCTGCGTTGCACATTCCCGACACACACCCATTGAGCGTGCACCTCAGCAACTTTGTCGCGGCCAACAACAACAAGTCCATTGGCTTGGCCTCATTGTTGGAGGTGTACACGTTGGTGTGGTTGTTTGTGCGTGTGCTTGCGTTCCGGCCCGTGTCGGTGGTGCCCTTCTTGGCGTACGTGGTGTTCATCAAGTTGCGCTTCGAGAAGTCCGCGTACACCCGCAACGCGTTCAAGTCGTTGGAGTTGAGGGTCGAGGACGTGGTGACCAAGTCCGGCAGCCCCGTGGCCAAGAACGGCTGGGTCCAGGCCAAGGGCGTGTTCAGCAGGATTGCTGCCGTGCACATCTTGAACGACTACACCAAGGAGAAGGCGACCTAGGCCCAGCCCGAAGAGCCACCTGGTCCACACCTAGTCGCAGGAGCCACTAGTCGCAGGAGTGCCACCTAGTACAGAGCCGCTTGAGGCAGGAGTCGACCAAATAGCAATTGTATGTTCTCGCGAGCCAATGTAGACACAATCACCAGCGAACTACCGCTACAATCACCAAGCTAACTACCGCTGCCAAGCAGTTCTGTGGCACAGTGATGTCTCTACCTCTTGCAGCCATTGAGAACAGACTCACCTGTGCCACTCAACCAGCCATGAGTTGAGCCAAACAGAAAGAGACCTTCTCTTCAGCAACTTAAGAGGAGTCGTGGAGGTTGTGTCTTGTGTGGCGTGACTGGTATATGGTGGATCCATTGTTGAAACAAGAAGCCTGGTTAGCTCAATCGGTAGAGCATTTGACTCTTAAACATATAAGGTCAATCAAAAGGTTGCGGGTTCGAGCCCCGCATCGGGCTTTCTTTTTGCCCTCATACTACTACCATACCCATCTCACAACCTCCTGACATTACCCATCAGTCGTACTCTCCTCTGGCCTGGCCATAGGTCTGGCATGCAAGTGCGATCTGCTTGCCTGTTTGGGATGGTGTGGCATAGAAGGACCCAGACGATGCTGGACGCAACCCTGAAAAAGGCACGTGACCCGGTTAACTTGTGGAATTCGGTGGAATCTTCCACTGCGTCGACACCATTTCATATATAATGCGCCTGTGGCCAGCCCCGAGCTGCTCTTTTTTTCTTCAGAATAAAGCTATTCTAATACAACATGTCTAAAGCTGTCGGTATTGATTTGGGTACTACCTACTCCTGTGTGGCACACTTTGCCAACGACCGTGTGGAGATTATCGCCAACGACCAGGGTAACAGAACCACCCCCTCTTTCGTCGCCTTCACTGACTCCGAGAGATTGATTGGTGATGCTGCCAAGAACCAGGCCGCCATGAACCCTACCAACACTGTCTTTGACGCCAAGAGACTTATTGGTAGAAAGTTCGACGACGCCGAGGTCCAGGGCGACATCAAGCACTTCCCCTTCAAGGTGATTGACAAGGGCGGCAAGCCCATGATCCAAGTTGAGTTCAAGGGCGAGACCAAGGTGTTCTCCCCCGAGGAGATCTCGTCCATGATCTTGGGCAAGATGAAGGAGACCGCCGAGTCCTTCTTGGGCTGTGCCGTCAACGACGCTGTCGTGACCGTCCCCGCCTACTTCAACGACTCCCAGAGACAGGCCACCAAGGACGCCGGTTTGATTGCTGGCTTGAACGTGATGAGAATCATCAACGAGCCCACCGCCGCCGCCATTGCCTACGGTTTGGACAAGAAGACCGAGGAGGAGAAGAACGTGTTGATCTTCGACTTGGGTGGAGGTACCTTCGATGTGTCGTTGTTGTCCATCGAGGACGGCATCTTCGAGGTGAAGGCCACCGCCGGTGACACCCACTTGGGTGGTGAGGACTTTGACCACAGATTGGTGAACCACTTTGTCAATGAGTTCAAGAGAAAGCACAAGAAGGACTTGTCCACCAACCAGAGAGCGTTGAGAAGATTGAGAACTGCGTGCGAGCGTGCCAAGAGAACTCTTTCTTCTTCCGCCCAGACCTCCATCGAGATTGACTCTTTGTACGAGGGTATTGACTTCTACACTTCCATCACCAGAGCCAGATTCGAGGAGTTGTGCCAGGACTTGTTCAGATCCACCTTGGACCCTGTCGAGAAGGTTTTGAGAGACGCCAAGGTTGACAAGTCGCAGGTTGACGAGATTGTCTTGGTTGGTGGTTCCACCAGAATCCCCAAGGTGCAGAAGTTGGTGTCCGACTTCTTCAACGGCAAGGAGCCCAACAAGTCGATCAACCCCGACGAGGCTGTGGCCTACGGTGCCGCCGTGCAGGCTGCCATCTTGTCCGGTGACACCTCTTCCAAGACCCAGGACTTGTTGTTGTTGGACGTTGCCCCATTGTCCATGGGTATTGAGACCGCCGGTGGTATCATGACCAAGTTGATTCCAAGAAACTCCACCATCCCCACCAAGAAGTCCGAGACCTTCTCCACCTACGCCGACAACCAGCCCGGTGTGTTGATCCAGGTGTTTGAGGGTGAGAGAGCCAAGACCAAGGACAACAACTTGTTGGGTAAGTTCGAGTTGTCTGGTATCCCCCCAGCCCCCAGAGGTGTTCCTCAAATCGAGGTTACCTTTGACGTTGACGCCAACGGTATCTTGAACGTGTCTGCGTTGGAGAAGGGCACTGGTAAGACCCAGAAGATCACCATCACCAACGACAAGGGTAGATTGTCCAAGGAGGACATTGAGAGAATGGTGTCTGAGGCCGAGAAGTTCAAGGAGGAGGACGAGCAGGAGGCTGCCAGAGTGCAGGGCAAGAACGGCTTGGAGTCGTACGCCTACTCGTTGAAGACCACCTTGGGCGAGGAGGAGTTCAAGTCCAAGTTGGACGCTGCTGACGTGGAGGCTGTCACCAAGGCCGCCGACGAGGCCATTGCCTGGTTGGACGACAACCAGACCGCCACCACCGAGGAGTACGCCGACAGACAGAAGGAGTTGGAGGGTGTTGCCAACCCCATCATGTCCAAGGCCTACCAGGCCGGCGCTGCCCCAGGCGGTGCTGCTCCTGGCGGCTTCCCTGGTGGCGCCCCTGGTGCTGCCCCCGGCCCCGGTGCCGACGGCCCTACTGTTGAGGAGGTTGACTAATTTCAGCTAGACTAGAAATGATAGAGTAATGTACACAGGAAATGAACCATCAGTAGACATAACGCGAAACCATCGTACGCAGACATACCGCGAACACGTGAACGTACAGTGAAACAAAACGTAAGTGAACACAAAACGTAAGATCGAGAAGTGTATGACGAGAGTGACGAGAGTGACGACAGTATGACAAAGTATGACGAGAGTGGACAAGACATGGACCAATGGATCGAGGTGACATGCACGTGAGATACAACCCGCTGCTGATTGGCCCCGCCAAAACGTTTTGGGTAGTTGGGTGCGCGGCCAACAAAAGTCGGGGCAGCGAACGCGATGCCTCGTACAGAGCATTGAGAGGCTGACGAGAGGCGATTGCAGCAATTGCCCGATTGATCGTCGTGTGGCATCTTGTCGGGCCTTGCATTGGCGATCTGCACCGGTAAGATGCCCCACGTCACAGTGCCCCGCTCTGGTCCCACCTGCCCCGCGGGCGTGCGCGCACCGGTTCCGCCAGTTCCCACGGCCACCACCCCCAAGGGTGCCAGGCCAAGCGGCTATGCCAAGCGGGTCCGCGTCCCAGCACCAGCCTGCGCCGCAGCCTGGCGCCGCCGTCCTGCGTCGCGTTAGCGTGGCCCGCGTTGGGCCCCTCCGTAGTGCACGCAGGAACCCAAAAAAACGAGCATACGAGTTTGCACCCGATCTTTTCTCACCAGAAACCAGGCACCTCTGCAGCACAATTGACATGACCATCTCCCCTACCCACCAGGTGGTCCACGAGGCCAATAACGCGGCCACGGTGCCCACGCCCGAGGCGTTTTTCGCCAAGCAGCCCGGCCCCGCCTACATCGACTCGCTCGAAGAGTACAGGCAGATGCACCACCAGTCCATCACCGACCCCGAGGCCTTCTTCGGGCCCATGGCGCGCGAGTTGTTGCACTGGGACCGCGACTTTGTGCGCACCACGTCGGGCTCGCTCGAGCACGGCGACCTGCTGTGGTTTATCGGCGGCCAGTTGAACGCTTCCTACAACTGCGTGGACCGGTGGGCGTACGCCCACCCCGACAAGACCGCGCTCATCTACGAGGCGGACAGCGAGGCGGACTCCGGCACCGTCACGTACGCGGAGCTTCTCCGCGAGGTGCTGCGCGTGGCGGGCGTGTTGCACAGCTGGGGCGTGCGCAAGGGCGACACCGTGGCCATCTACTTGCCCATGAACACACAGGCGATCGTGGCGATGTTGGCGGTGGCGCGGCTCGGCGCCATCCACTCGGTGATCTTCGCGGGCTTCTCGCTGGGGTCCATCCGCGACCGCATCAACGACGCCGAGTGCAAGGTGTTGATCACCTGCAACGAGGGCCAGCGCGGCGGCAAGGCCATCCACCTCAAGGCGTTGTGCGACGAGGCGCTCAAGAGCTGCCCCACCGTGCAGAAGGTGTTGGTGCACCGCCGCACGGGCACCGAGGTGCCCTTCGAGGCCGGCCGTGACTTCTGGTGGCACGAGGAGGCCGAGCGGTTCCCCGGCTACTTCCCACCGGTGCCCGTCAACGCCGAGGACCCGTTGTTCTTGTTGTACACGTCGGGCAGCACGGGCACGCCCAAGGGCGTGGTGCACACCACCGCCGGGTACCTTCTTGGCGCGGCCATGACCACCAAGTACACCTTCGACGTGCACCCCGAGGACGTGGTGTTCACCGCAGGTGACGTGGGGTGGATCACGGGCCACACGTACTCGCTCTACGGGCCGCTCCTCTTGGGCGTGCCCACGGTGATCTTCGAGGGCACCCCGGCGTACCCCGACTACGGGCGCCTCTTCCAGATCATCGAGAAGCACCGCGCCACGCACTTCTACGTGGCGCCCACGGCGTTGCGTCTCTTGCGCAAGGCCGGCGAGGCCGAGATCCCCAAGTACGACTTGCTGTCGTTGCGGTTGTTGGGCTCGGTGGGCGAGCCCATCTCGCCCGACATCTGGGAGTGGTACGACGAGAAGATCGGCCGCGGCCAGTGCCACATCTCCGACACCTTCTTCCAGACGGAGCTGGGCACCCACCTCATCGCGCCCATTGCGGGCGTGACCCCCAACAAGCCGGGCTCGGCGTCGTTGCCGCTCTTTGGCATTGACGCCCGCCTCATCGACCCCGTCGGCGGCCACGAGATCGAGGGCACCGACGTCGAGGGCGTGCTCGTCATCAAGAGCACGTGGCCCTCCATGACGCGTACCGTGTACCGCAACCACCAGAAGTACATGGACACGTACATGAAGCCGTACCCCGGCTACTACTTCACGGGCGACGGCGCTGCGCGCGACCACGACGGGTACTACTGGATCCGCGGGCGCGTGGACGACGTGGTGAACGTGTCGGGCCACCGTCTCTCGACCGCCGAGATCGAGGCGGCGTTGATCGAGCACCACGGCATCTCTGAGGCCGCGGTGGTGGGTGTGGCCGACGACTTGACGGGCCAGGCGGTGGTTGCGTTTGTGGCGTTGAAGGACGGCTTCGCCGACACGCTCACCGGGCACGAGACGAGCGCCGAGGCCGCCAAGCTCAGAAAGGACCTCATCATGGTGGTGCGCAAGGAGATCGGGCCGTTTGCCGCGCCCAAGGTGGTTGTGATTGTCCAGGACTTGCCCAAGACCCGCTCGGGCAAGATCATGAGACGTATTTTGCGCAAGGTGCTGTCGAACGAGGCCGACCAGTTGGGCGACATCTCCACGTTAGCCAACCCGCAGTCGGTGGCCGGTGTGATCGACTCGTTTGTCGCGCAGACCAAGAAGTGAGAGAGCCGAGAGCGAGAGAGTAGCGAGAAATATTCACTCGTACAATAATAACAGCTTAACAGATGTTGCGTAGGCATGTATGGCCACTTTATTCAGTTCACAGGCCGAACTATGAGCGTCTCACAATGAGTACAGTCTCACAAGAGTGAGCTCGCAGTGATCTCATTAAGAGCGATGGCTTGTCCTTTATGGAGGTTTCGTTCTGGCAGCAATATCGACGACTGTCTTTAAGTCTGTAGTTAGAGATTCCTACAAGTAAGCCCTGAGTGACTTCTTTGGTAATGCAATCAGAGCCGTATTGACGCAAACCATGCTCAGCATATTTGATGCTCATTCGGTAAGCTTCAATACTCCAAGCTGGACAGTGCAGGGTTATCCGCAACTTCTTCGTTCTATAGAGATTTTTCAATGGAAGGGCTCCTGTTGCAAGGGAGAAAATTTATTCCATACTAGAGGAGATGTCTCCATTGTGACTATGGGCCGAGTAATGGACCAGTACCTTTGCATCCTATTGTCGTACTTAACTTGCCCATGATAACCGAAAATGGGCAAATCATGTGATCATCCTAAGATTATACTTATACGATCTGCGATAGGAAACTTTAGCGCAACTTAGGCGTGAGTCCCGTAATAATTTCACGCTAAGTTCACCTCAATAGTGGTCATGTTCGAAATTTGCAACCATTGGACCTGCAGACATCACCGATAAGAAATACCTGCATCTTTGCGTAGGTGGTCTAAGGTCCATGAGTTCGTAGATAGCAGTTCGATTTTGTGTCTCACTTCGCATAGACGTTGAACCACGACGTTTATGTCACCAAAATGTCGCCATTTCGGCAAATAATCGAGTAGCGAGCAATTTGGGCTAATGTGGACTATGCAAGGCGCAGAAGCAGTAGCGTGCGTGCAAGCAGTCTTGCCTTCGTCATAGTTCGCTATTTCTACGCTCGAACAGGTTCTTACGTCAATAAGAGGCCCACAGAAGACTGATACTTGGTTAGCTGGTGCTGCATAGGAACTTGCAACCATAAACTTTTGTGACCTACTGATATTTGGTAGTAGATTTGGATCGTCAATCGCACTTGGATTGATCCAATGATTCAGTTCTACTCTGCCGTACGATTTTCACGTCGTGAGGGTCGTAGCAAGTGGCAGTGGCTGGTGGTTATATTCTCACTTCGTGCTACCGTCTCTCCGATGTCAATTGTACACCCGTACACCGCTCACAATGTGCCAGTCTTCTCTGACGAAACACCATATAGCGGCCAGCTGACTCGCCCGACTATCTACCCAATTATCTCGGCCTGTTGTCTCGACTGGTTGTCTCGCCAGTTATCTCTCCCTGCTATTAGAACGGTCACCTCAGTCTGTAGTGTTGATCTCGCCTACTCATCGGTGTCCGTGCAGTATCGAGAACTCATCTACATGTCCCGGCTCCTACGCGTCTTCCTCGGCGCCAAAGCCGTGCAGCTCGTCATCCTCTACCTTGTTCCTGCGCCATTCGATGTGTCTTCGCTGCTTCTACTCGCGCAGCACCGCCAGGAGAGAGAGCTCATCACAAGCTTCGGCTCACCGCTAGCGGCTAAACTTCTAACACCGCTCGCCTCGGCCCTCTTGGACGTCGTCGACAAGTTGGTCACGTGGGATGCGGTCTACTTCGCCGACATGTTCGCCAATGGCATATCCTACGAGCACCAGTACGTGTTCTGCCCACTATGGTGGAGACTAGTGCGGCTTCTACCCGTGGCCAAAGGCTTCTACAGCCGTCTTCTTGCGGCCACGCTCCTCAGCAACCTCTGCCACTACCTTGCGGCCGTCGTGCTATACCACTACACGTACCTAGTGTTTCTGTCGGCCCGCATCTTCTCCGCAGAGAAGATGGCACGCGTTTCGCTGGTGCTCTTCGTGGTGTCGCCCGCTGCGGCGTTCATGACTGCACCCTACTCCGAGCCCGCGGCCGCATTGGCCAGCTTTGCGTGTCTTTGGGCCCGCGAGCTGGCATTGGCTTCCCGGGTCTTGGGCTCGCGTGCCCACATCCGCTCGAAATCGCTCTACGTGGCCAGCGGGCTCCTTGCCGCCATCGCATTCGGCTTCCGGGCCAATTGCTTGCTTCTCGGGCTCATCTACATGTACGACGTGGCTCAGATGTGGCCCCGCCCGGTGTACCCCGTTGCTGCGGGCTCGGTGCTCGGTGCGGCGTTCGTGGCCGTGCAAGTTCTGCCTTACATGAACATCTGCTGGGGCTCCGACCGCGGGGAATGGTGCAACTCCACGGTTCCGTCTCTCTTTGCGTATGCGCAGTCGCACTACTGGAATAACGGTTTTCTCAAGTACTGGACGCTCAACAACATCCCCAACTTTGCATTTGGTGCGCCCACAATTGTGCTTCTGGCACTCAGCGTGTGCTACTTCGGGTACACGTTCCCCGTCGACCGGCTCGTGCCCGTGTTGGCGGTCAACGTGGTGTTCCTAGTGCTGCTCCTTGGGTTCTGGCACGTGCAGATTGTCACGCGCATCCATACGTTCCTCCCCGTGGTCTACTGGCTTGTGGCCGGGCTAGCGACCCAGAACGACCCTGCGGGCCGGCGGTGGGTGCCTGTGTGCGTGGGCTACTTTGTGGTGTGGTCGGTGGTTCAGGTTGCCTTGTTCGGAGCGTTTCTTCCTCCAGCTTAGTTCGGGAAATCACTACCGCATTGGGCAACACCGTCCGCCAGTGATAAGCAATATATAGCCACGCCGAGAGCCAGTTCTCCAGGGTTCTGCAATGGCACTCGAGGCAAAGCACTACCTCTACCTCGCCATCGCGTGCGCGATGGTGGTGGCCAAATTCTTGAAGAAGCAGCCTGCCAAGAAGGCTGCAATCATCGTGCTGAACAAGGACAGGAAGTACGGCCACTGGATGCCCGAGGACTTCAAGGCGCCCGTGCCTGCGGCGTTCAAGAACTGGGACGTCAACAACACCCGCCCGCTCCCGTACCGGGCGTTCAAGCACAAGTACACCATCACGATGGGCATCCGCAACATGGAGTGGGACTCGTGGATCGAGTTGGACAACGAGTGGATGAAGTACCACCAGGAGAAGCTCCGGCGCGTGGAAGAGAAGGGCACCGAGGTGTACGGCACGTTCCCCGAGGCGCGAGACGCCGCGTTCGAGTTGTTGGACGAGTTCTGGGCGTACTTGCCCGCGCGGTACCCCACGTTGTTCCAGCAGCTCGATACTGGGCTAAAGAACTTGCTCACAGGCGAGGTGTTCACGTTCCGCCGGTGCAACCGCGATGAGATCAAGGAGGACCCCATGCTCATGGCTGCGAAGATGGTGCAAGACGACTTGGCCATCATGATAGAGGGCGAGGACGGCAACTACGTGTTGAAGGCAGGCGCCATCATCTTGCCCGGCTTCTGGCGCTTCAAGGACAAGGTGGGCATGCCGCTCAACATGATCCACACGTCCGGCGACGTGCCCAAGTACCAGGAGAAGTTGCAGAGCGGCATGACCAAGTTCTTTGTGCGGCTCACCTGCGACAAGCCGGTGGTGCGCAACAACTACTTCATCCAGACCGACGACGAGTTGGGCTGGTCGTCGTCGATCGGCGACGAAAAGTCCGATGTCGTGGGTTGGTACACGGCGCAGCCTGCGGTCACGCCGGAACAGCTATACTTCCGCAGTGAGAGACAGAGTTTGCGGCGGTTGCCGAAGTCGGGCGCCGTGGTGTTCACCATCAGGACGTACTTCTGCCCCATCACGGAGATTTGCAAGGAGCCGCACATTCCACGCCGGTTGTTGGACGGGGTCGAGAGTTGGTCCGACGATGTGCGCGAGTACAGAGGCTACGACAAGTTCAAGGACGTGTTGTTGCCGTACTTGGAGCAGCAGACGCTCGAGCAGGAGAAAATGGGCTACACGATGGAGACCGAGCCGGCCGTATATCCCTTCTAATGCATACACACTTAAGACACCAGCTGTAATCTATCCACCCAATATAATTTATAGACCCCAATGAGCCTGAGATAGAAGCGATTCGTCGGCTTTATCTAATGATTCCTGTGTCGTGGATGGTACAATGCGCTATTATCATGACGTTAACTAATATACAAAGACATAAATATTACAGTAAGCGACACCAGGAAGCTTACGATCTCTCGCCTCTCAATCTTCTGGCCAACTGGATGTCCTTCTTCTGGATGGTCACTCTCTTGGCGTGGATGGCGCACAAGTTGGTGTCCTCGAACAAGGAAACCAAGTAGGCCTCAACGGACTCCTGCAACGCACCGATGGCGGAGGACTGGAATCTCAAGTCGGTCTTGAAGTCCTGGGCAATCTCTCTCACCAATCTCTGGAAAGGCAACTTTCTGATCAAAAGCTCGGTCGACTTCTGGAATCTTCTGATTTCTCTCAAGGCGACGGTACCAGGCTTATATCTGTGGGGCTTCTTGACACCACCGGTGGATGGCGCAGACTTTCTGGCGGCCTTGGAGGCCAACTGCTTTCTTGGTGCCTTACCACCAGTGGACTTTCTTGCTGTTTGCTTGGTTCTAGCCATTTTCGGTTATGTGATGGAGACCAAAGGACGGCGACCGCCAACACTTATATAGGAGGGCGACTGCAAACACTGGTGCGGCATCCTGCAGGGAGCCGCAGATTGTCGCCGCCTAAAAAAGCTTCGGTGTGGGCGAAAAGCGCATGGGTGTGGTGCTGGGATGTGCACGTGGGGTGCGTAAACGGCAGCCCGCGAAGGGGGGTACTTCTGGGCCCCCGAAAGGAAAACACCCGTGCCTCCGGCGCGCGCGCGGCCCCAGAAGTCGCACCGGCTTCCAAAATGGCCATAGTTTATGGCTTTTTGAAGTGCACAAAGAAAAGTGCGCACAGTGGAGAGAATGGGGCAGTGGGAAAACGTGAGGCCGCTCTGAGCGGCAATTGCCCAGGCGTCATATATATACTACAACCCGCACCCGCACCCTTCTCCCCTTTTTTTTTTGGTATCACGAACAAATTAATTAATCATGTCCGGTAGAGGAAAAGGTGGAAAAGGTCTTGGAAAGGGTGGCGCTAAGCGTCACAGAAAGATTTTGAGAGACAACATCCAGGGTATCACTAAGCCCGCCATCAGAAGATTGGCCAGAAGAGGTGGTGTCAAGCGTATTTCTGCGTTGATCTACGAGGAAGTCAGAGGTGTGTTGAAGTCGTTCTTGGAGAACGTCATCAGAGACGCCGTCACCTACACTGAGCACGCCAAGAGAAAGACCGTCACCTCTCTCGATGTCGTTTACGCATTGAAGAGACAGGGCAGAACCTTGTACGGTTTCGGTGGTTAAGCTGGACTTGCTGATTGTATATTAATATTTATGTCTAACGAATTTTTGTAGCGTACCAGTCAGTTGCCGAATGAAGAGAGATGAATGCAAGAGGAGATGGGCTCTTTGGTCTGAAGCAAGGAGGGGATGATTGGTCCGAAACAGGCAACAGTCATGCTCTATCTGACAGACAATAGCTGCCACAGCGCTAGACAAGAGGCAAGAGCAAATGAGGCCTGAGCCAATGAGACCGATAAATTGCTTGACCTAATGAGTGGCTTGAGCCCCTGAGGCTAGAGATAAGTCACACAATTTGGTCCCTCACTCTACAAGTCTGTACACTCAAGTGGTGAGTTCCGAGTGCCCGTACATAGAAAAGATTCCATGGTCTCTTCACCATTGCCATCATGGCATGCTGTCTGCTTCGCCTTTCTATTTTACCTAAATCTCTGCCTTTTTCTTTAGCGTTGGTGGATCAGATCTATGTCGAACTCTCTGCTCAATTGCTAGTTTGCTGCACTCCGGTCTATATCATCTCGTACTCTCAGCTAGCTTTATCAGTATTTCGGAAAGTAAATAGGATAACTGTCTCGAGATGGTGGTCTACATGGCGTCCTAATTGCTCCATTACCGGTCTATTCTAATCTATGCGTCCAACGGGACACCGGGTCCACCCAAAACCGCAGACAACTGTTCCTGTGTCATGCCTTTCACCACCACATGAATGTGGCTGATTTCCCTCACGCTCTGAATGGCGTCCCAGTTGCGAAACCACACGAGCCGGTCTCTGGGGATGCCCAACGCCTCCACAAACGTCTTCCGCACGTACCTCTCTATGAGAGCGCGGGTCTCGGCGGAAATGTCGCCGCGAGGGCTCTCGGGGTCGGCCAAGATGGGCCGCTTGGTCCACACACACAAGTGGGCCACGTCGTCGCGGAAGTAGTACGGAAAGTCGTTCATCACCACCTTCAAGTCGGAGGCGTTCGAAAAGAGCGGGCTGCCGCTCTCCGTCACGGTGATCTCGGAGTCCTTCAAGTCCTTCACCTCCTCCTCCAACCGCCACTTCAACGTGTGGGTGAGGAGGTAGCGGAACACGGTGGTGCCCTGCATCCGGAGGTGCTTCTTGAACGCTAGGTACTTGTCGTTGGCCGGTTTCGAGCGGGCAAACGCCTCCAAGACGTTGGCCGCGACGATATCCTGGACCTCGGGCCACGAGAAGCTGCGCTCGGAGAACTTGGACGGCGCTGGCATGTCTGGACTGTGGATGACAGTGATGGGGAATCTGAGTAGGAGCGGACTTACCACCGGTACGGTGGTCGTGTGCGTCTCAAAGTCTCTGACCATGCTGGTTCTCGTTGGCACCATCGTATGGGTGGTATAGATGGGGTATAGATGGGGTATAGATGGACGTTGCACATTAGGATGGAATATGGCCGCCTAATATAGGCGACGGCCCGGGTTGCATGCCACAATGGCAGAGGAGAATACTACATGGTCACGTGCCGCAGATCCGATTGTCTGCCGCCAACGCATCGCAGCCTTTGTCGCCGGGCCGTACGCGTGGACGCGTTGTTCTTTCCTTCGGCAACGTCATGCTGCCGAGCGGGCTGCTGCGATGCGCTGCTCGCGTCACAAGCCCGCTCCGATACCAGTGCAACCTCGGTGTGCACACAGTGCCGCGATACGAGATAACCTCGTCACCATGCCATCGCGGAGACACAAACCTGTTTCCGACCCCACATCCACGTGTAGCCAATACCCTCTCTTAACGTCTACTACGAAACTCATCTCACGAGCTTATCCGAAGCTCTCGAAGTTTCTTCCGGTAGATCGCTCACCTTATCAGCCAAGGCGCGATAAGCTTCGACATGTCGACAGTCGATAACGAGATCCAAATCGAGATCGCCATATATTCTCTCTTTCTGGTCTCTCCTGATTTGGCCTCTGCTGTTCGTGGGTCCTGCTGAACATGGGTGGTGTGTGAGTGTATGGTGTGGATCAGGTTATGGGCCACGTGATGCGCCGCGTTAAGATAACCCGATGATCGCAAACTCCCACCCATGGGCCACAAACTTATTGTTCTTCGCCACGGCGAGTCGCAGTGGAACCACGAGAATAAGTTCTGCGGGTGGATCGACATCCCGCTCTCGCAGAAGGGCGAGCAGGAGGCCCGGCACGCGGGCGAGCTCCTCCTCCGCCACAACATCAAGCCCGACATTTTGTTCACGTCCATGCTCAAGCGGTCCATCAAGACGGGCCAGATCATCCTCGACACCATTGGCCGCAGCTGGCTCCCGCACATCAAGACGTGGCGCCTCAACGAGCGCCACTACGGGCTGTTCCAGGGCCGCAACAAGAACGACGTGTACCGCGAGTACGGCGAGAAGATGTTCCAGTACTACCGGCGGGACTTCCGCGCGGTGCCGCCGCAGCTGAGCGAGCGCGACGAGTCCATCGACGAGCGGTACCGCGCGCTCGGGCCGGGCGAGGTGCCGCACGGCGAGTCGTTGGAGCTCACCATGGAGCGGCTCATTCCGTACATTGAGCGCGAGGTGGTGCACGACCAGATGCTCGAGCACGACCGCACGGTGTTGGTGGTGACGCACGGGTCGATCGTGCGCAGCCTCATCAAGCACTTCTGCAACGTGAGCGACCAGGACATCAGCAAGATCAACGCGCCGACGGGGGTGCCGCTCGTGTTTGAGCTCGACGCGAAGGGCAAGCTTGTGGGCGACTACTACTACTTGGACGAGGAGTTGGCGAAAAAGGGCATGGCCAAGGTGGCGATGGAGGGACGGGCGAATTTATAGAATACATGGTCCATCCAAGCCACATCCATTCATCCATTCATCCATTCATACATTTGGCCCACTAGGCCTGGCCCCTTAGGCGGTAATCTTGAGATCGTGCTTAATTGAACGATCGTACTTGGTGAGTGAACTATTGTATGATGAGCATCGCACTTTGCATGCGCATCGCCTATTGAATGAGCACTTGTAGAATGAGCATTCATAGAATGAGCACTTATAGAATGAGCATCGTACTTATTGAATGATCGATTTGAGTGATAGTGGAATCGCATACGAACGATGTGTGGGCTAACTGTCAAGATTCAGTAGAGTGGTGCAGGGTTGTGTCTGTGTAGATCTATCAGTGGCTACAGGAACCGAGGCCATTAGAGAGCAAGCAATTGCTGCGAAAAGAACGACCTAGAACAGCAAGCAGCAAGTGAAGCGATACGCACGAGACATGCAGCGTTCCTAGCAGCGAAGCAATGAATTGCTCAGCACAAGTAATACATGCATCGAACAATGGATCTCCACAGATAGTGTGGCTCACGCTTAAGTGACATAGCACATTAGTAGATTTGCATCGGACGAGCAACCGGTGCCCCCACTTACTCTGCGTATCTTCTTGATATCATATTTGGATCTGTAGGTTTGTGTAGGTGTATGGGTATTGGCATGGGTATGTTGGGCATGGGTGGTTGATGTCTGCGACTACTTGCATCGTCAAAACGCTCCGAACGCGGTCCTGTACCAATATACGGGGTGACATGGTGGCAACAAAGCCGCACCGTCTAGACCGGGCGCAGCGAAAAAATAGACAGCCACATAATGCCTGGCACAATAGTGAGTCACCCCGGGCCCGATAGCGCCGCGTCCCGATCGGGCTATATCCGCCGCGTTCTCCGCGCGAACCTTCTCGAACTAGCGCCGCATGAAACGACCGCCGCCCGTCACATGTACTACAGCATACCATTCCCGCGGCACACCCTGCGCGGTCAGGCATGGCCACGCGCGGTCAGGTGTCCGTATTCTCCGTTTGCCGGCGGGTCATACTTTACGGCAGGAGTCGCACTTTGTTGGGTTACATCCGTATGGCACCGCCAGTGTCACCAACGGTTATCCCCGTCGGAGCTGATGCATGCCTCTTTTGCGCAGCCCCTGCAGGACGCTCCCGATTAGTAAGCTCCATATATATATCGCCACCGTGCGCCTCTCTACTCATCACAAGAGAACTCGTTTTCCCCAGTCTCGCTCCTCCCTGCTACATTTAGCAGGCCTTTTATTCTCGTATCGGTCTCGTTTTCGCCACCGATACCTGCACGTGCCCGGTTTCGTGATTTGCCTTCGAAACCGCGTGATCCCAGCCCCAACAAGCTTCCCCTAGGTGCACTAGAGTTGTCTCTTGGCGCCTCCCCCCAGCGTTCCGTCTTGTCTTCCAACAACACCCAACCGCCCCGTTTCGAAGACAAAATGACGTCTTTGGCCGTTTTGCCCCCCTTGAAGAAGACCCTTACTGATCTCATGGAGGAAGAGTTGTACCAGGCGCCCGGCAGCCCCGCCGCCACCGCGTTTGCCTCCGACTTCGACCCCACGTCCAACGCCGCCACCTTGTCCAACTTGCTCAATATCCCCGACTCGTTTGTGGAGCATTACAACAAGGTCAATGGCTCCAACAACGCCGTCAACAGCATACCCAGTCTCACGCTAGATTCGTCCAACGACTTCAACTCGTTTGACTTTGACAGTTCGTCCGCGAAGGTCAACCCCTTCAATGCATACGCCGCGCCCGATGCGCTCAGCGAGTCTCAACTACCCCAGAACCTGCAATACCCCCTTTACGTGAAGCCGGAGCTCGTGCAGCAGCGGTCGGTGTTGCAGAACGGCGCCAGACGCAGCAGGATCACCACCCTTGAGCAGCCCGACACCGGCAAGCAGAAGGATGACGACTACTACTTGTTTGACACCGACATCCAACCATCGCACATGTTGACGAATAGAAACTACTTTAACACAGAGGACTACTTGGACAACTCGTTGTTCATCATGAACAGCGACTTGGACCTGTCGGCCAAGTTCGAGCCCAACCTTCCGGTGCCGGGCTACGAGGGCGACTACCTCGCAATGGATGACTTTGCCGAGGACGCCGAGGACTTGAGCGAGGACTCTGATGACGACAACTACTTCCAGGACGACAATGACGACTTTGACAACTACATCATGAACTCGAACGACTTTGCGACGAGAATCCCTTCGACGGACAGCTACATGAGAGTGTTACCGCCCTCGCAAGAGGAGTTCGCCATCTCTGCCGGTCAAGATGGCTACATGGACACTGTGCGCAAGATTGAGTCAACGGACAGCATGGATGTGCAGCAGGACTTCACGCAGCCCGTTGTTGAAGAGACACTGGCCGAGACTTCGGTTGAGCCTGTCTCCGGCGACAATGCCAACATGCACATACCGGTTGATTTCCACCAGACGGGAGCCGAGATCTCCGCCATGAACCCTAATCACCAGTGTGACTTGATCAACCCCTCGACGGGGCTGCCTTGCAACAAGCAGTTCAGCCGGTCGTACGACTTGATCCGGCACCAGGAGACGATTCATGCGTCGAAGAAGAAGATCTTCAGGTGCGTCATCTGCGAGGGCCGCGTCAATGGCGGCCCCGGCAATGGCAAGCTGAAGACGTTTTCTCGTGGAGATGCTTTGTCCCGTCACATCAAGGTCAAACATGGGCTTGGTGGAGACGAGGCTGTCCAGTTGATAAACGACGCGAAGGAGAACGTCGAGTATCTCATGGCTTGATTTTTTTACAACATTGGCTGATTGCCCGTTTGGTTTGAGGCCCATAATATCTGTATATAGCTAAGGTATGGTAAGAATGTGGAGCGAGTACGGTATTAGGCATTATTGGCAATATATGAATTACATGACATTGCGTAATCGCAGGTCGTAGTGTTGAGGGCCGGCGTTATGAGATCCGACGATCTCCGTCGTAAAAATTGAATTCGCCTGTGTACGAGTCCCATCACGATCCTTTTGCAAGGAGTCAGAAAGCCCGCGAGTTGATGAACCTGTGTGTAATGGGTTCCGACCGGCTACACGGCGGCTAAATGTGGATGTCGCAGGTCGCGGTAGAGGCTGTAAGTGTCGCGTGACCTCCTAAGTTGGAACGTATGTTGGCACGTAAATTGGCACGTAAGTTGGGTACGGCACGAGTGTACGACTATCTATGTATATGCATTATTCTATAATGGACGCAGTAAGGTAGGGTATCATCATTCGTTTCGTAAGTCGTTAGAGTCCCGCAGGCAAGGATATGGTGGATGCAGAGTTGCGCTTCAAGCGGGGCTGCGCTTCCAACTCGTAGAGCGGGAGCTGGGCCAGGGCATTCTGGCGGTCAAGCTTGAGGTAGTGCAAGTACTGGAACAAGATGACAAAGTCCAAGCACATCTGGAACAAACCCGCAAATATGAATATGCCCAGCACGTTGTCGGTGCCGAAGAAAAGGTAGCTGAGCTTCAAGCAATCTCCGCCGAGCCAGGCAAAGAGGAGCACCACGCGGAAGTTGGCCACGGTCTGCAAGCGCTGGAGAATGAGGATCTGGGGCAACGGAAGCAACAGCTCGATCAAGAGGCCCAACGTGCCGATGAACGAGCCGTACGCTGCGACGCCCAGGAACACCAAGGTGACGACCGAGAACAAAAGCGAGAACATCACCAAGTAGTTCCAGTAGAGCGACTCGTCCACCCACTGCCAGAAGCAAAACGGTCTCTTGTAGTACACGTCAAAGAGGCGCACCACATGCCCCGTGAAGATGGACACGTACTGGTACACCACGCTGCCGAGGAAATGGTAGAACTTGCAGTTGTCAAACTGGTACAGCGACAGCGAGAGCTTCGGAATCAGCGCGATCTTCTCGGAGAGCGACGGCAACTCGTGGAGAAGCTCGGGGTCGTAGTTGACCGGGCGGTACTTCAACGCTACCTTGAGGAGCACGCACTGAACAGCCACCATCACGAACGACTGGCGGAGCAACGAAACCTCGTATGGCGAGATGAAGTAGTACAAGATGCGGAGCACGGACGCCATGAGCATGGTGGCACAGATGTCGATGGAGAAGCCCACGGACAGCTGTTTGCGGTAGATGCCCCAGCACGCGGTGCCGTATGTGTAAAGCGGCGTTAACGAGATGCCGACGTTGGCGACCTTCTGCACATCGGGAAGGAAGTCAAAGTACGGGAGGTACTCGCTGGGAATGAGCGATTCAAGCATGGTCGGAAAGCGCGGGTTATAGGCCGAGAGCAGCGGATAGCGGGCGACGAGCGAGAGGCGTGCCTGCTCTTCTTATATGTTTCTGACAAGGCTGGCCGGAGGCTTTGGTTTTGCATGCTTATATACAGACCGCGACATCGGCTCCATCAAAAGCCGGCCACCGCGATGCCGCCTATTGTTTACACCTGCGTCACATGACCGCCCGTCGCCGGGCAAGCATTTCTTGGTGCTGCAGTGGCCAAGTTGCACAAGTCGGCGGTGGCGATGGAGGTGAGAGAGGTGGTGGTCCGACGGAGCTTGCGCGGGACTCTTCCAAAACGAAATGGGCCGTTCCTCCTACTTCCCCAAGCAGTAAAGGGGAGGGAGGCTTTGGCAGCAGTTGCCGCAGGGCGTGAGACGGAAGCCGATCACCACGAGAGACACTGCCTAATTAGGAAATTGCGCACCTTCCTAAAGGGGAATGACTTCGGCCCAAGGCCCCAACATGCCCCAACACAGCAACCGGGATATGGTATAGGCGTATGTATCAGTAGTGGCACATTCTCGCAACCTCTCGTAACTGGAGTCGGCATCTTTTGACGGATTCCCCACGCTGCGGGGCGTCACCGGCATCTGGGTACGCATCGGGCGGTCATTGTTGTAAACTTGATCGCAAATCACATTGTTGGATTGCTGATATACGAAGATTCCTCAGCCGTGTCAATGGCTCATTCTGCTGTGTTTCAGGCTGGGAGGGGAGAGTCATCCGTCACCGGCAACTTCAACTGTATGAACGAAATACGAAGTTCAGACTCAGATGCGTTTTAGCCGAACTTGTGCAAAAGTTGAATTTGGTAATTTGAAGTGTCAGCCGTATGCGTCAACATTACGTCTGCGTCAGCCCCTTTGCACATAAGGCTGTCAAATCGACCACGTTTTCGCCGTATCGATCTACGTCCTCGATTGTGTCGTACCTATGTCCAGATTGACGCAAGTCGGTCGCTCGACACCCAGCTCTACCCCACCGTCTCATGGTCACGTGGTTTAAGAGTCAACGGCACTATATGGATGAAACGTAGAGGTCAAACCGGCGTCTCTGTGCATCCTACGGCAACTGACGGTAGAGACCTCGTCGATAATAGATTGTACACTCGTCGATATTTCCGGCCATTCTGACTCCATCCAAATCTCCAAGACGTTCAATTGTGCCCCTCTGTAGTCCGCATCTCCAACCTCGCAGATCTGAGCATCCAAGAGTTACCCAACATTTGCGCCTGCTGTGTCGCCCTTGTCCCAGAGTCTGCACACTTATCTACCCCTGTGTCTGCACACTTCATCTATTTAAGTGTCTGCACACTTGTCCAGTGTCCCCTATCTGCGTATGTGCCTACCTATTGCGTCATGATCCGCGTTCTGTGGCTTTTGCGACATCACAGTAGACATAGCTCAAGACGGGATCTGTTGGCGTCCATCTGTTGGAAGAATACCCTGTGTCAACGATGAGAGAAATGCAATGTTCTGACAATATACACGATATTCTCCCGACTTTAGTGTTCCGTGGGTACTCGGGGGATTTCCGCCGAGCGTCTCGGAGGATCAACTCCGAGCTTGAGTCATTGTGCGAGTCACCTTCCCCGGAGTTTGCACCCCCACAAAACACGCACCGGACCCTGCGCCCTAGTGCGGCTCCGCGCACCTTCGTGTCCGCAACGACTTGTCTTGGCCAGGCACACGCTGTTCAGACGTTGATTCACTGTGGATCACTCCGAGGCATCGTCTGACTCAAAAGTCCGAGCGCTCGGGCCAAGGGAACTTTCGGTGCCGACCGTCGGCCGCTAGGCTGTCTGCACATGAACGCGTTGTATGCAGGGGATCAACTGCCGAACGTGATATTGGTGCAAAGTGCGAGACCCCGATCGTTGAGCTACCACGCCCATGTGCGCTCTAGAGATGGCCCCGGTGGAAGCACAAGGTGAAGCGCGGCCTGTCGCGCTGGTCGCTTAACTATGGAGACTGCAGCAGCGGCCGGCACGCGACTGTGGACACGAACAGCCGACTTTTGAGGCATCCGCACATCCGAGGTTATGGGGGACGAGCGGAGCGAAAAGTCTGGGGTAAGCATGCACTCCGACCACTATATAATGGGCCCGCCTGCTGACCTTTTCACCAGCAAACATGCCTTACACTAAAATCGACGTTGACGCCGAAGAGAAGTTCTTCCAGGACCAGGTGGCTGAGATCAAGCAATGGTGGTCGCAGCCCCGCTGGAGAAAGACCAAGCGCATCTACACCCCCGAAGAGATTGCAACCAAGCGTGGATCGCTTAAAATCGAGTACCCTTCGCTGCAGCAGGCGAAGAAGGTGTTCAAGCTCATGGAGGAGCACGACAAGCAGAAGTCTGTGTCGTTCACGTTCGGTGCGTTGGACCCTGTTCAGGTGTCCCAGATGGCCAAGCACGTCGACACCATCTACGTCTCCGGCTGGCAGTGTTCGTCCACGGCTTCCACGTCCAACGAGCCCTCGCCCGACTTGGCTGACTACCCCTACGACACTGTGCCCAACAAGGTTGAGCACTTGTGGTTTGCGCAGCTCTTCCACGACAGAAAGCAGCGTGCCGAGCGTTTGGGCATGACCAAGGAACAGCGTGCCAAGACCCCCTACATCGACTACTTGCGCCCCATCATCGCCGATGCAGACACCGGCCACGGCGGTCTCACCGCCATCATCAAGTTGACCAAGTTGTTCATCGAGCGCGGTGCGGCGGGCATCCACATTGAGGACCAGGCCCCCGGCACCAAGAAGTGCGGCCACATGGGTGGTAAGGTGTTGGTTCCAGTTCAGGAGCACATCAACCGGTTGGTGGCCATCAGAGCGTCTGCCGACATCTGCGGCTCTGAGTTGTTGTGCGTGGCCAGAACGGACTCCGAGGCTGCCACTTTGATCACTTCCACCATCGACCACCGCGACCACTACTTCGTTGCGGGCGCCACGAACCCCGACTCGCCAGACTTGGCCACGCTCATGACCGAGGCCGAGGCTGCAGGCATCTACGGCGACAAGTTGGCCGCGATCGAGACCGAGTGGAACCAGACCGCGGGCGTCAAGTTGTTCTCTCAGGCTGTCGTGGAGGCGATCCGCGCGTCCTCGTTGTCCAACAAGGACCAGTTGGTGGACAAGTTCACCGCCAAGGTCAACCCGCTCTCTGAGACCTCGCACAAGGAGGCCAGAAAGCTCGCCAAGGAGATCTTGGGCAAGGACATCTACTTCAACTGGGACGTGTCCAGAACGAGAGAGGGCTACTACCGCTACGACGGTGGAACCCAGTGTGCGGTGATGCGCGGGCGTGCGTTCGCACCTTACGCCGACTTGATCTGGATGGAGTCGGCGTTGCCAGACTTTGCACAGGCGAAGGAGTTTGCCGAGGGTGTCAAGAGCAAGTGGCCCGACCAGTGGTTGGCCTACAACTTGTCGCCCTCGTTCAACTGGAACTCCGCCATGAGCCCCTCCGACCAGGAGACCTACATCAAGCGTCTCGGTGAATTGGGCTACGTGTGGCAGTTCATCACGCTTGCCGGTTTGCACACCAACGCTTTGGCTGTGGACTCCTTCGCGAAGAACTACGCCGAGATTGGCATGAAGGCGTACGGCCAGCAGGTCCAGGCCAAGGAAATTGAGCTCGGCGTGGAGGTTGTGAAGCACCAGAAATGGTCTGGTGCTGAGTACATTGACTCGTTGTTGCGCATGGTGTCCGGTGGTGTCACTTCAACGGCAGCAATGGGCGCCGGCGTCACCGAAGACCAGTTCAAGGAGAAGGCAAAGGGCAAGTTTTAGGTTCTATACGATTCGTGAATACACCGTCTATTTATCTGACTATTTTGAGGAGCGTTATGTAAGTGAATTTTACAAGTAGACATCATCGTAGTATCGAATGGGGTGTGCATTTTGCAGTCGGTCGCACATCATATGTAGGAACCAAGAATCCATCTCATCTCGAGGCATGGGCTTCGTCACCACAGGCCGGGGCTTTAAGAGACGCCGCTTCAAGAGGGGCACTCTTACCCAGTCCATAGCGTTTCCAGTGGATCGAGTTCCCCGCGGAAAAATTTCGACACCCGAGAGAGCTGCATCACCGTCCCCGGCCTCGTTTGATGATCTTCCTCCAGAAGTCTACTACCGCATATTCTGCTACGCTGGCTTCGACAGTAGCCTCCCCTTGACGAGCTCATACTTTTATGCACTTTTGAACCCGCACAACAGTTGGTTTCTCGAAATGGTGGTATCGTCCAACTTCGTGATCGACTTGAACGCATCGTTCCTGAAAAGCAGAAAGAGCTGGAAGAAAAAGTTTGCCACGAAGCTCGCAGAGGTGCCCAAGAGCTTTCAAGATACAGATCAAGTAAATGATTTGTTTCACGTGCCCCAGCAAGTGTTGCTGCGATCGCGCGCCATCGATAGCAGATTATTCCAACTACGCTTTGTCACTGCTGAGGTAGTTGCTTTCGTGCACAAGCGCTTTGGGGGTATCGTGGTAGATTCTGCCACTGTTGAAACGGAACTCGCTTACAGAGAACGCTACTTGGAGTGGCGATACATGGTCCTACGAAAGTATTCGAAGGTCTCTAAGGAAATTGAGGAGTCGGGCACGCCTGAAGAGGCAAAGGCAAAGGCAGAAGACGATGAGCGGTGTGTCGCCTTCAGTAAAAAGCATGACCTCACTGGATATCTACCGCTCATGGAGAGCGTGGATATCCCCGCTGACCTGCTTCGAAGGGCCAACACCACTAAACTCCACAAGATGGCTGCCCTACATAACTATTACGGCATGGGTGTGCTGAACTTTGGCGCATTGGTCAGCGCCGTTCTAAGGTCCTCCATTGACGAGCCGGCTCTCACAGCTCTCATACTGCTCGCCCCAAAGAAGTACACCCAGAACGATGTTGTGGCTATTCTCGCGGGCTACGAAACCTGCCGCAACCAACTTCTAGCACTCCCACGAGAACAAAGGGGCGAGCATGCCGCGGTGGTGGACGGCGCTTTACTGTTTGTGAAGGACAGCTTAGTCAAATTTTACAGCGATACTCACGAACGAGACGACGAGATCTGGGCACTCATAAAGCAGCTCCAGATTCCCGAGCTTCTCGACGTTGTGGTCAACCTCGGTGTGTCTCCGGCACTTCACATCTTTTAGCATTAGCATATACATCATTTACGGACTCACGGTCGCAAGGCGTAGAATCGGAAGTTGGAACGTGCGTAGGTCTAATATTTAACTTACATAATTGTCGGAGAAGTGAAGTTGTTAGCGGAGCTGCTGTTGGTGCTGCTGCTGGTGCTGCTGCTGGTGCTGCTGCTGGTAGGGGTCGGCGAGGGTCTGCATCAAGGGGGTAGGGTTGGCGATCTCGTGGAACCAGGGGTGCTGCAACGCCTGTCTTGCGGTGATGCGGGCCTCTGGGCGCATCTGCAACAAGTTGGTCAACAAGTTCAAGCCCATTGAGTCCAAGTCGGGAATGATCAAGCGCAAATCCTGGGGCACGTAGATCTGCCAGTTGCTTTTGTAGTTGGCGTACTGCGACACGCCAGGCCAGGTTCTCTCGTTGGGCGTGCCCATCAAGCGGAAAATCTTATTCAACTGGTCGTCATTGGCGGTGCCGGGAAACAACGGCTTGCCCGTGCACATCTCGGCGAAGATACATCCTGCGGACCAGATGTCAATGGACGTGGTGTAGGCGCGCGAGCCCAACAACACGTCGGGAGCCCTGTACCACAAGGTGACCACCTCGTTCGAAAATGTGTTAAAGGGGATGCCGAACGCACGGGCCAAGCCAAAGTCGCCGATTTTCAACTCGCCCTTGTTGTTGATCAACAAGTTCTGGGGCTTCAAGTCCCTGTGCAACACGGAATTGTCGTGGCAGAACATGATGCCTTTGAGCAACTGGAACATGAACAGCTTGACTACCTTGAGGTCGAGCGCACCGTTGTTGCCGTGCGTCTCCATGTACTTCTTCAAGTCCTTGTCCATGTACTCGAACACCAACGTCAACTTGTTCTCGGTGTGGATCACGTCGTAGAGAGTCACGATGTTCTCGTAGTCGAGCTCCTTCATGAGCGAGATCTCGCGGATGGCCGTGGACGGCGTACCCTCTTCGGAGTCCAAGTTGATCTCCTTCAAGGCCACCAACGCCCCGGTTGCCCGGTTTCTGCCCTTGTACACCGTGGCGTACGTGCCTTCTCCGAGCTTCTCTAGCTGCTGGAATCTGTTTGTTAGTACTGAATCGTGCGCTTCACTAGCTGACATACTGAGACGACTGCCCTGTCATGAAAAGAGTGGTGGTGAAGATGGGTGCAGGCTTGCGAGTTGAAGGGGGAGGCTTGGGCCTGGTACCAAGTTGTCCAAACAACGAAAAGCAAGGCGAAATGGAGAATGGGATCTACGCGGAAGGTAATTACGGTGGGGCTCGACGTGATGGAACGGATATGTTGAGGTGTTTGCTCGAGCATCCGCTCTTTGGACAGCATGTCGAACAAGACGGAAGTTGCATGTGGCCAACGATAGATTTCAGCTTTACGGTTTGTGTGTGTGTCGGGGTGTATTGGAGAAGTGAAGCATTCGAATATTTTTGAAATTCGGATCAAATTGGATTTTTGCAGTCGAATACATTGATTGCACTTTTTCAGTGTGCAGCATTTCTCAATTGTTATCCCAAAACTGTTCGCTCTTACAAACGTTCACTAGAAAGTCAACTCGCTAACATAAATAAAAAAATGACGAGTAGCTTCACCTCAACACTAATTAATCCGTCATAAATAGAGCTTTGTATTACATAAGTGTTTCCTAGGGTTCATGAGGGCATGTATTAGTGGTTAGTGGTTCGTGGGGCTTTTCTTCATGAGGGCCATCAGGTTCTCCACCCACCCCTCTGCGCCGCCCTCCGTAGCAACTATATCCATAATCCGCATCTCCGTGTACTCGTCAGGCTCAATTTTGTACGCTTGCACTTTTTCCATCCCAATGATCGCTGCGTTCCTCGTACTGGGGATGCGAAGAATCTCCTTCTCAACTTGCCAGCCCATCCGCCCGGCCAACTCCTCAACATGATCCACCAAGGCACCGTATGTCGACACGTTCTGCACAGGCTTAGATTCCCCAGGCTTGCTTTCCACCTTTTTGGGAGAGTACCGAACGCGGGCCCCACTAAGAGCATGCGAGCAACACGGTATCACCATGAAAGGGTACTTCAACAAAGGCAACCAGCACGTAAGTTCGTCCAGGTGATTGCCGATAATGAATGTGTTTGGAGGAAACCCTTCGGTGGTGCAAACTATGGACAGCTCAAGAAGATTTCCCGAGGAGTAGTACTTCATGAGGGGCACCGCGGATGGGTTTCGCGTCTCGACTTCGGGAACCTGGAAAAGTCGCCCGTTATCTGTGATGTAGGGGGCCACCTTAGCCATGGCCGGGTGCGGCTTGAGAAGCACGCTGGGAATAATGATCTGCTCCAAGAGGTTTTCTTGGACGTGCGGAGGATACGTTTTCCAGCTCTTGCGTGCTCGAGCATCGATACCTTTTCCTTTATAACCCTCGAGGATCAAAATATGCACAAGGAGACCGTTACCGCAGCCCAAATCTCTGAACTCGAAGTCCTTGTCTCTGTAGCGTGCACCCCAAAGCTCGATGAGAAAGGCAGCCACAGCCAAATCTTCAAAAACGTGCTTCTTGGGGTCGGTGCTCTCGACCCAATTGGCGACCAACTCCGCGGAATACTTCTTCTTTAATGCAATATATCGATTCTGGAACGCCACTCTGGGAACAACAAGGTCATGATTGACTCTCTTTTCGTAACCTGATTTGACACCAAGCGAGTGTTTGCCCAGGGTTTGCAAGAGACGAAGAGCAATGCGAATGGGCCGTTCTGCCGCATCTAGAGTGCGCAACTCTGTGTCGTCTTCGAACGGAATATAGTGGATAGATAGATTGTTCCGCTCATATAGAATGCCAACAGCATAGACTGGCGGGAGATAGAAAGGAACCTCGCTTATCTGTTCAATGTGAGGTATGTATACCACTAGCACCGAATCCTCGCCTTTCATGACCACGCACGTCTGATTCAAGATGTGGTCCTTGTATGGATTTCTAGGAATGATTCTCCTGATGACAGAGTTGGCCAACTTCAATGGAGTCTTCGAGTTATTTAGTGGCACCTCTCGAAGTCTCACGTCCAGTAAGTCTCTGTGAAGAAGTTGTGCGTCCCCCGATGGGTTTGGACTAGTGAATTCAGGGAGGTCTGGTGATGCAGTCACAACCTTCTTGACCTTACCTTCAATGTCATACTCTGTCTCTTCAAGTATGTCGGCTCTCAAGATGACTGTGGAGTTGATGTTAGGTTCTCTGATCAAATGCGACATGGCGGTCTCGAAATGCTGGGGACCAAAATCAACACGCGACTCGTAGATTGGGACCCACAGATCGCCCAATCTCGATTCTTGAGCCGTCAAAAGCTCCATTGTTGCTTCCTTGTCCGACAGCTTCATATCGTGGCTCCAAACTTCAAAATTTCGCGATGCCTGTGAAAGAGGTTGAATGCAGTTAGCGCGCAGTGAGGGTCCATCATCACGATGTCTACGGCATGGAACCAAGTGTAATGCAGTATTTGAGTTGAACCCTATAAATCTATGAAGTATGCGTCACTCACATCCAGAAGTTTGTGTTTCTTATAGCAGTAGTGACATTTGAAAACCTCAGATCCTCCCTTCGACAAGTGGCGGACACTGTCTTTGAGGGCCAAGTGCCGACAGTGATCAAAAACAACAACGGGATTGTTCATCGGGGCCAACCTTTCGTTCGGAGCGGTGTATATGTATTTAGTCTTCTTGTCTCGATAATCCTCATCGGTGATATTTGCTTTCGTACTGAGCGGTACCAATTGCTCCTTCGACACCGGGCAGATGAAGATTGGGTGGAAATTGAACAAGAACTGGTTCTTATCAGGAAGCTGGAAGGGCAAGTCCTGTCCAGTGGATGTAAGCGGATCCTCCTTTGAGCCGCGACTAAGCCGCCGCTGAAGGTTGTTGTACTTGTAGAAATTCGGGAGGTTCACGAACCCAGCTAGGATGCTTTGGAAGAGCGACGAGTCGTTCGAGAGAGCAATGTCTGAACAATACTCGGCCACAAACTCATTCGCCAAATTGTGAAAAAGGGTGTGGTTGGAGTGAAGATGGTCGAAGCTCGCTAAGATCTCCGCGATAAATTGCCTCTCCTTTGCATGGGCTTTCTTGCTTCCACTGTAACTCGTGAGAGAGGTCAAATTCAGAAGCCGGCTTTCGTTATAGGACATGAATGCTTGTTGGACAACTGCTTTGAAGCTTTCCAGACTGTAGGTGTGATTGACGTTTGCATCGTCCGGAGGGAAGAGAAAGAGCGCCATGAGGGGTGAAATCTCGTTCAAGTAGCTTTTGTAGTACTTTGTGAAGTGGGTTCTGGCGTAGTTGTAGGCAGCCACAGTGGGGTCACTGTTGTCGTGAGGAGCGGATCCAGTTAGTAGCAAGACAAACTCGAGCATGTGGAACTTGAACAGAAGCTGTTCGTATCTTGCACCTTTGGAGTCCCGCTTCTCTAGCCACTCAAAAACCTTGGTCAAGTCATGCTTGACCTTTATATCATCAACTATGCCATTGAGCGTACGGAACCCGTTCATTATATCCGAATCAAAATGGTCACCAATGTCAAACGCGTCCAACATCTCCACCACAGCAGAGCCATGTCCGATCTTGACCAAATGTAGCACAATACTCTTCATAAGCTGCTGTCGGTTGGCCAGTTTGGCGACCTTGAGCTGCTCTTCATCGGAGAGGCTCTCTGGATGTCTGTCCAACGGCACTTCTTTCACGGGAAACGAATTGAGCATGAGAGGGAATGTGTAAGCGTCATCCAAGGGGATATTGTACTTGGAGCTCTGCACGATGTTCTTCTGGAACCTTGTGATTTGGCTATTGTAGCTCTTCAAATTCGAGATCGAGCTGGCGTACCATTCCTTCGTCTTGGTTTCCAACGTAGGGAGAACATCTGTGGTGTCGATTGAGGCACTAATATCGTGCTGGAGCTGGGTTTCCAAGTCTCTAAGCTCCAGGAGAACCAGATCTGAGTCTTCAAGGAGTTCAACGAGATTAGAGGAGCCAGAGTCACAGAGTAGATCAATTTCTTTGGTAAGTTGATCTAGTAGCTGACTCATGCTGTGAAGGGTTATAGTAGCCTGTGCGATAGAGTCCGGGGAATGGGTACTGTGCACGAATGGATGTTGCGGATCAGTGCAGAGGCAACCACAGGCAACCTTACTGAGAAGAGAACGACATAGAAAGCTCTTGTTTACTATTTGTATTTTTACATGTAAATCTATTGATTAGAGTGCCATGGGAAGTGGTTTGCTGCAGCAATATAGAGATGAAAGTTTGGTGTAAGACCTTAGTGATTGACCATCTGAGAAAGCTGAGCGCTATATCTAACAGCATGCACCTTGGGTGTAACAGCAAACCGAGGGTATAACGGAGAACCTTGGGTGTAACGGCGGCAGTGACTTTCGGACAGCGGTATTGAGCAATCGGAGCAGTCTCCTAGATGTCCAAGAAATCGGCCTTCACGAGAAGCTCGAGCGCCAAGTGGGTCGGAATCTTAAACTCGGGCACAGCAGCCATCTCCGCCTGGTCCTTGTATTTGTAGAAATAGTGGAGGTAGTCAACCACTACCTCAAGGATCTCGCCGTCCATATCCAACGAAATTCTGCCCGTGTGGCCCTCTTCAAACTCGTCAGAGCTTCGAAGCACGGGAGAGATTCGTGCAACGTCCTTCAACACAACAAACTTGTGATTGTCGGTGGACACCAACGTGACGTAGGAATCCATAGTGGTACGCGGCGTGCGAACATGAATACTGCGAACAGTTGCACCACATAGATACTTTCACTCGCCAGAACTGCACCACAGCGGCACACAACTCATTGAGTCCAAGAGAGAAGTAGATCCAGGTTACTGCAATGCCGTCGAACCCCAGCTTGGGCTGGCAGAAGCTCCGCGATGTATACTACAGCATCAACCCATGTTACGAGGGAGTGAACTGGCCACTGGATAACGTCTTCTCGAATTACCACGTGCGGGTGTCGCCCGAAACGACCTTGGTTGCTCTCGCATCCAAGTTTGTTCCGCACCCGAATGTGATTGAGGTGTATGCTATCACAGGGGTGAAGCTGTGGTCGCTCGTCTACAACTCGACGCCTCAGGACCATATTGTGGACTTTTGTTTTCATGGAGAAGACCTCTGCGTGGTGCTTACCAACCAGAGGTTTCGCCTTTACACAGACTTTCTGGGCACGTACAACGAGTACTCGTACCGAGATAGTGCTGTCAAGCTTGCTGATACGGGCAGCGACGAGCCCGTTCTCGACGAGACAAAGTACGTCATCCGGAATTTGGAGAACAACGAGATCGAGGACCCTTTCCACGTTGTGGAGAGCAACTGCTGGGGCAGGTACCTAGTACTTCGCTTCAAGAACAGGGTCATAATCACGGATCTACACACCTTCACCAACTACGAGCTTCTGCTTGCACGCTTGAGCGAGGGAAAGGTGCACTGTATGAGCCTTTTGAGCTGCGCAGACTCGTCGTTGGACTTTCTCCTCAGCTACGAAAGCACTGTTTACAAGGTCATGATCAAGTTCCACGAGCGCAATTTCGAGTTGGTAGACGAAGCTCTCACGGATGGGCCATTTTCCATGATCTCGACCTCGCCCAACGGAGCGATCATCGCCCTCTTGAATCCAAAGACTTACAAAATCTTCGTCATAAGCAAGGACTTCGACCGAATCCTCTTGGAGTATGACACCTCCAACGAGTCAAGTCTACCATATATGATCGAATGGGCCGGGAATGACGCTATCGTACTTTCTTTGAGAGACGAAATAAAGCTCATAGGCCCTGGCCAAAGATCGATTTCTTTTTTTTACGACATTATCGAGCAAGACGACTTCGACCTCGAGATGCTTCTCACCGAGACTCCTGACAATTCTTTATCCTTCACAGTCCCAATCCTCAAATCCGAAAGAGATGGCTTGAAAATCATCACGAAGAACAAAGTCGAGTTTCTCAGCCGAGTGCCAGAGTCGACGATTAACCTACATTTGATAGGCTCTTCGCACCCTTCGTTCATCCTTCTCGATTGTGTTGACAAGCTCTTACAGCAATCGTCTAAGGCCGACAGCAACATCTCGCTTTTGAAGAATGAGAATTCTTTGGCTACTGCGATAAGCGGGTGTTTGGACGCTGCGCTCGATGAGTTCTCTCCCATCTGGCAAAAGAAGATTTTGAAAGCAGCATCCTTTGGAAAGATTTACGAAAAAGATTTTGATGCTGACGAGTACTTGAAAGTGGTGAACACCGTGAAGGTTCTCAATCAAATTCGATCTCCAGAAATTGGCATTTTCCTTACGCACTCTACCCTCTTAAGTTTGGGCTGGCTGAGTGTAATTGAAATGCTATTAAGAAGGTCGCAACATTTACTTGCATTGACGATTGTCGATCTCCTAAAATTGGAAGACTGCAGAAGTCTTATTTACGTTCATTGGTGTTGTTGTAAAATCAAAAAGGAAATGAAATTGTCTGACGTCGAGCTCTTCAAAATCATTGCTACGAAATTGCTCACTGCCCAGCGAGCCAAAAAGGTGATTACTGGGACTAGGAGCAACCTTATTTCGGTGTCGCCGATTTCTGAAATGGCTTTCCAAGAAGGGAGAATTGATTTGTGCAAGCTTTTGATCAATATAGAGCCATCGATAATCGAGAGGGTCAACCAGTTGTTGCAAATTGAAGAGACCGAACTTTTGATGATCAAATGCTTTCAAACAAGTGATTTTGACTTGTGCAAATTGATCCTTCTTCACTTCAAAGACAACTTGTCGCTTGCCCAACTATTCAGGTTGCTTAACCAAAACGAGCAGAAAGGTATAATGAAGGACACAATCTCGTCAGAGTTGAAGGAGGACGAGATCATCGAACCGTTTTTGCGCGAGAAATTGTTCATCAACGGTGATCTTATTGGAAATTTTTGGGTGCACACAATCGGAAAATACGATCCGAAGTTGTTGGACGCCTACTATAAGCATGAAGATAAAAGCACGGAGCGCACACTACGCAAGTTGACATCCATAGCCGAAAATGCTCCGTTCGAAAATTCAACCGCGGAGGGCGAGTCAGCCCACGATAAGAAGTACCAGTATTACAAGGATAAATTGCAGCCTTTGACGAATAACAGAAAATTGAAGAGAATCGTTCAACAGGAACTCGATTTATTAGAATTGAAACGCAAACTTTCGGACACATTCAGGCAATCATTCTTTGAAGAAGTATCCCTTATGAGTATTATAACAAGGCTCATACGAATGTACCAATTGAAGCTGGCGGCTAAAATAGCCAAGGATTTCAAACTTGAACATGAAAGGTTCTGGAATATGGTTGTGGACACATACTGCAAGACAGGGGAGTTCGATCGCCTCTACAAATTTGTGACTACGTCAAATCCAGCCACAGCCACGAATTGGAAATCTCCGATAGGGTTTGAGACTATTGCATTATCTTGCATCGAATACGATGGTCCACGAGATCAGATCTCAACCTACATCAGCCATTGTTCGACTTTGCCTTACCAGGAGCGTATTCGTCTCTATTTGAAGATCGAAGACTTGATACTGGCTGCAGATGAAGCGTATCACAACAAGGACGCAGATTGGCTCCAAAAATTACAGAAAATGGCAGAGACTAGGGATGGCAATTTGGTGAACACCATTAAAAACTATTTGACTAAGCTCGGATATTGATGGCGCGAACAAAATATAGTTCCATTCCACCTATCGTCTTCTCTATATAATAGCGCTCATTCGGCCAGAAATATACTATTTCGAACTACGCCACAACTCTCCCCTTCTTCACCTGTAAGCCAGCCAGGCAAAGTCTTTAAATCGACAACAGTCTTCTCTCCCGTGAGCTTCGTCGAAAGTTCATGTAGACCGGCGAAAACGTCGGTACCGACAAGTTTGAGCGTTATCTGACTTGGTTCTTCGTTGTCACCGGGGAAGTCTTCCCTCAACTGAAACTGTGCGTACCGAATTGGTGCAATGGAGCTGTAGTGATTTTTGATTCTCATGCGTGAAGAACTTTCGTCTTCCTCATCTTGAGCGATTACTTTTCGCTTCTTAAGTGTTCTCGGGTGATCGAAAAGTCTTTCTGATTGAAGTTCACCTGACGCGCTTCCTTTAAATCGCAAATTTGCCATTTTGCTTACTTTCTCGTCCTCCGAAGCGCAAGTCTCTCTTCCTTCGTTGAGCCTTTTGAGAACGGGATGCTTATCCGTGGAGGCTAAAGGTGAAACGTCTGCCAGCCCATCCGCGTAAGGCATCCACGCTCCCATGCAATTGGCGAAACGTGATACACCTTTCAATATATGCATAGACTCTAGCGACCGTACCGCTTTTTGCGACTTGGGCGTGTCCAAATGAAGAGGATTCCTTAAGTCTTGATCTAGGCAGGATTCAACCACTTGTAGGACAACTTCCGAAACGAGATCATTACCTGGAGAATGGATCAAATGTGGAGAGTTCATGGGTACCGCCAAGAAGTGAGGCTTGTGCGATGTGATGTGAGGCTTCTCCAGTCTGGCTCCACCCAGCGAACGGTTAGGTAGTAAGTCAAAAACCTGGATTCGTATTATGACCAACGGAAAGGTGGGATGCGTGCAGACATAAATGTATGACAAGAAGATGTTGCTCAATTGGGTTGCCAATCTGTTGAGAAAAGATGATGGGTCGAGAGCAAGGCACACTTCCTTGTTCCATGCGTCTCTGACCGTTGACAGGATCCAGAAATAGGAGTTAGGGTTGTCGACTATTAGCTGGCAGTCCACTTGAGCGAGTTGAAGAAGATTTAATCCGTTCGCCCAATATTCGGACAACACCCTATAAATAATCCTGGCCTTCTTCCATTTCGACCCAGAGGTCTTCATTTGATTGGCTTCTTCGCGTACGAGCCGATTGAACTCAACCTGACTAGTGTCTGCATTCTCTTTCGGTAGCGTCGGCTGGGTATTCTTGAGTTGGGGCCAAAGCAGTATTAGTGCGATGATGCTGGACTTTGGAAGCCTTTTTATGATAGAGACAAGGTATTTCTTCTGATAGACGGGCACATATGTGTTTGGGAGTGTGTTTTTGTGCTTGGCCATTTGATGTAACAAGTTGTTTACATGGAGCAAAACCGTGCAGGATGATCTGGAGTGAAGATGATAACGTGTCTAGGCTGCAACAGTGTATGGAATAGTCTCAGAAACCAAATTCAACCCAGTGGATCAATGGTTAATGCTCTGTTTATTTCAGTTATTGTCCTTCGACCCGAGATTTTCGTAGATAGGGACCTTCTTGCACTCTGCATCCTGTACTGGCTAAACAGATGAAAACAGGAACGAAGACAATCTTGATCGATGAGAAGTGCACTGATTCTGATGGACTACTGAACTGCTGGGAGTCGAGGCCCTCGAAGATGCTGCCTTGGAGGGTAATCTCCACACTTTCAAGGCATCATCGTGCACATAATAAATTTGTGCGATGGGGTCTCATCGCATTCAATATCTCATCGGCTGCAGAAGAAGACCAAATTTCCTTACACAGAATGTCGACCGAGCAAAACGAGCCCGTCCCTTCTGCGGATAATTCTTTGGATAGAAAGACGTTGTTTGTCAGATCCATCCCAACAGATGCTACTAGCGATGAGCTTTCTGAGTACTTCTCGCAATTCGTTCCCGTGAAACATGCCATCATAGTCAACGATGAGGACAAGAAATCGAGAGGCTTCGGATTCGTCTCCTTCACAATGGAAGAGGACACACTCACAGCCTTGGTTGAAGCCAAGAAAAATAAGTTTAAGGGCCGCGTTCTTCGAGTAGACGTCGCCAAGAGGAGAGAGAGAAAGGGCAGAGGTGAGGAGAAAGTGGAGAAAGAGAAGTTTGTAAGAGAACCCGTGGAAAAAAGAAAATCCAGATTGATCGTCAGAAACTTGCCGTGGTCTTGCAAAAGCGCAGACACGTTGAAAAACATCTTCCTGAAGTATGGTGCTGTGCACGATGCCTACATTCCCACCAAAAAGGGTGGTTTGATGAAAGGTTTTGCATTCGTTGTCATGAAGAAGAAGGCAGCGGCAGAAAAGGCGGTCAAGGAGTCCGTGGGATTGAAGATTGATGGTAGAGAAGTAGCCGTCGACTTGGCAATCGAGAAGTCCAAGTGGGACGTCGAGCAGGCCAAGGAAGAGAAAGTACAGATCAAAGGTACTGGAAGAGAAAGAGTTAAGCCAGACGAGGAAGAGAACGACGAGGAGGAAAAAGCCGAGGAAGAGGGCGAGATAAAACCAGACTTGGACGATGCAGAAGAAGAGGAATCCGATGAGGACGACGATTTTGACGAGCTCAATGAGGTTAACTCAGACGCCGAAATCGAGGAAGAAGAAGAAAAAGAAGAAGAAAAAGAGAAGAAGAACAAGCAGGAGGCTTTTTCTGTTTTTGTCAGAAACATTCCATACGACGCTGACAAGGATTCTCTCAAAGAACACTTTGAGCACTTCGGTCCAGTTAAATACGCACTTCCAGTGGTTGACAAAGTCACAGGTTTGGCTAGGGGGTCAGCTTTTGTTGCGTTCAAGACGCATGAAGCATACGAGGCGTGCTTGCTCAACGCTCCTACAACGTCTGCCACTTCGATGTTGATCTCGGACGATGTGTCTCCAGAGTATGTTTACCAGGGAAGAATCTTATCCATTGCGTCTACGGTTGACAGAAGCTCTGCCACGAGACTTGCTGAAAGAAACTCAGACAAAAGAAAGGAAGAGTATGGAAAGGATGCTGGCGACAAGGACAGAAGAAACTTGTTCCTTTTGAATGAGGGGCGTATCACTGAAAACTCCAAGCTTGCCCAACTTATCTCCAAGACCGACATGGAGTTGAGAGAGAAGTCCTACAAGTTGAGAGTACAGCAATTGAACAAGAACCCCGCCTTGCATGTCTCATTGACTAGATTGGCCGTTAGAAACTTGCCTCGTGCAATGAATGGCAAAGCCCTCAAAGCTTTGGGTAGAAAGGCGGTGGTTCAATTTGCCACGGAAGTGAAGGAGGGTCATAGGCAACCGTTGTCGAAGGAGGAAGTCAGCCGTTCTGTCAAGTCTAAGCATGAAAACGAGGAAAAGGCTGATGACGAAGAAGAAAAGAAGAAGAAGAAGAACAAGCAGCAGGGTGTCGTGAGACAAGCCAAGATCATTATGGAAGTCAAGGGAACCGGCGAGGCCGGCAGAAGTAGAGGTTACGGTTTCATTGAATTCAGAGACCATAAGGCTGCTTTGATGGGTCTTCGTTGGTTGAATGCTCACGAGGTTACTGTGCCTGAAATCTTGGAGGGTTTGGATGAAGATGAGAAGAAGATTGCTGCGACTGAAGGAATGAACAAGAGGAAGTTGATTGTCGAATTTGCCATCGAAAATGCTCAGGTTGTCAAGAGAAGAAGAGACAAGGTTATGGTCGCTCGCCATCAAAAGAGACCAAGGGAGGATGAAGATGAAGAGGATGAGAGGAGCAACAAGAAACAGAGGAAGGGAAAGGGACCCTCGAGAAAGGGAAATATGAACAAGGGCGGGGACAAGAAACCCAAGGAGGCGAAGCCCGTCGAGGTAAAGAGCAAGCCTGGCATTTCAGACAATGTGAAGCACATCATTGGAAGAAAGAGAAAGCTGAGAAAGGGGAAGAACTAAGGAACTGATCGTCGCGATCAAGTCAATTCTAATTTTGCATTCATGAGTAAAAAATAATTAAGAAGCTGAGAGGAATGTTCTCGTAGTACGTCATGGAAGGAGATTCAGATTATGCGTAGCAAATCATTAAAATACCACAATCCAGAGTCTTAGTCGTAATCATTAACATCAGGCGGGTCGTCAGCAAGTGCGCGTCGTGGGCTCACAAGAAGTAGTCAATCCGCTGCTGTTTGCTGGGGTTATTCTTGGCCGCCAAATCTCCGTCTTGAACCGCGCTGAAAATTTTGAACTTGGGGTCCAAGTCGCTTCCAACTTGCATAACACTAGCAACGTTGCCGCATCTGTAGCAGTAGTTTGGAGCGGACCACACCGTCACCACGTCCTTGTCCTTGAAGTGATATCTGAAACCCTCCATCACCAACTGATGCGCTCTCGCGATCAACTCCAAGTTGTTGATGTAGTTAAACTCTCGACTGACCTTGGAGCCGAAAAGCCATCCGGCACCTCTGGGAGAGACGGCCCAAGTGTCGATGTTGTCGGGATCGGACCAGACCAAGTCGCAAAAGCCTCCCTCATGGGGGACTTCTTGAGCCCGGCTCAAGACTCTTATTTGATCCAACATTCTGATTTCTGGCGACAAGCCACCGTGCACACACAAGATCTTGCCGTCGATGATGGCCGCGAGCGTCAAAAAGTCAAAAACCTGGCAGCAGTACTTCCAAACGGTGGTTGAGCCGTACTTCGTCAAGCACTCGTCATAGAATCCGTACACCTGGGTGATTTGTCTGGACTCGTGGTTGCCTCTCACCAAGGTGATTCTGTGGGGGAACTTGACCTTGAGCACCATCAAAAGCGTGAACGTCTCCAAGGAAAAGTAGCCTCTGTCGACGTAGTCGCCCAAGAAGATGTAGTTGGTGTTGTTGTCTTCGGTGGGCAAGCCGCCCGATATTTTGAAAAGCTCCAACAAGTCGTGAAACTGGCCGTGGATGTCGCCACAGACGGTGACGGGTGACTGCACGGGCTGGATGTTTGACTCCTCCATCAAGAGCTCCTTCACCAACTCACACAACTGCTTCATGTCGGACTCCGACAAGGAGATGCATTTTTTGATTTGCTCCAACCACTGGTCGGGACCGCGTTCGCTCATTGGCTTGATATAAAGGGACCGCTTGGATTCCGGGTATAGATTTATGGACGGCTGACTCTCTGGAGTGAGATGCAAATGCAAGTTGCAGATTAGGGATGCGCTAGGCAGTAGGAAGTCCAGACCAACTTGATCAAGAATTTGTAATAATTGAGTTGTGAATGCTCAGGCACAAGCCCGAGAGCAAAGTGTGTGCAGGACGGGAAGAGAGCCCCGACTGTTCGGTCCAGATCCGCCCAAGATCGCCCAAGATCCGGGAGCACAAGCGGAAAGACGATCTATTTGGCCCCAAGGTTCAAAGAAGTTCATGCTGTTGATTGCATGAGGTGCTCCTTGTAAGCCAGCTTTCTCTCACTACCCTACTGTGACACGAGTTTTCTCAGCCGCACCTTCGCTACACGTACGAAACCAAAACGGCTCCACTTTGGCAATAAGAAGTAGTTACCGGAAAACAACAAGCAGGCCGCTTGCTTGGAATCTTCCTAGGCTGTTACTGGCTTCAGTATGGCCTGGGAGAGGGAGCCGGCCTGCACAGGGAGGCTGCGTACAACATTGAAAAAACTTGCCAATCACCTGGACCATATGTTGAGACAGCTAACGAGAACGGTGCCTCGCAGCAGGCCGTTTGGCACTGTTTCTAGGCTCCAGAACAAGGTTGCAGAAGAGGCTCAGGACGCCCTCCCCTCTAGTCCCGAGATGAAGAGCTCTGCGTGGGCCGACAACGTGTCCGACGACAATGCCATCACCAGAAGGGTGGTGAACATCGCCAGAACTTTGCAGGAAACGGGAAAACCGCCCGTGAACGTGGCCAAGAACTTCCTGAAGAACTTCGCCGCGGGCCAGATCTACAACCCGTTTGACTTCTCCATGACCAAGGTCGACATGGAGGCCGGGTGGGCCAAGTTGCGCAAGAACGCGGCCAAGAACTACACCAACGGCAGGGACGACCCGTTCGAGAAGATCGGCATCGACCCGCTTGACTTGTACCTGATGCCGGAGGTTTTGTCGCGGTTCGTGTCGCAGACGGGCCAGATCTTGCCCCGCGAGGTGACTGGGTGCAACTCGGCCAACCAGAAGAAGTTGGGCATCGCCATCAAGAGGGCCCGGTCGGTGGGTTTGTTGCCCACGACCCACAGACACTCGAGATACATGCCCAGGAGAATCATGTAACATTGTAAATAGCATTGGAAGGAGCCTACGGCCACCTGTAGACACGCACTTAATGCCCTACGCACCTACGCCTAATCACCTAGTCCTACGCCTAATCGCCTAGTCCGCTGTGCGCATCGATCTCCAGCGGAAAACTGAGAAAACAATGCGAGAAGCGAAAGTAAGAAGCGACACGAGAGAAGTCTAGCTCGACTTGCTCGACCGGTCAGCCCCAGGTTTGGCGCCTGCACACCAGCCAATGAGAACTGACTGTGCGAGTATATATACAGTTGCCCACCGCTCTTTTCCACAACGCACACAAATTTATTCCCCGATGTTGAGACAATTGGCCACCAAAAGAACCGCAGCCGTCAGAGCTTTCTCGATCACGAGAACCGCCATGGCCGACACGCCCAACAAGTCCGGCGACGCCTTCAAGGAGAGAGAGGCTGCCAACGAGAACGCCTACGTCAAGAAGCACGAGGCCGAGCAGTTGAAGAAGTTGAGAGAGAAGTTGGACGAGCAGAAGAAGGTTGTCGACAAGCTTGAGAGCGAGATCAAGAACTTGAAGAAGTAGGTAGCAATGCACTAGGAAGTACCATCCATGAACATGTAGGGGCCGAGCATACAGGCCAACTTCGGCCAATTTACACATCAATGCTATAGACGAACTCTACAGTCCACTCTACGCCACTATACGGACCATTGACACTTCAATCCGCCGGAGCATATACTGGAACGGGTTAGATCCGAGCCAGTTGCAATTGCGATTCTGGCATGTGTACACAGTCATTGCGGAGCCTAGTCATGGCCAATGCACCTAAGTTAGGCGGTCGCGCAATGTCCGCGAACCTACGAGTCAGCCCTCGGCCTAGAGGAACTTTGTCCGCCGATCCTCGCAAAAATCGAACCACTTCCAAGGCAACGTGGCCGGCACTCTGAAGCCATAACGGGCACTGTCTCGCCGTCACACCCTCCCTTTTTCTCTTTTTCTTTTGGTCAGTAGTGCTGAGCTGGAGCTGGATGCAGGTTGGGCCTCGGACCCTCTGCGGATGACGTTGTGGTGTACGTGCCTAATGACATTGCACATGACCCCACATTGAAAAGCTGGCATACCAGACACTATAACTACACGCTCTTCTCGACAAAACGGCCATCAAAGGAATATTTCGAGCTCTTTACGAATAACGACACACCCTTGTGAAAATGTCTGAAAAACGCCTCTTCAAGGAGCTCAAGAAGCTTCGGAAGAACCCAGCTTCCCTTGAGAACCCACAGATACTTGACCTTTCGCCGATAGACGAGGACGAGTCTATACTCAAGTGGCAGGCCCGCATAGCGAAGCCCAACCGGAAAGACTCGCCCTACTACCACAACGGCATGTGGAAGCTCGAGATCAACGCAAGCACCAACTACCCCATCGTTCCGCCGGAGATCAAATTTTCGCAAACGACGCCAATAAACCACCCCAACATCAACATAGACACGGGGGAAATCTGCCTTGACATCTTGAAAAGCGACCTGTGGTCGCCGGCGTGGAACTTGGAGCATTTGGTCGGGGCCATTTTGATGCTACTAGACGACCCGGAGCCAGACTCGCCTCTCAACGTGGACCTGGCCAACCTCTTCCGCTCGGACAAGGTTGCGTTCGAGTCTGCCGTGCAGTATACGATGTGGAAGTACAATACCTTTTTCGACGGAATCAAGGAGCCGACCGGCGTGAAGGCACTGGAAATCATGGCGTACGACAACAGCAGCGAGGAAGAGGACGAGGTGCAGGAGGAGCCGTCCGACGACGAGGAATATTACGCTGCGAAGGAGCACGACGAGACGCACGAGGATCACGACGAAGATGGCGGCAACGATGCGGACGAGGAGAAGGACGGAAACACCGACCAAACAGACGTGTTCACGTTTACCACCGCAGAGCTTGGTTTCAACGAGGCGGCAGCACAGCGGAAAAAGAAAGACAGCATCAGCTACATCCACAGCGTGGGCCGCGAGGTGACAGAGGAGTTTTTGAAGAAGGCCACCGAGGTGGAGAGCTTGTCGCCAGACAACCTCAGCAAGTCGCCCTCGTCCCAGCTGCTTCAGACGCTTCACCACCACGTGTCGATGAACGTGGCCAAGCAGGTGGAGGAGATCTGCCAGAACAGCTTGAACAGTCCGAGTTCTCTCCAGCCCAAAGTATTCAGAAGAGAAGAGACGAAGCCGGACGTGGAGAAAATTAAAGAGGATTTCCTTCGGCAGATTGACCAGAAGGTCCAAGAGTTCCAAGGCCTCCACGCGCAGCGCCGAACTGTCGTCTGATCTCCGATCTGATACGACTTGACTGGCTCCATCGGAGCCTAGTTCATTATTTAACGCGAGCACGACATTGCAGCCATAATCAATAATAAAGCTGCAACCACACGTAGTCACAAAGTATGCAACCAGAAACGTCTAGGTCCATATACAGAAGTGCCTGGCCCCGATAGAAGTGCCCGCGTAAATTAGGACATTTGTGTTTGAGTCTGGTCGGAGACTCAGATGCGTTCTGGCACCATGTTGTTCCTGCACCGAGACCGTCTATTTACCTTTTAACCGCCATCTTCAACACATCTACAACACCCCAATGGTCGTGGGCGAAAGCAGAAGCGAGCTCCTCAACTGGCTCAACACGTCGCTAGCGCTACAGTACTCCAAAATCGAGCAGTGCGGAACCGGCGCCGCGTACTGCCAGTTGATGGACTCCATCTACGGCGGAGTGGCCTTGAGTAAGGTCAAGTTCGACACCAACCTCTCTGAGTACGACGCGCGCAACAACATGAAGGTGTTGCAGGCCGCGTTCAACAAGATCGGCATCGCCAAGACCATCGAGGTCGAGCGCTTGGTCAAGTGCAGATTGCTGGACAACTTGGACCTTCTACAGTGGATGAAGCGCCACTGGAAAGAAAAGAAGGATGTCAACGTGCCGTACGACCCCGTGGCCCGCCGCCAGGGCAAGCCCGGAGCCAGCGGCGCCACCAGCGGCGCGTCATCGCGCAGAAGCACGCTCGGCACCAACGGCACCAGCGCGAGCATCAGCACGCCCGCCAGCGCCGGGACTTCGAGCCGCGGCAGCCGCACGAGCAGCCACTCGAGCCCGGCGGCCACCACGGTGCAGAAGCGGCGCGTTGCGTCGGCCAACTTCCCCAATTCTGGCGTAAGAAGTACTTCGAGCGACTTGGCGCAGAAGCTTGCGGACGCAACCGGCGAGTTGGCCCAGGCCCGCGACGAGTTGAACGAGCTCCGCGTGCTGACCGACAGCCTCGAGACGGAGCGCAACTTCTACTTCAACAAGTTGCGGGAGCTCGAGATTTTGACCCAGAATATCCAGGACCAGTATGAGCGTGACGACGCCACGGCGAAACTGGTGAAGCAGATGACGGTTTTGGAGTTGACGGCGCAAATCCAAGAGATTCTCTATTCTACGGAGCGGGGCTTCGAGGTGCAAGACGACATGGATGCGGAGTCGTTTTAGTGCGGTCAGGGTCCAGAATACGAAGTGGTGCATACTTCTCGAGCATCAGTGCGCAAAAAAAAAAAACGAGAAAAACCACCGTTCGAATCACCCTCGCAAACCGACCCCCACCCGCCTTCACACGATCCTCGCTCGAGTCTGGCACCGCAAGCTGAAGTTACTAAAACACCTCGGCGCATCTTTCCCGTTGTGGCTTACGACCAGATTTGGAGGTTCTCTTGTGTTGCGAGCTCATCGGCCCCGCAGCGCACCCCGTTCCTTGTGCAATACATCCCGCAGGTGAACCGGCTCCGCCCAGCATGACGCTGACCCAGACCAGAAGAAACTCGTCGGCGTACCCCTATCCGATTCCCGCCAAACAAGGGTACAAGCACCACCTCCACAACCACCCGCATGGGCACAACTCGCACAACGACAAGCTCTCGGCGTCCGTGCCCACGTTCAGCCGCGACTTCGTAGTCAGGCGAATCTCCGAGGGCGAGACAGGCCGGCTCAAGGAGCTGTTGAGATGCGAGGCGTGCGGCAAGGCGTACAAGCACATCTCGTCGCTTGCCAAGCACCTCTGGGAGCACACGCCCGAGTGGACCATGACGAAGAAGTTGCTTATATCCAAGCACCAGCAGGTGCAGCTCTTGGAGGCGGCGTCCATCCTCGTGGGCATGAACGAGCCGGGTTCGGCGTGCGACGACAGCACCCACTCGTCGTACACGCGGGCAGGCTACCTCAACGAATCGTTCGAAAATGACGGCGACGAGTTGCTGTTCTCCGATTCCATCCCCTCGTCATACTCTCCCATGCCTGGCTGCGTGGGAGGTTACATCGACGTGCCCAGCCGGGAGTTCGTGCGGCCCAGATCACAACACAGGGCTGGCGACACACACCAAGGGAGCATCAGCGACGCGCACCGCGGCAGCATCAGCGACGCCCACCTTCACCGAGGCAGCATTAGTGATGCACACCGAGGCAGCATGAGCGACGCACATCTTCCCCGAGGTAGCATCAGTGACTCGCACCATGGGAGCGTCAGCGACGCACATCTTTACCGAGGCAGCATCAGCGATGCCCACAGAGGAAGCATCAGCGACCCGCACCTCCACAGAGGCAGCACCGAGTATGAAGAGGACGACAAGGAGGGGCTCAGCGCGAGCAAGGCGGACGACGACGACGACGAAATCCTTGGCAAGATGGAGTAGCCGCAGGGATTGGACTGGCGTATAGCTCTGTTCGTAGTGTGGATCACAGGCAATCAACAGTAATTATGCGACGCTAGCCCTAAGCGATAAGCCAGCCCTGCACCCGTGCACCGGGTGTATATCGACGAAATTTTTGTGCGGTGCGAAATATGTCTCCCTCCAGTTCTGAGTGGGCCCGTACGGCCAAGCATCCTCTCTTTGAAGACCCGTTTTGGTGATTCGTTTGAGGCAGGACACGAGGACGAGACCGCAAACCAAAGCGGAACTATCCCCAGTGCATCATAGTACATCTCCTGGCTTCTCAGGTCCTCTCAGGTCCTTGAGAACATACCACTGGTGTCTCCAAGCGCACAGACATACGTAGTCTCCCAAGTCCTTGTTCCAATGTACCTATCCCCAAGATTGCCTGGGCTGTTTGTACGATGCCTCACAATCTTGTTGATACACTGAAGATTTCTCTGCGATGACCAGACCATAGCGCTCGATCCGTGACGAAAGAGCACGAAGCCTCTACCCAGTCTCTTGCACTCGCTGTCTCTCCACTCGCTGTCTCTCCACTCGGCCTCTACCCAGTCTCTTGCACTCGCTGTCTCTCCACTCGCTGTCTCTCCACTCGTTGTCTCTCCACTCGCTGTCTCTGCACTCTCTTGCACTAGTGTGATAAGGTGTATGTACTGCCCAGTGGTCTATTTACACGATCTAGTCTTCGCCCCGGATCACCTCGCCGCTCAAGGGCTGCACCTTCTCGTACTGCTCGCGCAACGCGAGCTGCTCCCTGTGCTCCAAGTCGTTGGCCATCTGCTTCTTGGACATCTTGAGCCGCATGCGCTCGGCGTCCTTGATCGGGCCCTGCCGGAGGTTTTCCCTCTCGATGCGCTGCTCCACGTTGATGTAGACGAACAGGCCCACGGCAAAGAGGCACGTGGTCGCAAACGTGGCTTTGGACAAGGTGGACATGGCCGCTACCTCAGTGTCTACCTTAGTGCGAAGTTGAGACAGCCGTGCACACCCGTACCCCAAAGCCCAGCACCACGGCAGTTGACAACATGTGACCAAGCAATCGGCGTCGGCCCTGATGAACGGGCCGGCAGCCATTGGCCGGACTGTCTGCAGGACACGGCTCTGCCCGGGCCCCTGGGCCTCACTCCGTGGTGCCCACCTCGAGCCCTCTGCGCGAGCCCGCTACCGGCCACACTCTGCACACTGCGGGCCCGATCCCGATCCCCCACCCAGATCGCTGTGGCCGCACCCGTGCACCAGCGCGCTGATACTACTGTAGTCCGGCATTTGGAGCCCCAATCCGTCGTCCGCATTGTCCCCGTTTCCGAGTACTGAGATTAGCCCCAGCTAGCCCAGGCCTCTTTCCGCAACACAACCAAAAACTCTCCGCTCACTGGGTACGTTTGCTTATGCTCTTTTGGGCCAGCCCGAAGCACCCTCCGCGCGTGTTTCCCGCCCGGTATGACCTCGGCCCCGCAATCGAGTCACCAGCCATCCAGCAGAATGGCCCAGACAAGCCTGGAGGAGACCCATCTGAGTGGCCCTCTCTGCGCTGATGCCTTCATGTCCCGCACGCGTTGGCGCGACGCAGGCGTAGCAGACTTTGGTGCTGAACAAACATGCTGGCCCACATGCCCGTCCATACTAACTCCAGATATGAGCCACTTCTCGGACCACAGCCCGGCGCCACCGCAGGAGCAGCCGCACCCGAGCGCCATTTTTCCGCCGCAGGACCAGCAGGCGAAGAAGCTGGCGGTGTCCAACTTGACGAAAAACTTGATGTCGGGGCAGTACCTCGCCCACCCGCCGGAAACGGGCGGCGAGCCGCTCCCTCGGCAGCCGCCGTCGTACTCGGCGTCCGTGTCGTCCAACAAGTATATACCTGCGCTGGTGGGCTCGGCCGAGCACGGCGCGGCGTCGACGTCGTCGTCGTTCAACCAGAACACCCAGAGCTTCTTCCCTCTGAACACGCCGGGGGCGCTGTTTCCCAACGGCAACATGAACTACATCCCCTTGGGCCACAACACGCCCAACGTGGTGTCGTCCTCCTACACGTCCAACTACTCGTACACGCCCTCGTTCCACTCGGCGTCGGGGCAGCAGTTGGACCAGAAACCCACGCCAACGCAGTACCAGCCGCTGTCGGGCTTTCTATCGGGCTACAAGATCCCGGGCGCGCCCACCACGACCCTCTCGATGGACTCGGCCAACATCGGCCAGGCCTCTCTGTATAATAGACACAGCTTCTCGGCTGTCCCACCGGCTGCGTCCACGGACTCCTCGCTGTCATTGCCGGGAACAGGCAACTTTCCGCCAAACAGAATGCCTGAGCTCAACCAGCAGCAGCAACAGCAGCAGCAGCAACAGCAACAACAACAACAGCAGCAGCAACAACAATTGGACGAGCAGTATCAGCAACAGCACCTGCAGCTTCGGCAGCAGCAACCACTTCAACAGCATCAGCAAACCGAGGGCGGATTTCTTTCGGGGTCCGCCGACCACTACATGACGTACAAGGAGTACCTTGACAATCTCATGAAAAGGGACGCCGGCGCCGCCGGCGACGAGTCGGGGTACGGAGAACATTTGAACATTGTAGACTACCCCGTGGATGAATTGATCACCATGCTTGCATGCCTATTGACGAAGATCATCGAGGCCAACGACAAGCTCCACCCCAACCATTTTGACAACACAATTGCCGTGCGCCAGAAAATGAAGGAGGAGAAGCGCTTGCGCAAGTTGGAACGCAGCAGGAACAGCATGCGCACCGAGTCCACCAGCTTCACCAGCGGCGGCATCAACACCACAGTGGAGCACATTGGCGACGGCGACATCTCGGACGAGTCGAGCGACGACGAGGAAGACGAGTTGAAGAACCGCTACTTGGCCAATGTGCTTGCCTTCCACGGCACCAACATCCCGGGAATCTCGCTCCACGCATATCTCACCCGTGTGCTCAAGTACTGCCCCGTGACGAACGAGGTATTCCTTTCGCTTTTGGTGTACTTCGACAAGATCGCCAAGCGAGCAAACAACCTCAAGAAAAAAAGAAAGGCGGGCGAGCCCGAGGACACTTCCGAGTCCGAGCAGCTTTTCGTCATGGACTCATATAACATCCACCGCCTCATCATCCTGGGCATCACGGTGAGCTCGAAGTTCTTCAGTGACATATTTTACAAGAATCTCCGATACGCAAAAGTGGGCGGGCTTCCTCTTGAAGAACTCAATTACTTGGAGTTGCAATTCTTGCTCCTTCTCGATTTCAAGCTCATGATCTCCGTCGAAGAGCTACAAAACTACGGAGACCTCTTGCTCAAGTTCTGGAAACGAGAGCAGTTGGCGAGCGAGATCGTGAACGGGAGCAAGGACAAGCTAGGCGAGCAGCAAAACCAGCACGCATATTCCCACGAAGGGTAGCGAACCAAAACCAAGGGACAGCGAAGTATTCGGGCAACTGGGTAGCTTACTAAAAGTATTAGAAGACACGGAGTAGTACCTCACAACGTAGGCTGCAGTTGCAAGGCGAGAACGATCTCTGGCTTTCTGACCTGCATGAACCGAGTCATCTGGCAAGTCGTGACGTAATGATTATGCGCTCCTTCGATCGGAAGCGAGCCAGGTCACGCTTGCACTCCATAGATAACAGCAAGTTGAAAGGAATTAGAGTTCCGTTGCTAATGGGATCCATTAAGCAAAAGCGAAGTAATGGCAGTACAACGAAGAGAAAGCTTGCGACGAAAATTAACACAGCAAACGGTACAACAGGATGGACCGCCAATAGTGTGACACTAAACGACTCGCTTGACATTCAGACTCGCTTGACGGCGGTGCCCACGTGGATTTAGGCCGTCACATGACCAGTCTGCGTGGTAGATCGCCAAACATTAGCCTGATCCGGTTCAGAGCCTTATCTCCACCACTTCTCCTTGTCTGTCACATACACGCCAATCTAAGCCCCGTTTTGGATGGGTCCAGCTTGGCAAAACGGCTAGACGCAGTGTGCGGATGGATCTGATCGTTTGAGACCTAGTTAGGCAGCCGTGAGCACAAAGGCTAAAACGCCGAGCGTTCTATCGTGGCATGTGGGATATCTACACTTCCCCACTGACGTCAAAGTGGAGCCGTTTTTTGCATAAGAGGCGTTTTGCAGCGGTGGCTCTTAGTAAAGGTGACGTTTTGCAGAGGTAAAGATTTGCAGATATGATTTCAGATACAAGATCATCTAGCTGAGCTTCTACCAAATTCGGGTGATCAGGATGGCGAGATGTGGAGACTTGCGGACAATGCGCCGCAGCTCTGATTTTAGGTTATAAGAACATAGGTCAAGAAAAGGAAGCGCCAGTGAGTGCAGGCCCATATGCCCGTCGTCGAATGTCACTTCCGCATCAAGTAAGTCGCTTCTCGTACACGAGGCCTATGTGCATGAAATGCGCAGGGCTTTACCCCCTTCGAGTAATTCATCTTCATTAGGCAAAATGGAGAAACGCTCAAGCGGCGTACATGGTCATTATCGGGCACAATATAAACCTCTTTCCCCCTCCGTAGGAGTTGCTAAGCACCGTTTCCCTTTCGTTTTTTCTTTCGCTGATACCACGAACTTGCGAGGTTCGTTTTCGTTGTCATGTCTGCCATTTTGCAACAGCTCACGGGAGAGTGGTCCACCACCTCTCTCCCCACCCAGACAACGTTAACCCATATTGACCCCACGAACCTTTCTGGCATCGTGGAGACGCTCACGTCGGCGTCTGCGGCTTACCCCACGATTACAAAGAACATCGACTTGTACAACTTGGCTAGAGCAGTCAAGGGGGCCAAGGCATCGCTTCTGGTGATCTCTGCCCAGAACTACATTGCCACTGCAACTAATACCCAGCAATTACCCTTGATGACGCAGATCATCTGGAACGCGACGATGGAGCTCCAAGACTTGGAGATGGGCTTCAACTTGTACCAGATGAAGTTGAGTCTTGATGCCAACGCCATCTTTGCCGCCTTGTTTGCATTTTTGTTGGTGACACACACGGGAATCTGCGTCTGGAAGCAATACCTCTACTTTGGTCTCTGTCTTGCCATTGGAACGGCCTTGGAGTGTGCTGGCTACGCTGCCAGGTTGTTATCCATCGGTCACTACTCTGAGAAGCCAACGTTTTTGTGCCAGATCATCTCGTTGACATTGGCTCCTGCTTTCGTGATGGCGGGTGTGTACTACTTGCTCGCACAGCTACTGGTGATCCACGGAAGAAAGTACTCGGTGCTCAAGCCGCTCTGGTACTCGTACATCTTCATCTTTTGTGACATTTCATCGCTTTTCATCCAGGCTGCTGGCGGCGGTTTGGCTGCGATCAGACTTCAGGCTTTGGAAAGCACTGCCACAGGTACCCACATCATGGTTGCTGGAATTGCGTTCCAGGTGCTCTCCATGACGCTCTTTTTGGGATTCTTCCTTGATTTTTTGAACAGAATCTACTTCAAGGCGTCTCCGCACGTGAAGCCGCTGTTTGGGAACTGGTTTGCGTTGTTCTTCCTGACCAGGCGAGGGAAGGAGATCCGCATGCTCTACTTGAACCAGAACTACAATCGGCGTTTCGAGAGCATTTGGTCTCGCGATATTTTTGGCTACTACCCGTTGGCCATCTTTCTCTGTGTCTTCTTCATCTACGTTCGTTGCGTGTACCGTCTCGTTGAGTTGAGTGAGGGCTGGACCGGCTACTTGATCACCCACGAGGAGTATGTGATGACGCTCGATGCGTTGCAAGTGTTGATCACCTGCATCATTCTCGTGCCCTTCCACCCCGGCTTCATCATGGGCAAGGGTGCCAAGGTGTCGTTATCTGATATTTCGAACAAGAACGACCAGGAGTTCATGGACAACCTGCTGTTGGACAGCACGTTCACGGACACGGACTCCCCCTACAACGAGAAGTACGGCGGCTACCGCGTGGACGAAACCAGCTTCTCTACGCCCGTCCACTCACCCGTGATGCTCAGGTCGCCCGACACGAGCCACCACCGCGACCTGTTCGAGTCGCAGCCTTACAACGCACAGCCATACTATGTCCCCCACCTTCCTGTGGAACGCACAAGCCACAGATCGACGTCGTCAACAGCATCTATTCCACAACCACCACAGACGCCGCTTGGACAAATGAACCAGAAGAAGCTGCGAGACAGCAGAGACGGGAAGGTGAACGAGGATGGCCTCGTGGCTATTCCTTACGATTTCACCACCGAGACGCCGAGTGAAAGCGTGTCTGACCTCCCTCTGCGCCGGCCCACAAACGACAAGAGAGCGAGCCGAGGAAGGAAGCACTCGCGCACATCTTCTATGACGAGGTCCATCAACCCTTACGAGCGCACCATTCCAGAGGAGTTGGCCACCTCCGGGCCATACGAACAGCGCTATGAACCACCTCGCAATCCTTTCAGCCCTCCTCCCGGCGAAACGGACAACGACGACTTGGAGTCGCAAATTACCCACGACGAGTTTTTCTTCTCGTTCGGCAAATAGCTATAAAAGTACAATGCATATGATACAACGTCACTCCAGCGTAGACACCTAGCTTTGGGAGCCTGAGGAGCCTTAACGTAGCATCGAGAAAGCATTGATGGAGCCTTGAGCAGAGTGTTTGAACAGTCATCTGAAATTGAGGCTTTCAACTCCTCGGTACAGCGCACCTAATTGGCCGGGCAAGGTCAAGTTCCGTAGATAAGTTTCCGTAGGCATAAATGTACAGGGATACAAAACATATCGTGAAAAACGCACCGTAGACATATACGTACATTGCCCGAGTTCATTAATCTTTCTGAAGCATCAATTGGGTGCCGACTCTCCTCATTGTTTACCCATATTTGCTCCCAAGAGCCTAAAAAAAGTGACCAGTTGCGCGCCCAATGCGTACCCCGAATTTCGCACCCAAGGCGCGAATGACGCCCTCCGCGCTTCACTACACAAGGTTTTGCTGCACCTCCTCTACTTTTCCTTCTTCTTTTTCTGTGATTTCGTCTCCGTTTTCGATCTCAGTACACAATGGCCAAAGCTGCTGTAATCCCCCCACCCAAGCTCACCTATAAGGGTATGTGATTGTGATTATTTTTGTTTTCGTTGTTGTTGTTATGATAACAGTTGTTGATATCGTTGATACTAACCGCAGACATGATCAAGTCCGCCATCGTCTCCTTGAAGGAGAGGAACGGCTCTTCGTATGTACCCTAGACTCCAATTGCCGGAATATCGTTACTAACTACAGTCGCCAGGCGGTCAAGAAGTATGTTCAGTCCAACTACGACACCAAGGCAGCCAACTTCGACGCCTTGTTCAACGCCGCGTTGAGGAAGGGCGTCGAGTCGGGCGACCTCTCGCAGCCCAAGGGCCCATCTGGCCCCATTAAGCTTGCCAAGAAGGAGAAGACCTTGGCTCCTGCTAAGGTCACCAAGAAGAAGGCTGAACCCAAGAAGGCGGAGGTGAAGAAAGCGCCTAAGAAGGCCGAGCCCAAGAAGGCCGCCAAGAAGGCTGCTCCCAAGGCTGCGAAGGCCGAGCCCAAGGCTACTAAGGCTGCTCCCAAGAAAGCCAAGGCCGCGCCCAAGGCTGCTACCAAGAAGGCTACCACCAAGAAGGAGGCTACGACTAAGAAGGCGACCAAGGCTGCGCCTCTGAAAGTGACCAAGAAAACCACGGCCAAGAAGGAGGTGAAGAAGGAGGTCAAGAAGGAGGTGAAGAAAGCTGCGCCAGCAAAGGCCAAGACCACGAAGGCTGCTCCTAAGACGAAGGCTGTGAAGGCCGAGCCAAAGAAGACTGCGAAGAAGCCTGCAGCTTCCAAGGTGACCAAGAAGGCTGCGCCTAAGAAGGCCGCGCCTAAGAAGGTGACCAAGGCGAAGAAGTGACTCTCTACCGTGTGAACACTCTGTATATTAGTTCTTGTTGATCCAGTGCTCTGTGGACCTATGCACTGATTCTGTTGTATTTTGTATTAATAATTGACAGTATATGGACCTATGATTACAGTTGTATGATTACAGTTGTATGATTACAGTTGTATGATTACAGTTGTGGATACATGAACACAACTGCATCGAAGACATATAGAGCGATACGCGAAGTACGCGTTTTGATACCCATGCCCAGACCCCACATCTCGCTCATAGTGGCAGCAATGCTGCCTGGATATGGCATTGGCGCCAAAGGAAAACTTCCGTGGAGGCTCAAACAGGAAATCAAATACTTCAAAGACGTGACTTCGCGGGCCAAGGACGGAGCCGTGAACGCCGTCATCATGGGCAGAAAGACTTGGGACTCCATCCCGGCCAAGTTCAGGCCGCTTCCGAACAGGTTGAACGTTGTCCTCTCTCGGTCGTTCACAAATTCGCAAGAAGACGGCGTTCTCTATTACAACTCCATCGATTCATTGTTGAAGACCTGGAGCGCAGCCAACTACCAGCACGAAAACGTTCCCATCGGCAGGATCTTCGTGATTGGGGGAGCACAGATCTACAACTCGTTCATCAATGACGAGAGAGTGGACCTGTTGCTCGTCACCGATGTGAAATACGTCGGAGAAGAAGACCAGAAGCCCGTCATCGATACCTTTCTTGATTGGGACCTCAGTGGGTGGAAGCGCAGCGACATCGGCACGCTCAAAGCATTTGTCGACGTTCCGTTCACCGAAGGAGCTATTCGTGAGGGCTCGTACGAGTACGAGTACACCATGTTTGAGCGCAAATGAGCATGTTAGCGCAAATAAGCGGATGTATAACATTGAGAAGTAAATAGTCTAGACTAAAGCACAGCAAAATTCAAGCGGAGGGAAATAAATAAACTTTTGGATGATATCATTTGATGTACTGCTGGTTCAAGCGGTTGATCTGCTCGCAGACCACCCACCAGCACTGCTTCTTCTTGGAGCCCTCGCCGCAGCGGCTCTTGCGGAGGTGCTCCTCGTACAAAAAGAGCTCGTAGAAGATGCGGAGGTTGGGCTGGATGATGACGTTGAAACGCCGCACGCGCACATACATGTAGCTCTCCAACAAGTCCATGGAGTAGTGCTTCATGACGGACGCGATCACCAACGACGCCGAGCGCGACACGCCGATGCGGCAGTGGACGAGCGCGCGCGTCTTGTCCTTGGGCTCGACAAGGATCTTCTTCTGGATGTGGTCCGGGCAGTCCACCAAGAGTGGAAGAAGCGAGTCCTTGCCGTCGTCGCGGACGTTGTAGATGTAGATGATGGACCTGACCTGCGGGTAATCGGCGTTCTGGTGGAAGAGCTTGGCCTCGATGGCCGGCGAGTTGATGTTTATCTCGTAGACCAAGGCGGAGCCCTTGTTGAAGGTATAAATGGGTTTGACGACGGGCCCGGTGGTGGAGGCAGTCGCCTCGTGCTCAAAGGTGCACTTCAAGTGCTTGAACCACGCGGGCTTTTCGTCGATGCTGATGACCTTGTTGATGCGCAACGCACGCAACACCGTGCACGAGGACGCGTGCTCCACCGAGCCCAAGAAGAGGTTGTCGTAGATGTGGGACGGAAAGTTGACGTCGGTGCCGGGCTCGAACCAGTCGATCTGCTTGGCAAAGTGTCTGTAGTTGGAGCTGATGGTGGCGAGCGGTAGGTCGGACACGAGCAGCAAGTCCTTGAGGGTCTGGCGCTTGAACCACTGGATGTACACCTCGAAGTTCTTGAGAAACGCAAAGTCGCCGCGCATGAAGTAGAACTTGAACGACGTCTTGCGGAACACGCTGCACGCCACGTCCTCCAAGTTGTCCGCGCCCCAGAACAAGCCGAGCGACAACGCCAACAACGACACGCCCGTGAAGCCGTCGAACGAGTACACAAACACGTTCTTCTTGAAGCGGTTGACCACCAAGTTGATGATCTTCAACACGTTCAAGTAGCTGAGGGTCTCCTTCAGGGACAACGACGCCGCGTGGCGGTGGATGGAGTCGGGGAACTCGAGGATCAACGGCTCGCGGAGCCCGTTGGCCTCGATGCTGGCGAGCATGGCCGAGAGCGCGGGCAACGACGGGAGGCGCGCGTTCTCGTGGCAGTAGATGTGCAACTTGAAGTCGTAGTGGGACGCCCGCTGCACCGACAGCACCAACTGCTTGAAGTTGTAGAGGTTGCCAATGTAGAGGCGCGGGAACAATTGCTTCAAGCCGTTGAACAGCCAGATGAGGTTCTGCTCGAGGCACAGGAGCCGCGTGTGGAGCGGCCCCGAGTCCACGTCGTACGCCTTGTCGCAGATGGAGTACGGCGCGGGCACGTCGAGGTACGAGCCCATGAGCGGCCACTGCGCGGCGTCAAAGTCCACCACGTACACCGCGCGCGGCGACGCGGGCCCCATGAGGTACGAGATGGCGCGCGCGGCCTCGGTGTTGGCGTAGAAGTTCATGGCGTTGTTGTACACCACAAAGTGCGACACCGGTGCCATGAGCTTGATCTGCATGTCGTAGGAGCGGTTCATGAGCTCGCACCCGTGCGCGTCCTGGAGCTGGTACACGTGCGAGAACTGCTCGAACAGCGTGTAGTCGAACTCGTCGGCCGCCGCGCACTTGTACAGCGACTTGAACGTGAGCAAGTCGTCCACGGAGATGGAGTTGACCAAGCGCGCGCGGTCGGTGTCGAGCGAGTTCACGGTCATGAGGTGGAAGCCGCGGGCGGGCGGCACCACGTCGGTGCTGTGCGGGAAGCGCGAGGCCAACTCGGCCGGCAGCGCCGACAAGAGACTGAGGTCGGACGCGGCGTCGAACTTGTCGTGGAAGTACACGCGCTGCTTCATGGACGTCATGCCGTGGAGGTAGGGGAACATGGCGTCGGCGGGCGCGAGCGCGTTCGCGTCCTCGTAGTACAAGCTGAGCAAGCGCGTCAACTGCGCGGGCAGCGACACGAGGTAGATGTTGGTGTTGGCGAACGTGGACAACGAGGCGTTGAACGCCGCAAGCGCCGCGGCCACGGAGCCGGAGCCACCAGACCCAGCAGACCCAACAGACCCAACGGAACCAACGGAACCAACAGAGCCCACGGACGTGCCCGAGTTGGCGGACGTGGCCAGGTGGATGGAGCCGGTGTCCAAGGTGAGGTCGAAGTCCGCGAACGTGCAGTGGCACTTGCGGGGCGGGCACGCCACGGCGAGCTCCTTCGTGAGCAGAAGCGTGGTCTTGGCCTTCGGGCGAGGAGCCGGCGTCACGTAGTCGAGGGCGCTCATGCCCTGAGCAGAGGCGGCCGCTGCACTATATAACACTTCCGTTTAAAAATCACGCAGGTGTGGGCTTCTACGCGGAGCGTGCATCGGCTAAGAGAATGTGAAACAGCCGCGGCCAGGCACAATCGGGATCGCTCAGGCACCGCTAATCGCCAAGGCCGGCCGGTGCACATGCGAGCCGAGCGAGACGTCGAGACATGAGACATCGGGTGCGTGGACAAGGTGATGGCGGGACTCGAAGCGTGGGCGCAGGGTCTGGCCGGGGCTGAGAGCGTGCGCTAGGCTGCGAGCGATAAGCAAGGAATGTGCACGCAGCCCGGGAATTTAGACGAACCTAAAGCGGGCGCCCCGCCGCCCAAACGGGGGACGTGCCTCACCGCGCGTCTCCCCCACATAGGTCTCAGGCCAGAGCAATTCACGCGCACCAGCTGCCCAGCCTCCCAGCCCAGCCTTGCATCATCCCACTCACCACCCACAGCTAGTCGATACTAGCAATGCATTCGACTTCGAGTTACCCTACATTCGACTTTGAGTTGGTGCTGGCCGACTTCGGGTTGGGTTGGGGAAGGGTTTGGGGGAGGGTTTGGGGGAGGGTTTGGGAGGGTGGTGGATGGTGCCTGGAGGGAAGGATTTGTGCTCGATTAGGGTTTCTGCGCAGCAGGGCTTAATCTAGTTGACAGGCGTGCGTGCAACATGGCGCGCGCTAATAGTGCACATCTTGAAACCGAGTTTTAGAACGAGTGACGCAAGCGACGAACGTGACCGGAACAAGTGAGGGGTCCAGCACAAGCAAGTAAAATGTTCGCCTCGGTGAGAAGATTGCAGGCCACGCCCGCATACACGCAGCTCGTGGCCGCCATGAAGGGCGACCTCAAGCTGGCCATGCTCGCCAAGCAGGCGGTGCGCAAGAACACCATCCGGTCCGCGTTGGCCGCCATCAAGAACGCCGAGATCGACGGCGCGGCCCAGTCTGAGCACGCGGTCAGCCGCGTGCTCAACAAGATGATCAAGCAGCGCATCGACTCCGAGAAGATGTACCGCGACCAGCAGCGCGCAGACTTGGCTGCGGTGGAGAGCGAAGAAGGTGCGATCCTCCGCCACTACATCACGCTGTTGCCGGTGGCGTCCGCGGACGAGGTGGCGCTCAAGTTGGAGGCGTGGATGCGCGAGTTGGCGGCCGGCGGGCCGCTCAAGGTGGGCGCGGTGTTCCGGCTCATCACGCCGGAGTTGGCCGCGGGCTGGGGCACGGCGCCGGACGCGGTCAAGCCGTTGGTGGCCGACGTCTACAAGCGCGTGTTTCCGTGATGTACATAGACAAGGCACAATCGAGTAGACACCAATCCCAGAGACTGCCCAGAGGAGAGACCCGGAAGTCAAGACAGTAGACGACAGAGCAGCCCAGAGGACAAGAAGACCAGAAGAGAAGTAGACAAGAAGGGAAGATCAGAAGACAAGAAGACAAGAAGAGAAGACCAGACAGATAAGACCGTAGAAGACTCCAGATGAGCGTACGACAGAGGCCGAAGTAGCGGGGAGAGGAGGGGCGGTGATTGGTAGTGGAGGTACTGGTGGAGGCTAGGCGTGGGGTCTAGACGTGGGGTCACTTGTGGAGGGTCACTGGTGGAGGGGGAAGTAGAGGGGGTAGTGTGGTCGGGGTGCACACCTGGAATGTCCATTCCAGTTATCGGCACAGCACATACAAAGTATATCTCCGACATTGTGCTCGCTTGGCATGTAGTGGTTAGCGTTACTTTGTACCATCGTAAATGCATGGCCACGGGCGCTATGATTAGGATGGTAATTGAGCATTCGTTTCGCTTTAGTAGTGGTTTCGCAGCAATTTTGGGTGCAAACATGCGACTTCTTCTCTTCGTGGCCGTAGCCGTCGCCCACCTGGTGGTCTACGTCACCGTCACCACCACCGTCAAGGAGTACGACTTTCCTCTCTTCGCCGACGAGGGTCACTTGGTGCTCGGTGCGGGGCTCCCCGTGCCCGAGCCAACATTCCCCCCAGATGAAGCTACTCCCCCGCCCGGGCCTGTGCCCGAGCCCATGCCCCAGCCCGTGCCCGAGCCCATACCCCAGCCACAGCCCGCGCCTGCTCTCCCCTCTGCCACCTCTCTTTTTCAGCTTCCCCAGCCTGCGCCAGCACCGCACGCATTACCTGAGGCTGCGCAAACGCAACCACATACAGAGCGGCAACCAGAGCAGTCAGTGCCATTGCCAGAACCATTGCCAGCACCATTGCCAGAAACATTGCCTGCGACTCTGCTAGTACCGTTGCCATTGCCTCTACCACTGTTGCCAGCACTCAACACGCAGTCAACTCAGTCGACTTTGGAACCTGCACCCGTCGTCTCTGAGCCGGCGAACCATGTCTCCTCTATGCTCCCTCAGGTGCCAACGTATGAGGAGAATACCTCTCCGGGACCTCAAGTTGCCCCTTCGGGTAAGCTGGCTCTGCCCCCTCCGGCACTAGGCCCTCTGGGCCTCGGCCCGACCCCAGATATACCCTCTCTAGAAGCCCCAGCTACTTGGCTCCAGGCGGCGCCTATAGGGGCCTCGCGCCACCCTCAGCACGGCCCCAACGCCTCGCACTACCTCAACGCCTACAACTTCTACCGCCCGCGCGCACCGATCCAGCACTCCAACCACACGCTCCACAACGGGCTGGTGCGTGTAGCTTGGGCCACTGCGCTTCTCGCGGTGCCGGCCGTGCTCCTCCTCTCTCTAGCCATGTAGCCTAATTGACGCCTCTAGCTTTCAATTGACTCCTCTAACTGCTCAATTGACTGCCTCTACTAATTGTGCTACTGATAGGGTATGTGGAATGATGTAGATGTGAGCGCGCCGAAAAATTGGGCCACGGACGCACAACCCATCCTGTTCAGCAACAGCACCATGTCAGAAGTATGTCATCCCGGTCTCCGCCCGCCAGTACTAACGCCAGGTCAAACGCATCATCAGAGTCACCACCACGCAGCACATATTGAAGGACGTGCCTGCGGTGGAGAACTACCCCATGCGGCAGTGGTCCATCCAGATCTCCATGCTAAATGAACAGGGCGCCGAGATTGCCGCCAACATCCTAGATAAAGTGACATACACATTGCACCCCACGTTCGCCAACCCCGTGAGAACGTTGAAGACGTCGCCGTTCAAGGTGGAGGAGCAGGGCTGGGGCGAGTTCGACATCCCCATCTCCGTGCATTTGGTGGGGTTGCCCGGCAAGCAGGGCGAGCGCAAGTTCAACCACGACTTGAACTTTTTGCTGGAGACGTATTCCATCGACCACCCGGTGATGGTGCCGTTGAAGAACCCGCAGTTGATCAAGCTTTTGGCGGAGTCGGGGCCGGTGCCCACCGACGGCGAGAAGCGCAAGGCCGAGGACGCGTTCGCCAGCAAGCTGAAGAAGTTGAAGCTGTCCAACGGCAGCGCCACCAAGGGCAGCGTGGACTTGGACAAGTTGGCCAACGGCTTGACCAACCTCAGCGAGGACGACTTGATTGTGATTGTGCAGATGGTGACAGACAACAGAACAAACGACATGAACATCAAGAACGACGTGGACAACGGCGAGTTCACCATGGACTTGTACACGTTGCCCGAGCTGTTGTTGAAGAGCTTGTGGGACTACGTCAAGAAGCACACCGGCGAGACCTAAAATATGTTCAATGTTTGCTTTTACTTGTAGGACGTAATAAACGCTCACCCTGCGCTGCATCTGTAACACCTTCTGCAACACCGTCTGTACACCTTGGGGCACAATTGTGCGGATCTATATCTACGTGGACCACACTTTTATGGTCGCGTCCCATGACGCCGTGGCGAGCCCCTGCCCGTCCGGACTCACGCTCACCTGCGAGATGCGGCTGGTATGGCTGCCGGACCCGACGCCAATCAGCTCCACAATGTCGTTGCGCAACAAGTCCCATGCAATGCACCCGTAGTCCGCGTAGCACGCGTACAAGATGCGCCCCGACCGGCTCACGTCCAAGGACACCACGCCCGGCGCGTCGAAGAGCGACCGCACGCTCCGCCCGCTCGTGGGCGACGTGTCGCCGGGCCCAGACTCGAACTGCGTCCGCAAGTTGTATACCTCTAGCTCGCAGCTCGACCGCAAGTCGAATAGCTTGCAGAGCCCGTCGTCCGACCCCGACACAAACGAGTACCCGTCCGCAAGCTGGGCCAAGCATCCCACGTCGCTCTTCAGCACTGCGCACGACTGGGCAGGCGTGGGCATGCGCATATCCCACACCTTCACACACCCGTCTGCGCCTGCCGAGAGAAACAGCTGCGGCGCAGACCGCTCCTTTGGCGCCACCAGAAGCAGCAACACGTCTGCAGAGTGGTCGTTGAACTCGCGCACCTTGGCGTCCTTCTCCATGTCGGAAACCACAATGGTCATGTCGCCCAGCGCTGTGAGCACAGAGCTGTCCCCGACAAACTCCACGGCCGAGATGTACGCCGTGTGGACACGGGCGAGTGTGCGGCCCAAGCCACGGAGCTCGAAGGAGTCGGCCGAGCCCGGTTTGTCCTCGCTGACTCGGTGCACGGTGCAGCGGTTGTCCAAGCCGGCCGACGCCACGAGGCGGCCGGAGGGAGAGTAGGCACACAGTAGCACCCAGGGGCTCTCCAATTGAATGGCCTGGTGCTTGAGCGCGGTGACAGGGTCCCACACGATCATGAACCCGTCCTGGCACGCAGACACGAGCCGCGTCGAATTGGCGCTCCAGCGCACTTGCGCGATCTTGCTGCGGTGCCCGTGGAGTGTGTTGTATTGCCGGAGGTACCTTTGCGGCGGGATGAGGGGCACGTTCAACGCTGCGCGGGTGAGCGTGGTATCTTGCATGGCGGTGCGGGCCTTCTGGACCTCGGCGTAGAGCACGTGCGCCGTCTGGCGAGCGGTGGCAATCTGTGACGTGAGCGAGTTTTGGGTCTCCATGATAAGGATGGTGGTGGAGGTGGATGCAAAATGTGTATCTCCTGCACGCACCTTGCCAGTTTTGGAACACACAACCACACGGCCCCACCCCTCTACCCAACCTTCTGCGTCGACATTGTCGGACGTTAGCCACTAAATGTCGCATAAATTTGCATCAGCTCTAGGCAACACCAGATGGCACCTTGTCCGAATTCTTGATACCTGACAAGATTCCGGCATCCAAAACAGACCGTAGATATTTTGTACATCACGCATCTCTGGTTGACTATTCTGGAAACAAGAGCCCACGGCCTTCTGACACTCCCCAAAACGATCACTGGAGTACTCCATTGACGTCGAGAGATGTAGCATTCGACGATTTAGGATCACTCTTTGCGCTGTTTCTTCTGCGAAGGCTCGTCCTGCTTGAGCACGACGGGTACCGGAGCAGCAGCCGTTTTGCGGTTGCGGGCACTCTTTGCTCGCAGCTTGTCGTCTCTCTCCAAGTCGCCTGTAACCTTCTGGAGGTATTGTGGCACAGGAAGACCCAGTTTGAGGAAGAACATCTTCCAGTTCCGGGCCTTGTCTTTGAGCTGCACTTGCGTACGGTTTTTAAGGGCCTCGTTGATACGCCCGCCTTGGCCGAAGAGTTCGAGGATAGTAGACCATTGGGGCCCCTTCATCTCTAACGCGTGTCGGAGCGCCTTCTCCTCCTCCCTGGCCCAGGGTCGGCGGCTGCCTCCCTTGCCTTGCATGCGTGGGTTGATGCGAAGATGGATCTGCTGCTCCTGGATCTCGCTCGGTAGGAGCGCAGAGGTGATTTCGTCGATTTCGTGGCCCGTAGCAGCCTCCACCGCGGCGTCGAGCGCTGGCGACGTGCTGCGGAGCACCTCGTCGCTGTGCGGGGTGTTCTTCGCCGTGTCACGGCGCTCCACACGCGGCGTCTTTCCCTTCTTGCCCCAGATGAGGAAACTCATGTTCTTGGAAACAAAGTCGAACATGTCCTTGAGGAACGCAAACCACTCGTACTCCTCACTGAGGTTCTGGTCCGCGGGGTACTTGAGGAGCGTCTCCTTGCGCAGCTTGCAGCGGTTGACAAAGTCCACCTCGGTGGGCGACAACACCTTGACGCCGCGGCGCTCCAAGAGAATGTCCTCCATGTTGGTGGGCAAAATGTCCTCGAGAATCTCCTCGCTCGAGCGCTCGCCGGCCTCGACCGCCGAGATGTACGCCTGGGTCTTGAGGTCGAGGTACAAGCTCGCCAGCGGCTTCAAGATCTTGCCCACCTTGTCGCCGATAATGGTGTTGACGCCGCTCTGGAGCGTCATGCTCGCTGCAGACATGTTGGACATGGAGTTGACGGGGTCCAAGCTGTTGGCGGGGCAAAACACGTCCAAGAAGGACTCGTTCAAGTGGAAGAAGCCCACCTCGATGGTGCCCAACGTGGCCGCGAGAAACGTCGCGAGGTTGACCTTGCGGAGCGTCAGCTCGATGCTTTGCTCGCGGCTGCGGAACATGGTGGGCGTCTTGTCGCCCTCCTTCCACATGCCCGGGGCCAAGTGTTCCACGCTCAAAAATGGGTCCTCCTCGGAGTACAAGCGCTTGGAAAACTCAAAGAGCGACGTGAGGTCGCGGAACGCGGCGCCCGCCGGCGTGTCGGCCAGCGATGCAAGGTCGATGATCTTCTGGTACGGCCCGACAGCGAACACGCGGAGCAACTGCGACGCCAAGTTGTCCAACACGGGGAGCGTGCTGATCAACAACTGGATGCGTGCCGGGAGGTAGTCTGCGGCCACAATGGGCAATGGGAGCGCGGCCATGTGCACGTTGGCCAACAGCGCAACCGGCGGCACGTGGCTCGAGAGCGCGTTGTAGGCGGCCACGGCCGCATTCGTGGCGAGGAGCTCCGAGTCGGGTGGAATGTGGCCCAACGCGGCGTCGTCTTGTAGAAGCTCGGGCTTGACCTCCAGCTCCTTGGTGGTGGTGGCGCGCTTGAGCTCGTCCGCGATCATCTGAAGGTGCTGCTTCTCGTCTGCGGCGTCCAAGCCGGTCTTGTCGTCAGACAGCTTCTGGTCCTCGGCCGCGCCGTGCTGAAGCTGCTGCTGCTCCAAGTCGTGCTGCGCAATGGCACGCTGGATCTCCTGGTCGAGCCCGTCGTCGGCGTAGTCCTTGTCCATCGCAGGATTTTGCGCCAGCTGTTCCGGGAGGATGTCAGACATGGTGTTGTTGTGCGATGATGTGGAGTGCAGGGCAGACATCGCGATGAGACGAACCGGGGACTAAACCGACACAGACAGTCCGACCTACATGTCCGACCTACGTGCCCGACCTACGTGCCCGACCTGTCCGAACCGAACATGATCGAAACAGGAGGATTGGACCGTTGAGGTGGAGGCTCTCGTCTGAAGATGGTGGAAACGAAAAGGGTATAGGTGATTCACTGGCGCTGTGGTAGCGGTGCCGAGCAAGTGCGTGTCGCTCGAGGCGCGCGGTCTGCGAGGTTCCATCTCATATGAGAGGGAGCTGCTGTAAGCTATTGGGGCAATGCCTCGTATCTAGGTGCCATGAGTCAACGTACACCAAGGGAGGACACCAACGGCGTTCATACTCAGGTGTCCTGGACGAGAACTGTGGAGAGGATGTCGAGAGCGAGTAAAGGGACGACAAAACGGGCTGGCCAGGGAATACGGTTGACTCCTCCCATCTATCTAGGTACGCAAGGAAGAGAAGTACTTACTAGTGCCGAAAGGTTTGCAGACCAATTTGGATTGAACGCTACGCAGTACTGGCGAGGCGGCGCACTGGCGCACTGGCCGTGAGTCAGATAATTTTCCGCGGCAAGCTATCCTTAGACGAGTTGCTGACCAAGCGCTAGCGCTGGTTTGCAGGGTTGATCTTGTCCTGCACCGTTGCAGCCGTTCCACCCGCCAGTACTAGTGCCTCCAGGGTCCAAACACAGTCAGCACCTCTTCAATCTTCCCTAATACTCCCTTGATCGCGCTCTTCCTCCCAATCTCTTCTCACTTCATCATTCCCAAACGTGTCGGTCACTCCTGCTCTGCTCCATCCGATCGCCCTGTCCATCTTATCGAAAGCGCTAACCCTGCACACAGCGGCATAGGAGCACACTTCCCGACGCTTCAGCTATCCGCATTGGGCATGTCCTTTAGCGCGAACCACCTATAAAACCGGGCTTCCGCCACGTCTCCACCGCCATGTCTGTTTGTGAGAAGTACTTCCCCGAGGAGCCTGCTGCGCCCCAGTTGGTGTCCGCCTTCCCTGGCCCCAAGTCCCAGGCCGCTGTCCAATCTTTGGGCAAGGTGTTTGACTCGCGCCCCGTGTACTTTGCAGCCGACTACGCCAAGTCGCTCGGCAACTACATCGTCGACGCCGACGGCAACACGTTCTTGGACGTCTACGCACAGATCGCGTCCATCCCCTTGGGCTACAACAACCCTGCGTTGATCGCAGCCGCCAAGAGCGACAAGATGGTCAGAGCCATTGTCGACCGCCCCGCCTTGGGCAACTTCCCCGGCACCGACACAGAGGAGATCATCGCCGAGCTCCTCAAGGTGGCGCCTAAGGGCCAGACCCAGGTGTGGTCCGGTCTCTCTGGCGCGGACGCCAACGAGTTGGCGTTCAAGGCCGCGTTCATGTGGTACCAGGCCAAGAAGAGAGGCTACTCTGCGCAGTTCTCCACCGAGGAGAACGAGTCCGTCATGAAGAACCAGGCACCCGGCTCGCCCGAGCTCGCGGTGCTCTCGTTCGAGCGCGCTTTCCACGGCCGCTTGTTCGCATCCGCTTCCACCACCTGCTCCAAGCCCATCCACAAGTTGGACTTGCCTTCGTTCAAGTGGCCCAAGGCGGAGTTCCCCTCCTACAAGTACCCCTTGGCTGACAACGCCGCCTCCAACAAGGAGGAGGATGCGCGCTGCTTGGCCATTGTGGAGAACTTATTCTCCACCTGGGAGGCGCCCATTGCCGCGCTCTTGATCGAGCCCATCCAGTCCGAGGGCGGTGACAACCACGCGTCCGCCGAGTTCTTCCAGGGCTTGCGCGACATCACCTTGAAGCACGGTGCGCTCATGATCGTGGACGAGGTCCAGACCGGTGTCGGCGCCACCGGCACCATGTGGTGCCACGAGCACTTCAACCTCTCCCCCGTACCCGACATGGTCACCTTCTCCAAGAAGTTCCAGTCCGCGGGCTACTACTTCCACGACCCCGAGCTCGTGCCCAACCAGCCCTACCGCCAGTTCAACACGTGGTGCGGCGACCCAGCCCGCATGATCTTGGCCGGTGCCATCGGCGCCGAGGTGGTCAAGCACGACTTGGCGGCCGCGGCCACGCGCGTGGGTGCGTACTTGTACGGCAAGTTGGAGAAGTTGGCGGAGAAGTACCCCGCCTACCTCGCCGACTTGCGCGGCAAGGACCGTGCCACGTTCATTGCGTGGTCGTTCAAGGAGCCTGCGGCGAGAAACAAGTTCTTGGCCGACATGAAGAGCGTGGGCATTAACATCGGCGGCTGTGCGGAGGACTCGGTGCGCTTGAGACCCACGTTGGTGTTTGAGGAGAAGCATGCCGACCTCTTGGTGGCTGGCATCGAGAAGGTCCTCTCGGGATACTAGGATACAAATTAACTTATTACGAACACGGTGTAGTCACTCAAGTGGAACGATAGAAGACCATGCTGAATCAAAGTAGAAGAGGCGGCTCCAATTGTGACGGCATAGTCCTTGCGGCTATCGCTTACAACTATGCCTACAGGTTCTCCGATATCGCGAACAAGTGTCTGCCGGATGCGGCTGAACCAACATAACGAAGTAAGAAGTAAATGGACAGCAAAGTCTGTTGTATGTGGTTGCAGAAGCTTATCGTGTTCACTTGCTCCTTGGCACCGACCTCAGTCCGCTATATATTTAGGAGAGTTCTGAGGGGTGGACGAAAAGAGAGCTCTCCGACCTCAGCTTCTCGAAATCTCCCGCATCTGTAATCCCGAAAATATCTTGCCAAGAGGTGAAATCCGAGCGACTGGCGAGGCTTACAGATAAGGCGATGCGAGATCGGCCGGAGCGGGCTCCGGGCAACTACCCCGGACATTGGTGCGAAAAATGTTCAACATTGATCTGCGTCTACATGCCACCATGGACATCCAGCAGGTACAGCCGCACAAAGACGTCCTCCTCACATGCAAACATTATATAAAGCTAGACTCCAACGCCTCGCTCATAGCAGGAGGCATAGCCGGGGCGGTTTCACGGACAATTGTCTCTCCTTTTGAACGAGCGAAGATCTTGCTCCAGCTCCAGGGCCCCGAGGCCCAGAAGGCGTACCGCGGCATGTTTCCCACCATCTGGAAAATGTACAAGGACGAAGGCTGGCGAGGCTGGTTCCGTGGAAACGCCTTGAACTGCGTCCGGATCGTGCCCTACAGCGCCGTTCAGTTTGCAGTATTTGAGAAGACAAAACAGGTGCTCCTACTGTACAAACCCGAGGGCCAGCGGGAACTCACAGAGGTGGACCGTCTCATAGCAGGCTCGATCGGTGGTGTCAGTTCCGTGGCGGCAACGTACCCGCTCGACTTGGTGCGAGCTCGCATTACAATCCAGACGGCATCCTTGTCGAAGCTCAACAAGGGCAAGCTTGTGAAAGCGCCCGGGGTCTGGGACACCATGCGTGAGGTGTGCCGAAACGAGGGTGGTGTTCTAGCACTTTACCGAGGCATCGTGCCCACCACCTTGGGTGTTGCACCTTATGTGGCCATCAACTTTGCCCTATACGAGAAGTTGCGCGAGATGATGAAGGAGTCGGATCGCAACTTCAGTAGTCCCTTCTGGAAGCTAGGGGCCGGTGCATTCAGTAGTTTTGTCGGAGGGGTGTTGATATATCCGCTCGACTTGTTGAGGAAACGCTACCAGGTGGCCAGCATGGCGGGTGGAGAACTTGGCTTTCAGTATCGGTCTGTGACGCATGCATTGGTCACCATCTTTCAGAAAGAGGGCTTCTTCGGCGCATACAAAGGGTTGACTGCAAACTTGTACAAGATTGTTCCTTCCATGGCAGTGAGCTGGCTCTGCTATGATACATTGAAGGAGCGCATTGCAGCCTGGTAACACGCATATTCTTGAATAGAGATAGAGTTGACGCCATGTAGCATTGTATGTGACGGGTAAAGATCAAACTTACAAAGAAAAGCAGACACATCGCCATGGATCCCAAGGCAGCTGTCTGTATTTGCTAAATTAGCGTGTGCTTTAGACCCACGCGGCTACTGCGATTTACTTCTACCGGTCTCCACTTCACGGCGTTCGGTCCTGATGGTACTAGTTTCTACCGGAGCCATACATGCCCACCATCTAGTCCCCCTTCTCAGCTGGAGCCGTCAACTGTAGATCCATTTGTGGAGTGCGCACGTGACGCGATATCAGCCAACCAAATTACATTGAAAGTCGCACTAATGATACGATCATCGAAAAAACTAGTACAACTATCACCATGAGGGCCACCAGAATTTTGATGAACGCTGCTAAGAAGCCTGCGCCCAAGATCCCCGTCCCAGTGGAGATGTACCCATTGTTTGCTGCCATGGGTGTCGCGGTGGTTTCTTTGAGCTACTTCACCTACAGACACTTTGCTTACGACCAACAGTTGAGATTGTGGAAGAACCCCAACTTGTCCAAGTTGGACGAGGTGTTGAACAAGGCCGTGGAGGAGGAAAAGTCCGAGTAAGCATTCTGTCCCGGGACTCTTCTGTGAGCCGCTAGCGGCCAAGTGCATTGTACAGTCGTGTTGGCGACTTTAAGTAAAGATACAAAAAATACGACATATTCATCAACGTCCTTCTTTCTATGTACATGTGGTGGAATCAGGAATTGCGAATGTTTGTGTAGTAGTTGGTGACTTCGCTCACGTCGTCCAAGAGCTCGAGGCACTTGTTCATGCCCTTTTCTTGGTCATCGGGGAAGTCCACCTCGTTGTCTGCGTCTGCCAAAAAGACTGTCTTGGAGTCTCTTAACTTGTAGCCCCTCTTGGACAAATTGTTCGACACGGCATTCAAGTCGTTTGGTTCCGTGATGATTCGAAATAACCGCTCTCCATCGTACTCTCCCTCATTGTCCACGTAATCCTCCACATCTTCGGCACCAACCTCGATAGCAGCATCTAGCACGTCGTCTAGCTGCTCCTCTGCACTCAAGGGCTCAAACACAATCTCTCCTTTGCGTTGAAATAAATACTGGCACGGACTCATGGATGCGTTGAACTTCGACATTGCGTGCTTCACTAGGCCGATGGTTCTATTCTTGTTGTCAGTCGTAGCCTCAACTATGAACGCCACGCCGCCTGGTCCCATGAACTCATAGGTGACGTCAGACGACTGGGTACCATCGTTGGACAACTCACCAGTGCCTCTCTTGACAGCATTCTCGATGATCTTCTTGGTGATGTTGAGCTTCTTAGCCTTCTCCATGAGTGTGACAAGCTGCGCGTTACCTTCCACACCACCCAACTTGACACTAGTAGTGATCCGCGTGGCCATGGCGTATGCTTCTTTGGACTTTTTAGCGTCATTCTTTGCCTTGTCATGTCGGATATTCTGCCATTTAGAATGCCCAGCACGAAGAACGGAGCATGTTTGGAGGAACCTGGCAGATATGCGAGGACCTTGCGCCAACCGAGACGCTGAAGAGAGAGACATAGGTTCGGAATATCAGATCGACTTCGCACCTGCACTTTGAGTAGAATTGCAAGTCGTCTAGCACCAAGCGGGAAAGAAGGGTTACCGGAAGAAGCTATTGGAACTGTCTGTGATCTAATACCAGTGTATTGTCAGAGAAGGATTTTTGTTGCGTGGTTGATTTTTTATGCTTCACTTCAGTTTCTCAATTACAGTGTACCCATCGAATATTGTATGAATATGACCAGACAGCTGCCACATTTGAACTCGAGTCATATGGATTTGATTATCTCAGACGGATCTGCGACAACGTTTGTAAAGTGTAATGATCAAATAATCAAACAAATCGATTTTGATCATTTGAAGATCCGAAAGTCTGCCGTCGTTCACTCTAGTATCCGGTTTCGCACCCAAGCTATTGCACCAAGTACACCTACCTTGACGCCCACAACGCAACAATGTCGTCTCAGAGGCAATTGACTAAGCACAGGCCACTGACTTCCACTTCCGTACTGATACCTTTATTGAAACCTTTATTTCTACTCTGTGGGTGTTTGACCATACTATCTAATCTCGGAGAAGGGCGTGGTTAATACACGACCGTATTATCGATATCTCAGGGCACCGAGAAGCTAGACTGTACAACCGATCATGAGTGCCAACGAAGCAATGGCCAAGCGCACATTGCTTGCGGTAATTGCAGATGAAGATTCTGTCACTGGTTTGTTGTTGGCGGGAGTGGGCCAGGTGTCCAACGAGCCCGGGAAGGAATCCAACTTCCTCACAGTGGTGCCAGGCAAAACGTCCGTGGAGCAAGTCGAGGAGGCGTTCGACACGTTCACCAGCGAAAGAGATGACGTCGCTATTTTGTTGATCAACCAGCACATTGCAGACTTGATCAGATACAAGGTCGACTCCTACACCAACGCATTCCCGGCGATCTTGGAGATTCCTTCGAAAGACCACCCATACGACCCTGAGAAGGACTCCATTTTGAAAAAGGTGAGACGCCTTTTCGGCGAGTGATATGCATTCGATATTACGCACTTCAGCTCATTGCTGCTAGAATCAACACACGTTCTATACATTGTAGACCCGCCTACTTCTTGTTCTTCTTTTTCTTCTTGTTCTTTTTCGAGGGACTCGAGCCAGGGGCGACTATCGCCTCAGTGCTGTCTTCAGCACCGTCTTGGCCATGCTCGACCGAGCCCTCGTCCACACCGTCCTCCACGCCTTCCTCCACGCCGTCCTCCGCTTCGCGTCCAGCTTCTCGCTCAAGCGATTTCACTTTCAAGTTGCTTTCCTCGCGGGCGTCCTCTCTTATTTTTGCCACTGTTTCCTTCAATTGCTTCTCGACTTCCTGTTTGCTCAAGCCCGTCGAAACCTTGTCCTCTTCTTCCTCCTCAGGCACGAAGTCTGCCTCAGTGATTGCTTCAACTGACTCAGCCTCGGGAACATCCCCAATGGATTCGTCGGTCAAGTCAATCTCTTCAAGTTCAGTTTTCGATTCGTCCCCCAAATCCAAAGACTGTTCTGGCTCTGTAGTCAACGTCTCCTTTGCATCTGGCACTTCAACTTCCTTGGTCGAGTGTGTTTCTTCCGGCACTGCCGATTCCTCGGCATGAATTTCTGGCACGATGTCGTGAGCCTCTACTGCCTCTTGGGGACGAGTTTCGGGTGTTGAGTCAAGTTTAGCATCTTCCGTCTCTGGAGCCTCCTCACCTTCGGGGGAGGGTGGGGAGATCTCAACCGAAACGATATTGAGTGCAGTGGGGCTCACCTGCTCGGAAGACTCATCTTGTGTACCATTGACACTAGGTTCCCCGGCATCATTGGCACTAGGTTCAGCGGCAGCGTTGACACTAGGTTCTCTGGCATCGCTAGTACGCGAGGGGGCAGCGACATTGTCTTTCGCTGGTGGTGGGGGAGGCGCCGCAGGGTTCTTCCAGTAGTTTCTCGCAATAATGTCGGGCAAGGCACATTCTTTGACATAAAATTCTCTGACTCCCACAATACGCCGTTCTCTCTCGCAAGCCTTCAACCATTCCGGCCGTATAATGGGTATGTTCATGTCATTCGCCTTGACAAATTCAGGATTTTGCTTGTTCTCTCTGGTGGTGATGTAGTGTGTAGTGTCGACTCTCGTCACCGTCAGTGCCGGGTAGTGAGCACCCATATTCTTCAACGCCTCCTGGATGTCATCAATAGTAAATTGGTCATTGGGGGTGATATCGCCCAAGCACACGTTGATACCCGACAAGTCTGTCATTTTGTGAGTGGTGACCTCGATAGACTCGGAGCTATAAACTCCAGCCGTGGAGTCCAATCGCAATTGAAACTTGAATGTCTTGTCAATAGGCAAGCCTGACAACTTTGTTGTGCGGTTAGTCATTGGCTGGGGAATAGCGCCAAGCTTCTTGCCATCCTTGAACAATACCAAGCTCTTCAAAGATGCTGTGCCCAAGTCCAATGGGTCCCACTCCAAAACACATGATGTTTGGGTGACATTTTTGATACCCAAGACGGGTGCTTTGGGCAAATTCTTACCGAAGGTAGTAAGAATTTCGTCTTGGATGCTTTGAAATTGCTTCCGCTCCTCCAACTCTGTTTCCAAGTCGCGGTCACACTTGATCTTGACTATCGACCCAGCCTTTACCCCATGCGGCAATAAAATGGTTGGAAATTCAATTAGATGGTGATCTTGCGTCAACAAAAGCGCAAGCGACGCATCAAGTTTTCCGACGGTCAAAGAAACTTCCACCATCGTCTGTGTAAAAGGTGTACGTTGTCTTGTTGAGTTGATATGATTACAACATGCAGGTCTTGACCGGGCCAAGACTTATCGTGGTGGAACCGACACACGTTTCACGACGTTAGAAGCGCAAAATACACGTTACGCTGAAATTGATCCTTAGTGAGCATCCATAGTAATACATAAGAAGAAGATGCGGTTCCGTTAAGTGAGAATGCCCATTGCATGCAAATCCTCGTCTATCTCATCCGCCGTTGCTTTCCGTAGCAAAAGCTCCTGTACTGGCACCAGCTCCTCTTCCAATAATCCACAAGTTACAGCACACGGTATTCCGTGGAACTCCTTGAGGCCGTTTAGAATGCCCAACTGCTCGTTCAACCCGTTTCGATACCGCACCAACTCCATCAAAGTATTCTGTTTCTGAACTTTCTTGTTTATCGTTGGACCTTCCAGATAGTAGTTCATGTTGCTTCCTCCCGCTGCGATCGGCTTGAGAAGAGATTTGTCTTCTCCGGTTACAAGTGGCAATGCTGCGAAGTTGTAATCGGGCACAACCTGATCAAGGTAATTGCGTTCCCTGTTGATCTTATACCAAAGTGTCGTCGTCTCGGTGATCATGTTGTTTTTCATGTCCATCAAGTTCTTCATGAAGTCCTGATGTATGGAAGTTCGCGACGCTAGCGTCTCGTTGTTTATGCACTTCAAGCTGTAATTGAGCGTGGCATTGGCCATCTTTATGTTGTCTTGGTAGAACTCATTGACCTTGTAGTAGATCTGTAGGAGCTCGGGATGGGAACCCTCGAGGCAGAGCTGTAATTCATGCTCTAGAAGCGAAAGTTTATCGTGATACAACTTGTCCCTGAGATGAGCGAAGTCTTCCTCAATGCAGATAAGCTCCTGAACTGCTTGCTTGCGCTGTTCGTCAAAGTCAGCGTCATGCTCCTCGGATTCTTCATCGTCCTCTTCTTCGGCTCCGTCCTCGGCTCCGTCCTCTGCTCCTTCTTCCGCTCCTTCTTCCGCTCCGTCTTCGTCCATGACTTCAGATACAGCTGCTTCTATGGCGTGGGTTGGTGCCTTCTCAATCACTTCGGCTATTCGGTCTTCCTCTTCTTCCTCTTCTTCTTCGAGTTCGGTCTTCAAAACAACTTCCTGTCCGTTTGGCTCGGATTCATTCTCCTCAGCAACATCGTCACCGTTTGGCTCCGTCTTAGTTTCAACCTCCAAAGCAATGAGCTCTGAAGGGTCGGCATCTACTTGCAAGTCCTCGACTTCATCTGTAGGGCTCTGAACTGTTGTTTCACCATCTTCCTCTGGTGTTGGCGACGCTGCCTCCTCCTCTTCGAGGATTTTCATTTTCTTGGAGTCTGTTTCTTGCTCTTTAACTTCATCGTCGGACTCGAGTGGTCTCTTGGTCGTTCCCGCGACCGAAAGGGCTAAGAAGTCTTCGGAGACAGACCGCTTGTCCTCCAATTCCTCATCAGAGTCGTCAGAATCGACTTCCTGCAATCGGGCCAACTCCGTGAGTTCAGACAATCTGAATAAATCAGACACTTTCTCGCCAGTGCCGGAGCTGGCCTCATCTTCTAGGAAATCCATTTTATCAGTTTCCGCCTCGCTCTCGTCTTCACCAAGGTCGCTCAATTCGGAACTTTCGTAACTGTCTTTGGAGCTTCCTCGCTTGCTAACTAGGGAAGGTAGATCGAATGGCGGGGGTGAGGTACCGATGTCGGTTAAAGGTGAGTCTTTTGCTTGAGAAGGCTCCGCGTTGGGCAGTGAGATTGCTTCTCTGTTATTGAGGTTGTGGGCAGAGTCTTCGATGGCGAGTATGATTGCAGAAGCGTCAACTGTGTCCTGGTCCATATCAGGCATTATAAAGCAGCGGAAGTCGGCGGTTCACTCCAAGACAAATCCAGCTGAACAGGTTGTAAAATCGACGTGAGTAGAGCTAGACAAAGTTCAGTTCTGACAACGATGAGCGACGCCGTAGATGAGACTTTTAGCTGCCAGGAAAACGAAAGTAGCTAGAAAGCTGACGGTGAAGTGTTGTGGAGAAGCACTAAGCTGGTGGTGGAGGAAGACTCGTGCGGGCAACGTGCAGGATGAGTCCGATACGTGATTGTACAGGATCATCCAGCAAGGGAATGATCGTTGTTTATCACGAAGTGACGGTGGCTGGAAGGGTGCTGATTGAACACTAGATAAATGTGCAGATTGGCAACAATCGCTTATGATAGGCAACACTCTCTCATGATTTTGAAGGGTATGGGCGTGTGGTCCGTATAGACTGCGTTCTTGGCAAGAACCGTGATGGTACCGACCAATAGAAAGCAGAGAGGTACTTCTGTGTCGCCTCATGGGCCTAATCGAGCACATCGGCTTACGTAGGCTGTTGTAGGTTCACTTTGATAGATGGGCGATGGAAACCCGTACACCAGAAGTTTTTGTGAGAGATGAGGTGGAGTATACCTTGCATCCACCTTCGCCCATGTCTGCGTTTAGCTCGTTGTTCGGCAAGGCCAAAGTTGACGAAAATGTTACTTCGTTATTGAGCAAATCCGCAGGGCCTGTTCTGAGACAGGATTTAAAAGCCAGAACCGTGGTCAGTGTCCCGGAACCGGCAAGCGAGTCTGAAGAATCGGCCTCTGAGGCCGAGGAAGTCGCTCAAGAGGGAAGTGAAAGCTCTAACGACGTCGAAGAAGTCGAAGTGAAGAAGCCTGCGAGATCTAGAAAGAAGAAAGATGAACACGAGTCGTTGGAAGCAGAATACTTTGCTAAGGTACTCAAGGAAGACAAGCAGCGCAACAAGGACGAGAAGAGTGAGAAGGCCGAGGTTGCCAGTGAGGAGAAGGAAGAAGCCAGTGACTCGGATGAGTCCGAAGCAGAACCGGTGAAAGAAAAACGCAAGGAGTCTAAAGCAAAGTCCGTCGACTTGAAGGAACAAGAGCTAGATAAGGCCGACCGCACGGTGTTCGTGGGCAACGTATCCAACAAGGTCATTACGTCCAAGACCACCTACAAAGAGTTCAAGAAGTTGTTCCGCAACTTGGGCAAAGTCGAGTCGATTCGGTTCAGATCCATTGCCTTCGACGAGGCAGTTCCCAGAAAGGTTGCATTCATCAAAAGGTCATTGCATTCAACCAGAGACACAATCAACGCCTATGTTGTTTTCAAGGAGAAAACCCCTTCGTTGAAGGCTTCTGCTAGATTGAATGCCACCGTCTTCGACCACAATCACATCAGAGTGGATCATGTAGCACACCCTGCTCCCAAGGACAACAAGAGAAGCATTTTCGTTGGCAATTTGGACTTTGAAGAGACAGAGGAGAATGTTTGGAGATATTTCAACTCCAAAGTCGACGACGACGTTGAGTCGGTTAGAGTTGTTCGCGATTCCAAGACCAACCTTGGCAAGGGCTTTGCCATCGTCCAGTTCAAGGACACGCTTTCCGTTAACAAAGCATTGCTTTTGAACGACAAACCCATGGATAAAGAGAATAAGAAGGGCAGAAAGCTCCGTATTCTGCGAGCCAAAGCTCACACCAAGCCATCGGTGCTCTCACCCAACCACATTGACAACGTGAGAAAGGCCAAGAAGCCTAAAACGAAATTGACCGACGACCAGAAGGCCAAGTTGGGCCGCGCCAAGGCATTGTTGGGCAAGGCTGACAGAAGCTCCGCCGGCAAGTTTGTGGCCGAGGGAGCTCGTGCCTCGAAGGGCCAGCTGATTGCCGGTATCAAGGGCTTGAAGTCGGCGAAGGGCAGGGTCAAGAAACCAAGAATCACCAAGAGATCTACGCAATTCAAGAATGACAAGGCTGAATTTGCAAAGGTGGGCAAGTCGGGAAAGTAGCGTGGTATCCGAATACAAAAGCATCTACACGTACGCACTCAACGGTAGACCTCACTATCTACCTCCACGTAAAACAGTGCCATAATTCACACGAGTGCCATACTGCTAAATTCAGCATCTCCGCGTTCGGAGGAATGTAGAAATGTGTTTGGAAGTAAGCGCGCCGCCTGTAGTGTGGCTCTGATAATGGTTATACATACAGTCTGATAAGGAACCAAGCCCCTTTGTCACAGTGTGATATAATATCCCTTGTTCCCCACTCCTAGCTTCAAATCGGAAACCATGGGTACAACTACTTCGAAGCAAATTGAAGTCCACTCTGGAGAGGAGGCGTTCAACGAGAAAGTTCAAGCCTCTGACGAATTACCTGCTCTCGTGAATGGATTGAGCTTGCACTCGTGCGATACTTCAGACTCGATCACTGTCAAGAACTTGTCTGCCTGGGAGCACGAGCTTTTGGAAGACCCCAAGAACAGGTTGGTTCAGAATGCCTTGGCCAAGAACGCCATCACCGACATTGTTGCAACCAGCGGTTCTAAGTTGTCATTGAAGAACAGGTACTTCTTCAATGTTGAAGTGAACACGATCGGCTCTCCTTCGTTTTTGAACAATCAGAAGTCGTCTGGGAGATGCTGGATTTTCGCCACATGCAATGTGTTGAGAGCACATGTCATCAAGAACTTCAATTTGGACCCAGAGAAGTTCCAGTTGTCGCAGAGCTACTTGTTCTTCTACGACAAATTGGAAAAGGCGAACTTCTTTTTGGAGAACATCCTCGACACTACGGAGCAGGAGTTGGACTCACGTTTGTTGCAATTTCTTTTCTCGGGCTCCGTCAGCGACGGCGGCCAGTGGGACATGATTGTCAATGTGATCGAGAAGTACGGAGTGGTGCCAAACGAGGTTTTTCCTGATAACGCACAGGCTGCGTCGACGTCACGGTTGAACTACATCTTGTCCAATAAGTTGAGAGAGTTTGCGTTGATCTTGAGAGATTTGGTAAAGAAGGGAACGCCACAGTCAGAGTTGCGTGCGGTCAAGAACGCTATGAACAGGCAGGTGTACAACATCATTGCGTTGTCTTTGGGTTCCCCACCAAAGCCAAACGATCTGTTTGTGTGGGAATACTCGGACAAAGCGGGCGGGTTCCACAGTTCTGAGACCACCCCATTGGACTTCTACAAGACAAATGTGAAGTACGATGTTTCCAAGCGTTTCTCATTGATCAACGACCCAAGGAATGCTTACAATAAGTTGTATACCGTGGACAGGTTGAACAACGTGTTTGGAGGAAAACCTATCGAGTATATCAACTTGGACTTACCAGTTATCAAGAAAGTGGCGATCTCCATGTTGAAGAAAAACGAGCCTATTTTCTTTGGCTCCGATGTCGGCAAGTTCAATGATAGCCAATCTGGGGTATTGGACACCGATGCATATGACTATGGGCTTGCGTTCAACACCACCATGAAGATCTCCAAGCTGCAGAGGTTGCAAACCGGTCTGTCGGCGATGACCCACGCAATGGTAATTACTGGCGTGCATTTGGATCCTTCGGGAACACCCGTGAGATGGAAGATCGAGAATTCTTGGGGCGACCAGGTGGGAGACAAAGGCTACTTCGTTATGACAGATGCGTGGTTCGACGAATACGTGTTCCAGATCGTAACCAGCAAGAAGTATGTCGAACCTCTGGTGTATGACATTTGGAAGAAGAAAGACTACGAGACTTTACCTTTCTTCGATCCCATGGGAGCATTAGCCTAGATTAAGTGATGAATGATATGTCGTAATGTACAGTCATACCAATTGCGCAGGATCAACTTCACCGAACCAGCCCTTAGATCATTACCGGGCAAATGACTCTCTCACAGTCTAATTTTCTTTAAAATCTAAGTTAGCTTAACCTCGAGATCCGCTTTGCCTCCAGTGAATAGTTTTGCATTCGCGGTGACAATGGACATCAGCACGCTTGACGATGACATACTCGCTTGTGTTCTTCAATACCTACCCCTTGACCTATGCAGAATCATTTACCCTAAAAATTCGCCCTATCAGCATTTACTAGAACGGAGAATATTCGAAAACATCCGTTTTGGTGGTCTCCACACTGAGAATGCGTACTCTGTGACTTTGGACGAACTCACCGTTCTCGCAGGGAAGGAAATCGTTCCGTCTTGCCTTGAGATCCGTTTTCCGTCTATGCTAATGTCTGATCAATTTCATTTCATCGAGTTTGCGCGAAACCATTCGGCCTTTCTATCAAAGATCGGGAAAGTTTCTTTAAGTACATTCACAAATGGGTACACGAGCTTGGCAGATGCTTGTCCAGGCATATTCGATAACATTTCTGAGCTCTTGTGTGGGGGTGAATTGGATTTGTGGCCGCAAGCTTTCAAGAAATTGAGGAAGCTCGTGTGTAGCCACCCTATCGACATGCCTGACACGGTTGTGGAATTAAACATCCGCATTTTCGAGGAGTGGTTCCCTGATTTTAGGTGGCCAGCATCTCTAGAACTGCTAACATTATCTAATGCGAAGGGTGATTGGTGGAACACTACGCTTCCGAGTTCGCTACGTACTCTTCGTCTCGATTATTGCGAAGGTATAGAGGAAGCCAGTAGTTCGCTATCCGTTCTTTCGAAATTGCAAACCTTTCATGTCCGTACCACGACACCCTTTGTCAATCCTCAAACAGTTATGGACAATCTTCCATCGTCAGTAGAGGAGCTCCTGTTAGAAGACTCTATCATACAGCCCGTTCGCTTTCCGGTGAACGTTAAGAAGCTAAATCTTCAACGCATCTCACTTTCATCGTTGGAAGGTTTCTTGCTTCCAGCAGGTCTAGTTTCGATGGATCTATCTTTGAGTCATCTCACTTCTTTAGGAGAGCTACCGTTATCCCTAGAATTCTTAGACATCAGCTATTCGTGGTTGCTGGAGATTTCTCAAGTTACGCTTCCCAAACTCAAATCATTGCATGCAAACGAAACGTCCATCAAAGACTGGAACAGGTTCGAATGGACAAATCTCGAAGTACTCGCTTTGAACTTTCAAGAGGATGTGCAACAGTTGTTTTTGCCCGCAACCTTGAAGAAGCTTGAAATTAAGTTCAAGAATGGTGAGGACTTTTCATCCCTCGTCTTACCAAAGTCGCTACAGATACTTCATGCCTTTGAGGTGAAAATGAAGAAAGAATGGGATGCACCCCCCTTACTTACTGAATGTCTTTTGCAAGGAGAGTTGAAGAAGTCCTACTTTGGAAGTAAGATAGTGAACCTAATTTGGCAACCTGACAACAATGACTGGTTTGAAACGAGGTTCCCAGACACCATATTTCAGCTAACTCTAGAAAAGCCATTTGAGAGTTATGGATTCAAGGGAAGATATCCCAAGTACTTACAAGATCTCAGATTTGTTGTGTTTCCCTCAGATGTGAGCTCTGTTGCACTTCCTAATACTCTCCAACTGCTCGTGTTCACCCGCGACTACGCGAAAGCTTTGGAATACATCAATGGAAAGGATTTGAAGCTTCCTGAAAATTTGCAGCTACTTCATTGTGACCTTGAGGATCATCCCAACTTGCCGCCAACCTTGCGGGTGTATGGGAATTATTTCACGGATGGAGACACGTACGAACGCGATTATACAGTTCCGTTGAGTTTGATAGATTAAAAATCTCCACTCAAGTGCTTGGCTACTCATTATGGTAATCCACGAATTACCATTCACCTACGATCATTCTCGAGTTCGTCACATGTCGTCTTCGAGCTGGTTCTCTTCGATTCGGAGAAGTGTTGAGGGTGCCGATCAGGTGCATATTGCTGGATCCCAGCCCGTTGTAAAGTTCGTATTCAAAAATAGCATCATTTACTTGGCATACAGTTGTAGAAGGCAAAGTCTGCAAAAGTGATACCCTTACTGCCTGCAACTTCAGTAGTGTCCACTCTCTGGGTGCGTTCGCGGTTCGTAGTGCATGGAATTTGATGCATAGCAGCACTCCAACGCTTCTCGAAGCACACTACTGGTCTTAGTATGATCGAGCGCAAACAAAGGCGCAAATCCCCAATAGGAAGCTTGTTTCCCATTCTAACCGAGCCTGTGTTGGACGCGCAGTTCGAGGACTTTAATGAAGAATTCAAAAATGCGGCCACGATCACCGATTTGAACAAACTCGTCCAAAAAATTGACCACGAGACCCAACTACTCGACGCGGAACTCGTTCATTTCGTCGAGGTGGCCTCTAAAAAGCATACTCTGGAGATTTCGACTGTGGAATTGACCAGGGCCAAGTTGTCGGGCGCAATTACGAATTCTAACGATTTGACCAAGGTGTTCACTTCAACTAGCGACTTGGGACATACGCTCACATCCAAAATCAAAGCACTCGACCAGGAAATTGGGAATGTCGAATCGACATTGGCGTTCGTCTCAGACGTGAAGACGCTCAAAAACAACATAAATCAGACCATGTATGCAATCGAGAAAAAAGACTGGGAGCAAGCAGCCCAGTGCATCAATACGATCAATCATAAGCTCAGTCCAACTTTGGTCAAGGGCCAGTTTGCTTCTGTGGTGATCCCGTCCAGCGATATACCCGAGTTGCCTGCTCCAACGATCCAAAAGTGGATTGGCCAATTAACAGAGGAGTTTCAGAACTTGTTCAATGACGCAGCGAAGCGCAGGTCTGTTCCAGAAATAACAAAGTACTTTCAGCTATTCCCTCTCATTGACCAAGCGGAAGTTGGCTTGAATTGCTATTCGAAGTTCATCTGTTCCATCATCACAGACTCGTCGCGCACACTCATTAACTCGGCACCTCAAGACGAAGCCAAACTGGGGGTGTACGCGAATATCACTATGAGTCTCTTCGAGAGTGTTTCCATGATGTTGTCGCAGCATTCCCCGTTGATCATCAAATACTACGGAGAAACCTATCCAACTGCGGTTGTGTACGTTGTGAATAAGATCCAAAGAGAAATTGATTCACAAATTGGGTTGATAGCGGATACTTTCTACGACATGAACAGATTAGACAAGTTGCTACAAGACATCAAGCTTCATTCATTCAGTGCATTAAAAAGGAGACTCTCCGATCAAGTCGAGCTGGACAATATGAACGAGGTATTTGACAACGATATTGTATCAATTGTGGAAGTGGGCGACTTGATTCACGAGCTTGCAGCCATTTTACACCATTGGTCTCTCTACTGCAAGTTTGTTGTCATGAAATATTTCAACAATTCCGCCGACCACGAAAGCAGTAAGGAAGAGGGCTTGAAGTTGCCAGACATGTTCGTTAATTCAAATTTCAACAAAAAGATTCACAACAAGTATCTCCCTGCTTTTGAGGCCCTTTATACCTTTTATTCTCGTCGCTCATTGGAGAAAGCTATCGCAATTGAGGATTTGCCGTCACTAGAACCTTATTTGGTGTCTTCAAGGATTTCGAAATCGCCCGAACAGGCACCGGTCTCGTCAGTGATAGAAGATCTCACGTTAGTTTTTCACAACACTTTCAGCAACGTGCTCGACTCAGCGCAGCCATCTACCGTCAAACATTTCATCACGGAGTACTTCAAAATGGTTCAAAACGACCTTTTTCATGGATTTTTTCAAAAAGTCCTTGCCGAAAATCAACCTCGGTATAACAATTCATTGACTTTGCAAGCTGCCGGTTCTACTCTTACCAGCGGAATGGCGAGCCCTGGTATGTCCAGGACTGGGACACCGGCTCCGGAATCGATGGGTGGATTTTTCAAGGGAGCATCCAGTGCCTTGGGGAACGTTGTTGGTACCGGGTCGGCCATTGTGTCGTCCGCAAACTCGGGCGCCTCACCTAATAACCCCAAGCTCATGCACTTCATCATTTACTTAAACACCATTGCTACTGGTCAAGAATTTTTGGAGCAGATTGTGGACAATGTGACCAAGAAGAACCCCATGTTCTTGAAGAACAACTTTCCTTTCGGAATAGACGAGGAAAAAATCAATCACATCATCGAGGATGAGCTTATCACTCCTTTTGCTAATGCCACATCGAATATGATCAAACAGGCGCTCTTGAACTTCTTTAATCAATCGTTCAAAAACCGAATCGTGGGGATGATTATTGACTGCTTTCCAGAGTCCAGTGAGACGCATTACGTTGTTTACTCTTCCTCGACTCTCAGTGACAATTCGACTGTGTTGAAATTCAAGCTGACCTGGGATTCAATCATCAAGCCATGCAGACAGACTTTGCACAAGACTCTTGTCTACGACAAGTTGCTTCGCCTTTTGGTGGTAAACATCGCCAACCTAATAGAGAAAAGAATGCTTTTGGTTATGAAGAAGCACAAAATCAACGAATTGGGGGCTTTAAAAATGGACAAGGATCTTTCATACATCATCAATGAAATTTGTGAGGATGATTACGATTTGAGAGAGAAGTTTGTTCGAGTTACACAATTGGTTTTACTCGTTGGAATGGACAACGAAGAATACGAGCTCAGCACCTATACCGGCGATGGGGAAGAAGAGGGTATCAATTGGGTCTTGACGCCTCTTGAAAGAAGGCAGATACGCAGGTTACGCATATAAACTCTACAAGTGGCTCTGCCAGTAAATTCTGACGTCAGAATATTCGATTTCTATAGACAGTAATTATTGATACAGCATTCAACGACGTCTCACCACTTCCGTAAGCGGCTGATCGTAGGAAATTTTCTCCACCTCCTTGGTCTCACCCTTAATAAGTCTCTTATGGCCCACACGCAACTTCGGCGGCAAGTTGTCGAACTTAGGATGAGAATAATCGCATTCGTAGCCCTTTGGGCAGAAACCAGTCAAGTACATAGGGCACATGATCTTTCTAACATGTCTGTGGGGGCACGAAGGACCCTCAGGACAAAATCCCTTCTCATACTGCTGGCACTCCGGGATCTTCTGCTGAGGATCAATGTGCAAATAGAGACACTCTGGCGTCTGAGTGCAATAGCCATTCTTCGAGTAGAACAAGCACTCTGGCATCTTTCTCAAGTTATACTCATGCAAAAACTCACAGTGGTCGTTCTTCTTACATAGGCCACGAAGCCAGTGCTTGCAAACAATCTTGTTGTTGTACATGGCCGGGACATGCTTATGAGGACAGTAAGGGCCATTGGGGCACGAGTCTGGTTGGTTGGGCTTGAAGAATTGGCACACTGGTCTATCAGGGTCCAAGCCGAAGTTGAACTCCTTTCGTAGGAAGTGCTCGAACTTGAATCTCTTGTTTCTCGTGTCTGGATGGATAACAGGGTTGAGTCGTAACATGTTTTGTAATGTAGTTAACTGTAGTGACGATTATAAATCATCTTGAAATCGGGTGCACGGGTTTAGTGACCAAAGATAGATCTGTATAATACACCACAATGCATATCAGGTGACCCAGCACGGCTCATGCCACCATGCTTGTAGAATGATATATGGCGCCTACTTCCGAGACCAGAGAATCTTGGAACAGAGAAAGTGGTTCAGCGTTATTGGATTCGAAAGTTTTTTCTCTACACTTTTGCAATCGTCGTGCTTGCTCTCATCTCAAAAGTGTGGAGAACCCCGGCTGGAATGATGCTGCCGAAGAAAACTGCACCATTAGTGTATGATGCAATTGTGATAGGATCGGGATTGGCCGGTCTCACAGCCAGTTTAGAACTTCTGGGAAGAGGTCTTTCTGTGGCGTTAGTCGAGAAGACAGACAAATTGGGAGGAAACTCCGCAAAAGCCTCTTCTGGGATCAATGGAGTACCAACCAGATTCCAAGAACCAGGCGACTCGGTCTCAAAGTTTGTGAGGGACACGATCAAATCAGGCAAAGGGCTCTCCAACCCTGAGTTGGTGGATATTTTAGCCAGTGAAAGCTCCGACGCCATTCACTGGCTTGCAGATACTTTTCTGATCAACTTGAGTGCAGTGACTCAATTGGGCGGGCATTCATTCGCCAGGACGCATAGAGGTAGCGGAAAGCTTCCTCCTGGATTTGCCATCGTGTCTGCATTGACAAAGAGTCTACAGAATGCTGAGAAGGTGGACATTATCACCAACACCCTGATGCGCAGATTCATTACTAGTAAGGATGGAGGCTCTGTTGCAGGGATTGAGGTGGAAGGTCAGTATGCCGACAGCGAGATTCTCGGCAAGAACGTCATTCTTGCAACCGGTGGGTACTCGGCCGACTTTGATGCATCGTCGTCGTTGCTCAAAAGGTTCAGACCGGATCTTTTGGACTTCCCGCTGACCAACGGGCAACAAACCACCGGGGACGGACAGAAAATCGCCGAGGCTAGCTTGGGCGCAAGTCTTCTACACATGGACCAGGTTCAGATCCACCCAACGGGCTTTGTTCAACTCAAAGATGCCGAAACCGCAAATAATAAGTGGAAATTTCTCTGTGGAGAGTTGATACGCGGAATTGGAGGGATTCTTCTCTCCCCCGAAAATGGAAAGCGTTTTGTGAATGAGGTTTCAACACGCGACGAGGTGACCAAGGCGATTTTGGGCAACAGTGACACATCGTTGGCTGCCATTGTGGTCAGCTCACAGGACTACAACAAAGCAAGTCCGCACATAGACTTCTATGTGTCACAGAAGGTCATGTTCAAGGGCACGGTGAAAGACTTGGCTGCAAAGTTGCGCGAAGCTGCCTCTGGGGTGACCGTGTCCCCCGAAGAATTGAAAAAGGGTATATCCGACTACAACAAGTGCGTTGCAGCAGGCGAGGATTCGTTAGGCAGATCGCACCTCGGCGATCTGATTGGCGATGAATTCTACTTTGGCATAATTACTCCGGTGTTGCACTTTTCTATGGGAGGTATCGAAACAAACCCGCACAGTCAGATCGTCACGAAGGAAGGCACAGCGTTCAGCAATGCGTTTGCCGTAGGTGAAGTGAGTGCTGGAGTCCATGGAGGAAACAGACTCGCGGGAAGCTCGCTTTTAGAGTGCGTCGTTTTCGGTCGCAGAGTTGCAAGGTTTATTGCAGAACATGATTCGTGATATATATTAATGCATGGGCTCCTCTAGGCGGACTGGTAGGGAGAGATGGTTTCCGGGCTCATGGTGCCGAGCGACTTGAGTGTCTGCTCGCTGAGATTCGGGTTTTGGGGCGTGGAGAGCTTTCTCTTGCGCACCTTGCGGTCCTTTCTCGGCTGAGCTTTTCTCTCTGACTCGACGCTCGGGCGCAAAAAGCCCAATAACGCTTTCCTCCGGCGCATGCCCTCGTTGATCCAGAACTCGTTGCGGTACAACTCCCATCCTTCTCTGATGTCGGTGCTAAAACTTCTGGGGAAAAGCACGATTTTGACGTCATTGAGCCCAAACCTTGGCTGGCAGCGCAGCTGCGCCGACACCAACCACACCTCGAGCTTGGAGCGTGGGTTGTGAATGGTGGACGGCACGAGCGTGTGCAAGATGCTCAAGGCCATGATGCAGAGAAACAAACCAAACTCTCGCACCAAGTCTGCCCAGGTGTGCGCGAAGGACGTTTTGATCTTGACCAAGCGGACATTCAACTGTCGGAGGCCCTTGTTCGTCAGCGAAAGAAACTTCCGCGGGAGCACAATGGTCTTCTGGTACTCGCCGGACAAGTGGTAGAGCAAGAGCGTCACCACAAGCGCCAACACCACAAGCTGCAATGCCACGCGCGACGGGCCCAGCTGCTCGTTGAAGTACAAGTGGTGCGAGATGGACGCAATGAGCGAGCAGAGCGTGGCCAAGAACGTGAGGTACTTGCGGCGCAACGTGCGCTGCTGAATCACCTGCTGCCGTAGGCTCTCCTCGAGAATGAGCAAGTTCCGGAAGATCTTGCCCGTCGTGGGCGTCAGCGTGTACCCGCTGCCCTGGTACTCCGACCGGGACCTTTCGGACGCACCCTCCGAGTTGCGCGACTTGCGCCGCATGCTTCGCTTCCCCTTGGGCGACAGTAGAAGGCTCGACGAGCCTGTCGCCCCGGTATTCTTCCGTCTCATGTCTTTGGGCTTCACACTTTGGGACTCCGAGTCCAGTGCACTCGAGTAGAACACGACGACGCCCTCGCGTCCGCCGTCGGAGTCCGAGAAGGAGGCCATATCTGGGTCGATGTGGGGCTGGCCCAACGCCTTGATGTCCTGCGTTTGGTTGTCGTTGAAGGCCAGGCCGAACGAGCTGAGCGACTCCATGCCGCGCATTTCCAGTAGCATGCTATCGGTGTCCAGGCGGGCCGAGAAGTCCGGCGTAGCGGGAGTTGAAGGTGTCTCCATGTTGGTGAGATGCCTACTTACGCGCGGGACCAACGTTATCTGCCTTCCCGAAGTAGACATTTTTGGGGACCCCATCCATACTAGTCTAGATGGGAATTGAGCACACCAGAAGGGTGCAAATCGATACTAGATGCAGAGTGATTAATGCTACAACGCTTAGATGCTAGAGTTCTTTCAACTCAGGTATGGTCTTTATGTGCTCACCTGTAGTGCTCGATGCGGGGTCGGCGACTGCAAAGTCATCTCCGTGCGGGCTTCTCTGTCTCTTCAGATATGACTGGAGACATTGATGACCTCGACCCGAGCCAGTGTACTGTTCTCGACTATACGTATACTTCTTCGCATTACTAACGCTTGGTGATGGCTACATGCTGGGTTACTGACAAGCGTTGATTAACGTCTTAGTCGGGTCTTAGTTGGGTCGTAGTGGGGTCGTATGGGACTTCATTGGGTAGTTGGGTAGTTGGGTCTGGTGTCTAAGTGCGTTGTGGTTTGGTAGAGGTTTAGCGGTTCTGAACTTTTGGTGATCGCGCACTCATGTCTCTCAAACAGCTCAAAGAGCAGTTCGTGTCAGACCTCTCGGGCGGCTCCATAGCCGAGGTTTATGCCGTCACGGCCATCTCGCTTGCCGCCTTCTTCTCCCAGAGTTTGGTGAAGAAGTGGGTCACACCCAACATCACCGTCTTGAGCGGGCAGCCGTTGGTGTTCTTGGAAGAGTTCTTCTTCGACGTGTTGCTCCAGCTCCAGGCCATCACCATCTTCAGCAACCGCGTCTCTCAGCTCTACGTGAACGCATTGCTACCGGCGTTGCTTGTGTTTGTCTACAAGGTTGTCACCACGACGAAGCGGACCAAGAGAAGCACCAAGACTTCCACCCAAAAGGAATTGCTTGGCAAGGTCAGCTACATCACCGCGTACAGGGCCCAGATGATGGTGCTCACCAACCTCGCCATCTTGGCTGTGGATTTCCACGCGTTTCCTCGGCGGTTTGCCAAAGTTGAAACGTGGGGTACGTCGCTCATGGACCTCGGCGTGGGCCTGTTTGTGTTCTCCATGGGCTTGGCCAACTCGAGGGCGCTCATCAAAAAGGCCATCGCGCCGACCCGAAAAGAGGGCTACTTGGGCTTGGTGTGGAGAAACACCGTGAAGGCTTGTCCGGTGCTTGCGTTGGGCGTGATCCGGCTCGCGAGCGTGAAGTCGTTGGAGTACCAGGAGCACGAGACTGAATACGGCGTCCACTGGAACTTCTTCATGACGTTGGGCCTCTTGCCCGTCTTCTTGGGTGTCGCCGACCCGATTTTTGCCGTTGTGCCTCGCTTCTTCGTTGCGTTGGCCATTGGCATTGGCTACGAGGCCGCTTTGCAGACGACAGACTTGACCCGCTTCATCTTGGACGACTCCAACAGACGAGAAAACTTGCTCACCATGAATAAAGAGGGCTTGTGCTCGTTCTTTGGCTACCTCAGCATCTTCATCTTCGGCCAGTCGTTTGGCTCGTTCATCTTCACGTCCAGAAAGACCCCCAACAACCTCATCGGCACAAGACTAACTGGGAAAGGTGTCCGTTGGCTCACAGTCACCTCTACACAGGGCTTGTTGGCCATGAGTGCCATCACCCTGATCATCTTTTACGTCTGCCAACACTCATTCCTCACAGGGAACATTTCACGCAGACTTGCGAACTTTCCCTACGTGATGTGGGTCGTGAACTACAACGCGATATTTTTATTGGGCTACAACTTGATAGAGAGAGTGGTTGGGCCGGTCGAGTCCAGAATGCTCAACGCGGTCAACAACAATGGGCTAGCGATTTTCTTGGTGGCCAACTTGACCACCGGCCTAATCAACATGACAATCAACACGTTGGAGGTGGGGGCAGGAATGACGTACGCCATCCTCATTCTCTACTCGGCACTGTGGGTCGCGCTAGCCCTTGTTTTGGACAATTTTGGCATTTACATCAAACTATAGGTGTCGTGTCGTATGGGCTCGTACCAGAGTATCCTGCACGAACCCTGGCCGACGGCTCCGTAGGGCCTGGCTCAACACCATGAAGTGAAGCTATCTAATCTTCTTACTTGGAACGATTTCACTGGGCCCCATCGCCCCTTTCTTTTTAGCCGAATTGGGCATATACTAAAAGATTTCCGCTGGCAGATCTCTCATCGCCTCTATCTTAAAGGCATCGTCTAAGCGATAGCCAGGAGACCCGTGCACCAAACCAGGTAACCAGACATCCGAGCGCTGATATGCATCCGAGCAACAGCACCGCCACACGTGGAAACTCAATCGAAACTCACACACATCATGGCCCTGACAGCTTCGTGGACCTCATTCCTCAAGTCGATTGCATCCTTCAATGGTGACTTGTCGTCATTAACTGCGCCTCCGTTCATCTTGTCTCCGACTTCTTTGGTGGAGTACTCCATGTACTGGGGCGAGCACCCCGACCTCTTATTGGCGCCCAATGCTATAGTGGGAGACGGCGACAGCGACAACGCGAATGCCATGGCGGTCAAGCGTGTCATTGCCGTGACCCGGTGGTTTATCTCCACGTTGCGCTCGCAGTACTGCTCCAGAAACGAGAGCATGGGCAGCGAGAAGAAGCCCTTGAACCCGTTCTTGGGCGAAGTGTTCGTGGGCAAGTGGGCCGACACCTCCAGCGAGCAGACGTTGGGCGAGACGGTGCTTTTGAGCGAGCAGGTGTCACACCACCCTCCCGTGACGGCATACGCGGTTGTGAACGAGAAGAACAACTTCACTCTACAAGGATACAACGGCATTCGTGCTACCATCAGCACCACCTCCATAAATGTCAAGCAGTTTGGCCATGCGATTTTGGAGTTCAAGGACTTGAACGAGACGTACTTGATCACTCTCCCCCCATTGCACATCGAGGGCCTCATCACAGCGTCGCCATTCGTGGAGTTGGAGGGCACTTCGTACATCCAGAGCTCGTCTGGATACACTGCCATCGTAGACTACTCGGGCAGGGGCTACTTCAGCGGGAAGAAGAACACCTTCAAGGCCAGGATCTTTACCGACCCAATGGCCAGTGCAAACAAGGCCAACGCCGTGGCGACCATCAGCGGCCAGTGGTCTGGAAAGTCGTATATCGTCAAGGGACCCGCCACACCTACGTCGGCCGATGAGCTTTTCTACGACGCTGCAGCCAAGACGCCTGAGCAATTGACTGTGAAGCCCATCGAGGCGCAACACGACTTGGAATCTAGAAAGGCGTGGGCGAAGGTTGCCGATGCCATAAGGGCAGGCGACTACGACGCCATTCACAAAGAGAAGTCTCTCATTGAGAACGCGCAGAGAGAGCAGAGAAAGGCGGAGAAGGAGGCAGGAGTCAAATGGAATGTGCGCTGGTTTGACCAGGTTGAACTTGCGGGCCAGCCAGCGGGAAGCGATCCGTTGATCAGCTTGGCTGGGCTTGCCAGCTTGAGTATCGGCAACGTGCCGCTGGGCACGCTCCGCAAGTCCAAGAACCAGACAGAGGAGGCGCTTCACTGGAGGCTCAGCGCCAATAAATGGCACGAGGAAAGCGAAATTACGGTTTAGGTAGCTCAACATTGATTTTATGCGATACCAGTACGTACCAGCACACCCAGCATACACCCAGCCAGAACATGTCTGGGTACCACTGATAGTGACTGCAACTCAGATACCGGGGGAGCGGCCAGGGCTTGTCACGTGCGACAGCATAGGGCTCGATTCGTGTCACGTGCGTATATGCTCGCGCGCTGGGGGCTAGCTACAGGTTTAGAGGTATCTCTGCGCTCGCACCTTGCACCCATTTACGTGCAGGCCCGCGAGAAATTTTCTTACTCACTCTGCCGAAAATTTTGACCTTTTCCTCAAGTGAAGGATTCTTCTTTTCAACATCCAACTGATATACAATGGCTGAATCTCACAGATGTATGTACCAACCATTAATGACTATCTGTTCCATCCAAACTCGTCGTCTGATTCCAAATCACGCTCCATTTACTGCTGTTGTCCATCTACCTTGATCACCGTTCTGAGTCACAACCGAGCACCCACCAAGAGGTCTTCAATTTACACCTTCTACTTTGTGCAACAAGCACCAGGACGAATACGTAGTGGAACAGATTGTCTAGATTCATAATGAACGGATTATGTCGTTCATTGCTCTCAGGCAAGTACTAACATAGCAGTATACGTTAAGGGTAAGCACTTGTCCTACCAGCGTTCCAAGAGCGTCACCAACCCCAACGTTTCTTTGATCCAGATCGAGGGTGTTCAGACTCCACAAGACGCCAAGTTCTACTTGGGTAAGAGAATTGCTTACGTCTACAGAGCTTCCAAGGAAGTCAGAGGCACCAAGATCAGAGTCATCTGGGGTAAGGTTACCAGAACCCACGGCTCCAACGGTGTTGTCAGAGCCAACTTCAAGAAGAACTTGCCTCCCAAGACCTTCGGTGCTTCCGTCAGAGTCATGTTGTACCCATCCAACATCTAAGTTGAATGAAGTCACGAAATGCTACCCCACCACCACTCAGTTGTTGTTCGCGGGTGCACGGACTGCTATGATGCGTGCCGTGAACCGTTGCAACGTGTATAAAATGAATTCTTTCACTTAATAAAAAGATACAAAGTTGATTGACGTATGCGGCCACATATGCGCTTGCCTGATGCTCCTTACACTCTTACTAGAGCTTTGTAACGCTTGGGTACTCCACGCTTGGGTACGTGGGCCAAGTTCACCTGCGTAGCACTCAGGTGAGGGTACTGCCATATGGGCCGAATTACTACGTAACTGTAAAATCTTCGAGTGGCCATAAACACTCAAACGATCTCTCTCGAAAATTGAAGCATCGATTCAAGGAAGCTTTTCTAAGCACGTCGATCGACCCTTCGATCAACCCTTCTCCACTGGTAGAGTCTATCTGCAGAACTTGTTTCTCGCTGTCTTGATAGTTTACTTCTCAGCTGGTCATGTCTGAACCCGCAAAGGTCGAGGACGGTATGGCTTCAGAGAAAGCGTCCGATGAAGCTGAAGTTTATGTTTCGGATTCCGTTCCCGAAGAAGACGAAACCAGCACGCGTCTTCCACAAAAGGAAGATCCCACTCTCTTGGCCAACGGGCACAGTGATGAACCCCTGATCCAAAGTCTACAAGAACAGCTTAGCAAGTTGAAGCTAGAGCTCCAGGCCAAAGATGATGAACTTGCTGCGGCGCGAACCGGACCGTCAGAAAATGATGTGAGTGCCGGCTCAGACCCTGTAAGCATACTGGAGTTACAGGCCGAATTGGCTGAGACCCAGAAAGAAAGAGACGACGCCAAAGAGCAGCTCGGAGAGTTTCTCAGCAAAATATCCAGCATGAAGACGGTATTCCGCAACTACAAAGCCACCCAAGAGGAGCTCGAATCCACACAGAGCGAGCTAGAGCTGCTTAAAGGTGTCGTTGCCCAATTGACGCAGGACAAGAAAGCGCTGGAGGATGCCGAGGAGGTGTATGCCATCAGATGTAAATCAGCCGAAGCAGAAAAGATCAAGTTGGCTCAAACAATAGAGCAGCTCAAGACAGAGTCAACCGATTTGAATGCCGAGTGCGACCGTTTGAGTCTGCAGTTGACCACTCTAAGAAGGGAGTTCCAGTCCAAAGACGACTCTCTTCTGGACGAGAAATACACGTTGGAGAACGAGGTGAGCCGATTGACGAAGAAATTGAACGAACAGAAGGCTCAATTCTCCGAGCTCACGTTGGCTCAGGAGGAAATTTCGATGGAGAACAAAAGTCTCGCGCTCGTGATTGAAGAGCTCAAAGAGAGAATAGAGTCACAAGACTTGCAGGCAGAAACACACAAAAGTAATCTCGAAGAAGTGTCGAAGCACTGGGAATCGAAATACAATGCATTGGAACAAGATATCAAGGGAAAAGAGTCGGAAGCGGCATCGCTTTCCAAGCAGTTGGACCTGTTGTTAAAGGAAAAGAACGAGGCTTTGGCCGCGGTCGAAGAGAAGTCGGCTGAGCTCGAACGCCTTGTCGAAGAGACATCCAAAATTGCACCTCTACAAGAAGAGTTGCAGAGCAAGCAGCTAATAATAGGAAAGTTGAGACACGAGGCGATCATTCTCAACGAGCACTTGACAAAGGCGTTGGCCATGCTCAAGCAGCAGCTGAACAGCTCAAACAACACGGTGGACAGAGAGTTGATCTCCAACGTCATTTTGAACTTCATCCTGATTCCCCGCGGAGACACCAAGAAATTCGAGGCGCTTCAACTACTCAGCTCGTTGCTTGAGTGGGATGAGCAGCGCAAGATACAGGCCGGCTTGCTTCACGGCAAGAGTGGAGGAACCGACGACGGACGCGCATTGAGGCTGGGGTTCGTGTCAATGTGGACGGACTTTCTTGAAAAAGAGAGCTCAAAAAAGTAATAGATTTACGATCGTACGCACTTACTCCGAATATTCCATACATCTTGGTGTTTTGACTTGCAGCAGTGTTCTTGCTCATGTAGTTGGGTACCCTAAAGATGTATCAGCGCGCGTCGTAAAATTAGGTGAAGCCCACACTTTTACACACTATGGTTGACATCCGGCTGTTTTTTGCCGGAGGTGGACCTCAAGCTAACGTATGTTTACTTTGTTTCCTCGCTTTCATTTGATTTCCTTGCCATTGCTAACGTCAGGCCAAAAAGAGAAGTGCACCCAAGTCCCAGAAGCAAGCGAAGGAGGCTTCAGACGTGATCGAACCTCCAGCGAAAAAGCTGAAAGGCCAAGCCACTAGCAAATACTTCAAGGGCGATTCAGATTCAACCCCTACCGAAAAATCCAAATCTGCGGCGAGCCCAAAGGCCACACCTTCCAAAAGTCTGCTGAGAGCAGCGAAGAAGGCCGAGTACGTGAATTTAGACTCGGACTTCGAGGACTCCGAAGATGATTTCAAGCCCAATGATGAAGAGGATGACGAAGAGGATGAATTTGTCGACGAAAAGTTTGATGACGAGGGAGATGAGGAGGAGGCTCCTGAAGAGGATTTGAGCATTGAGGAAATCGAGCCGGAGCCAAAGCCTTCGAGGAAAAGAAAGCAGTCTCCTCTGCCCGAGGTTGTTGAGAAACCCAAAGCATCACCCAAAAAGAAAACGAAACCAAAGACTGAAACTAAGACTGAAGTGACCAGTGGCTCTGGCATCCGTGCTGAAGATGTTCTCTCCGAAATCGCAGACGCCGAGTTACCTGATGCTCCAGAATCAGGTGGAAAGTTGAACTACTTCGCCTTGAAGAATAAGCAGCTGAATGTCCCGCCTCCATCTGGAAACGTGCAATTACCCGAAGCTGCTCCAAACTGCTTGAGTGGGCTCACGATAGTTTTCACCGGAGTACTTCCTAACCTCGACAGAGACGAATCTGAGGCAGCTGCAAAACGTTACGGGGCAAGAGTCACGAAAAGTATACTGAAGAAGACAAGTTTGGTTGTCATTGGAGAAGAAGCGGGTCCAGCAAAGGTGAAGAAAATCAAGGAGTTGGGAATCAAGGCCATTAACGAAAATGGCTTTCTCGAGTTGTTGCAGAAAATGCCAGTTGATGGTGGCGACAGTGCTAGTGCCCAACAAGCCAAGAGGAAGAGAGAGGAAGAGGAACAGGCCATTCTCGACCAAGCAATGGAGGAAGAACGCGCAGAACAAGAACGAGTTGCGAAGCGTAAGAAGGCTGAAGAGAAGAAGGCGAAAGAGATCAAGCTTGAGGGCTCCTCGTCTAAACTGGCTCCTCCACTACCTCCGAAAGAAATCCCAAACAGTGAAAAATTATGGACAGTCAAGTATGCGCCAACCAATATTTCGCAGCTTTGTGGAAACAAGGGTCTGATTCAGAAGTTGAAGAACTGGCTTGCGAATTGGTTCGACAATGCGAAGAAGGACTTCAAGGTTGCGGGACCTGATGGTTCGGGCATTTTCAGAGCGGCCTTGATCAGTGGTCCACCTGGAATAGGAAAGACAAGTGCCGCACACCTCATTGCGAAGGAGTTGGGGTTCGATGTGTTGGAAAAGAATGCTTCCGACGTCAGATCCAAGTCCCTACTCAACTCGGAGATCAAATCGGTTCTCAACAACACTTCTGTCGTTGGATTTTTCAAGCATAAAGACGACGCGGTGCATAATGTCAATGAGAAGAGGTTCTGTCTTATCATGGACGAAGTTGACGGCATGTCAAGTGGAGACCATGGCGGTGCTGGTGCACTCTCAGCGTTTTGCCGTGTCACCAAGATGCCTATGATATTGATTTGCAACGATAAAACTCTTCCGAAAATGAGAACTTTTGACAAGATCACTTACGACTTGACGTTCAGAAGGCCATCCGAAACTGAAGTAAAGTCGAGGTTACTTACCATCGCACTCAGAGAAAAGCTTAAGTTGGACCCTACTATCATCGGACAATTGGTCCAGGCGACTGGCAATGACATCCGACAAATGATAAATTTGATGTCTACGGTTTCCAAAACGCAAAAGGTGATCAACCATGAAAACTCCAAGGCAATCGCAGAGAGTTGGAAAAAGCACACTATGCTCAAGCCCTTCGCGATCACGTCCGCCTTGCTCGGCGGTCCAATTTTCAACCCCAACTCAGGCAGCACATTGAACGACAAGATGGAGTTGTACTTCAATGATATTGATTTTGCTCCATTGATGATCCAGGAAAACTATCTTAATACCCGGCCCAATGTCAAAAGTAAAGAAGATCACTTAAAGAGAGTTGCCGCGGCCGCAGACTCAATCAGTTTGTCTGACGGCATCAACTCGTTAATCAGGTCGAGCGAGCAGCAGTGGAGTTTGTTGCCGTTCCACGCTGTCATGTCCACCGTCAAGCCTGCTATGGAGACCAACGGGCAGATCATGAGTAGAGTGAATTTTACCCTGTGGTTGGGTAACAACTCGAAAGCGATGAAGTATCAGAGGCTTCTTCAAGAATTGCAGTATCACACCCGGTTGCGGACGTCCACCAGCAAAGAGGAGTTGCGCTTGGAGTATGTCCCCATCTTCGGGAAGGTCTTGACGGCACCGTTGCTCAAGAGAGCGGAGGAGGGCATTCCGGAAGTGATTGATACCATGGACTACTACTACATGAGCAAAGAAGACTGGGAGAGTGTGTTGGATTTCGGTGTCGGCAACAACAAGGGCGCGGACATCCTCAAAAAGATCCCCACAAAGGTCAAGTCCGCATTCACGCGGAAGTACAACAGTACGCAACACCCTGTGATCATCTATAAGACAGGAAATTCTGTCGCTAGCAGGCAAGCCAGCAAACAGAATGTTGACTTTGAGGATGTCGTGGAGGATGACACTGCGAAAGATGACGAAGCAGACGCCGATGAGGGTAACAAGGATGCCATTGACACGAAGAAGGACAAGCTTGTGAAGGAAGTGAAGCCTCGGAAGACGGCGAAGAAGGCCACCAAGCCAAAGGCCGCCAAAAAATAGGAAGAGTAACGCGAGAACGCTATGTGCAATGGTAGAACTTTTGAGAGGAGAACTTCTAGATGCAATCATTTGTAAATTAATGCTATTACTCGCCCGACAATACCGCAGAGAGACCCATGAGACCCAACATCGCGTACCTGAAGTAGGTGTTTTCTGTGAGTAGGATCGTCACGTATCCGAGTTTGGGGAAGTAGGCCTTCACCGTGCCCACCAAGTCTTCTTCCAGATCCAAGTACGACTGCTTTCTCGCGTAGAGCGGAAGATCGTCCTGGACGTTGTTGTCGCCCTTTGTAAGCACCAACTGCTTGCCGCCCTTGTGGTGTTCTCTGAGGACACGGTGCACAATTGGAATGGACTTTCCTTTTATCTCGTAAACCACCACGTCTCCCACGCGTGCCTCGTGGTCTCTGTTCCACAAGAAGAGAATGTCACCTCTCTGGAAGGCGGGCTCCATGGACCCAGACAAGACCACCACAATTGGAGAGTGCGAGTAGGCCACTACACTGAGCGCTTTCCATGCAATGAAGGCTGAGGTGAAGACATAGGCTATGGTGAGTAGCTGAGCCAATTGTTGACGGAGGTTCATGTTGATGTAGTGGGAACAGTTGGCCTGTGTTACATGCAGACCCTTTAGACCAGCCCGTCACTCAGCTGGACTACCGATCAAACCTAAAAGAAGGAACTAGAAGATATTAGGCAGTTTATCACTAGCTCATTGGTATCTCGTGGTTATTAATGTTGCACGTATATGAATTCGCTCATTGCGGTGGTCCGCACCATCTCTGGTGAAGTGAGCGTAGTCTTCCACAGACATCATGTTTCCACGCTTATTCTCGATGACAGTCACTGATTCCAAGACTGTTCTTTCTCTTCTTTGGTTGCTTTGTCAATTATCTTGACACTTTGATGTACTTCACAAGCACAGCTCATTGTATCAAGACTGTAAGTCAGAGGTAAGACGCGAATGCAGCACTAAGCATCGATAAGCAACTATAACCACCAATACAACCACCTGCAAATAGGCTTTGCAAAATAGGCTTTAACGAACACCAGATAAGCTCCAACAGTGAAAGAATCACCAACTACAGAGACCATGAATGGACAGCACCATTAGCCGCACCCAATAAGCGTGAATACGACTATCAGTATGGTCGACTTCCAATGAAGAACCATTGCTCATGAAGAACCAATGCTTAGTATTTGAACCTACCCGCCTCATGCAATTGAGGTCTTCTGTGCTCTTTCCCGGAATCATACTGAGGGACTGAGGACTGAGGACTGAGGACGGCTGTTCGGCGTGGACTTGTTCCGCGCAATCTCCGACACACACCGTCGCACAGCCCCACACAAGCCTCGCGCCGCCGAGGAAAGCTGTATACCTGCCCAATCTTGGTACCTGCCGGCGGAACGCGCGCCTTCATTACGGGCCAGATACGAGATGCGGTGGTTTGATTCGCCCTCCGCTAACCACGCACGCCGGCTAAGCTGGCTGCACTCCGCTTGGCCTGCACTCGCCAAAGCTAATCGGCGTTGGGTCAGTCGGAGCAAAGATGCGCAACGTCCGACCAGGCGTGCTCGCGGCATTTGTCAGCCGGGCATACCTCCATCAAACTGACCATTCTCGACATATACATGGAAACATTACGACACATGAAATCGACACGATGAAACATTGCGAGAACTTGATTCATCGGGGAATCTCATCTACATATCTGACCTGTTGCTCGTAGCATCTTAGCCATGCTCTTAGCGTCATACTTAGCGTCATACTCTTAGGCCTGTCGGGCCAAGCACTGGTGTGAACGGCAAAGTAGGGCGAACACTTTACCTTGTGTCTTGTTGGGCGTGTTGCTGTGTGCCAATTGTTGCGGATCCAGATCATCCCGATCGAGTAGGCAGTGCGAATGTCCAAGCAAAAGTAAACCCCATGCGGACTTGACCACCTCTTCTTCTTCCCACGCACGCACACCAGCTCTCAAACACCGGCGTCTGTCCGCCAATCTTCACCACTTCCTTCCTTTTCCGCCTCGTGATCTGCTGATTTGATCGTGCGAGCCATGGCCCTGAGCGATCCAAAAGAAGAGGCTCCAAGCACCACGGACGGGCCCGACCGGCGCTCTCCGCCCAGCTTTCCGTTCCCTTCCTCGCGAGACATTTCTCCGACGTCGTCGCAGCCGGACCACGCCAACGTGGCTCCGTTGTCGTTCCACTTTTTGGAGCTGAGAGAGCAAACACCCTCCGGCCGGTTTGTCCAGCTCCTGCCTCGCTCCACCAACCAATCTCCGACGGGCGCACTACGGTCGCCCTCTCAAAACAAGGAGAACGTGATTGCCGGGCCAGCTGCACCCCCGGCCCAGCAGCGGCCGCCGTTGCCTGCGCACACGCCTTCGTCCTCGGAGTCGGGCCGCCAGCGTGGCCAGACCGTGTCGTTCTCGGACGGCGACCTGTCGGAGCGCAGCCGCCGCTTCACCATCTCGGCGCAGCCGCTGGCTGTGAACTTGGCCATGCTGCGGCAGAGCCTGTCGGCCCAGCTACCGGTGCGGAAGACTTCCGTGACCTACGAGCCGGGGCCGAGCAGAAACAACTCCTTGCTCGCAATGCACGCGCCGCACCGCGATATCTCGCTCATGTTCGGCTCGCATGCTCCGTCGCGTGTCGAGAGCCCCACGCTACCGGAAGGTGGCTCCGTGCACTCGCCGCCGGAGTCCGTGCGTTTCTCGCCTTCTCCGCCCCCGGCAAAGCCCGTTCTGGCAACGGCGATCCCTTTGGCGGCGTCCACGCTGGCCGAGAAACCGGTCTCCGGTTCGCGCAGAGGCTCCCGCCAGGGCTCGGAAAGCAACGCGGTGCCCATCTCGATTCTGAGGAAGAGCTCGACGAAGAAGTCCAACAAGACCATCGTGGCGTCGCCCGTGGGTCCCCCGGTCCCGTTCCAGCAGTACTTGACCAAGGAGGATGACCGGAAGTTGCACGTTCTTCTTGCGTGCACAGGAAGTGTAGCCACGATCAAGGTGCCCTTGATTGTCGACAAGCTCTTCCAGATCTTTGGCCCATCCAAGATCTCTGTGCAGCTCGTGGTGACCAAGGCTGCGTCGCACTTCTTGCGCGGCTTGAAGATCCACAAGGACGTGAAAATCTGGCGGGACGAAGACGAGTGGGCGAACTTCACCGAGTGGCACGCCACCACCACCACCGCGTCTACGCTCGAGCCGCATATGGCGTCAAAGAAGCAAAAGAACCCCTACGAGAAGATGATCCTCCACAACGAGTTGCGCAAGTGGGCCGACATCATGTTGATTGCGCCGTTGAGCGCGAACACGTTGGCCAAGTTGGCCAATGGGCTCTCGGACAATCTTCTCACGTCGATTGTGCGGTGCTGGGGGCCAGGTGCGTGTGCCGCGCCCACGTCCGCGCCTAATGGACAGAAGATCACGAAGAAACCCATCTTGGTGGCACCCGCGATGAACACCTTCATGTACACGCACCCGCTCACGAGCAAGCAGTTGAAGATCTTGACCAACCCCGACGAAGGCTTCGGGATGGAGGTGTTGAAGCCGGTGGAGAAGGTATTGGTTTGCGGAGACATTGGAATGGGCGGCATGCGTGAGTGGCTGGACGTTGTGGAGTGTTTGCGGCGGAAAATCAAGCTTGTGCTTGCCGAGCGCGCCGAGGATGGACTTGACATTCCAATTGAGGAGAACGACGAGGATGAGAAGGAGGAGGATCGCGACGACGAAGACGACGAATCTGACGACGAGGAGGACGATGCCGAGCTCGAGCTCGAGGACGACAGTCTTGATGTCGACGACGAGCCGGCCACCGACAAGCAGAAAGAGGGCGACGGGTTGATCTTTGAGCTCTCGGGGGACCTGAGCGGGCAGTTGAGCGAGATCCAGCGCACAATGAGTCCCCTCAGCATGGAAGCGCAGTCGATCATATAGCTGCCTAGAAACACCATCTACGTGCTCTAGACCCGCCTACGTGACTCCCATCTAGGTGCCTACGTCTGTCTATGTGACGCCCACTACACTCTGTCCGTCAACGTAACACTTGGTCCATCTACATGGCAGTCAATGGCGTCAATATGCTGGTATCACTAAGTACAATGCGAAGTCTGCTCCTGTTTATAGTACATGAAGATGCTCCCGGCACCACTTAGACATATGAGCCTCAAGCTCGGATGTCCATTTAGTAGCGGCTCTAGGCATGAGCAAGCTCGAGCGGTGTCTCGGCTAGGAGCGGCTCGAGGTAGGAGCAATGCTGGGTGTCCCACTCGTCTATGAGCGTGGGTATGTCCCCGTCACGGACGAGGGCCTCTTGCAACTGCAGATGGTGCTGCAACTCCATGGCATACTGGAGGTTGTAGAGGAGGCAGTCGACCAAGTCGTCCACCTTCTTGGGCCGTTGCAGTGCGTCCACGACGTCCAACACGGCGTTGTTCCGTTTCCGATACGACAAGGCTGCGAAATCGGCCGGAAGCCTCCCCGAAAGCGACAAGCTGAACGGTGAGTGTTCCGGCCGCGCGAGCCACCCGTGCACGAGCTGCGTGCGGTAGACCTTGGACTTTGCGCCGGAGAACTTTGCGTTCGCAGCCAAGAAGCGAGAGATCCAGAACCCCACCATCTTGTTGGCGTGCACAGGCACAACCAGGGTGTTGGCGAGCGCTGCGTTGGTGGTCTGGCGGGCCGCGAACGCCGCGTACATCATGTGCTCGAGCGTGAAGTTCAAGAGCACGTTGGGCAACGTCACCTTGTTGGCCGCAGAGCGAGTCCGCTGGTTCTCAATGGTGATGACGTGGGGGACCCACGCCGGCGCCGCAAACACCGAGTCCACTACGGCGAGCGCGAGCGACGCCAAGTAGGCCTTCTGCTCGCCTGGCCCACCCAAACCGTCGCACTCTCCACTCTCGGCCCCATCCAACTGCTCGGCCCGAAACTTCGCGCCATGGAGGTGCCCGTACTGCTCGTGGAGGTTGAGGTGGCTCCACTCGCGCACGTCCGCGTGCCCGCCCGCGTACGACACCTTACAGTAGGAGAAGTTCTTCAAGCCCACGTCTACGGACAACACGTTGAGCGGCCCCGGTGGCTGCGACGCGAGCACCCTCTGCGCCACAGCCGCCGCCCGGCTGCAGGCCAGAACACGGGCCGCTTTGGTCGTCCCGCCCGCGTAGCCACAATGAAGGGCCAAGCGCGTGAGGGCGGACACCTTAAGAGAGTTCATGCGTAGAGCGACGCGATCGATTTGCACACAGAAACACACGAACACAAGATTTGCACACAACTATCAATTTGCACACAACTATCAATTTGCACACAAGTACATTTCAACTTGTTCGCTATTTGCACAACTAGCAAGGTGCCCCACAGAGTACGTGACAACGTGGTAGTGGCGGCACCCGCATCCGGCAAAATTTGCGACTCTACGCGTCGCACAGGAACAATAGGGCCCACCCCGCCCTACTGGCACAGGGCAGTGCGCTCGCCTAGGGTTGCGATTCGCACCCACAATAGGGCCTACACACCGGAAGATGGAAAGGGGAATGAGTGTGAGCCTGTGAATGTGGTCGCAGCTGTCGGTGTATGCTCGAGCGTTGTGATATACCTTTCGTGTAGTGGACGATAGTGTTAGCTTGGTGTCTGGGTAGATTGTGGCTGGCCAAGAGTTCTAGCCGAAGATAAGGTGCGAGTGCATGGTGCCTCTGTACAGCACAATCACGAGACGCCACCAGCCCACTTGAACCCCAGCGAAAGGTGGACCACCAAGAGTGACAGGCCGGCAACCTACTAAGGTCAGTCTAGTTGCGCTTTGCCGCCAATGCCGAGGAAGCAGAGGCATGGAGCGCTTTGGGGCCCACCGTCAACCGCGCCATCCTGCACGCACACTGGCACCATTGTCTGGCTCAAGTGGGCAGCCTGACAGGACGCTTTCCGCCCATATAAGACCCGTGCGCGCTCCCTTCCCTCCATCGGCATTCATCTGTTCATTCGCTCACCACCATGCAAATTAAGTCTGTTGTTCTCGCCTTGGCCGCTGTGTCTGTCGTCTCTGCCCACAACGGGTCCAACCACACCAACGGGTCCAACCACTCCAACGCGTCCACCTCTTCCAAGGGCGCCGCTGCGGGCCAGTACATTGGTGCCGGTATTTTCGGTGCTGCTGCCGCTGCTGGTGTCGCCATGTTGTTGTAAGTGCTTATAGAGGATATACACGACTTGCCTATGCTCTGTAGTGCTCCGCGGAGCTTCCTTCTCTATTTCTTGAGCTCTGGTTGCGCTCACATTCCGGGTTCCTGAGGCTGAGCAATGTCATCGGGCTCAGCTTGCACGCGCCACAGTCCGGTACATGTGCCCATTGTCCATTGTTCGAGTCTCAAAATGCCGCACCTATCGTATTCCGACCAAGTGTGAGGTCAATCTGAGGTTGAATTCAATGTGGTTCGTCGAGTAATGTGTGGGGAGAGAAGTGGTTGGAGGACTCTGTGGACCAGAAAATGGCTGCGAAAAGATGGCTCTTGGACCCTGGGTTGCCTGGGCTATGTGCAGACCCAAACTCTAATGGAATCTCGCTTTTGATGAAACGGTATGCTCGACTCTATTTATGGAACTTCAACATCAATGGGGCGCTCACTCTTTAAGGCTCGACTCTTAATCGCTCAACTCTTCGATCGGTCAGCTCTTGTTCGGTCAGCTCTTCGATCGGTCAGCTCTTGTTCGGTCGACTCTTAATGAACTCTCGTTGCTTGTTCCGACTCTATAGACGGCTCTCTAATGGAGCCTGACCTGTTCGTTTCTATTAATGCAGCGGTCCTCGTTCCGACTCTATTAATACAAGTGTGTAAATGAAAGGCCTTACCTATTCCTATTAATGCAACGTTCTACTTGTCTCGCCTCTATTAATGCAGCGACGTAATGCAACGGTCCTTGTCCGGCTACTTGTTCGACGGCCGCGACTTAGGCCCCCAGTTCTTGGTGGGGTTCTCCTGAAACCGCACCATCTTCAACTTGCGCAACTTGCTGATCTTGTCGCTCTGCTCGTTCACGGTGTCGAAGTCCACGCTCACATCCGCACTCACATTTTGTAGAACCTTGAACCCGACCATGCCCGGCGTCAAGTTGGGGTTGGAACCCAAATCGGCCTTGAGCAGCGCAGCCCTTTGCTCAAGCTTGGCTTTCTTGTCCTCGTCGAGCTCGGCGGCTGCCTTGGTCTCTGTCTCCTTCAATAGCTTTTCGTTGCTGCGACGCAACCACGAAACACCAATCTTGAGCACATCCTCCCACGGAGCGGTCGTTTTGACACAGTTCTTCTTGGCGTGCGTGAGTGACACCGCGTGGCCCATATTTCCCACGGCCCTCGTGAAGTCGTCGATCGCCATGGGTGGGGCACGGAAGCAACTGGACAACTGGTTCAAGTTGAAGTAGAACGGCGTGGCGAGCTCGTTCTTGGCCAACGTGAGCATGCCCTTGATGCGGTCTCTGGTGCCGTACACTTCCGGCAGCGCGTTGGCGTTGATGCGGAGAACCTCTTCGATGAAGTCGTGGTCGTGCAACTGGCCGCCCCACATGGGGCCGGCGAGGTGGTACGTTCTTTCGCAGTACGGACACTGGTCGCCCAAATGGCGGGCGATTCTTGGTGTCTGGAACTTCGTGCCCTCCACTCGGCCCAACCGCTGGTCCACCGTGTAGCCGCACCCCACGCAGTGGTAGGCGAGCATCGTCTGCGACGCCAACTTCTTCACCTCCAACGGCCGCGTGGTGACCCTCACGAAGACACGGAAGTAGTAGTCAATGCTCAAGCTCAACACGGGCTCGATGCACTTCTTGTACCGCGCGGCAGCAGATGCAATGGTGCCCAACATCAACCTGAGCCCCGCTTCGTGGTTGGCTTCGGAGCCCATGGCGGTGTTTCCGAAGTTGTTTCCTCCGTAGAGAGAGAAACACTTCTCGGGGTATCCGGTGCCGGCCAACACGCCGGCGTCGGTGCATGTGACCAAGAGTAAGCCGTTATCGCGAACCAGCTGAACGGCGCTGTCGATGAACGGAGCGGCGGTTCCGTAGGGGTCCAAGTCCACGGCGTGGAACTTTTCCGAATCGGCAAGCGAGCCCATGTACTTGATGGCATCGCCCTGGTGGCCCACAACCTTGTTCTGGAGCCCGTTGTACTCTGCGCTTCTGTTGATGGACTTGACCGCCTCGGCCAAAAGATCGTTGGCGACTATTCTGGACGTCTGCGGTACCTCGTGGCCGTACCTGATGGCACGAAGCCCGGTTGCGGACAAGCCTTCGAGGATGCGCACGAAGTCGGGTTCTTGGCCGGGTTTTGCAGTCAGAGCTTCACTCTTGGCTTCCTCGCCCTTCGCTTCTTGGGCATCCTCCGATTCCTTGGCTGCAGCTGCGGCTAGATCGAGTTTTCTTCTCTTTCCACGAAGCTCCCTGGTTCCGTCCTTGGTGTTCTTGTACTGGTTTAGCCATGCAGTGATGGCCATCACCGATAGGTCTCGGTTGAATTGTTGGATGTGGTTGTAGAAGACCTTGTCTTCCTTGGGGGCCAAGATGGTGGCCTTGCCCTCTTTGACAACGGTGAATTCGTTTATATCGATCGACATGCGGGCAGAGAGGTGAAAAGCTCGAACTAGCCTTCTAAGCATAAACGAGAAAAATTCATGGCCTGTGTAGTGCGATGCCATCATGGGACATGTAGTGAACGCAAATGCAACTAGCCCGTACGCAACTAATCTTCGTATCGAGTAGTAATTGCAAGTATCTGAATCAGCCCTTCGCGTTGAAGATCGTTGATGATGCCATCTCTAGCGTGGGGCCAAACAGTATGACACTACGAGTATCGTGGAGTAACGAACCTCGTAGTACGGACCATCGAGCAACAACGATCTGAAGTACGAGAAGAATTGACGATTAACTTTATGTCGTGAGGAAATTTATTGTGGCTTTGGCATATCGTTCCTGATGAGTTGCAACTCTCGATACAGCCTGCATAACTCGCTCCAATCGTAACTTCTCCAGACATGTCCCTCGCCGCCCTAATAGATACAGACGACAGCCTCGAACTGCACTCTTCGGCAGATATCATTTCGGACGACACAGACTTCGACTACTACTCCGAAACAGAGTCCGAGTACGAGCTCACGGCCCAGCAACACTGGGAAGAGAGCTTCAAGCAGGTGACCGAGTTGGTGCACTTTGTGCTCTTCCCCCTCCTTGGCAAGTTTTTGGGCCGAAGAACCGCCCACGTGGCGTGGCGACGGTTCGCAGAGTGGTGGTTCTGACGAGGCATGCATTATATAGTACTTACAAGGTTCTGGAAACCATTAATAACACGAGACTCCACGATCTCCGTGAGTAGAAGGTTGGTGAACGGGTCCACAATGCCGCTCTTGATGCGGTGGATGATTTCCCGCACCAACCGCACGTAGTCCTCCATGTTGTGCACGGGGTCTGCGCCGCCTGAGCCGCCCGAGGCAGACGAGAAGATGGACGAGCTCTCCGAGTACGCCCTGATCGTGGCTAGCTCGCTGACCTCCTCGCCCGAGTACGAGTCCACCAGCTCCTTGAGCCGTGCGAAGATGTTCAAGAGAAGCTTGAACACAATCTTGAGCGTGAAGAGCGCATCCAACCGGATGTTGATCTCCAACTTCTCGATGAGGAGCTGGCGCGAGTTGAGCCGAATGGGTGAGCTGGGCAACGCGCCGCTGCTGCTCCCTTGTGACCCGTTGAACGAGTGGCTGTCGCTTTCGAGGCCCACGCTGCTTCTCGACGCATGCGACGCTCGACTGGGACCGTTGCTCACGGGCGTGCCAATGTCGAAGTTCTTGAGGATGAGCGAGAGGTTGCGCGCGAAGGTGATGAAGTATGGCGCCACGAGGAGCGACTTCTCCGGCTTGTAGCTGTCGGTGAAGGGGTCGACGCCGGGACGCGTGTTCTTGAAGTTCCTTTGCTGGGCGATTTTGGCGTCGTAGGCCGCCTTGTCCACCTCAAACGACTTGATGAGGTTGCCGAACGAGATGGCGAGCTTCAAGAGCCGGTTGACCGCAACCTGCCTGTACTGCTCCCATGTTGTTTCGTTGAGGTTCAAGCTTTTGATGTCGGAATACTTGAGCTTGTACACGTCGAGGAAGTAGATTTTGCTGTCCACGCCGCCCGGGGCAAACGGCACGGTTTCTAGTATGTGTTCTATGAGGGCGATCTCTCGGGCTATGCTTTCGGAGCTCATGGTGTTGTGATATCTGGGGGTTTAGCCGCACAGGGTCTGTGCCGGTCTGGCCTCACATTCAGTTTAGCCGGCCCCACCTCTTCTTACGCTAGGCCCGAATGTACTAGCGAGAAGACCTTGAATAACCTCGCCCGTCTCTTCAGTAAGCCCTTCTCTTGGTAGGCCCAGTCCCTCCCAAATTCTCGGAGCAAGCCCAGTTTCTTCGGAGCATGCCCTCTTCGGGGCAAGTGCTAAAGAAGTTCGTTCGTGATTCCGTACAAAAAGTTGGCCTCGTAGCTCAATTCGTATTTACAAATGGATTACGTTGTCCATAACAATATTTAAAGTTATTTATCGCCCGTGTTGGTCGTCATGTCTCTATGTGAGATCGCGGTGAAAACTGAACTCTGCAGTCTGGAACTTCACCATGCTTGTGCTCCTACTACTGATAGTCACGCTATCATTCCTAGTCGTTGTTGCCCTCTTTGGAGACTCGCCCACATTCAGAAACACCCCTATTCACAGGTTGCACTACGTGCTACTACGAGCAAACAGTCTGCTTTCGGAAAGAGTCACATCCAGTCCTACCATCTACTCTGCCCTCAGGTGGTCCGTGCCATTATTCTATTGTGTGGTGGTGACCACGTGTGTGTCGAAGTTTTTCAAGGATGTCTATCCGCAATTGCTGCTAGGATTGGCGGCGACGCTATACGTGTACTTCACCATTGGACTTGTAGTTGCATCAACCGTACTTGTCACTTTTGCCGATCCCGGCACAGTCAATTTCGGCAACTTGGACGCCAAGTTGGCCCAGTACAAGAACAACGGGCTCATCTTCTTTGGCAAACGTTGCGCTACTTGCAACTTCGAGAAGCCTGCTAGGTCCAAACACTGTTCGGTGTGCAAGAGGTGCATCTCGCTATACGACCACCACTGTATCTGGGTCAACAACTGCATCGGCGAGCGGAACTACTGCTGGTTCGTGGCTTACTTGCTCGCTAATATCAATCTCTTGACTTACGGCGCATACCTTACCTGGAGTTACTTGTCGAACGAGCCGCGTCCTCAGGGCTACTGGAAGCTTATAATAGCTTCAAGGCCAGAAAACAAGACGGCAGGTACTCTCTTAATTCTATGCGTCATCTTTGCGGCAATCACCTCGGCGTTCACTAGCCTTCATATCCGCTACATGTATTTGGGAGTCACGACTAATGAGGCAGACAAATGGGGAGAAATTGAGCACTTGGTGAGGTTGGGTGTGCTCTTTTTTATTCCACAGTTGGGTGTCTATGCGGAACGTGCAACGTTGAAAAGCGACGATGGAACCTATCAAGAAGTTTACATCTCGCTCGACAACGAGGACGTTTTGTTTTCGTCCGACAAGGAAGCAGAGTACACGATAGACAAAGTCACGTCGATGGAAACCGACTTGGACAATATTTACGACAAAGGCTTCTTCAACAACGTGAAGGAGCGACTCTCGCCAAGATACTAGAGGATTCTCATAATAAGTAATATATGCATTAGTCGTCTAAGAGATCCCGAATCCTCGCGGGAACGTCAATTTTTCTCATAATGATGCCGTCCATCTCCTTCAGATCGTCATGCTTCGTGGCATAGTTCTCCCTCACAAAGTTAGCCCGAATGGTCTTTCGGGCATTGTCCTTCGCGGCTAAATCCCGGAGCACCAGCACGAACAAGTCCCGCAGCTCCTCTGGCAATCCGAAGAAACCCTGCTGATGATATTTCACGGCATGTAGATAGAGCCTGAATGTATGGTTCACTTCGGGGCTGGCGAACATCTTGTGCAAGTCCATGTCTTCGTACGACTTCACAAGATGATCACACAATGAAACAACGTTGGGTATTGCTTCGACCTGCTTCTCTCGTACAATATCGCCGCTTTCCACTATAACCGGTAGGTCTTCTTCCGGCGAATACAGCCTCTTCGGCACCTCTTCGCCAGGTTTCGTGTGGCTCTTCACACCGTGCATCTTCTCCTCCACTGCCTTGATAGGGAGCACTCTCGGTACGTCTTGACCATCGTACCCATTGTCCAACTTTGGCGGTTTCTTTTTCCTTTTCTGTCGGATGACTAGTCTATCATATATGTCTAGCTCATCCTGGATGTCCGAGATATCGAGAACTCGTCTTTTTCCCGCCATTCAGTAATAAGAAGCGAATCATTCAGTAGCAAGAAGCGAATCGCACATATGCTAGTTCATTGATCGTGGCAAGTGGTGTACTGAACTCAACTCGATAAGATGAGATACGGCAGTACTGGATACAACTGTATAAGCCGAACCAATGTAAAGTCCAATGCGCGAGTAGTTATTGGCTTCTACAAGAGATACAGTACAATCGAACCAAGCTTACAGCTTGTGACCGATCCTGTCGACGTAAACAATATCTACTTGAGTGACTCGAAATCCGCAGCTTCGATTACCTCAACTCAATGCCTGTGCATCCAGCAGAGAAAACTACTTGCTTATGTACGCAAAGCCCAACCGCAATTGCGAGGAGTCTCGAACATGCAAAAGGGGATGAAGTTGAATGTAAATAAAGTTTAGCCATGGTGTATAGTTGTGATCAGCATCGCTTTCCACATTCGCACAAGATTAGCCGCTGCACGACCGAACGATAGATAATCTTACCACTAACGGGTCTAATCTTTCGAATTACAGCGACGATCCGGTGCGGCTCTTTTTGCCTAGCAACTCGCTTTATAGACTCATTCTAGTCGAAATTTCATTGCAAAGCGCAAACCAGGAAGCAATACCCTTGAACAATTAGGCACATTCCTCACGAAGCATCCCACATATACTTTCTTCCTCCCGCATCTCCCGCTTAATTCATATACAATCGAAGGTATGAACGGTGACCACTGGAAACTGCAATATTCGCAGGATTCCGATGCTGGATCCCTTCATCGGAACGAAAACGAAATGGAGGACCAGATGCACGATGAGCACCCAAGTAATAACATGCGGCACGACCTTACCGGTGATTACAAGATGCACCAAGACTTCTCCTCGAGCAAGAAAGCCGATGATCCAAAGTATATGGACTGGGCCTCGAATATTCTCCTCGATCAGGGCAACGACTTGATAGGAGGTTTTGACTTCTCCGAATCGATTCCAACATCCAACAATAATATCATGCAAAAGATCCAGTACCAGAGTAACGTTCATGACCAAGAGCTCGGCTCTGAACACCTCTTGTCTGCTGGAAAAGACGTAATGCCAGCCAAAACTGCACCAATGAAAATCGAACAACGAACGAAGCAAAGGCGACCATGCGATCACTGCCGACGCCGAAAAACCAAGTGTGTCATTATACCTGGAACTACCAACTGTGCACAGTGCGAGACGAAGTCTCTTACGTGCACATTCTCTCAGCCAACAACGAAGGAGCAAGACGAGAGCGCAAAAAGGGCCAGAAAGTCGGCTCCTTCGCCCACCTACAATGCAACCGGATATGTCGGACCAACGAATGAAATCATACCTCCCAGTGTGGCTATCCGCGATGTGGCCCCAGTTCACGACTACTCGGTGATGAACAATTCTTTGCTCAAAAAGACTCTCTCGCTCCAGTTTCCCCGATCCTCCTTTTATGTCGGGCCCACATCTTACCTCTTCGACAGCAATTTGTTAGAGGTCATAATTGGCGCTCAAAATAAGGATCAATCATCCAACGAGTCTGGCTCTTCGCGAGGGAACGCAGTAAGCAAGATCGAGCAAGTCAATTTGAGCAGCTCCATCTCGCTACGGAAGGTTGGGACGAATACTCAATTCGTATTGAAAGACGACCAGTCCAAGCAGTCCTACCAAAACATGTCCGACGATGTTGACGCAATCGAGAAATTTGTAGCCCCACATGGCCAAATTTTGATTGATCTTTACTTCCGCATTATCCACCCATCATATCCAATTTTGCATAAAAAGGTCTTCTTGGAGAAATACTCCAGAACCCACAGAGAGTTCAGTGCTCCCTTATTAGCTGCTGTTTATGCGCTTGCTATTCAGTGGTGGGACTACGATCCCCAACTCAACAGATTTCCAAAGCCAAATGTCGCTCACATTCTCAAAATAGCCTTGAATAACTATTTGTTGGAGATCTTGAAAAGACCTAAATTGAGTGCGGTCCAAGCGGGATTATTGTTGCTCCAGTGCAAGCATATACTCAGGAAATTCGGTGCATCTGGGACCGGCGGGGTTGAAACTCCAGCAATGCTGGCTTCGGAGTCATTAAACTCATCTTTCAACGATTCTGATTATAACGATTGGGTTCTTTGCTCCCAAGTAGTGGCACTTGCGGAAGAGTTGGGTCTCGGGCTTGACTGTGACGGTTGGAAGTTGCCCAAATGGGAACGAGGGTTAAGGAAGCGACTTGCCTGGGCAGTCTATATGGAAGACAAATGGTTGTCTTTGAAAAATGCCCGGCCCTCCCATATCAACGATATGAATTGGGTCGTTCTGCACTTGGTCGAAGAAGACTTCCCTGAAAAGCATGGCGATGGGGATCTCAAAGAGGGCTCGTCTGACATAACTAACGGCAAGAAAAACTTTATGAACTTGATAAGCCTATCAAGAAATCTCTCCGAGATATTGAACTCGCTTTTTTCCATGCAAGCCATGAAAGAAGTGAACGATATCAACGAGGTATTGAGAATAGCCAAGCCCATTCAATTGAAATTGAGAACTTGGTATCATTCTCTCCCTATTGAGCTACAGATGAACTCAGTTCAGCCCCGCAAGTTGTGTTCGAATGGCTACCTTCAGTTGGCCTACTTTGCAACAGAGTTGACACTCCATCGAAAGATCATTACCATATTGCACCAGCACGATTATGGTAGTATAGCATCTGAATTGGTAAATGTGTGCAGAACTGCAGCGAAGACTAGACTTTTAGCTTCCATTGATTTTGTGAAAGACTTGAAACCGGAACACATTCATTCCTTCTGGCACTCTTCAGCAACTTCCAATTTTACTTTGATAGGTACTTTTGCGGCCCTACTATTCATCTCTTCCCCTGACAAGCAGGAAGCTGATTATTTCAAGGAGCAGATCTTCAATTACAGGTGGATATTGAAAATCTCTTCCAAGGGCTTCGTACAAGTTGGAGACGCCCTTCAAAAGTTGGATTTGGTTTTGAACCACATCCCAGGTCTTCTCAACGAGAGTGCGGATCAACCAATGGTGGTGCCCAACGTGCCCACAATCGATTACAACAAGTTTTACCAGCAGCAGCAACAACTGCAACAACCACAACAATCTCTTTCACAGCAACTGAAGACACATTCTGAGCAGGGTGCGCAACCATCAATTCAGAGATACAACACAGCGGCGCAGAACTCCCAATTTATGGGCATGGATAACCGGAGTCCAGGTACTTACGGTGTAAATGGGAAGATGAAGGAAATGAGCCGACCCGGTTCCAGCCAGCAGTATCGCATGCAGCCTGTCAATTCACCTCTCGATTCGTCGCAAGGGTCGCAAACTCCGCTTTATTTCGCGCAACAAAGCACTGGAGGAAGTTCTAGAGCCAGTCATATTGGAATGAACTCACCGCAATCATCTCAGGGTCTCTCTCCGAAGGAATTGACTCGTCAACAGAAGTCTGGGTTGAGCAATACCACTCCTCAAGGAGGAAGGAGGCCAAGCACAACAAGCCACCACTCGGAATCTTTGACGAATCCCGACAACCATTCTTCTAAAGGGAACAGTCCTGTATTGATGCGGTCTCCGCTTGCGCACCAGCAGACTATCAACAGCGGAAACGACGAAGGGTAGCGACTTCAATGAGGCCACCCAACATGTCGTTAAGTAATCCACACTTTTATGTGTATTTGTATTTTACATACTATGTCATTCTTTATTGAGGACTTGTATTTAGTCAAATGGCGTAAGGTATGCCTCGGCGATAACTCTGGCCCTAGCGTTCAAAAACAACTTCATCTCACTAATTTCCTTGTCCACCTCTTCCATAAACTCTATGATGAAATCAACCAATTTGTCCTTCAACATCTGTTCCGTATGGAAATTCGTGATCAAGAACGAGATATCGTACCCCTTTACTGGCACTCTTCTTAAGATGAAAAAGTTCTCCGCTCTTTGGGTCAAGAAACGGGTAAACTGATGGACAAGGATCTGCTCAATCTCATCAGCCTGCTTGATTTTGATCGAAACTCGTACGGAATTGATGGAAGGCTCAATGAAGATCTTCTCGTTTTCGTTTCTGGCAATTGTAACTGGGTTCAAAAGAAGCTCCGGATTGTGCGAGTTGTCAACTTCTATCTCTGGTCTGTTGTGTCTTTCAACCAATTGTGACGAGAAATCCTCCAAACAGATAGCCGCCGTCAAGGACGTTCTTACTGCCGTCAAGTAAGGCTTCAACGATTGGGACTGGCGTTGTTAGTAAGGCAATCGAAAAACAAACTGTGACCTCGCAGCTAATTCAAAAGAAATCTTGAATTCGCTCTTTCAACATCGCTAGCTGTACGTACCATCTAGTGTGAATCTGTGAGTGGAGAAGCTCGCGGATATGAGTTGAAGTAAGTTGTGCACGTAAATGTGGCACCTATCTTGGCTGTGCGAATACTTCTTTTACTATGTAACGAAAGATACATAATTCGCCAAGATGGGATGTGTGTTATTGAGGCAAAAGTGATATAAAAGATCAGTAGTTCATTAAAATAGGCTTCTTCTCTTGGTCAGGCTTCGCCCTTTTGGCCTCTTTGTAAGTTGAATCTGGAGCAGAACGCTTCTTCGTCAACTGAGTGGTAATGAGACCAGGAAGCTTTTGAACGCATGTAGTCAATGCCTTTTTGAGCTGATCCACCTGTGCATTTTCATCCTCGATATGCAAACTGATTGCTTTATATAGGTCAGCAAAAGCGTGAGAATCCTTCAACTTGTCCTTCCAAACACCAGCGTCAATTTCCAGCCGCACCAATGTCGCCTCGGAATTGACTAGTTTAATTATCACGTCTGAGTGAATCTCTTCATCTGAATTCTCACCAGGCTGCTGTACTCTCAATAGGCCTTGACTTATCGTACTGTAATTACGCGATATCCAGCTCGCCAAGCCGATAACAAGCCCATTCAACTGTTTCTCGAATGCCGCTTGAGCCTTCTGTTTTTGGAGGAGGTGCTCATTTTTCAACGTATCATAGTAGATTCTGATTTCTTTACTTCCCTCAGCAGAAGAGAAATCAAAGTTTTCAAGCCTTGTGTCCTTGATCCGTTGAAGCGTGGAGACGAAGTCGTCATAGCTCGCCATAATCGCATCGTATCGGATTTTTTCTTCGGCCTGAGAAATGTAGTCAACAATACTGTGCTCGAGTAGATCTTTCTTCACTTTCTGCAACTGCTTCTTTTCGTCAACGATGTCCCAGAAGAGCTCAAGAGGACCCGAGCCATTGCGTCCACAGATTTCGATGAAGGCATCTTCATCTTCTAGTTCCGCTAGTAGGTCTTTGAACAAGGTGTTGGCGTTAATCTCGAACTTCTTCAATAGATTCTTGAACCCTGTTCTTGCTTTCCTGTCTGACCTGTAGTTGAGCTTTTCATATTTCGAAATTTCCAGCGAAAGCTGACTAATTAGACCGGGGTGAATCTTGTCCATGTAAAGCTGAAGAATATCTAGCTTCGATAGAACTTGAAAATGCTTGTTAGCTTTGAATCTTGGATCAACCATCAATTTTTCGTAGAGCTCCTCCCAAGTTCTTGACTTCGTTTTGTCTGACGAGGTTATTTGTGCAAGATATAGTTCAAGCTCCTTTAATGCAATTCCTTTCTCTTCTTGCAGCTTGGTTATCGCTTTGGCTTGGAGATCGCTCACAAACTTGCCGTAGAGTTCGCCCAACTTAGCGTCCGAAAGGATGGAATTTTTGAAAATAGGGTCATCGTCTTCGATAAGCATTTTCTTCACGGAGGACCACCTGGTCGTTGCTCGTATCTTGCCGGCAGCCATGTACTTCCTCAACATTGCGTCGAAATTCTTCTTGAACACTTCAATCACCTCAGTCTTGTTTGACGATTCTTTCTCTAGTTTTTTGACGAGGTACTCGTCAAACAACGCCCTTCTTTGAATGGCATCTTCAATGGCCCAGTACACTGGATCAGCGATGAATGTCTGAATCACCTTCTCGAAAGACCAAGTTGCATCCACATTGTTCTCCTCTAGAGTCTTGAAAAACGCTTCCCGTGCTTGTTCCTTGTCCTTCGACGCAGAATCCATCAATCGGCTCGTTTCCATGGGTTCCTCGGCGAGTGCCAAGTCTCGTTCGGAGACTCTTTCTGGAACGGTCTCTTCTACCACCGTAGTCTGCACTTCTGGTTCTTCCACTTCGGTCCCTCCATCTGCTTGCATCTCGCTTGGTTTATCCCAAGTCGTTTCACCGGTGGCAGCATTGTAGTAGTACTCTTTCCCGTCTTCTGTCTTGTAAGCCTTCCACAGTTCCCCTGCAGCATCTGGATTCTCCCAACTGGTTTCTTGGGTTTCGGTATTGTAGTAGTAAACTCGTCCTTGGTCGTCCTTCACCTCCTGCCAACTGCTCATGGTACGTTCTGGTTAAGTCGCGATGAGAATTCGCATGTATGTGCGCATCTCGCGTGTCAATTGTGGAAGGCACAGACGGTGCGCACAAACAAATCGAGCACATGGATAACTATAGAAGCCAATGCTCGACATATCCTACCAGGAAGATCACTCTGTAGGGCACCCTCTAATCCATAATACAATATTCTTTTTCCCCAAAAAAAACATATAAGGCAACTTGTCCGAGCGGTTAAGGAGAAAGACTTGAAATCTTTTGGGTTCTGCCCTCGCAGGTTCGAATCCTGCAGTTGTCGTCATTTTCTTTTTTGCACCCATCCATAATCCTGGAATGAAAACAGTCTACTCTCCAAACGACTTGAAGCTTCTCCGGCATGAATGCCAGGTAGATTCCTCGTTCATCCCCTCCTTTCTCCGCCAATGCCCCTGCGGCAAGTGGGCAAACCACCCGCAACCATCAGTAGAACACTCCAACACTCGCAACGCTACCCAAGGGTTTCATGAAAGCGCCCTCAAAATGCAAGAGCTACCACCGGGAAGCGTGATTGTTGAGATAAAGCCTGGTATGGATGTTCCCGAGATCGCTATTCCTGTGACTCTCTTCGGCGCTCAACCGCACACGTCTGGTAAAGCTAGAAGGAAGCCTAGCGAAGCTACACTCTACACGCATGTGCCAAGCAACGAGATGAATAATCGTGACTTCAATGCATACACTGGGTCCAAGTTCAGGTATGCGCCGTTGTTCGAGGCTTACATGAATAAGAATCCGATTTTGGATCATGAAACTCCACTTCCGCTGGAAAACCTGGCGGATTCCAACCAACTAGACTCTGCCGAAGCAGCGACAGAAAGCTCCAGTGATAGTTGCAGCATACAAATTCGTCTTCACGACGAAGACTGTTCTTAAAATAGGTAGGACAGTGTTTAGGCCAAAATGCTCATCGCACCCTCTCCTGTATTAAACATATCACTTGCATCAACTACTCAATCAATGTCAACATCTGAATGGCATTATCTTCACCTTGAGCTGTATGTTCCACCCCTCCTTTCCCAAGCTTGGTGCTAACGTCTAGAACCCCGGATCCATCGCTCAAAACTTCCAACCCAGATCTCTACAATGCACTTGTAGTTGATTTGCTCACATGGCGGGCTATGATTACCCACAGTCTTTCAGACCTCTACGGCATTTTGGGAGAAGCAAGGCATTTTGACATTCTCATTCTGCAGAAGTCGCTGCCTGCTCTCGACACCGTCATCCGAATCCAATCACCAGACACCTCGATCTTCCTCACTAGTCTATCGAACTACTCTTGCAGTCTAGATAGCTATTTGGGCCTGAAGTATCCTTTTGGGCTGTACGTGAGGGTTGTCAATCATCTGCCCTTTCTAGGGGCCCTTGCAGATCGAAGGTTGGTGGTTCAACCAGAGCCTGACCATGCATAGAGTATTGTTCATAGAGTAATGCAATTATCATCAATACAACGTCTTCCGGAAGGATACCGTAATCTATTTAACGGCCAAGTTGGCAGCAGCCATTATCACACCAAGGCTGGCGAATCTGACCTGCAGGTGCGCACAACCTCCTACGTGGAGTCGATACCGGAGTTGCGTAAAGCGGATCTTTGACACCACAGCATTTCCTATAAACAATTCCTTCTTTGACTGCGATTTGTATTCCTTTTTGGCTACTTCTGACATCAGTGCATTGAGTTTAATAATTGGCCATCATGAGGGCAGCTTCCTCCATGTGGGGAATCTCGGTGTGGGCAACAGCTGTCATACTATTGCTATCACATTATGTTAGTGCTGATGACAATTTCTCCCCGTCAGTGAAGTCTACGAAACCAGAAAGTTCCATCAAATTCCTATCTTATTTCGATGACTCGAGCAATGTAATTGCTTTGCATGAAAAGTCGGCCATCTTTTCGACCGACGACGGTGTAACTTGGAACACGATAAAAGAATTTGATGACCAGAAGGTCTCAAACGTTATATTTGACCCTTATGTGAAGACCAGGGCGTTTGCTTTCTCGAGAAAAGGAACCCATTTTGTCACCGAAGACAAAGGCAAATCGTGGAGAAAGTTCGAAACGAAGGACAAGAGTCTCGGTAGCTCCTACGAGTGGAAATACCCGTCAGTCTCATTCAATGTGGCTGACCAGAACTTAATCCTTTTGGATTATCAAGTTTGCCACACAATTTTCTCGTCAAAATGCTCTAGCAGTCATTTCTACACAAAGGACGGGTTCAAGACAAACCCCAAAATATTACTTTCTGATGCTTCAACCTGCAAGTTTGCAAGATCTAATCCTGACTTTGATTCATCTGTCAAGGCGGAAACAATTGTGTGTTCGAAAGAAAAGACAAACTCCTTTGGTCACGTTCTCGAATCGAGCGTGTTGAAGAGTACCGACTTTTTCAAAACCCTGCAAAAGATTGAACATCCCAGATTTGGTAATGGCAGAATCATTGACCTCAGAGTTGACTCGGCCTTTTTACTTGTGGTGGTTCAAAAGGATAAGTACAATCAAAAGTCAGAGGTTTCGTTGGTGGTATCCAAAGACGCTCAGACATTTGAGGAATCAAATCTCGACTTTGAGGTGAATTATGGAGCCCTAATCTTTTTAGATTCCAACCCCCTGTCTCTCTTCTTGTCGGTTGCCAAAGGCATAGGACGTGGCTCGAGGGGCGAGGCAACAATATACTCTTCGGACTCGACTGGCTTGAGGTTCAAGGAATTGCTAGACGGTGTTATGGTTGGAGCAACAACAAAAGTGGAAAACGTCGACGGCGTGTGGTATGCTAATGTTCTAAGTAAGGAGCTGCAATCTGGGTTCGACTCCTTTTTTGATGGATTATACCATCAGCGCAAGTCATCCTCCAAGATCTCCATTGACGATGGCAAGACTTGGGATCCTTTAACGATCATCGACGATGAAGATTGCAAAATTGAAAAAGGCTGCTCACTTCACGTGTCGTACATGGCATCGATTGAGTCCAATGGTAAGCTTGTGACAGGTCCTACTCCGAACATCCTTCTTGCATATGGCAACAAAGGTAAGGAGAGTGGTTCTGTAACAGATATGGGTACTTACGTGTCCAGAGATGGTGGTATCAGTTGGAAATTTGCTTTTGATGGACCAGCTGTCTTCAACTTCGGTGATCAAGGAAACATCATTGTCGCTGTCGGCTTCGAAAAAGCAAAGTCTAATGGTTACGAAACTTACGGCCCAACGGACACATTAAAGTATTCCTTGGACCAGGGTAAACTGTGGCAGTCATACAAGCTCGACGTTCCCTTATACCCACTTCAGGTAATTACGACACTCGATGGAACTAGTACGAAATTCGTGGTCTCGGGTTTCACTGATGAAATAACCGACGAACTTTTGTACGCCGTTGATTTCAAGGATGCTTTTGGAGGAAAGGTTTGCGGCGATGATGATTTTGAGACTGTGCTTGCTCGTGAAGTGCCAGAACACAAGGAACCCATTTGTGTTTATGGCCACAAAGAGGGATTCTCTCGCAGAAAGCAAGACTCCAAGTGCCTTGTCAACAAAGTCTTCGAAGACGTCAAAGTTATTGACGTTCCTTGTGAGTGTTCCGATTTGGATTTCGAGTGCTCACCTTACTTCAAGCTTTCGGATAAGGGAGCTTGTGTTCCCGACTATTCGAAAATCAAAGAATACTGTGATTCTTCGAAGAGTAAAACCGTCAAGCTTCCACACAACCAACTCATTTCCGGTAATCAATGCAAATATCTGAAGACTTCAGAGTCAGATTTTGTTGCTGAAAGTGAGTTCAAATGCAATGAGCTTGAGGAAGGCGACAGTGACACACAACAGATTATCTCGCAACTATCAGAAATTGAAGGAGCAATCAGTCAGTATTCCTACGTCTCGACGAATGAGAATTTGGCTGACAATATCTTGCTAATGACAACAGAGCAAGTCGCATACGCATCTAATGACGGTGGAAAAACCTTCGTTAGAGTTCCAATTTCTGAAAAACTCTCCTATTTTATCATCGGCGATGTACCAGGGACAGTGGCTCTTGTTTCCAGCTCTTCGCTCTATCTTTCAGATGATGGTGCTAATACGTTCATCAAAATTGATGTGCCAGCGCTGCCTGCTGTATTCATTCGTCCCGTTTCGTTCGATCCACAGGATCCCAAGAAGTTTATATTCTTCTCTGGTGACCAGTGTGGCAGATCTCACATGGCCGGGTGCACTTCTTATTATACGAAAGATGGTGGAGAAAGTTTTACCAAATTGCTTGACAATGCCGTTAAGTGCAACTATGTATCCAAATCATTCGAATTGAAAGAGGATTTGATATATTGTTCCACCTCAGATGGCAATCTGATGAAGTTGGAATCGATTCTTGACTACAGTGGGGGCAGCAAGGTGCTTTTCGATAATATTCTTGACTACGCCGTGAAACCAAATTTCGTACTTGTTGCTACTCTCACTGAAGACAAGAAAGAATTGAGGGCCAAAGTTACTGCAGATGGCGAAACATTTGCGGCTGCAGAGTTCCCAAATGACTTCAAGGTTGAGGCACAAACGGCGTACACAATATTGGAATCTGGTTCTCACTCGATCTTTATGCATGTCACCACGGATAAACTGGAAAATCACGAGCGTGGTGCGCTTCTCAAGTCAAACTCGAATGGCACGTCATACGTCTTGTCCTTGAATGAAGTGAACCGAAATACCCAGGGCTATGTTGACTATGACAGAATTGAAACGATCGAAGGAGTTTTGATTGCTAATACGGTGAACAATCCTTCAAGCAGCGAACCCAAGAAACTCAAAACACAGATTTCTTTTAATGACGGAAGTCAATGGTCTTATTTGGTCCCCCCTGCTATTGATTCCGAGGGAAAGAAATACAAGTGTGGCGGTAGCTCCCTAGCAAAGTGCTCCCTCAACTTGCATGGCTTCACCGAGAGACCAGATTTCAGAGACACATTTTCATCGTCATCAGCAGTTGGAGTGCTAATTGGCGTTGGAAATGTGGGTGAGACATTGACCTCATACCATGAGGCCGCAACTTTCTTGTCAACTGATGGTGGACTCACGTGGAAAGAAATCAGGAAGGGAGTTTATATGTGGGAATATGGAGACAGAGGAACAATTTTGGTGTTAGTGAAGGCGGTTGAGCAAACGAATGAAATCTTGTATTCGGTTGATGATGGAGCTTCGTGGAAAGCGTTCAAATTCGCTGATGAAGCAGTGAGAATACTCGATCTTGCGACAGTTCCAACTGACACTGCACGGAAATTCATTTTTTTTGCCGCCAAGGAGAACGACAAAGGACACACATTGGTCTACTCTGTCGATTTCTCTCATTACTATTCTAGGCAGTGTCAGATTGATTTAGACAATCCATTGAAAGATGACTTTGAGTACTGGACCCCAAGGCACCCAGAATCATCTGACAATTGCTTGTTTGGTCACGAGACAAAGTACTTGCGTCGTGCCGAAGGACACGATGATTGTTTCATTGGTGCTGCGCCTTTGGTGGAGGGTATGAAGGTTGTCAAAAATTGTACATGCACGCGTAGAGACTACGAGTGTGACTACAATTATTACAGAGACGCTGATGGAACTTGCAAGCTTGTCAAAGGGTTGTCCCCTCAAGACCGCAAGGAGCAGATGTGCAAAACGACCGACTCTTTCCAATATTTTATTCCCACTGGGTACAGAAAAATCCCGTTATCTACCTGTGTTGGTGGGAAGCAATTCGACTCGTGGAACGCGCAGCCTTGTCCTGGCCGCGAGAAAGAATTTGATGAGTTCTACGGCAGAGCCGTTGGTAAGAAATGGATTTTCGTTGTTCTTATTCCGCTTGCAGTGTTCCTAGGGGCTACGTGGTTCGTGTACGAAAGAGGCATTAGACGCAACGGTGGGTTCCAGAGATTTGGTCAGATCAGATTAGACGAAGATGATGATTTCCAACCGATAGAGGACAACACGGTTGATGTGGTGGTTAATCGCATCGTTCGCGGAGGAATCATCGTAGTTGCTGGTGCAGTTGCTGTATTCAAAACTGCGAGAAAGATCGATAGAGCGATGTTTGAACGATTGACTTCAGGTTTGTTCGGTCGCCGCCCGGGACAAAGAAGTTATGTGCGCGTCCCTGACGATGACGATGAACTTTTCGGAAATTTCGATGAGAACTATGAAGATGAGCTCAATGGAGGTGCTGACATCAATTTTGATGTGGACGACGAGCTTGAGGGATACGACGACTTTATTGACAGTGCTCCAGTCGATTCGGATGCGAGACTTTTCGAAATAGATGATGATGACCGTACCCAATCACAAGGTACACCGGCCGCCTCATCGCAAAGCCCTTGAAGAAAATACGAAGTAAAATTAGCTTAAATTAAAAGATAAAATGTGGTTCGAGAATCTGAAAGAGAAGGAGGCAAACTTCGCAACCAAATGAAAAGATTACAGTAGGCGGTACAATCGGCAAAAAATGACACGGACAGGAATCGAACCTGCAACCCTTTGATTTGGAATCAAAAGCTCTGCCATTGAGCCACCGCATCAGTTTCTGAAAAAAATCTCTTAGGTTGCTTAACTCTAAGAAAGCATAGTATTGTGTTTCATATGCGCAAAATCACCCCTCTATTAGCAGAATAGAAATCTTTACGACACTTCATCTACTTGATTACCCTTAGGGCTAATTGGTCTGATGATAGCTGCAATAGAATCGCTATATTAACTGCGGCGCTAGCCGGCGAGTTTGGGGCTTTGTCTCCGGATCGAGGATGGATTCGTTTTGGCGATTGTAGAGTTTCTCGATTCTTCTCTGAAGTGGTTTGCGGAAGTTGGTCAGCTACAGCGTTATTAATAATTATGTCTAGTCGTAATTGTCCCGTTTTTATTATGATTATACATTCCAAGTTGGGTCACAGGGTCAGTAATTTCTTTGCATATCCATCTCATGGAATAATTCTTCTGGGTTGACCACGTTCATCATCTCATCTTCATGAATTCTTTGATTCATGTCATTGCCTTTTCGAGAGTCCTTGAATAGAACAAACATCGGAATTAGGTACAAAAGACCTAATAATGCAGTGGATCCTAACGCGCATGCCAAAGATATGCCCACAATTTGACCGGTCGAAAGCTTCTTTTTAGAGTCACTGACATCGCTCGATGACTGGAATCTGTACACATCCTCGAATAGCAAAGAGTTGACGAGTCCCATGGATGAATTTTGCAGAGCAAAAATGTATGGAATCCAGGAAGCCCCATCATAAATCGCCACATTCACCATGCCATAATCCGTGAGATTGAAGAGTCCCGCCAAAAGTAGCGCTTTGTCATTGTCGAAATAAGTCTGTTTCGTGTTTGCGGAGTTCTCGTTGGACAAGTCAACTAGTTTTAGGTCAACAAAGACTGTGTTTTCGTCAAAGACAAACAGGTCATCTATTCTCGACCATTTGTTTCCATCAAATCCAACCACGAAGTCTAATCCAAAAGCACACATCCTGCCATTAAGTTTAGAGTCGGAATCCTCGTTTATGATATAGCTCTCAACGTGGGAATCGGAAATTCCAATACTGTTCAACGATGTACCTGCAGATTCAAATGTTTCCTTTGAAAAGTCATACACCACGAAGTCCTCAGAATCTCCATTTAACGTCAAGTTACCACTAATCAAAATGGTACTAGAACTGAGGAATTTGGCATTCGAGATGTCGCCGGAGATCGAGGCTGACAGCGACCCAGCCAGAGGATTGATCCACCTTGTATTGGCAACATCATAAATGCAAACTCCGCCACAATCCAACGAGCCAGCGTTGTCAAAGTGGCCGCCCACGAGAAGCTTGTGATCAGTATCATAGTACGCGAAAGACGTGATCCTCACTGGGGAATTGTCGTTCGTGGAAAGATCAGGCGGCTGGACAGACGAAAACGATCCGTTTGCCAAACTGTAGACAACGAGACCCGTCACATTTGAAGAATGAATTTCAACTGAACTATTGGTTCCAATGAACAAATACTCCTCTTGAGTATCGACATACAATCCTGTCACAGCGGAATCATCACCCCAAACGGCATCATCCGCTAACGAAGCACCAATATTGTTCTTGAGGACTGCAACGTTCTGGATGGACAGATTGGCAGTGAACATGCCTCCCAAAACGCTGAATGAGGAGTTCACGTAATAAGATGTCAAAATCGAACCTTCCGTGACATTCAAGTTGAGAGATACAAACTCGGTATTGTTCGTAAAGAATGCCTCATTTTCGCCGTTGTAGGTCATGTAGCCAAATGAAGATCCTCCAATAATTTGCTGATTTCTGTTTTCAAGATTCAAACTGGCAGATACGTCAAGATTATTCGAGCTAGATAGCCACTCGAAGTTGGTGTTATCCCACACTTGGTAGCTCCCTGACAGGGTGGAAAAAATGTAGTATGATACGTCTTCTAAGTCAAGAGACGCAAACTGGCTAAAATTAGCATCAATGTAGGAGTTTCCGAAGGAGTACCATGCATCATCAACGCTTAAAGCAAAGTTATTTACCGTGGAAGTGGACTCGTTGTTGTTTGCCAAGTTGTGAAGCGTTGTTGAATTGTCGGTTCCAGAGAACGCACCCATATAGATGTAGCCACCATTGACACCGACGATATTAAGAATACTGTCGTTGAAAGTGACTCCAAGATAAGTTTGCTCGTCTCTTTTCTTAATGCTTCTAGTCGAAATATTGGCGATAGTCTCATTGTAAGTCTCGCTATAGCCGTCAACAGTGAGCGAAATCAAGTTACTGTTCAGCAAGGTGATATTCTCTGAGGCGAAGTCGCCTAAAAGAAGAAGTTTTGTACTGTCAGTTCCGTTCTGTAATATAAGTTGGCTCAAGGTCGAATCTTCGGAAAGATTGCCGCTCAACAAGTTTATCGTAGAGTTACCGACAAAGGTGTTTGTATCCAATATGATGGTCTCGTTGTCAGAATCGGAGTAAACCAAGTCTGGGCTGAAATTTGAGAAGTTCGCGAGTGAGTACTCGAACAACCCGTTCAAAGACATCGTTTGGATTTCGTATGCTGCGCTAGTGGAATTGTCGGTCGAGTTTGTGGAGTTCAGTGAGTAGTAAGTGTCCAAGGAGACTATGTTCGCAAGCACCTTGTCGACAACTACCCAAGATTCATTCGCAGTCAGGTCGATGAGAGAGTCAAACTCAATGACGATCCTATTCCTGCTTTCTTCCGTTGATGACCCTTCTAAATGGCCATAATAGAGGTAGTCAAATTTATCGTCGAGGTTGTTTTGATAAATTAGCTCGCTTGCAAGCAACTGGTCCGAAGTGTCTATGAGTGAGACATTAACAATGGATCTGTAGCCACATGAGTCGTCCGCAGTACACCCTGGAGTGTAAAATAAAAGAGAGTAATATCCAGCGTAGGAGATGTTCGGATAGAGCGTGATGGACGATGATGAGTCATTAGTGGCGACAGACACAATGTAGTCCGTGTCAGTTAAGGTTGTGTCCAACGTAGCAACAGACACCCAATCACCACTGTTTATGACGGCTTCATTGGTTTGTTGATTAGACTCGTCTCCACAATTCGACTCATTCAAAGTGTCATTGCCGTAAACTCTGATGGAATTCGTGTATAGTTCGAAGCCTGCGATTTCGCCTTTAGAACCATACCACGAGGTCACAGTGATGCCGATTTTGTCAATTGCAACGTTGTCAACCAATGCAAACTCCTGGTAGTTGCTACCATAACCCAAACTTTTGGATTTAGTGGAGGAGTCATAGTAGATGGAGTATGAGCCGGATTCATCCACATATATTGTGTCGTCATCGGATAAAGACTCACGTTCTTCGCTGTTGCTATCAGTCAAATCCTTCAAGCTTGAGCCGAGTAGCAAGGGGCATGATGCGTCGCAGTGTGTCAACTCGTTCGTTTCCGGGTTAACATATGTCAAGTTCATGATACCATTGTTTGGGTATGTGTAGATTCTGAATGTCTCGACGCCATCGGAGCTATCTTCAGGAACATAGATTCTGACTTTGGTTGGTGCGATACCTTTCTCTCCCGCGGGCAACTCGGCCGCCCACTGACCCCCACTGTTGTCTTGCAATGACCAGACAACGTCTTGGGAGGGACATATTATGGAAGAGTCGTCGTTCCCGCTCGCACCATTGACGTTGGAGAACACGGCGTTTTTCAACGACACCACCTGTTCGGCCGCGATGAGCGAGGTGTTTGTGGAGTTGGTGGAGTTGGTGGAGTTGGACATGAACGAAATGTTATGCATGAGGAGCTGTTCGAGGCCCAACGTGTCGAACAGTCCACCGTAAATAATGGAGCCTTCGTCATCGCTCAGAGAGTATTTGATGATGGAGTTGACGGTGGAGTTTTCGCCGAAGCCCATGAAAGGCAACGACAGTAGCGTCTTCGAGGTGATGTTGTACACGGCGGCGCCGTTGGTGTTGTTGAAGACGAAGTCACCGCCCAAGTAAATTAGGTCTCCGTCCACTAATGTCGCCTTGACTTCGCCCAGAAGCGAGTCCTCTCTTTTGGACGACAGACCAAACAATGCGGTGACGTCGCCCGAGGAGACGTTGTATATAATGGGCGACTGGTAGTCGTTGCCGTTGAAGGTGGTGAATGTGCCGGCAACAAGAACAGTGTCGTCGGATAGCTGGGTCAACTGGGTGACCGTGCCGCTCTCTATGGTGGCTATTCTGGCGTCCGTATTGGACAGAATGTTGCGGAGGAATAAATACTGGTTGTCGTCTTCCGTGAGGGCCAAGAACTCCGAATCATTGGCGTAATTATAGAACGACAAGCCGTCAAACTCGCCCAACACGGCGATCTGGCCGCCTAGCAGGTCGAAGTCGATGCCGGGGTGTGCGATGGAGTCTAGCGCCAAGGCGCCTTTGAGGAGAGGCAATAGTAGGAGGAGCCTTAGTAGACGTATGAGGGCCATCATTGGATCAGGGCGGGAGCGAATCGGGGTGACGCGTCGGTGGGGTGAATGCGAGCGAGGAAGAGTGAATGCAAGCGAGGAAGAGCCGGGGCCAAACGAAGTGAAGGAGAGCGAAAGTTGTGGATGCGAGGCCGCGGATTTTGTTGGCGTCCGCCAGAAAAGTTATCAGGCCTGATTTTGTTTATTTTCCGCAGAGAGCAGTTGGGAAATGCACATAGTGCCCTGTAACAAAAGGCTACTGGCGATACATGTAGGATAAGGCACAGAGGTGCACCATAGTCCTGGGTCCAGGGCGAAAGCGATCTCCGAGGCGCTGGCCTCAGCGGTTGCTGAGGTGTGCTTCTCGGCCGGTTTACTGGTGGGCTTCGCTCGAGGCGCTTTTTTCGGTTAGCCTGTTCGCGGGGTTCAAACTAGACGGTGATGGCTTGGTGCGCCTTTGGGCGAAAAGGTAAACACACTACTGGCGGCCTGTACCACCGCTAAAAGGAGCTACACGGGAAACGGGCCGGCCAGACCAACGGTTTTACGTAGAAGCAATACCTCGGAAAATTGGTGTTGAGTTTGGTCAATTTTGCTGGTCAGTTCTGCTGTGCACTTTGCTGTTGCAGTTTGCTGTGGGTGTTGGTGTAGTACGAGCATCTGGTGACCCTGCCTCACTTTTCGATGGGGCGAGGCGGGACATGAAGGGAGATCCTAACAATAGCAACCGACCGTAGTGTTGCGGAGCCACACATCCCACTACGGACTTGTATGACCCCTGCGTTTTGGCACGGACGGCGGTGTCTGTGATTTTTTAGACTTCCTTTCACGTTTGCGTTCTTCCTTCCTTGAGCATGCGTGCACAAAAATCGCAAACAATGTAGTGGATTCTCGCAAACTCAGTAGGCAACAAAGCCATCGCCATAATAGCAATTGTGCCCGAGCGAGGCGTGAACATCCTAGCGATCAAAGCGATCGTATTCCGTTCACATGAGGCTGGCCTACGAGCCGTAAGTTGGGTGGCTTGGTCGGATCAGGCTGCAAACGTCGCAGTATCTGTACACATGCCAAAGCTTATCGCACCGGGGATCACAGCACGGTTACCTCATAAAAGCCGCCAAATACGGTGCGGGGCAGAGCAATTTCCTATTTATGTCACGTAGCCTCGCCTAATTTACCTGATCTGGCTCAGGGTCCCTACCTAGAACGGTAGACTGGGCTGGCACGTAGTCCCCTCAGTCCCCACAGTCCGACCAGTCCGACCCCACAGTCCGAAGTCCGAGTCCGCTCTTCAGTGCTCCTTCGCACTTCTCTGTCTGTACGATGCTAACGGCTTTCGTATAGTGCGTTGTAGTGTACGCTATAGTGAATGTAGTGGACTCTTCGTGTAGGCTTCTCCACAGTCGCACTACAAACTTCTCCTACAGTATGTCGCCCTCTGGCGTGGACCCGTCCGCCATCCGACAGCTCTTGCTCCAGCATATGTTTCTGCCGCTAGTGTCGGTCCAGTCTACGCACAACGCCGATGTCTTGTTCCAGCGAGAGTGCGGCAACTCGCTGCTTTCGGTGCTCCAGGTGTTCAAGCCGTACGCCAACAACGCCAAGTACGGCGTGCCGAACCAGGCGTTCCGCATCACCAACACCCAGCTCATCTCCCGCACATACGGCCTGTTCCCCGTGCGGTTCGAGCCGTCCATGCCCGAGCTCTTGACGGTGCACAACCTGGCGGACGACAAGCTCAAGGCCCTCTTCAGCATATCCTCGCTCGAGCAGCTCATGGGCAAGCTCTCTCGAGATCAGCCGCACGACCCGGCCCGTGCGGACGAGCTGTTGTACTTCAACATGTTCCGCAAGGTGATCACGTCCAACCGCGTGATTCTGTTCGACACCCTCAACCACCCGGTGGCCCAGGTGTTCGTCATTGACTTCGAGAAGGACTCCATCGAGACCGTGCGGCAGCTCGTGGTGGAGTTCCGCAACTTTGCATTCCCCAAATATTTCCAGTTGACAGACCTCTTGATCCATGTCTTTATTGCATACGACTCTCAGCTGGTGAACGAGGCCGACTTGGCCAAGTTCCAGGCCGCGCTCCGCAACCAGCTCTCCATAGTCAACACCGCCGTCCCTTTGAACCAGTATACCCTGAACGAAAAGGACACTGTCAAATTGTCCAAACTCGAAAACATGACCATCGACGAAGAGGTCCAATTCCAGTCATTTCTGCAGTCCACCGAGGCACGAGAGGACGAGCATATTGATATCCCCAGAGCGTTGGACACTGTTCTCAGAGGCAGGTTCCACGAGTTCATCTCCAAACACTTAATTCCACACATGGAAACCAAGATACGCACTTGGGACGATCTGATCTTGGCTCCCAAAAAGTCCATCACAGGTCGCTTTTTCTCGGTCTCCAGGAAGCTTTTCAATAATAATTCAAACGATCTGATTTCGCAGGGCACCTCCCTGGGATCGTACAATCATCAGGGCAACTACTACCATCGGTCGTCGCCTGAACAGGCCATACGGAAATTGGCCGACTGGTCGCTTATGTTGAAGGATTACAAGTATGCCTACTCAACGTACGACATAATCAAGAAGGACTACACCAACGACAAGGCTTGGATGTACGTTGCATCAGCACAGGAAATGTGCATAGTCTCCCTATTGCTCGCGCAAACACAACCATTAGCATCCGACATGATGCCCATCCCGCCCGACAAGAATACGTTGCGTAAAATTCGCCACGATATCATTGAGCCATACGTCGACAACTTGTCATACACGTTCAAGTCGCGGTTCAATGTCAAGACGTACGCCATCAGAAGCTACTTCATCGTCACCGAGCTTCTTTTGAACATGAGCGTCATGTTCAGCATTCCTTGGTGGTGGAGCGACCTCGTGGAGAACTACTATCTCAAGATTGTCAATGAAATTGACACACATCTAGGGCAGGGCAATGAGGGTGCGCTTTCCACTAGAGCCATCTTGTTCGAGCGCCTAGGGTATGCTAAATCGCGGAGCTCATTCATTCCTGGAGAATTCAGGGAGCTCGTTGACCGTAGAATGAACACTGCGCACACCGTGAAATCAAGGGAAGAGGGCCATTACGAGAACATTGCCAAAATGAAGCCTCCCAGAGACAACTCTGTCAAGGGTCTCACGAGAGATCGGAGAAGCATGTTGTGGTATTTGCTAGCTATGAGAGAGTGGCTTCAATTGAAGAATGCTCAGCAGATCAAGAAAACCATGACCAACATATCCGCTCAGTTCAGTTTGTCTGAGGTCACCGAGGAGTGGTATGACCGCGGCGATTTGATATTGGCCAAATTGAAGACTTCCATTCTGCTGTGAATAGTATGGAGATTCTCAAATGCATTATCTAGAATATGTAATATATGTTGCGTGGCTGCGCCATCTATAAGCGCAGCAGTATGCTGATTTTCAGTGCTTTACTCTAGTTCCTTGATCGCTAGTTTCCTTCTCTTGTCCATGCTTGATTTGATGCCCAAACTTTGCGCTCGCGGCTGCTTTATCCAGCTCCACAAGCTCTTCAACTTCACATCGGCGTTAGGTATGGCCGAAACGTCACCAGCGGCGCCTTTCAAAGGCGACAAACTGAACAACTTGGATTGCATCGAGCTCACCTCTTCTGGGTTATTGTCGTTCTCATCGTCGTCCGCAGTATAGTCTTTTGGATCCTGCCACTTATGCTTCACCATGAAGCGGAAGACGTAATTTCCCAATAGGCGTACGGCAAACGACAATGGGCTGGGGAAGAACGTGTAAAGCGAGAACAGCTCTGAGCGGTCACCCAACGCGACATTGTTGTCGAACGTGAGAGTTGAAGAGCTGCTTGGGGCCGACGAGGTGCGTCGTTGCGAGAAGGGGAGGAGGTACGATTGCCTTTCATTCGACGACGACTTGAAGTAGCGCAAATAGCACCAGCTGATGACGAATCCCACCAAGTTCAACGCGAACGAGACCTTGAAGTCGTCCGAGAAGAAGTATGCAACAGCCAGCGCCACCACTAGCAAGAACGGAAAGTAGGTCACCTTGATGCGTAAATTGCCACGGAAGAAAATCATATAGTGGTTGGCGATGCGCTGCTTCACCGCAATGAGAAGTGCCATCACCATGGCCACGGAAGATCTCACCACGGGTGGCTGCGAGATTTCGGCTCCAACAGAACCCTTGAGCGTATAGTATAGGTACACAGCCAAGTTCGAGCCGACGGCAGTGATGGTGACGAACTTCAAGAAGTCCGTGGAGCCCCACTTGAGCTCCAAGTACTTGCCCAAGTAGAATATTAGCAAAACACTTGGAGCAAGCAGAAAGAAGGACTCATCTATTAGTGCGGCGGTGACTAGCACCCAGGGTCTCAGCAAAACAGGCGAGACTGTGGGGATGAATGTGAGGAACGGCACAAAGAGATCATGTGGATGGGGGACCGACGAGTCCTCTTGGGCCGGGTCATCTGATGCCGACTTGTGAGCTGAAACCACCAACACAAGGTACGTGTAGTACTTGAAGACGAAGTTGAGGAGCGAAAGCAGTATAAGCGCCACAGAGAGGATGGACGCTACCTTCGGTGCATTCATGTGGAGGAGAAGTAGGTGCTAAAGGTTTTGAACTACTGTATGGAGGGCATTGTACGACGAACAGCGGGGACGGAACTTCATAGAATCTGAACAAGATGGACGCTCAATGGCACTTCTAACTCGGAGATCTGATGGCGATATGTTTTGAATCTACGTGGATTTTCAAGTCGCCAGAGGTGAGCTTCTGTACGGATCGGCTACATCTTGACCCATTGATACGTCACCTCAAGTAGATACGTCGACTTGATGCCACGCGGGCACAAGACTCAGACAATACCAATAACACTAGTAGTACGGTATCAGAATAAGAAATATCTTTAGCGGCGGTGGACTCGCTTCCGGTTTGGAAGTGATGATGGTTGCCCTCTTCACTCCTGCAGAACCATATTAGAGCGACATGTTCAGACCTTCTGTACGGAGGCTCTACTCCACAGTACAGCCCAGGAGGACTCCCTCGTATAGGGAGCTCTTCCACACACCTATATTCAAGTCGCTCGTGCTAACGTTGGTGTTTGGGTCCATGATGGTCGAGGCTACCAAGAACAGAAGAGAGATCGAAAACCTCAAAGCAGCATACGAGGCCAAGTTTACCATCTTGAGGGAAATAACGCAGAAGCTCAAGAATAAAGAACCGGTGGACGTTGCACAGGAACTACGCATTGCCAACGCAATGACGCGGAACAAGTACAACTCTGCGACAGATGTGGAGTTGGACGAGCAGTTTGAGAGTTTCCTTCGGATGGCAGAGGAAGACTTTGAACCGAGCGTCGTCGAACATACGCGGGCGGACGCATCGCCAAGAAGCAGCTCCTCAAAGTTTCTCTGATCTTAATATAGTACATACACAATTACCCTAGATTATGGCCACCTTCTTGATCACCCTGCGGTGCAAGTCGCCGGTTTCCTGAACCTTGCCCTCCAGAGCCAATCTGCGAATACTCTCGTTGAGCTCCTGGTTCTCAATTCTCACACTCAGCCTCTCGTTGAGTCGCGTGTTCAAGTCGGAGAACCGGACGCCGGCTCCGTCATCAAGGAGCCTGAGCACCTCGTGGTCGAGATCTTCTTGCATTCTTCTCTGCGCCGTCGTGGTACCTGTCTGCACCATGTCCATATCTATCCTGCCCGTAATGGGGTCGGTAGCGTAGTCCTTGATGGCAGATTTGATCAAACGGACAGCCTCCTTCACGTCGATGAGCTCGACGTGGTTGCTCAATCTCATCTTGGCGTGGGCCTCCGCCAAACGGATCATGGACTCGAGCTGTCTTGTGGTGGCGGTGATGCGTTTCTCAGACGAGCGCAGGTCCTCGCCGAGCTTTCTCATGTCCACGTACGCACGGACCAACTCAGCCTTGCTCTCGGCGGTGATGACTGGGTTCAAGTTCTCTTTCGCGTACTGGATGTACATCGTTAAGGTCTCCACCGGCAAAATGGCATGTGCGGAGACAGACTCGGGTACATCCTCCAAGTACATGTCGGTGATGTGCGCGGCCAACTGACGGTCGAGGTTCTCGTCCACCTTGTCCAAAATCAAGTAGACAAGGTCGAAACGCGACAACAATGGGGGCGGAAGGTCGATGTTGGCGGTGACGGGTAAGTTTGGGTCGTAGCGCGAGTTGATCGGGTTGGCAGAAGCCAAGATGGACGTCCTCGCGTTCAACGTGGTGATGATTCCCGCCTTGGCGATGGAGATTGTCTGCTGCTCCATCACCTCGTGCAACACCGAGCGCGTGGAGTCGCTCATCTTGTCGAACTCGTCGATACAGCACACACCGCCGTCCGAGAGAACCAAAGCGCCGGACTCCAACACCAATTGCTTCGTGTCGATATCACGGGTGATGTACGCGGTCAAACCCACGGCGGAGGAGCCCTTACCAGACGTATAGATACCGCGGGGAGCGATCTTGTGCACATACTGCAAGAGCTGGGACTTGGAGGTGGAGGGGTCGCCGCAAAGCAAGATGTTCACATCGCCTCTGTAGCGGCCGCCCTTGCGGAAGACCTTGTTTGTGCCGCCAAAGAGCTGGAGCAAGATTCCCTTCTTGACGTCGTCCATCTCATAGATGGAGGGCGCCAACGAGCGCGCCAACAACTCGTACAAGTCGTCGCGCTGCGCCACCTCCTTGACCTTGGCAATGTCGTCCTCGGTCAACTTGCGGTTCTGCTCGACCTGTGGAGAGTCGCTGGACTGCTGCTCCATGGTCGACGCATCTGCACCGAGACGCTTGGCGTCAATCTTGCGGATGTGCACCACGTCCAAGTACGTCTTGTACAAGTTCTTCAACGCACGCTGGCGGGCATTGACGCGCACGGGCAACGAGCGAAAGATACCACACACCTCGATGCGGTCTCCGGCACGACACGTGTCAACCAACTCGTCGTAGACGCACAAGTTGACGGAGTGGGGCGTCTGGCCGTCAGGGACCATGTCCGGGGTCTCCTGCAACTTTATGACCTGCTTGTCTGCAAACAGCGAGCGGTTGTGGACAATGACCATGGAGTTGACCTGGCCGCACACCTGGCGCGGGCACTTTGTGGGCTCCGAGATGACACCACGGTCGATCTCCACCGCGATGGTGTGGTCGCAGGCGTTGCATTTGAAGAAGGCGCACTTCATGTCGGGGATGATGGCGCTGGCGCGGAGCACGAGGCCCTTGACGCTGACCAACTTGTCAATGTCGTTCGGGTTGAGCTCGCGCATGCCGCGGCGCACGACGTTGATGTTGTAGGGCCGGATGGTGTAGATGTTGGTCTCGATGTCGTCGAGCGCCGCGGTGCCCGGGTCGAGAAAGAGCGACACCAAGCAGTCCTTGACCGTCTGGTCCATGATGGGGATCACCTCCAGCGGGTAGTTGATGAGCTGGTAGTAGAGCTTCTTGGTGGCCGGGTACGCCAAGAGGTTGGCGGCGTCCAAGGGCAACGAGATGGTGCCCAAGTCGCGCATGGCGGTGAGCTGCCCCACGTAGTAGAGCGCCAGGTCCTCGGGCTCCACCGGGTGGGAGTCCATCACGCGGCGGTACTTCATCTTGAAGTTCATCAAAAAGTCGCGGAACGCGTTGGAGCACTCCAGGATGGACACGTTGGTGCCCCAGATCACGCGGTACGCCTCGGGCGCGTCGAACTCGCTGGCGGGCTGCGACAGGTCCAGCGACGGGTTGCGCTCGTCGAACATGCGGCGCCGCATGGGCAGCGACAGCACGTCCGCGTGGAGGTCCGAGCGCATGGGGCGGCGCACGATGCGGTCGACCTCGGACGTCAAGTCCGGGCGCGTGTCCGACGGGTGGTGGCCCGTGGAGGAGGTGTAGCGGAGCGGCGACGACACGTCTCGGCGCTGCGAGTTGATGTCGGAGCCGGGGTTGGACGAGGACGACGCGAAGAAGAGCGGCGACGACGGCACGGGCTGCAGCTGCAGCTGCGAGTGGGAGCCCGTCTGGGCCAGGCTGCGGACGGGGGACAGCGACATGGAGAGAAAAGACGAAGCTGGTTTGGGTTAATTACGTGCAGCGTGCAGGCGCACGCGAACAGTCCATCAGACGGCACACTGCGATAGTGCAACATGATGGACAGACGTAGACGCAGACATAGATGTAGACATAGACGCAGACATAGACGCAGACATTGTAGACGTACGATTCAGATGAATATTCCGCGAATTCGGACAAGAAAGCGATTCCACGGATGGAGAGTTGTAGATCACACGACTGGGCGCTATGATGATGAGAGTACGCGTGGTCCTGTACTGTGGACCATGAGAACAGTCAAGTTGCGCCCAGACTCCGAGGCCCGCTCGGACCGCTCGCGGTCGGGCTCGCCCGTTCGCGTGTCCGGGTCGCCGCAGCGCCGCCAGCAGATTCTGCAGCTCGAGAGCAAGAAGCGGGCCAGAGTAGAGGGCCACACGGAGCCCGTGGCCCAGACGATCGAGGCGGTGGCTGCCGCCGTGGAGCGCATCGCCACTACGTTCACGGCCACGGCCACGTCGCTCCAGGACACCAGGCTCACCCAGCGGGCCATTCTCGAGGAGTTGCGCGAGTTGCGCGCAGAAGTGGCGGCGCTCAGGGCAGAGGTGGGGCAGAGACAAGACAAGGAAGAGTAAGAGCCACGGGTGATACATACATGCAGAGGTAGCCGCGACAGAGGCAGCCACGACACAGATAGCCACGACAGAATGCAGTGGAGTGGAGTGGATATGGATTGTAGATCAATACATGGACGTTCGCAGTGCAGTGAGGTTGCAGCCAGTGCGCATACGACCAAGCATACGCCAGGTACTTCCGCCTTATTATACTTCCGCCTTATTTTCGTTGCTTGTTCTCTGGTTTGTATTTGTTCTTGGCACTAGGATGTCAAGTTTTAGGACTTGTTCTTGGCATGTTCTTCATCTTTGGACCTTGCATCAGTCGTGGTGCCTCACTTCTGTTCACCGATCGTGTTGCCAGATCCCGTTTCGCCGTGCTCAATTCCCCCCTTGATCAAGTATGTCGCTGCCCACTCTCCGCCTGCTTTACATGCATACCACCTCGGGTTCGAGCAGCACTCGCTACATATGCAGACATGTGGTGCTCGTAGCCCCAGCGTTGTCTGCTCTCTGGTTGATGTTCTACGTTGCGCTGTAACGCCTTCCCTTGGTACGTCTTGTCATCCTGCCTTGATCTTGCCTTGAAGCTTGCCTTGATACGTAGCCTCGTATAAATATCTATGTCTCGTCTCCCTGTCGTCTGGCGCCTGCCTGTCTCGTCCGGCGTACTTGTCTTCTATCAGAACTCCGTCTTGTCCAGCTCCGGCTCAAAGTCGTCGACCGGGATGCTCCAATCTTCAATCTCAAACCGCTTGCGCCCGTTCTTGAACGCATAGGTACAATTCGCCGACATGTTCGCGCCCTTGTCCGAGAAATAAGTGGTCTTGATGATGTTCACAAAGCCATGCTGGATCTTGCTCGGCTCGTTCTTGTGCGCGCGCTCAACCAACGAGGCGGTATGGGCGTCAAACGGCCGCAATTGATACACGCTGTCCATTAGCGTCTCCAACTTGTGGGCGAGAAAGCTGCCCCGTGGGTACAAGTCGAGCGGAAGCGACATTATGAGCGCCATGTCCGCGTGCTTGGCTAGAAGCACCCGCATGGAGTGGATAAACGGCACCATCTGCGTGGGCTGCGACCACTCGGGCAGGTACACGGACGGGTGGAGGAAGTTCGGCATCACCACTCGCACCACCTTGCCCTGCTTGGCGTGGGTCTCCACCACCCGTTCCACCTGCGCCACCACCGCGGCGTAGCCTGCGCTCACAGGCACAAACGTCACCTCTTGCGCACTGGCCGTGGGCACGAGCCGCTGGGTGATGTCGAACTGCGTCGTGTAGTGTGCGTTCTCGCGCACCACCTCGCTCTCGGCACTCTTGGCGTGGACGCCGTACCGCCACGCGATCTTCAAGTCCTTCTCGGCCATGTTGGCCACGCTCACCCGCAGGGCGTCCTGGGCAAGCTTGGCCTTCTTCTGCTCCTTGCGGTCCTTGAACGGGCCCGGCAAGTCCTTGACCCACGCGGGAGACACACCCACCACCACCACGTGGCAGTGCAGGTGGCTCTTGTTTGCACGGCTGTGGATCACGCCCTGAGCTGCAAAAGCTCGAAGCAACACCGCCGCGAAGTCGGTCGTGCCTGACTCCTCAACCAAGAGCGAGGTCCCGAGCGGGAGCCCCTGGTGTATCAACATCCAGTCGAGGTCTTTTGTGCCTGTGGAGATGGTTGGCACCGATGTCTCCCGCGACGGTCTCACGCCCGGGTTCGGAAGCTTTTCGACTTTTTTGGGCTGCACGCTTCGCCCGGGCAGGCCCCGGTCTGGTCCTTCCCTACCTTCCCTCACGGGCACCGGCCTGCCCGGAATTTCCCTTGCGGGGCCTCTGGCGACCAAAGGCTCGTTCCTCCTGCGAAACGACATGCGATGACTATCAGTCCACCTATGTCAATTAGCTATGCTCACGTCCTTCGAACGTTGAAGTAAACCGTGAAGTCTGTTCTGAGCCGTCTGTCTGAGCCGTATGTCTGAGCTGTGTGAGCTGTCTCGCACGGCTGTGTCTATTGTAGGTCCAGGTAGGTGAGTGAGTTGATGGTCCTGCACTTTTGGTCACTCACCACCATGGGAGCTCTTGTCTCGATCCCCCTCGCCTCCACCAGCTGGATCGCCTCGTGCTGCGGCGCCGCAGCGTGCTCTGCGTTCTGCTCGTCGATCGGCGGCACGTTCAACTCGGCCATCATGACGCGGCTCACGTACGCCTTCCTCCTCCTTGTCAACTCGCTCCTACTGTGGATCGCCATGCTGCCCTTCTTCATCCACAGGCTCGAGAAGATGAGCTTCGGCTACATCAACAACAAGTGCGGCCCGGACGGCAAGGAGTGCATCAGCTTTGCGTCGGTGCACCGCATCAACTTGGCGCTCGGCACGCTCCACGTGGTGTTGGCGCTCTTGCTCTTTGACGTGCGGTCCACCGCCAACCCGCGGGCGGTGATCCAGAACGGGTGCTGGAAGATCAAGACGTTGGCGTGGCTCGCGCTCATCGGCGTCAATTTCGTCCTCATCCCCGACAACTTCTTTGTGTTCTACGGCAACCACATCGCCATTGTGTTCTCCACCATCTTCATCGGCATCGGGTTGATTCTCTTGGTGGACTTTGCCCACGCGTGGGCCGAGAAGTGCCTCGAGCGCATCGAGTTGGAGGAGCTCACGGGCGAGGACGAGTACAACGCGGGCTTCTGGAAGAAGCTCCTCGTGGGCGGCACGTTGGCCATGTACGTGTGCAGCATCGCGCTCACGGTGGTGATGTACGTGTTCTTCGCCGGCGGCGGCTGCAGCATGAACCAGGCGGCCATCACCATCAACTTGATCTTGTCGCTCGTGATCTCGGGCGTGTCCATCAACCAGAACGTCCAGGAGTCCAACCCCAACGCGGGCTTGGCCCAGGCGTCCATGGTGGTGTTCTACTGCACGTACCTCGTGCTCAGCGCGGTGGTGTCGGAGCCCGACGACCGCATGTGCAACCCGCTCGTGCGCTCGCGCGGCACCCGCACGTTGTCGGTGATCTTGGGCGCGTTGTTCACGTTCGTGGCGTTGGCCTACACCACCACGCGCGCGGCCAACTCCACCTTCTTCGAGGAGGCGCCCGCGGCGCCCGCCATCGCGGCCCAGCCGTCCGAGCGCTCGCAGATGCGCTACCAGGCCATCAAGCAGGCGGTGGACGAGGGCCTGTTGCCCGAGAGCGCGCTCACGCAGCTCGACTTGTACGACGAGGACGGCGGTGGCGGCGACGAGGAGCGCCTGCTGGTGAAGTACAACTACACGTTGTTCCACATCATCTTCTTCCTCGCCACGCAGTACATCTCCACGCTTCTCACCATCAACGTCACGCAGGACGACGTGGGCGACTTCATCCCCGTGGGCAGGACCTACTTCTCGAGCTGGATCAAGATCGTCAGCTCGTGGGTGTGCTTCGCGCTCTACGGCTGGAGCTTGGTGGCGCCCATGATCTGGCCCGACCGCTTCACGCAGATGCTGCTCTAGTTTCGCACCCAGGCAACCGCCTGCACACAGCGCGGCGCCTCCGCGCGATTGGCCAACCAAGTCGCATTCTTCGGGAAAAATTCACCACCATCTTCATCATGTCTGCCATCATCACCAAGGCCACTGGCCTCGTCAACAGCGTTGTTGCCAAGTCCACGCAGGTGGCCAACTGTGCCGTCTACTGGGGCAAGGTTGGCGCCGAGATCGGCAAGGTTGTCTACAAGTCCGAGGGCTTGGCTCCTCCCTCGCAGGCCCAGTTTACCAAGGTGTACCAGTCGTTGTTCAAGACCTTGCAGTCGCCTGCCGAGCAGAAGGCGTTGCTCGGGAAGCTTGCCTCCTTCCAGCCCACCCGCGAGGGTGCCGTCAAGGCGGCCGTGTACGGTGTGCAAGGGTTGGCGTTCTTCTCCGTGGGCGAGATCATTGGCAGAAGATCCGTCTTCGGCTACCCATCGGTCGGCCACGCCGAGCACCACTAGACGTGGCTCGCATGCATGTACAATTATGAAAACCACTTGAGGATATATATTCACGCCATTCTCCGCACCACGTAGTCCGTCTCGTCGACTCTGTATGTCTGTCTCTACTCTGCATGCTCCGCATGCTCCTTGCGCCGCTTGGACGCCTCGATCATCTCCTCCCTCTGCCTGCGCTTCTGCTTCACCACCTTGGGCACCGTGCTGATCTGCTTGCGCTCGGCCGCGTGCCGCTTGATCTGCCGCTTCTCCTGCCCCGACAACTTGCTCATGTTCTCCATCCACTCGCTGTAGCCCGTCGAGCCCGACTGCTTCATGACGTTGACGATCGGCTTGATGGCCAAGTTGTCCTCCTTGGTGAAAAACGTCACCGCCCGGCCCACGTTGGTGCCTCGGCCCGTGCGGCCAATGCGGTGCACGTACGCCTGCGCCGTCTGCGGCACGTCGTAGTTGATGACGAGGTTGACGCCCTTGAAGTCCACACCGCGCGCAAGCACGTCGGTGGTGATGAGCACCCAGATGTCGCCGTTCTTGAAGCGCTTGATCACCTCGTCGCGCTGCTTGGGCGTGCGCTCCGCGTGGATCACGTCCACGTTGAGCTTGTCGTACAAGAGCTCGTGGAACAACGCCTTGGCGCGCGGAATCGACTGCAAGAAGATGATGATGGGCGGCTTGAACTCGCCGCGCTGGAGCATCTGGCGGATGGCCACGAGCTTGCCGTCCTCGCTGCCGGTGAACACCAACTTCTGCTCGATATTGGCCGCGGCCGCCTCCTTGTGGCCCACAATGATGCGCACGGGGTCCTTCATGATGGAGTTGGCGAGCTCCTCCACGCCGGCCGGGATGGTGGCCGAGAAGATCAGCTTGCGGAGCTTGGCGTTGGTGCACGCGGCCAAGAGCGCGTCGGTCTGCTCCACGAACCCGCGGTCGAACAACCGGTCCGCCTCGTCGATCACGAGCTGCTCCACGCTGCCGAGGTCGGCGTGCCCGTTCTTGACCACCTCGATGAGCCGCAACGGCGTCGACACGAGGAACGCGTACTTGCCCGCGGCCACGGCGCCGTCCGTGAGCCGCGTGGCCAACTGCCGCAGGAGGATGGCGCTGGGGAGGTGCTTGTGCCCGCGCAAGAGCACCTGGAGCTGCGCGTGGATCTGCAGCGCCAACTCGTTGGTGGGCGCGATCACGAGCGCGCGGATGCGGGTGTTTTTGGCGGGCGCCGTCTCCACGAGCAGCTGCACCATGGGGATCAAGAACGCCAACGTCTTACCGGAGCCGGTGGGAGCGCATGCGATCAAGTCACGGCCGTTGAGCGCCGTGGGCACGGCCTCGCACTGGATGGGCGTGGGCTCCACGAACTCCGCGGCTAGGAGGTTGTTGAGGAGGCGCTTGTCCATGTGGAAGCGCGACACCAAGTCCTGGAAGGACCCGATGGGGAGAGGCACATCGGCGCCGGTCACCTTGGAGCGGCTCCGCTTGCGGAAGGCGTCTGCCTCCTGCTGTGTCGAGATCACCAAGTCGCCTTCGTCTTCATCTTGCTCTTCGTCTTGCTCTTTGTCTTCTTCCTTTTCTTGGGTGTCTCTGTCTTGTCTTGGGGGACGCTTGGTGCGGAAGAAGTCTGTTTCTCGGGCGATTTCTGCTTCGGCGGGCCGGTGCGGCGCAGCTGCCTTTTTCGTGGAAAAGTCCGCCAGCGCCTTCTTGCTCAGCTTGATGGCGGCGCCACGTGAGAGAATGCGGAAGATGTCCATGGTGGTTGGAGATGCTCATCTCACGGTTCGCAGCTAGTACCCTCCTGCACACTGCCCGGGCCACTTTTCACATTTTTTTCGACACTCCACCACCATCATGAGCTTGCGAGCAGCGGCGCGGCCCTTCACAAGATCCATCTACCTTCCTCGCAGCGGCGGCATCCGGCGCGAGCCCGCGCACGTGGCCACCACCGCGTGGGGCCACGTGTACGGCGCGTCCGAGAGCAACCTCACGCCGCTCAAGCAGTTTTTGGCGGCCAAGTACGCCATTCCGGACGACTTGGCGTTGCAGGTGCTCACGCACAAGTCGTTTGCCAACGGCATCAAGCCGTACAACGAGAAGTTGGGCGCCATGGGGTCCAAGGTGTTGAACCTCTTCCTCGCCAAGTACGTGGTGGAGAGCCCCACGCGCAACGAGTTGGCGGTCAACGGGCGCAACTTGGACGTGTTGGGCACGCCCATCGCCAAGGAGTTGGGCAACCGCATGGCGTTGGGCGTGTTTGCGCGCAAGAGCCGGCTCAACGCCATCATGTTCTGGACGTCGTACAACCACCTGTTGAGCTTTGAGCAGAGCGGCGAGATGACCGTGAGCGCGCAGATGATGTATGCGTTGGTGGGCGCGGTCACGTTCGTGCACGGCAAGAGCGTGGCGGAGGAGTTTGTGCGGGAGAAGTTGCTTCTGGGTGCGGACTCGCTCGAGGCGATCGCGGCGGAGTTTCTTGAGAGCTAGGATGGGCATTGTACATAGGATAGACACGATCACAGACTCACGTAGAGGATGGCTGCCAGCCATCCGAAGCTAACAGAACACTGACTCTGAACATGAGGTATGAGAGGCTGTGTGGCTGCGAAATACCACTGACTACATGATCAACTGACTATGATGAATCCACCGACTATGGACCCGTGGAACTACATAGATCCTCTATGATAACTCTATGTATGTGTCAATGCGACTGCGCTACCTGGCCCAACCTTGCTTGATCTGACTGGTGCCATTGTCACTGTACCTAGCCGCACTATGTGCTTGGGTGCAAATCGGCTCTCGTCGGACGAGGTGAAGCGAATGCATCTACAGACCCGCTCTAGTATCACACTCTAGCCGTAAGTATCACTCCATTCCGTCACTCTAGCCGTAGGCTAGAGTGAATTGGCCAGGCCTGGCTACCTGGATCATGTTCCGGCAGGTGTAGCGTGCAACGTCGCACTTCCCCACAAAACATGTGATAATCGGGGAACCACGGCTTACAACGCGACAAGTCTTCCAACTCTTCAACTCGCGCCTACTCATTCATACACTCATTCGATTGGCATGTCAGACAACGAAATCGCACACGCCATAGCCGGAGCCGGCGGCGGCGCCCTCTCGATGATCGTCACGTACCCGTTGGTGACGCTCTCCACGTTGGCACAAACCACCCAGAAGAAAAAGGCCGAGGACGACGCCAAGGGCCTGTCCGCGTCCGCGGTCAAGGAGATCTTGCGCAAGAAGGGCGTGACGGGCCTCTACTCCGGGTTGGAGAGCGCGTTGTACGGCATCACGTTGTCCAACTTCATCTACTACTACTTCTACGAGTTCACCAGCAACGTGTTCTTGCGCGCCAACGTGGGCAAGAAGCGGCGCGGCTTGACCACCGTGCAGTCCATCTTGACCGGCGCCATCGCCGGCGCCATCACCGTGGTGGGCACCAACCCGTTCTGGGTGGCCAACACGCGCATGATGACCAAGGCCAAGGTGCACGGCGAGAAGTCGCAGCTGGCGGTCAAGACCATCTTGGAGATCATCGAGACCGACGGCGTGGCCACGTTGTTCGCGGGCGTGTTCCCGGCGTTGGTGTTGGTGATCAACCCGATCATCCAGTACACCATCTTCGAGCAGATCAAGAACGTCATTGTCGCGGCCGAGGGCGTGGCGGCCTTCACCGGGCGCAAGGCGTTTTTCATTGGCGCGTTCGGCAAGTTGATCGCCACCACGCTCACCTACCCGTACATCACGTTGAAGTCCCGCATGCACGTGCGCAAGAAGCAGATTGAGTCGGCGCCAGGCGCCGACGCCAAGCTCCTGATGTACCAGGAGATCCGCAAGATCGTGCACGAGGAGGGCTTGGAGGGCTTGTACCGCGGCCTCGCGGTCAAGTTGTTCCAGTCCATCATGACCGCGGCGTTCTTGTTCTACTTCAAGGAGGAGTTGTTGTCGGGCAGCGTCCGCCTTGTCAATGTGCTCCGCGGCGCCCGCGTGCGCAAGGCCTTGCGCTAGACATAGAGATGCACGACCTTACCACCACACCATCACTCACACCACGCTCTGACCACCACTTACCACTCACCACTCAACACTCACACCACCGCCCTCCGCTCTGACCCTTCTGGATCAATCTGACCATTCTGATTACTGGCCACTCTGACCGCTTTAGACCAATCTGACACTCTTACCACTCTGGGTCACTCTGGTCACTCTGACCGCTCTGACCACCTGGATCAAATCTAACCGCTCTGACCGCTCTGACCGCTCTAACCGCTCTGACACTCTGACCACTGGGCATCTTGCTCCACCTTGACTATTCTACCAAATTTTCTACGCCTCTTTTACCCTCCTATCCACGACCGTTCATTGGTCCACGTGTCGTGGCCGTTATCCATCTCGATTTAACCTCTACACAACGTGCCGAGGAATACCCAACCCAAGTACGATACAGTTCCGCACCGAAGTTTATGCGAGATAACATTCTAAGGCCATTTCTAGCGCCCCTGTGCGGCTTTTTACAGCATTTCTAGTGCCCCTGTGCCCCTGTGCGGCCTTCTGCAGCGTTCCACTGCCCCTTACGCCCACGGAGCTATCCTGTGAAGAGACAGGACTGTGCGAGGAGTGGAGGCGAAAGCACCGTATCGAACTGGTGCGAATGAAACCTTCCTGCGGAAGGTGCTGTGTGTGCAATAAGGGTCCGGCGTCTGCAGCGCGCATTGTAACGCGCCCAGACAGCCAAGCCCCGCCGATCGCCAAGCGAGGGCCCGTCTGAAACCCGCGCCGCTAACGTTCAGTCGCCTGCCAGACAATAGCCCGAGTCCCCGATCCCCGGGGCCATCCCGGCAAAACATTCCACATCCCGCCACCTCCCTGGCGCGAGTACAGAATTACCGACCGGCCCCACCAGCTGCCAGGGTCCCACCCCAGCAAATACACCTGCAACATCGATCCGGCCTTCCGTCCGGCGAATGAGCAGATCTGCACCTCGCATAAATGCGTTACTGGCAATTGCCCTCTGCGCGCGGATCCCGACTGGCAGCAGCGGTCTGGTCCCCGCGCCATACGGCTCAAATCAACCCAAAAATAGCTTGCGACGGCCAACTTCCGCACTCTCCAACTTCCGCTCGCTTACCCCCGTAGTCCAACGCGAGCAGCGGTGGCCGCTCGACCAGCAGTTGCCGGCGGCCAGGAACGGCATGCCGGCACGGCGATTCGTCCCCCGCGAGCTTGCCCGACTTTCGCGGCCTAAACGCGGCTGCTGGGGTGCTTCGCGCTGTCGGCGGACGGAAATTTTTCGCTTTTCTGCATCTCTTCAGCCCCTCGGCGTTCCAGTCGCGCACACAATCTACATTCACCTCCACTCATCTTCGGCACCGCCGCGATCCCAGGGCAAACCCATCGCCCGACCGTGACACCATGCACTTTGAGCCGCACATCCTCAACCCAGACTCGCCCAAGAGTTCCTCCGCGTCGCTCCCGCATTCGCACTCGCTCGCAAACCTGGGCCACACCTCCCAGGCCACTGCAGCCCAACAAAACATGAACCACACCATGAACCAGAACATCAACCACACCATGGCCGGCCAGAGCATCGCAGGCGCAAACCTGGCCGGCGTCCTGCTCTCGGGAGAGCACGGCGGGCCGCCGGGCGTGGACCACGCCAAGCCCAACGGTGGCTCCATAGGCCTAAACGGCAACGACGGCCCCGAAAAGCCTGCCGACTCGGCCAGCCAGACGCGCCCCGTGGCCCGGCGCGCGTGCCTCTCGTGTCGAGAGAAGAAGATCAAATGCGACGGCGAGGCGCTTCGACACGAACAGCCGGCCGAGTCCGCCGTGTGCTCCAACTGCCGCTTTCTCGGCATCGAGTGCGTGTTTGTGCAAAGCATGCGGGGCGGGCGTCGCCGCAAGCGCTCGAGCATAGACCCGAAGCAAAACTCGAAGCCCGAAATGCCCGACGACCACCACGACGACCTGATGACCACCGACGTCTCGACGCCGTCCTCTGCGGGGCCGACGCCCCAGCGCCTGCTGCTCTCATCCACGCTCTCCAGCGCGTTCAACGACCCATACAAGGTTCGTCTCCCGCTGCCGACGCTCCTGTTCGCCAGTTTCAACGACCCGACGTCACTCCTCAAGCGACGCCTGGTAGAGGGCGACCAACCCTACTACTACGACTATGCCCGCACGTGTCTGAGCATGTCCTCTCTGTCGGAAGGCTCGCACGGCCCGCGCGGCCCATGCCACCGCAAACACGGCCACCGTCACTTTCACAAGTTCGGCCACCGCCACGACCATTTCGGTCCTCCGCGCCACCACCGGGGCCCGGGCATGCACCCACCGCCATTCCATGGTCCCCCACACCACTTCCCTCCTCCCCATCACTTTCCACCGCCTCCGCATATGATGTACTCGTACTTCCCTCCAGGGCAGCCGCACATGATGTATGGTGGGCCGCCTCCTCTTGGTGGACCCCACGATGGGCCCCATGGACCACACGGAGGGCCGCACGGCCCTCACGGGCCAGGTCCACACGGACCCCACAGATCACACGAGGGGCCCCATGGACTTCATGGCCCACACGGGCCACACGGCGGGCCACACGGGCCCCACGGTCCACACGGGTCGCCTGGCTCTCACGATTCTTCTCGCTTCTACGAGCAGCCTCAGGGCCGGGACCTCATGATGGGGCCTCAGCACATGTACCTGCCACCGATGGAGGGGCCACACAAGGCGATTGATGCAGGCAGTTTCGGTTCTTCCCAAACGGCAGCGCTTCTGAGAGGCCAGGTGGAGTCTGGTCACGAGAAAGGTTTTGATCGCTTTACTGCCAAACCTTCACTGTTTGCCTCTCTGCAGTGGGGTCCTGAGCGTCCTGGCTCGGTGACAATGTCCGTACATTCAGGCTCTAATCTCTCGGAGGAAAGAAACATCCTTCCTCCCATCGCCAAGCAAAGCTCTGCATCATCTACGCCGTCTGCCTATAGCGAGCTTCAGAACCAAAAAGAAGAGACTTTCTTCAAGTCTTTCGAGCTTGAAGAGAACAACTTGCCTCCCAAAGAAGTGATGGACGAGGTGATTGCTTTCTACTACAAGTACCTTCAACCCAACCACCAATTCTTTCCCAACAAGGCCTTTTTTCTCAAGCGCTTGTCCCTCAACTCGGACAGTTCGGTTTTACACGCCATCATAGCCAATGTTTGCACCAGAAAGGTGTGGCCCTTCGAGCGCGACGAGTCCTACTGGATTGGGAACATGCACAAATTTTGGGACAACCTCAACGACTTCGGCATGCTCCTTTGCTATTCCTTGGTTGCTCAGACATTCACTGTGAAGAACAATCTCGGACTACTTCTCGAAAACACAGACAGAATCCAGGAGGTCATTCTCAGCAACAGATATGTTGACACATTGCAGAATAACATGAACTTGAATGCGCGCAAGATGTTCGAGCGCGAGTGCATCATCCGTATGAGCTGGTCCGCATGGTTCGATTGCTTGACGTTGCGTGCCCGCCAAGGCTCTCCGTTCCCGAAGTTGTTCATGATGAGAAGCGACAAAGCGCTACTAAATTCGAGCATCGCAACGATATCCACCATGTTGCCTCTTCCTCTCGCTAATGAGACATACATGAAGGCCAAGGAAGCTCATCGCTTGCGGCTCGAGGATCTCTCCAACGGAGTATACGACGACTTCAGCTCAGTTATCAAGGCGATGCTGTTGCTCCAAGAAGCCATGGACAAGATCTCTGCCGGCGAACTCACCCAGACAACTTACGTGTATGACAAGAGCTTTGAGGAGTTTTTGCTGAGCAGAAGCTACGTTATCAAGGAGGACAGCATCTTGCTTAATTCTTATTTCATTGCGTCGAAGTTCATTCTGATGTACGTGAGCATTATTCAAAACGTCCATTGTCTCAAAAACATTATCACTTTTGGGGAGCTAATGGGCCTGAAATTGACTAGCGCACAGGCCAGAGGGTCCAGTGACCAGTCCAACCTCCTCCCTTTGATCAGCCCCCTTTCCATAAACAATTTGATCTCCCCTGAGGAGCTTCCCGCTCGCCTTGCGGAAATGGACGACTTCAAATGGCTGCGCTTGGTGGGGTTGATTGAGTCCACCGTGAAGGTTGTTGAGCTCATAAACGTGCACTTGGGCATATTGCCTGGGGAGGAGAACTCCCGGTTCTCCGTTCTCTACGGCGTCACTGCGTTAGATGCTACACGTGAGTGGTTCACAATGCCCGACTTAATTACACAAGGCGAAGAAACGTGGCTCAAGACATGCGACTTTGCCAAGTATTGCGCATGTTTAGTGGTGAGTGTGATCCCCAGCTTGATCATTCTACGCAAGTTCGTGGAGTTCAGGAAGCACGGGGACAACTTGGTGGTTGTGCTGTTGAAAGAAGAAAAGTCGATGGAGTTGTCTGTTCCGGTTTCTGAGAAGTTGGTGCAGCATTTTGACCATGATAACCTTGTGAGGTGTTTTGAGCGCGTTACTCAATTTATTCTGTTCAAGGTACAGCACGAGGCCAGTCCTTGGTTCCAGACAGACACCATTCTGAACATACACAAGGTTGGTCATTATATGGAAGAGATACTCCAGAACATCAAATAGGTTTTTTATACGGCAGCGGGGCTACGACCGTCGCAGGCGGGGGCGCTCCACTATTTTCGGCGACATTCGCCGGAATTCACGTGGGGCATTTAATGGAATATGCAGACATGCAAGCAAAACGTGTAAACCATTGTACAATCGCAACCCCAATTGCCCAAATTGCCCCAATCCCAACCCAAAGCACATATAAACCACCACTATCCAGCATTTCTCTCCACAATGATCAGCGTTTTCAGACCCCACTTCCAGGTGGACCCTCTCAGCAATCTGTCCATCTCATCGGGCCCCATCTCCGTGGAGTCTCTCACCAGAGATGTACATCTCAAGCCTATTCACTCCCACAACGACTACTGGCGTGCACGTCCCTTGTTGGATGCATTGCTGGAAGGATGTGTCAGTGTGGAGAGCGACATCTGGCACTTCAAAGAAGACTACACCGTGAGCGATACCGTGACTGCAACCACCGAAAGCTTCAGCAGCGACCAGATCTATGTCGGGCACAACCAGATCTACTTGCATCCGCAGAACACGTTGGACCTGCTCTACTTCGACACCATCTACGAGTTTCTTGAGAGTGCCAACAAGCAGTACTCGGTGCCGATGCTCGAGCAGTTTGGCCTGAAGTTTGGCCTCTTTTACGATGCACCCGAGGAACCTTTGAATCTCTGGCTAGACTTGAAGACCGAGGGCAACGACACCTACACGCACTTGAAGAAGTACCTCACCCGCTTCTCGGACAAGAGCTACTTGTCTCGCTACGACACCGACCTGCTGAAACGGGTCCCTGGGCCCGTTGTAGTCACATTGACCGGAAACGTGCCCTGGGCGCTTTTGGGCGAGGAGCAGGGCAACAGAACGGTGTTTGCCGACTGCCCGTTGCAAAACTTCACCACAGCCAACGACGCTGACTGGCACAAGTATGAGAAGATGTGCGTTTTCGCTAGTGCGTCGTTGAAGCAGCTCTTGGGTGCGGACGAGTACACAAAGGCTTTGCGCAACGACTTTACCGACAGCCAGAAGACCACGTTGAAGTCGTTCTTTGACGCGGCCCACGCACACGGTATCAAGACCCGGATCTGGGGAGGTGTGGACTGGCCCAACTTCGTGCGGGATGCACACTGGACGTCGCTCTGGGAGTTGGGCTGTGACCTCATCAACGCGGACGACCTTGCGGCGGCAGCCAACGTTTTTTAAAAGTATGAATGTGCCAACGTTCTTAAATATGAATGATTTCAGTATTGCTACATGTATGGAGATTAGGCGACAAGTTCAGCTGAGGAAGTCAATCTTTTACGAAATAATGTCCAGAAATGACGCTATGGCGAGAGTGATCTATGCGTAAATGATGCTATGACGGTATTCACTAGGAGTAGCACGAGAATTGAAGTCTATTATCTAGTATTAGTGGTGCACCTAAAAGTTCTGTTTGAGGTACTCGTAGGTGTAGAATATGGTAGCGTTCGCCGGAATGGAGCGAACCAAGGTGATGCCCAAGCCGTTGAACAAGTTGCGCACACCTCCCGGCCTCGAGACCAACTTCTCGAAAGCCGTCACAAAAGTCAACTTGGTCGGCAGTTTGCCGGTCATGTCTGCCGTCTGGATGTTCGACTTGATCGTGTCGACCGGGTATATGGACAAGTTAAATAGAAAGCCCGCGGCCGCTCCACTGAGAAGCAAGTTTGCGTTCTCGTGCTGTGGGTTGACCCGGGCCAAAAACTGCCGGCACTTTTCGTACGACGCAAACCAGACGGCTGTGCCGGCCATCTCTCGCACTAACGTGGACGAGAGACCATGCCAGAGCCCCGAAACACCTTCGTGACGAAGAATCTTGTTCACCACAGACCGGTACGACTCGTGGCTGGTGTGCGGCTGGAGATTGGCCACTTGGAGCTTGCACTTGACCAACTCGACAGGCGTAAGCACAAACGAAGCCGCTAGGCCCGAAAAGGCACCTGCACTGCAAACTGTGGCGAGTGAATCTTCGCTCCACAGCGTGGCTTTCTGGATACCAACCTGGCCGTACTGATAGGCCGAGAAAAGCACTCCGCTCTCGAGACATGCGCCCACCAATGGGGCTCGAATGCCTTTGTAGAAGCCGTTGAAGATGCCTTCTTTGGCAAGTATGTGCCGAAGCATCTTGAAGGTAGACTCAGGCTTGTGGCTGGACTGTAGCCTAACCTTGACCGTGTCGAAGGGAAACTCGATGAACTTGCCCACACATCCGGCCATCGCTCCGTAGGCGATCTCTTTCGTTGCGTTGACCATGATCTATGTGGATATCTGGTAGATCTGGGTTGATGTGATTTGGAATATGGATCTCTCAAGGTAAGTAGCAAGAGCTCAAGGTAAGCAGCAAGAGCGGTGTCAGGAAACGGGTCCAGAATGGAATTGAAGGAGAAATGTATGACAGATCGGCCAATTATCGAGAACAAGGCCGGCTTGGTCTATTTTTCAGGAACATCACCGCCTTATTGAAAATTTCTACATACAGTGACGAGATGAGACCCTGCCCGCCCGAGCTGACTCGGCCCAAATTACGTCCCAAATCGTTTCTTTGCTTCTCTAGCTTCCTTAAATTAGTTTCTTAGCAGTATCTTCTACTCGAGCAGAATGGCAGCTCCGGGTGTGGGTCTACACTAATGTCGTAGCTATGATTATTATACTATGTGATGAGGCAGCACTTATCTCAAAGGCATGAATCTGGAAGAAGCGTTACCAGCTCTACCGTGTCTAACAGGAGTGTAAGTGATAGAGAACTCACCCAAGTAGTGGCCGACCATCTCTGGCTTGATCTCAACGGTGTTGAACACCTTACCGTTGTAGACACCAACCAAAGAGCCGATCATCTCTGGAACAACAATCATGTTTCTCAAGTGGGTCTTGACGATAGCGGGCTTCTCGTTGGCGGGGGTGGCCAACTTGGCGGCTCTCAACTTGGCAATCAAGCCCATAGGCTTGGAGCCCAAACCTCTGGAGAATCTTCTTCTGACTCTGGCACCGCAGAGCTTGGTGAACTCCTCGGTGTCCATCTCAACCAACTTGGTGAGGTCAACGCCCTTGAAGGAGAAGGTCTTGAAGGTTCTCTTCCTTTGTCCAGCTGTTTGTTAGTACGATTCAGGAGGGGATCATGATTGAAGAATGTAATCTTTAGCTTGCTTTGGATGGAGCTTGGAATGTTGGAATAGCCATCGGATTGCTGACTTGGTAGACAACTCGATGTCTCGGTTGGACGTCACTATGATTTTGAAATATCGGCAAGGGTGGAGCAACGGCAAGGGTAGAAGCTTTGTAGGGTAGGGAGTTCGGAATCATGATGTAGAACACTTCAAGAGCGGCACATACTAGTCTCAGCCATGATGTTAATGGATTGTCTTGATATCAAAGGAAAAATTTGTACAAGTTTTTAGAAAAGAATGAAAATTTTGCTGGGAGTGCGCACAGAGGTCCTGGTGTGGAGACGGCAGATAGTACAGTCACGTGTGCGAGACACCGGTCTTGCACCGCACCGAGACCGCGAAGCCGCGCGTGGACACCTCCGCTCGCCACGTGACCGTAGTGACTGTGTTTTACAATTTGTTGGAAGCGTCGCTTCCAAGGTAGACACTAAAAGAGGCAATGGCGAAGAGAGATGAAAGTCGAAATCAGTCTAGTCGGAAGCCGTCTGTCGGTAGCTCCATTCTGAGTTCTAGTCGTTACTCCCCTGCAATGAAGATTGAGCGGTAGGGAGTGAGACACGAAGATGCACGCTAGTAGATTACACCGTGCTACTCGTAAGTACAGCATATTTGGAAGCAGTATCGCGTGGACATTCACTATATTAGCCGGTCAAGAGGTGCTTACGTACTATCCCAGATCTTACTGTTGCTCGACTGCAAAAGCCGTGCCGCAGTCACGTGACACATACACCTTCGCTGCCTTCGCCTGACGTATCGCTAGCTACGGCTATCATTCATCAAGGTCAGATCCACTTCAACGTTCCCAATTCCTCTTTATATCTGCAACCATTTTGACCATACCTGGTGTCTCACTTCAATCTTGGCTGCACATTAGACCCGTGCACCATGGCTCGCTGGGCCGCGCAGTACCTGTTGAAAAATTTTCCTACACCAGTCCTCTCTTCTTCTATATCAAAGGATAGTCTGCTCACTCCGCTTAAACTGATTATTCTAAAATGAAGTACTTGGCTGCTTATTTGTTGTTGGTCCAGGGTGGTAACGCCTCCCCCTCCGCTTCTGACATCTCCTCCTTGTTGGAGACCGTTGGCGTTGAGGCCGAGGAGTCCAGAATCTCCTCCTTGTTGTCCGAGTTGGAGGGCAAGACCGTTGACCAGTTGATTGCTGAGGGTAACACCAAGTTGGCCTCCGTGCCTTCTGGCGGTGCTGCTGTCTCTTCTGGTTCCGGTGCTTCTGCCGCTGCCACTGAGGAGGCTGCTGAGGAGAAGGAGGAGGAAGCCAAGGAGGAGTCTGACGACGACATGGGCTTCGGTTTGTTCGACTAAACGTTTTAGCTTAGCTCAATACACTTCCTAATACTAATTGCCTGACGCTCGTAGTGTCGCATACCAGTTGATAAGTTCATAAGAATCTGGTGTATGCGACTATCTACTGTACTTTATAAACTAAATTGGGAGTAACCCGTGCAAGTTAACTATGAGATGTGTAGAGTGAACGCTCTGCTGACATGCCCAGTGAACCTCTTCTGACGTGCCCTGTGAAACGTAGATTTTGCAACTATTTGGCACTTTATGGAATAATGCGAAACAACTTACACCACCAGGAAAATTGAATTAGTAGAATATTAACATCAAATGTGCCAGCACATGCTCGATTACGTGTCGTAAGTGGATTAATCGTACTATTTGGGTCCCTTGGGTATTATGTGGGGATTTGACTAGGTGAGGGCAAATTCAAGCTTCTCCACCAAAATCTCAAACCGCTTGATCTGCGCACTAACGTCACCGTCTACTTCGTCTGCATCACTCTCCTCCTCCACCTCGCTGTCGCACTGCTGCGTATCCTCGTGGCCGCCCAAAAAGGCCAACTTTGCGTTCAACTTTCGGAGGTAAACCAACTTTTGCAACTTGTAGATGAGCTCTTCGTTCATGCCCAAAATCTTTGACCGAAGACTGGCATACCGTTCTTTCCACTCCTTGCTCACCTCGCCCTGGCGAGCCAAGCGCACATCCAAGTCTTTCTGGATAGCCCTCTGGTACTGCTTCCTCAACTTCTTTTTTGAAGTCTCTGTTACGTGCTCCTCGTCGTCTTGTATGAGGTGATCTTCGCCGCCCTGCAGCTCCTCGTCCAGCTCGCTGTCGCTCTTCTCCACGTCAATCTCAATGTCTTTGTAGACGGCAAAGAGATGGTTGGGCTCCGGGAGCTCAGACGCCAATTGGTTCACCATGCGTGTTCTCTCCTCTAGACCTCCTACCCTCGAGAAGTCCGGTAGTAGAATGGGCTGCACGAGCGTGGAAATCTTCTCGAGCGCGGCGTTCACCTTGGTTATTTTGTCCTTTTCGGCTTGCACAACCTGATGCACGATTTGGTGCACCACCTGCTTGTTGAATCTGTTTCTGTTGTGTCTCTTGATGAGTAGATTGTACTTGAAGATCACACTTCGTAGCTTGTCTTCGGGAACATTTTCGGACGCGAGTAGAGCGCGAATCTCGTCATCTACTTTGAGCGGCGTGTTGAGAAGCCTGATCTGCTCATCTATCAAACTTTTGATTTGGAGGTACGACATATGGAGCGCGAACTGGGTGCAAACGATGTTTTGATATGTCTACACCCGTACATCTCACTTGATCGAAGAGTTCATATGGTAGGATGGTATCAGTTTCGTGTGGCCGAAAGCAGTGGGATAGGCACAAATCGCGCGGAAATGGTTTTTTGCTATCGATTGCGGTCTTGCTCGGCGGAGCTCTGATGTCACACAGCAACGGCAATGACAATGCCGGTCACGTGACCACAACATATCCGATAAGATCACAAGCTCAATTGCTAAAACTGCAATGATAGAAAAATACTCGGCGAACAATGCGTCGAAACCGATATACGAACCCATCGACGGGTACAGAGTTGGAGCACGTATCGCCAGGGTGCAGATCTTGATTGCGTTGTTCCTCGGCATTTCGGCGTTTCTAATATTCTGCTTCCTCAGGAAACGCTACCCCAGGATATATGTGGCAAACTTCAACCAGGTCAACCAAAATTACATGCATAGCTTTTCTAGACAGAAATTGCCCAAGTTGCCCTCCACTTTGTTTGGCTGGATCCCCGTCGTCTACAAAATCAACGAGAACCAGGTGTTGGAACATGCCGGTTTGGATGCGGTGGTGTTCCTAGGTTTCTTTAAGATGTGCATCAAGGCGCTCGCCACCATGGTTCTTTTTGCATTGGTAGTCATTTCGCCCATCAGATACAGATTCACAGGTAGAGTCGATGTTCCCGATCCTGGTGACGGGGACGAAGATAAAGACGCCGTCAGTCAACTTAGGCGAACAGTGTCAGTGCTTCTTAAAGCTAACAAGGACAAGACGCCAGAGGACTATGAGAAGTTCTTGTGGATGTACACTGTTTTCACCTACGTCTTCACTTTTGTGCTCCTCTTTTACCTCTACAGGCAGACGTTGAAGATCATCGACATGCGGCAGCTGTACTTAGGAAAGCAAAATTCCATCACTGACCGCACCATCAAGCTTCTGGGTATTCCGCCAATGCTTCGCGAAGAAGATGCGTTGAAGAGGCACATCAACTCCCTCGGGGTCGGAGAAGTTGAGAGCGTGGCTGTTGTTAAAGAATGGAACGCGCTCAACAAGTTGTTTCGAATGCGCCAGAAAATTCTCCACAAGCTAGAAGTGCAGTGGATGGAGTATTTCAAGCAGAACGGCATTAAAAATGCCACTGACATAAACTCATCCCGCATCGCTTCCTCGGTTGGAGATAGTATCAACATGGATGGTTCAGCTTCTGCGGGGGATCGAGAACCTCGCACATCGTCGCCAACAGCATCCGAAATTACCCATGCGGCGTCCGTCCTTGACCAAATTTCCGAGCATCTCGAAGATCAGTTGAGCCCAAACGAGAGCATTGCACAGATGCCTCTACTTGGAGACGTTTCGCACAAGAGGCCCCACTTTAGAAAAGGTCTTTTCGGTCTCTTCGGCCCTGATGTTGATGCCATAAATTATTACAACGAGCAGTTAGAAGTTATCGATAAGGAGATCAGGAGATACAGGCTCCGCGAGTTTCCTCCTAGCTCGACCGCGTTCATTACGATGAAATCGGTGGCTCAGGCTCAGATGTTGGCTCAAGCGGTGTTGGACCCAAAAATCAATCATCTAATCACAAGCATGGCTCCCGCGCCGCATGATATTATTTGGGACAACCTATGCTTAACAAGGAAAGAACGCAACTCGAGGATATTTTTGGTCATGGTCGTCATCGGAATAATTTCGGTGATGTTGGTCTTCCCAGTCAGGTTCTTGACAAACTTCTTGAATGTCAAATCGATTTCAAAAGTTGCCCCGAAGTTCGCAACCTTTTTGGAGGCGCACAAATGGGCAGAGACATTGATCACTGGTATTTTGCCCCCATATGTGTTTACCATTTTCAATATTGTCATGCCTTACATATACATCTGGATAACTGAGGTACAGGGCTACACATCGCATGCTGACGAAGAGTTGTCGTTTGTTTCCAAGAACTTCTTCTATATTTTTGTGAACTTGTTCTTGGTTTTCACGCTTTTCGGAACTGCCTCCCTTAGTGACACCGCACAGCTTGCGTACCAATTGGCCGAATCCCTCAAAAAGTTGAGTTTGTTTTACGTTGATTTAATAATCTTGCAAGGAATCGGAATATTTCCTTACAAGTTACTTTTATTGGGTAATCTTTTAAAGTACCCCATTGGCAACTGGTTCTGGTGCAAGACCCCTCGTGACTACCTTAATTTGTACAAGCCTCCCGTCTTCAACTTCGGCTTGCAACTACCTCAACCAATGTTAATTTTAATCATCACTGTGACATACTCGGTGATTTCAACCAAGATTCTCACCGCCGGTCTTATTTATTTTTTGATTGGATACTTCGTGTTCAAGTATCAATTACTATATGCATGTGTTCATCCTCCACACAACACAGGAAAGGTGTGGCCCTTGGTTGTTAGACGTGTTATGATGGGGCTCATCATATTCCACATGATGATGTTCGGCACTTTGGCGTTGGAGAAAGCCTTCGCCTGCGCATCTTTCATCGTGCCATTGCCTATTTTGACCTTGTTTCTTTTGTGGCATTTTCACAAGCATTACATCCCGCTATCCACATTTATTGCCTTGAGATCCATCGAGGATAATGAATTGCCCTACCACGGTGACGATGAGGAGGCATTGTTCGCAACCCAAACTTCTTCAACAATGAACAGGGCGCAGACTTTGGATGAAAGACGAGAAATCGATCAAACATACGAATTTCCGAACTTGGTATGCAGCCTTGATGGTCCTCTTGTTGCAGTTGATCATGGGGAGGTTTTGTATATCGGGTCTGATGGTGCAACGGTCAGGAAGCTGAACCCAATGACTTCGTGAAGTCAGCAAAGGAGGCATGAAGCAAGTGTACGACATACCAAAAGTTGTGTGCCATTCGTTCAAGGATATCGATCAATAGTGTGTTTGTGGCATAATTAGAAGAAAAACTGCCTACCAAGCAGCACATAGTAACATCTCTAATCAAAGCCAGAAGAAATGTAAGTGCGATCGCCAGACAACATGTTATAGGATAGGATAAGTTGGTATTCATCTTCAATGCTTCCATCATGTTGAAAACACTCAAAACCTCTACCACTGTAGATGCAACATTCGCATTGTCGTAAGGCCAGATTAGCATGATAATAGGCAAACACTTTACTGCCATAGAAACGAAAATCGTCACTAGTAGCACACAGGAGAAGAATGGTCGCTGCTGGTCCTGGCTCAAATTCTTGTTTCCAGATTGGCCAAATCCAAGAACGTTGATATAGAGGACGTTGGAAAGCACACAAAATGCGGCTTTCTCAACCAATTGCTGGCAAATGAAAAAGCCGTATTGATATGATACGGACGCATGAAGCACTTCCGATTTCAACAAGTTGTGGTGATCATTTTTCTCTTCGTAGGCCCACTTGAGATAAACTTCGAAGAGCACGCAAAGAACCGCATATCTCACGATCTTCTTGTATCTCTTCAAAAACCCCCTCTTTGCCTCCGGCTTATTGAATATTTCTTCCTCCACCAAGTTGAATGCCACATGACGATATGCTTGCGGCTTCAAGAGTAAGACATCGAGAAAGAGTATGACGTTGTCGAACTCAATGTACTTATCGGCAATGTTTCCGCATTGAGGACACACCGTTAACTGAATGTACTTACTCTTAAACTGCGAGTAAAGGCGGTCAATGTTGGGATTGGTACATTCAACGCAGATCATCCATGCTAAGAATGGTTTCAGATCGTGAACTACTGTGTGCTTACATGCAAACCCATGATATCGTGTCCTTCCGAGTAGTATAATACATAGTTTAGCAGTAAATGGCGGGAGGAGCCACCTCGGGGACCTTTCCCAACTGGAATGCAGATGCTTTGAAAGCGTTTTCGACTTCCGGATCGTACTCTTCTAGGCCTGAAGACACCAGAGCAGTCTGACCATTTGAGTTTCCAAACGCGTTTCCCGCGGGCTGAGAGCCGAAACCACCCGAGGTAGGTGCGGAGGTAACCGACTTGTTCTGAAAGTCGTTGGCGCTTGCTGTTTGACCAAACCCACTAGAGCCAAATGGAGATGCTGAGGAGTTGGCCCCTCCAAGAGGTGCGTTGCTTTGCCCAAAACCACTCAGTCCACCAAAGGCCAGCTGACTATTGCCAGTAGATCCAAACGCTGACGGCGCGTTAGTACCAAATGCAGACTGGGTGTTATTCAGAGACCCAAATGGCGATTGCGTCTGCGCGCCGCCGAATCCCGAACTTGGCGGGTTAGCAGAATTTGAGCCGAAAGGCGTTGCAGCGGTGGCAGATTGACCAAATCCAGAACTGCCGAAAGCCCCACTAGTTTGTGGCTTGCTGCCAAAGCCCGTCAGCCCGAAAGCCGAGCCACTGGAAGCACCAGAACCGAAGCCAGCCTGTCCAAAACCAGACAGACCAAAGCCAGACAGACCGAAGCCGGTCGCATTCTGGGTAGCGGGGGCAGTTGATTGCAGGCCAAATCCAGACAGACCAAAGCCCGAAGAGCCCTGACTAGTGGGGTTCGAGGCGGCCAGTTGACCGAACGCCCCGCCGGCACCTTGGCTGCCAAACGCACCCATGCTCAGAGATCCAAAGCCTTGAGATCCAAAAGCACCAGTACTGGCCGCGGGCTTTGAACCTATGCCAGAGTTCCCGAACCCTGATTGGGGTGCGTTGCTCGACCCAAATCCCAGCGAGCTGAAACCCAGTGAGTTTGCAGCATTCCCGAACCCTGTACTTCCAAAACCAGCCGAAGTATTCTGTGTGTTCCCGAAAGCACTCGAAGCGCCTCCGCTGCCAAAGCCACCTTGAGTGTTTCCAAAAGCACTGCTAGATGTGCTTCCGAAAGGGTTGGCGCCTCCGCCAAACGGATTGGAGCCAGACATGGAGGCAGGCTGGTTTTTTAGATCATTCATGCTCTCGGCGAGAGACTTTTTGATGAACGGCTTGATGGTATCTCTGTGAGAGATCCCGAGCTGCTGATAGCGAGCAGCCAAGGACGCGTTCGATCTGACCTCGGAGACGCAGTACGCCATATCCTTCTTTCTCAACTCGATTTCGGTGTCGTACTGAGCGACAGAATTGGTGGCCACGGCCTCCAAGTACTGCAAGCGAAGCTCGTCGGCAGACATGTCCCTTCCCTCGATAATGCTATTGACTGGCGCCAGGCCAAGCCCATAAGCCGAGAGGGCAGGAACAAGCTGGATCCTCTCGAATTCCTGAAGATCGGTCCGGATCTCCGTCGCTAGCGAGTCTGGTGTGCGGTTGAGAAAACTGGTGGTCGTTTCGGACTTGCCCGCCAGCGCATCGTTCAGCGCACCAGCGACCTCGTGCGAGAACTTGCAGTTGTTGCCAAATCTACATGCACCCTTCTGGAAGAACTTGCATGGCTGTTTGGGCGGCATTGGACGTGGAGTGCAAGCTTGGGAAGAGCCGTAAAATGTTGAGGTACGGGTGTAGCAGTGCGCGGCCGCTAGAGTTCTCCAGAATCCAACTTGCGGTTGGTGGTGACAAACGTGTCGATGATGACGTGGCTCTTCTGGTTGCTCTCTTGAAACGCCTCTTTGTAAAGCGGAAGCAATTGCGCAATGACGTCCTCCTTGGAAATCTCGCCTCGGGCGATTTTCTGGAGAAAGCTCTCGAGCGCACGCCGCAAGAACGGCTTGGACAACGAGATGCGGTCGATGAGGATGGCGTCGAACGCCTGGATGAGCGTTATGCCCAAAGACGTGGGGATGAAGATCTCCGTGGCGCCCGACTTGCGGCGCGAGATGTAGTTGCGCTGGATGATCTTGTCGATGTGCTCGGCGATGGTGGCATCGGTGCCGATGCCGTTGGCGTCCATGAGCGCAATGAGCTCTGTCTCCGTCATGTAGCCCGGCGGCGACGTCTTGCCCTCGCGCATCTCGCAGCGCACGATCTTGACGCTGGCGCCCTGCTCGAACTCGGGGAGCACCGCGGACGACCGCCAGTCGCTGTAGGTGTACACGTCCAAGAAGTTGCGCTCGGTGACGCGCACGCCGCTCGTGGAGAAGGCCTCCGTGCCCCACTGGAGCTCGACCTTGGTGAGGAGGCCCCGCGCGTCGTCCGAGCAGCACGCGAGAAACCGCCGCACCACAAACTCGTACACCTTCTTCTGGTCACCGTTCATGCTGTCGATGTTGGTGTACTTGACCGGGTAGATGGGCGGATGCGCCTTGTCGTCGTGACTGCCGCTGCGAGGTCTGCGGAAGACCAACGCAGCGGCATACGCACCCCAGCGCAGGTCCTGGGTCTGCTTGGCCACGTACGCCGGCAAGTCCATGTTCTCCGGGAACGCGTCCGTCTCCGTGCGCGGGTAGGAGATGAACCCCGCGGTGTACAACAGCTCGGCCGCGTCCAACGCCTGCTTCGCCGACATGCGGAAGAACCGCAGGCAGCACTTCTGGAGCTCCACCGTGTTGAGCGGGAGCGGGCGGTAGTGCGCCGTGGGGCGGGTGCTCACGTGCGACACCACGGCGCCCGCCGGGTCCTCGAGGAGCTGCGCGTAGAGCAAGTACACGTAGGCGCGGTCAAAGAGGTGCCCGCGGCGCCACGAGAAGCCCACGCGGGCGCCGTGCTGCTCGGCCTCCACGTCAATGTGCCAGAACCGCTCGGGCACGAACCGCCGCACCCGCACGTAGCGGTCCACCACGAAGCTGAGCGTGGGGAACTGGCACGTCCCGTACGAAACCACCTCCTTGTCGCCCACGAGGCTGCGGCTCTTGTACACGTTGGTGAGGAACCGCGTGAACGACGTGCCCACGCGGAGGTCGAACTCCTTGCGGCAGTCCACCGCCTCCACGAGCCGCATGTCGAGCTGCTGCGGGTGCGCCGCCGCGTGGACAACGTGGGCGGGCTCGAGGTGCGAGAACTGCGCCCGCCAGGTGGTCTCCACCGTGAGGCGCGCGTTGCGCCGCTGCGCCACGTGCATCACCTCCCAGCCGATGTACTCGCCCTCGCGGTCGCAGTCGGTCCAGATCATCAAGCGGTCCGCGGCTGCTGCCTCGCGCACGATGTTGTCGTGGATCTTCTGGCTGCGGCGGTCCTTGTCGGGCGCCACGCGCGTGACCATGGGCGCGTCGAAGAGCCGGCCCGGGAAGCACTTGCCCCACGCGTACTCGGGGCCAAAGTCCGTGCCGAGGAGGTGGCCCAGCACCGCGGTCATGGTCACGTCGCAGCGGCCCACGCCGGGGAAGGTGTACGTGAAGTCGTAGTTTTTGACGAACTTGTACGGCAGGTCGCGGACCCGGACGCGGCCGCCCGAGAGAATGCGCGCGACCTCCTTTGCTATGGAGTTCTTCTCCGCCACGCAGAGCACCTTCATGGTTTCGCACCCACCTGTGCACACCAACATCACCACCACACCCATTGCAACGCCCAACACTGCGGCCGTTCCCAACTGCATAGAAAAGCGAACTAGAGCGTACGTACGCTCCATTGTATGCTTACTTCAGGTGGCCTTCCCTGCATCATATCACCTCCATCCATCACCTCCTTCCATCACCTCCTTCCATCACCTCATCCATCACCTCTATCTCATCACTCGATCACCGATCTGACCTGATCCACCTGATTGAACCGATCCGACCTGATCTGTTGCTTGAACCTTAGAATCCTGTACAACAGTGTATCAACCTCCTACTCAATTCAGTTGCAGGTGTTGATCTGATCACTGTACTATCACTTAGTGTTACGGTATACTGTATTGCATTGACAGCACAATTGAGCATTGTTAGCATGTTGGACTTGGAGACACGCCTCCACAACCTCCTTGAGTGGCTTGCCCAAGGCGGCACCTACATCTCGCCCAAACTAGAGGTCAGAAACAACGAGACCTCGGGCAGAGGCTTGTACGCAAAAGAGAGTGTCATGAGGAGCGAGCGCCTCATCAGAATTCCCCACTCGTACCTCCTCAACTTCACCACCGCCGTGGCTCACATCGCCAAGCACAACCTGAGCATTTCGTTGGACGCAACCTACCACGGCGTGCAGGTGCCTCCGCCTCGCATGGATGGTGTCGGCGAATGCTATGCGTCGCTTTCCCTCGAGACGCTTCTATCGTTCTCGTCGTTTCAGATTCTCGCCATGTACTTGATGTTGGAGAGCGCGCGGGGCAAGGACTCGTTCTGGAAGCCGTTCATCGACATGCTTCCGCACATCGACGAGTTGGGGCTCACGCCGTTGGTCTGGAAGCTGCTGGGCCTACCCGAAAGCGACCGCTTGTGGCGCATGCTCCCACGCTCTGCGCGCAAACACTCGCAGGAGGTGAGCAATCGCTTCGACAAGGACTTTGCCGTGGTGTCGGAGGCCCTCCAGGACTCACACTTTCTCGACAGAAAGCGCTTCCTCTGGGCGTGGATGTGCATCAACTCGCGTTGTCTTTACATGGAGGTCCCGCAAGGCAAGGACTCCCACGATAACTTCACGTTGGCGCCGTACGTGGACTTCCTCAATCACCTGAGCGAGGACCAGTGCGGCATAAAAATCGACAATCTGGGCTTCCACGTCGTCACGTCGTCTCTGTACCGCCCCGACCAAGAGCTCTTGTTCAGCTACGGGCCGCACTCCAACGAGTTCCTCTTGTGCGAGTACGGCTTTACTTTGCCCGAGAACAAATGGAATTACGTGGACATCACTGACTACATCGTGCCGTTGTTGAAACCGAAGCACGTGGAGTTCCTCAAGGCGCAAGGCTACTACGGCGACTACACGGTAAACACGCATGGCATCTCGTTTCGCACAGAGGTAGCCCTAGCCACGCTTCAAGAGAGCGAGCCTGAAACTTCACGCAAGCTCCAAGCGCTCGTCAACGGAGCTACAGACGGTTCGTCGTACGAGAAACAACTGAGGTTGCTCTCTAATCGTATTCTAGACAAGCTTATGAGCGACTGCGACCGCAGACTTAACTCGTGCGAGCCGCACACGGATATTTCCAAAGCAATTCTTCTGTTGTATAGAGACACGAAGCACATTTGCGAGTGCGCCAAAAGATGATCAGCCCAAACGCGAGAGCACGTCGTTGAACGGCTCATTCTCCTTGGCGCGCTCTATGGAAAGCTTGTCCTTGACCAAGTTCACGAGAATCCTGTTGGTGGGAGTGGGAATCCCCCACTTGCGGCCCAAGTTTACAATATGGCCATTGATCCAGTCGATCTCGGTCGGGTTGAGGCTCAAGATGTCCTGGCGCATCGACGAGCTATTCATGGCTGTCTTTCTGCATAGTTCCAACACGCTGGCCATGAGTCTTTCGTGGTTCAAGATCACACCCGCCTCGGGAAGCAGTAGAACGCTGCCGTATTCCATCTTGAAGCACTCCACGCTCTCCTTGACGACCCGCAGCATGACATCAGCCACCTTTGCACCGTATAGAAGGTCGCCGTTGAGGCAGTCCAAGGCGGCGGTGAGAGGGTTGATGCAGGCGTTGGCGATCAACTTTTCCATTTGCATCAAGAGTAGACGTTTGTGCGACACGAAGGTGACATTCAACGCCGCAGTGTCCATGAGTGCTTGGACAATGGGTGGCACGTCCGAATGGCTCCACTTGCCGTGGCGAGCGACGTCTGAACCTCTTGAAAGAGGTAGTCTCGCTATATTTATAGATCCATGGATGCCATAGTGCTGCACTGTGTTAACATTCGTCTTCACCGCTGCGTGGGTGTTGACGGCCCCGTAGAAGGTGGGAACGTTGTGCAATGTCGGCCAGAATTCTTCTTCTAGTCTAGATACCATGCCCATGCCGTTCTGTAGAAGCAAGACGTTGGAGTCCGAGTCAAGATATTTAACTAGCGGCCTTATAGCCTCTTGCGTAGCGTATGTTTTCGTCGCCACCACCAAATTCTTCAAAGGGGCGTCCAATTTCAAGGATCGCGTGGATTGTGCTTTGATATCCACCTTCCTCGAGACATTAAATTGGGGCCTGTGGGCCACTAGGTTGAGCGATGAGCCTAGCTTGTTGAACTGCTTCACGGCAGCTTCCGATTTGAGAAGTAGCGTTGGCGCAACCTTATTGGCTAAAGCAAGCTGGTGACCAACCAACGAACCTATAGCCCCTGCGCCAAGGATAAAGACAGACATCGGAATATAAAGTGATGAGATGGATATATGCGAAGTATCTGGGCCTGCGAAGTATCTGGGCAGCGCAGAAAGGATCGGAAAAAAGTAAAATCAAACAGATGGGACGGTTCACAACACTCAGGCAACGTCCACAAATTCCCAAGCCGGCATAAGTTCTCTGGTAATGAAGAACTGGAGCTAGAGGTCGTCTGCGAGATGTCCGTCACGTGCATCTCCACAATCAACTACTCATGCTTGTTGTGGGACTCACGGGAGGCATTGCCAGCGGTAAGTCAACAGTTTCGAAGGAATTATCTGAGCGTGGCCTACCAATTGTGGATGCTGACGTCATAGCCAGGGAGGTTGTGGAGCCGGGACGCAAGGCGTACGCTCAAGTAGTGGAGGCTTTCAATGAAGATGTCCCCGATTTGGTCAACAGCGACGGCTCCTTGAACAGAGCAGCTTTAGGGAAAGCAGTATTTGGTAGAAAGGACCGCTTGGCCGTCTTGAACAAGATTGTTCACGGAGCGGTCAAGAAAGAGATTGCGTGGCAGTTGTTTAGGAACTACGTGAGAGGAAGCTCTATGGTGATACTCGATGTGCCTCTTTTGTTCGAGGCTGGACTTCACCACATCTGTGGTGCAACCGTCACCGTTTCAACAGAGAAGTCGCTTCAGTTGAAGAGACTTTTGGAAAGAAACCCTGACTTGTCGGAGGAAGATGCCTCCAAAAGAATCGACAGCCAGCTTTCCACCGAGGAACGCAATTTCAAGGCAGATAAGGTGATAGAGAACGATGGTACGATTGGAGAGCTTCACGAGCTGGTCTCTAAAGTTGTTGTGCAGCTACGCCCACTGCGCTTCTGGGTCATTGCAGACTTGTTCCCACCTATTGGGATTCTCTCCGCAGTTGTCACCTTGGCCTACAGGGCTACACGAGACTACACCAAGCTTCAGAACCGCAAGAAGGACACCTAGGCCCTCCAGTATTGTGCCAAACTATGAAGCGCATCGATCACGACTGGCAAAAACGCATTGACGCTGTCGATGATGAGGCTCTGGAAATGCAAGATCGCCTCCTCTTCGGTCATCTCCAATCCAAACTTGTCTTGCACCTTCTCCACCGCTCGTTTCGGATCCACCTGAATGTCCGGAATGTTTGCGTTCAACATCAACTGGAATAAGTTGAGAATCAAGTTGCTATTGCGCCGGAGGGTCGTGTATGTGATGAAGCAGTAGCTCTTGAAGATGTTGAAGTTCTCGTGATTCATGCCTCCCATTCCATCAATGACCTGGATGGGAAGTTTCATCAATGGGGGGAACGGCTTGGGATCCCTCCCCAAGATGTACCCAAAGTCAGCGTGCCAGAACTTTCCGTTTGGCGAGAGAAGCAAATTGTCCAAATGCCGATCTCCCACGCCCAATATGTATGTGATTACACAGTAACCAGCACAAGATTTCACGTAGTTGTCCATAACGATGTTGGAAACACCCAAGTCGGTGGTGATGGCCTTTTGCTGCTCTCGTAGAGGAATGGATTCTTTCTTTTTACCCAACACACTTTCCACCTCGGGCTCTTCCTGTTGTTGCATGATACGACTGTGAAGTTGGAGGTAACTCAAGATTCCGTTTCCATTCACTGGGCCATTCCCGTTAGCGGCAGCGCTTGAACTCGATTCATGAGGGCCCTCCGGGTAGCTTTTCGACAATACCGAATCCAATGTTTCGTTTGGAACGAATTGAATCAACCCGGCATTGGGGCTCGTTGCAAGAATCTTGTACGGAGTGAGTTTCAAGTTCAAGTTTTCATTCTTGAGAAGTTGGTCCATCAAGGTGATAATCTGTATGACCAACTGATCCTGTCTCAAATCGTCTCCAATCTTAAACATGAGTGCGTACTTTCCGTACTTGTTCTTTTTTGCTCCAAACATGACAGACGACGTTCCGCTAGTTTCACGAAAATTGGTGATTGTTTTGAATGTGATCTTTAATGGAGATAAAGAACTCTTGAACACCGAAGATTCTGCAGGGTAGCAGCCGCATATCATAACAGAAGGGTCCAATGGAAGTGGAAAAGGTTCGGGGAACTTGAGCATTTCGTTTGAGCTGTCTGCCAAGTAGTCTTGTAAAAACTGAACTTTTTTGTTCGTTGCCTCGTTTTTCTTGAAAGTGCTTCGGAGTAGCGATACAAGGCTTGTAAGCTTTTTGATAAATGCAATCTGCCTTTTCAAATATTTGTAGTGTGGTTGTTTGGTCTTAAGCGAGTGAATCTTCAAGTGTTCAATGTAAGTATTGAGCACAATGGTGAAAATGGAAGTCTTCTGTACTGAGCTGCTTGAAGCCTCAACCAGATTGAGTTGATCCTCATTCTCAACCTTGACATACCAGTAGAAAAAGTTACCAAGCTTTCCGTTTTCGACAGATCTATCGATCAAAAACTTCGCAAGCGGAGCATCCTTCAATGGATCAGAACTGGTCAGGAGGGACTCATATTTTAAAGCTTGCACAAGTTGCAAAAGGTAAAGAAGAAGCTCATCTGCGCTAGCTAAGCGGAGGCGATCAACTGCAAACATTCTGAGTTGCGTTGCGCATTTGAAAATTTTATCGATCTTCTTCTCCTCTGCGGTGTTGATGTCCTTCGAAGTGGTGTTCTTCGTGGCGATCAAACGTCTGCGAAGTGCAGCAGTCAAGTTATAAGGATTGAAGTTATTGCTCAAAAGCTCCAACGCATCACCGATCTCAATCTTGTCCACTGTCCAGTGTGGCAAAATTTCCGTGAATGTTTGATCAAGCTCGAACTCATTCTCCCAATTGAAGCACTTGAGAAACTTTGTCAAAAAATGCCTCGTTGTTTGCAGTGGGGCGGTCACACTGTTGGGGTCATCCGATAAAGAGTTCTTTGAGAAATAGAAACGGAATTTCCACAACAACTTCTTTTGGTTGTCAGTTAAAATTGCACTCGAGGGCATTTTTAAGATGTTCCAAAGCTCGTCTCTAATATGTGGTGTCGGTTTGAGCTCTCTGTCTACCAAAGAGGTATTATTGATATTGGTGGACAACATCTGGAACTTCCTCTCAACAGGATCAGTAAGATGGGCGGAGGCACTCACCGTACTGAGCATCTGGCCTTGGTCAGGACCCTCGGTACTGTTAAAGCTGCGCAATGTCCAATTATGAAAGTCGGGATCATAAATTCGAGGGATGTCCGTCATTGTGTGCGACTTCGTGGTGGGAATATCGATAGAATTGATCACCATTGTACTGTTGGTCCTATTTTCAATCTCGGAAGCAGAATCTCGATCGACAAAGCTCAGGAGTGTGATCTGAGGCTCAAAGTACGAAACATCCAGGAAGACAATTGGGAGTTGAAAGTTGGGAAGTTCCAAGTACAAGTGATACGGATGATCTGTCTCCAGCGGACTTGATTTATCGCTCAGGTTTCGAAGCTTCTCCACCGCAGGCATGGCAATCGTGTCTAGCCAAGGGACGCGTGGAAAGTCGCCATTTTCAAACTTGACTAAGTTGTTTTCAATTTGAGTGGTTCCCTCAATTTCGCCGTAGTTAATCGACTCGGATTTCTCACCCACAGGGATTTTGTATGAGCCTTTCCTTAGAGTGCTATTTGTATGATTGAAAAGCGACAATTGACCTACCCCAAGCATATGGGACTTAGTGTCCACAATTTCTAGCACGGTAAACCGCAAGCAGTCGTTGTATCCTATCTGATTGAAATTGATCGGAAGCTTGACGTAGGAGTTCCACACCCTCTTATTGCCTGTAAATGCCTTGTACGGCGTCTGTACTGGGGACGAAACGGGATTGTCGTTACCATCAAGAACTTGAATGCGCACGAAAAGGTCGGAATTGATGCTAATGTCCGAAAGTTTTCGGTAAACACGGGGATCTCTGTATTTTAGGGAGTTTGGGGCCACTTTGGGTGGGCCGCTGGTGCTCGATTGTAGGCTGCATATCTTGACTGTGATGGGTATTTCTAGATTCTTCGACAAACCGAAGTTTGCTGCATTCGATTGACTGAAGTCAGCGGCATGCGACTGATTATTTTGGGCGGGCATTCTATGGTGATGAGTCCGTCTTATCGGAGGCACTAGTTGACCTTGATAATGAACCTGCATGGAGCTCTTGCACCTGGGCTACCGGAGCAAATCGTACAAATGGACGAAGAAAGACGATTACGAAGCTTCACGTAATCGAATAATGCATGTTCTTCGAGCTGTGACCTTCAAGTCTCCCGGTAGCTGCGAAAGAATTTTGGTGGTAGTCACTTTTGTATGCGCATTGATTAGATCTATGATTCTATAAATACAGCCTCAGTCGTAGCTCGCGTTCTGGCCAAACCAAGTGTACTTCTGCGAGGGTTGCTCGTCTTCCAGTGACTCGTCGCCCGAACTTGAGCCTGATGCAAGGTTGTAGAAGATGGAAGTTTTGTTGCTCGCAGTGATGGGAAGAATTGTGGGCACAAACTTGATGGAGCTCGACCTGCGGCGGCGTGCCGGTTGCACTTGAGCCAGCGAGGCTGGCTTTTCGTTCCTGAATACGAGCGAAAACTTCTTTTCTTCGTCGGAGGCGTCATGCTCTGGACCGGTGTCCACTATGCTCTCGGCGTGTTCGTTCTCGGAAATAATGCCGAATTTGGGTGTGGGCGTGCGCTTGCGCTGAAGCGACCGCACGCGAGCAAGACTGCGGATGACCTCGTTGATGTTGGCGGACTCTTGGTCCGACTTGGGCGAGTTCAGGCCGTGCGACTGTAGCATGTTGACTCCGGAGAATCTGTTTCGGGTGAGATCCAGCGACGAGCTATCGTAGGACCGCGTGCCGGAAAACTGGGCCAAGCTGACATGAGAGTTGACCTTGGAGTTCAAAAACTGCACGGGGATGTCGGACGCCAGGGAGTACTTCAACTTCAACGGGTGGTAGATCTCCTCGTTCGACGTCAACTTGTGAAGATTGACGGTCGAGTTGGTGCGCGACGGCGCCGAGCTGGGCGACACGTTGGGCGAGATCGGATGCGTGGGTGCCTTGGTGATGTCGAACGCCTTCTTGAACGAGCCGTCGTTCATCAACTTCTGCCGGAACTCCGACTTCACCTTGTACTTGTTGGCATCCTGGGGGTTCCAGTTTTTGGCTGCTGGGCACAACGGCGTCGGGCCAGGCCGCGTCGGGTTCAGCAGCATGACTTTGAACGACGGCCTAGGTAACGTGCTGTAGTTTCCACGGAGCCCGCCGAACCCCATGGCCGGGAACTGCTTCTGCTCGTCGTACTCGTCCTTTTTGATGAAGTTCGTCTTGTAGTAGACGATGTCCAGCTCGAGGTTGAGCACGGACTCGACGGTGGAGTCGCGCTCGAGAATGCCCAACCCGTCACGCACAAGCGTCCACTTGTCGTCGATCTTGCGGGCGTAGTTCAACGAGAACTCCGCTATCTCCTCGAAAATCGGGTGGTTGATGAAGTACGACATGAAGTTGTTGATGGCGTACCCGTGGGACACCACCACGATGACGTCATTCTCGTGCAACGGCTTGTCGTAGGTGGCCAACAACTTCTGGAAGTACGCCTTGCACCGCTCCAGGTAGTCCTTGAACGAGAGATCCGGCTCGTTCCACTGGCCCAACTGCGTGGTGGGCCGGAAGTTCAGCAAGAGCCGTTTGTTCTCCATCTGCTGGATGTTGGGCGTGTACATCTGGTACGCCTCCGTGGAGTCCACGAACGGCGGCTTGTGCTTCATCTTGTCGTGGATCCACTCCGAGAGGGCAAAGTCGCCCAAGAGCAGAAACCGGCACTTCAAGTTGGGGTGCAGCTGCTCAAGCTTGCGCCGCATCGCGCTCACCAACAAGTCCGCGGTCTGGCAGCACCTCAAGTACGGCGAGAAGTGCACGTAGACGTTCTTGCGGTCGCCGGCGAAGGAGCCGAGATCGACTATGTCGCTGGCCACTGTTTCGGCGACTGCAGCGGCCGAAACGGTCACCAGCGGGTCCCAGACCTTGTAGGGCGAGGCCAATGGCTCTTCGCCCGGAGGGGCCTGGTCGGCCCTGAGGCCGTGGCGCAAGAAGAAAAGTTCAGTCATGTCATGGAGAAGAAGAGTGCTAACGTGGAAGCGCAAGATGGGGCATTGTCATGGTCCATCAGTCACGTGACCCGGGTTTGGTTTCGAACCATGCCGAGGCCACTGCATTCACACTGTAGGCGCATTCCGGCGCTGGTGCGAGCGAAGATCGTCGGGCCAGGCCCCGTGGGCGGCGCCCTACAGTGGGGCTCTGGGTGGGAAGACCCGGCCTGCCTGCAGTACGGATCATCTGATGGACGTTTTGCCAAGACCGGCCGGCGTGCCCGATCGAGTTCGGCCAGGAGATTGGACCACGCGTCGGGGCTAAAACCGACGGAGGTGGACCGTTCGTCCATGCACAATGACGTAACGGTGGGGCGGTTGTGCACACCGCGGTGAGCTTATCACCCGGTGTACGGGTTCGTCTCGTATCAGCTACATGTCTCTCACCTCCGACGAACTCACGCTGCTCGCGGAGGCGGCCAAAAACGGTGTGTATCACGTGGACTCGACCAACTCAATCCCAACTCCCGGACTCTCTAACATCAGCGCGCGACCTTGCCTACTGCCCGTACTCCAACTTCAGGTATGTCCAACACCCAACACAGCACATTCCATAGCATTCACCATCCACACACAAAACCCCACACGAAGCTCAATAAGACCTCCACTTCACAGGAAGCTCCGCCCACAGTGAACCGCTCACTCACTCTACTTGTCACTACATGTCACTAAATGTCCACCACATGTCTACATGTCCACTACATGTCTACATGTCCACCACAGCTCACAACTCCACTATAACGCTAGAAACATTGCTCTGCGTCCAACACAACTAACTTCAGGGTGGGCTGCGCTGTGCTCACGGCAGCAAACACCGTGGTGCAAGGCGCCAACGTCGAAAACGCACTGTACGGCGCAGGCATCTGCGCTGAACGCGTGGCCATCACGCGGTGCCTCATGGAGGGCCAGCGGCTGTTCCGGGCCATTGCAATTGCCGCCGACAACTGCGACATTAGCCCGTGCGGCATCTGCCGCCAGTTTATCCGCGAGTTCAGTGCAGACTTGCCGGTGGTGATGGTGACCAGCGACGGCAGCACCCGGGTGCGGACGCTCGAGCAGCTTTTGCCTTTGAGCTTCGGGCCGGAGTCTCTAGCATGAACGATTGCATGGTCGCATCCACCTGTCGACTTCTCTTCCCGGCGAACCCAGGTGTCCGGTCCCTGGAATACTTAGACTTACAAACGTATCTGTATCTAATATAGACTGATATCTATGCTGGCTTATTGAAGAGAATGTTTCATGGTTACATGCCTGTAGGTGTTGCAGTAATAATATCAGACACAATATGACTATGGGATGGGAAGGCATAGATAGGTGCAAATACATAAAAGCCGTAGATAAGGTATGCGTAGCGCATGATCAACTAATGTACATGTGCTGCTTCCTGTACATGTTCCTGACGCCCGAGTCTTCCCAGAGATCAATGTAGAGTCATAGTCTCCGTGTCGTCGTCCGTATAGGGGAGACAGTACTGCAGACGAGGCAGCCGTCGCCACCAGCTGACCGTCCTTGTACCGAACCACCCGTACCTATATGCATACAGTACTTCATCGCAAAAACTTCACCATGTCTGTGTGTGCTGCCCCACATTGCGGGAAAGAGACGGAGTCGTCGCTCAAATGCCCCGTCTGCTTGAAGGGCAACATCTCGTCCGTGTTCTGCAACCAGCTGTGCTTCCGGACCGGGTGGGGCGTGCACAAGGCCATCCACCCGGCTGACGACCTAGCACCCTTTGACCCATTCCCCAACTACAACTACTCCGGCAGCTTGCGGGCCCAGTACCCTTTGTCGCCGCGCCGGGCCGTGACCGCGCAAATCAAGAGACCGGAGTATGCGCAGAACGGGCGGCCCGTGACCGAGATCAAGAACGACAGAACGGGCAAGATCACCATTCTCTCCGAGTCCGAGATCAAGAAGATCCGCAAGGTGGGCTTGGTCTCGCGGAAGGTCTTGGACAAGGTGGCTGCGGCCGTCGCGCCGGGCGTCACCACCGACGAGCTCGACGCCATTTTGCATAAAGAGTGCATGGCCTACAACGCCTACCCATCGCCTCTCAACTACTACAACTTCCCCAAGTCATTGTGCACGTCGGTCAACGAGGTGATCTGCCACGGCATCCCCGACCAGACCGTGTTGAAGGACGGCGACATCATCAACTTGGACGTGACCATCTTCCTCAACGGTTTTCACTCGGACTTGAACGAAACGTACTACGTCGGCGACAAGGCCAAGGCCGACCCGGACACCGTGCGCCTCGTGGAGACCACGCGCGAGTGCTTGGACTTGGCCATCCAGCAGGTCAAGCCCGGCTTGATCTTCAGAAACTTGGGCAACACCATCGAGGAGCACGCCACCAAGAACGGCTGCTCGGTGGTGCGCACGTACTGCGGCCACGGCATAAATACCATGTTTCACTGCCAGCCCAACATTCCCCACTACGCCAAGAACAAGGCCATTGGTGTCGCTAAGCCGGGCATGGTGTTCACCATCGAGCCCATGCTTTGCTTGGGCACTTACCAGGACGTGACGTGGCCCGACAACTGGACCGCGGCCACGAGAGACGGTAAGTACTCTTCCCAGTTTGAGCACATGTTGTTGGTGACGGAGGATGGCTGCGAAGTGTTGACCGCGAGGTTGGAGAATTCCCCCGGCGGAGCCGTTGCGAGAATATAGAAAATGTAAATGCTTGCAACAACGTGTACTCAGACAAAAATCAACAGCTTACCCAGAGAGATAAACGGAAAAAATAATGGACGAGTCCGGAGTCGAACCGGAGACCTTTCGCATGCTAAGCGAACGCGCTACCAACTACGCCACACGCCCTTCGAAGTGGTCCCTAGCGGGATCGAACCGCTGATCTCGGCGTTATTAGCACCACGCCTTAACCAACTGGGCCAAGGGACCATTTCTTTCTTAGTTGTTTGGAATGAGAAGCATAGTTCGGAGGACAAATATCACGGCCATCCGACGCTCTAATAAGTGGTGCAGCCTTTCTGAGTGACGTGATCGATTCTACGATTGTTTGGAGTGTTCTCAGCGCTCACACTGGAAAGTTTTCTTAGTACTAGTCATTAATGCCATGTTTGCATACTTCGCCTCTTTGAGATCAAAGATTTCAAAACCACAAGGACTTCGTTATCCGTACTAAATCCCCAAAGCCGAAGAACTATGTTTAACGGAAAAAGTTGGAAAGTCGGATTCAGTCTGGCGGATAGATGACGTCAATTGATTTTGGTAGATGTGGTATCGGGAACCATTACCACCTGAGCCGTATTGGTCAGTTTCGGGTGACATGAGCCGGTAGTGAAAGTCGATGAATAGGGAAGTCATTTGATAAGTCTCACCACCTGGGACCTTTTCTTCAAAGGATGGAACGCTTGAACATCCTAAGTAAGTCGATGTTCTGTTTCTGCCTGCAAAATATCATGTGAATATAAGCAGCCGCAAATCATTCGAATTAAGATTTTAAGATTTCTTGGAACTTGTGGGGCGAGCTAAATTAGAGATTGAGCACGTGTATTGCAAGCATCTGAAGCGGGACTAAAGTAGTAAGGTGCAATGAAACCCAGCGAGTCGTTCATGAAGGCTCTGCATGAGGAGTTGTACGAGACTAGTTTATCGCTCGTAAATGCCGAAGTTCCCGATGCCCCCATGTTACCACAGTTCACAAGAAAATGTCGTTCGATTATCAATGAAGAGTCGAATCCAACTTTTGTCGAGTGCCGTATTGGATGAGAAGATCCCATGGTCCGTCACAATTTTCACAATTTGCAATCTTTCACAGCCTCCAACCAGTTGAATCTATCAAGCGCGTACCCCTCTTCAGAGCGTTCGGTGTGCTGACGACATTTTTGTGACCCTGGTGTGGCGAAATTCTTTTGCCGGTGCCGACAAAACGCAGTACCAATCAAGATGTTTGCAACTCGTAAAATTTTCAACGCACGAACAGCCAGTGAAGAACAACTGAACCAAAATAAAAACCGACAACAGTAAACTATTTGGTGGGTCGTCTACAAGAACCTGAGTATAGATATTCGGTAAATTGGGTCCGAGCAGTGAAAGTTGGCGTCTTGTTCTCGGCGTTAAGTGTAGTCCTACAGACTCGCGGTTCGTGTCGCGACATACGTACTGTAATTGTCCACCAACTTCTATTAGATCGGGTCATGCGCAATACAGATCACTACGTCCACGTGAAAATTCATTTCTCATATCTCATATCTTTCTTGGTTTGAGTATCGCGTGCTTCTGATCAAGCGAATGTATGCACTACTGCACGAATAGCGACACGAATGGGTTATGTCCGTCTATGAACTAGGGTTGTGAGGGGAGAGAATGTCGCACAGAAACCGTGCATGTTGCATATAGTCGGGTAGTGTAACGCCGTGCGACCTCGAGCTTTTTTGGGCTTGCTCTACGGAGTTCCGTCTGCCTGCCTCGTGGTGAAAGAACGGAGAAGTTTAACTCTGGAACTGGGCAACTTGCTTGGGCCGGTTCTTGCAGAAATGCAAAGACACTTTCTAGCATCGTGCAAGCCCGCCCACTTTTGCACCCACCAAACATAAACGAATGCGCCGATCTGGAAGATGTGCGCCGCTTTTTTCGCCTATCGATGCATGTTTGGATTGGTGGGGGTGCTTCTTTAGGGAGAACTATATACTATATGTCGCGCAAATTACAAGGGCTCGCGAACTGCATTCTGATCTGCACTATTCGGATGCATATGCAAGCTCGGGTAGTTCTGTTGCAGGAAAAGTGAAACGGGCGTCCGACACTTGCAGCACGCACTATCTTATAATTGTCCCTACATCATCCAGCAAATTATTCAAAGCGACGACAGGAAACGCTTAAAGATGCACTCGGCATGGATATCGAGCACCCGGTCAGTTGTACCCTGCAATTCGAGCGCTAGGTCGGTCGTACGCTGCAATTCAAGCTCACAGCAAGCCTGGTGCATCATATAGGATGCTGGATTTCAATAGACAATAAGAGCACATGCAGCAGTCTAGAAGACTACCAGATAACGTAAGCCGATTTAGTGAACCTGGAGTCGACGTCGAGCAGCGCGGAATAATGACACGGTGTTTGCAGTTACCTACCCGCTGGTAGACCTTCACTACATTGCTTCCAGCTCCACACAAGCAAGAAATCGCATTATTTCCCTGCACACCTATCTTACGCCCAAGACGATCGTAAGGGCAGCGTGTGGATGGTTGCTAGAGAATTCTAGACTTTGGCCATGTAAACACTGGCACGGCTGTGCCAGCCATGCACGTGCACTATCGCACGCGTCTTTCAGCACGTGTTACTTTCCACGTGCAGGGTTTCACGTGTACAGTGCGGAACGTTCACATTCGAAATTTTACGGTACGGTTCCAATAGATATCCATGTCGTCCTCTATCCAGCTTTTGAATCCAAAAGCAGAGTCTTTGAGACGTGCACAGGCTCTTCAAGTCAACATTGCTGCGGCCCAAGGCTTGCAGCTGGTTTTGTCCTCCAATTTGGGCCCCAAAGGCACCTTGAAGCTTTTGGTCGATGGATCGGGAAACTTGAAACTCACCAAGGATGGAAAGGTCTTGCTCACAGAGATGCAAATCCAGCACCCCACCGCAGTGATGATTGCACGTGGTGCTAGCGCACAGGACGAGATCACCGGAGATGGCACCACTACCGTCGTGTTGTTGGTAGGTGAATTGTTGAAGCAGGCCGAGCGCTTCATCAGCGAGGGAGTTCACCCCAGAGTGGTGGTGGACGGCTTTGAGACCGCCAGAGAGGCTGCGTTGGAGCACTTGTCCACTTTCAAGACGATTCCTGAAAGTTTCGACCGCGAGTTCTTGCTACAAGTGGCAAAGACGTCGGTGGCCACCAAAGTGAATCAAGAATTGACGGACGTGTTGGCACCCATCGTCACAGACGCAGTATTGTCTGTTCAAGGCGAGGAGAAGAACCAGTTGGACTTGCACATGGTGGAGATCATGACGATGCAGCACGGCAGTGCGACCGACACCAGCTTGATCAAGGGCTTGGTGTTAGACCACGGGGCTAGACACCCAGACATGCCTCGCCGCGTGAAGAACGCGTACGTTTTGACGTTGAACGTTTCTTTGGAGTACGAGAAGACCGAGGTCAACTCGGGTTTCTTCTACTCTACGGCGGAACAGAGAGAGAAGTTGGTTGCGTCTGAGCGTCAATTTGTGGACGCCAAGTTGAAGAAGATTGTTGAGTTGAAGAACCAGGTCTGTGAACTCAACGGAGACACCGGCTTCGTCATTATCAACCAGAAGGGTATCGACCCCATGTCGTTGGATGTTTTGGCCAAGCACAACATTTTGGCCTTGCGCAGAGCCAAGCGCAGAAACATGGAGAGATTGCAACTCATTGTTGGTGGAGAGGCCCAGAACTCCGTCGACGACTTATCTCCCGAAGTCTTGGGCAAGGCAGGTCTTGTCTACGAAGAGAGCATTGGTGAGGACAAATTCACCTACATAACCGAGTGCAGTGAGGCGAAGGCTTCGACCATCCTCATCAAGGGCCTGACAAATCACGTGGTGCAGCAGACCAAAGATGCCGTGAGAGACGGTTTGAGGGCCGTTGCCAACGTGATCAAAGACGGCTCCATCGTTCCTGGAGCAGGGGCGTTTTTCATGAGCTGCCACGACCACTTATTATCTACAAAGATCCTCAAGGGCCGTAATAAGCCTGGCATCAAGGCCTTCGCTGAGGCGTTGCTAGTTGTGCCTAAGACTTTGAGTACTAATGCAGGCTTGGACTCCTTGGAGGCAGTGTCTGCTTGTCAAGATGAAATTGCCGAGGGCCATGTCGTTGGTATTGATCTCAATTCTGGCGAACCCATGGACCCTTCGCTAGAAGGCGTGTGGGATAGCTACAGAGTTGTGAGAAACGCCATTCTGACAGCCACTGGTATTGCATCCAACTTATTACTCTGTGACGAGCTCTTGAAGGCCGGCAAATCTTCCTTGAAGGGCCAGGGTCAGGGCCAAGGGCAAGGGATGCCTCAGGGCATGCCACAGGGTATGCCGGGCATGATGTAGGGTCACTACTGCCATGCACCTAATTGAATATAGAGTGTCACGAAGATAATGGCGAATCAAATCGCAAGTATATGTAGAGAGAAAGGACAATCAGAGGCACTGCTCGAATGCGGTTAGATATGTCTCGTTTGTTCGGACCTGTCTGCGTGTCGCAATGAAGTTTCGCTTCAACGATGGGGCGGGCAGAGATGAAGAATAACATCACGGCACCTGCATATGCAAGGTACGCGAGGTGAGCTTGACCTGAGAACCCTACGTCAGTACGAGTGCATCCGGTTCTGCAGTTCCTCCAGCCGCTGAACGTGCATACTTGGAGAGGTTTGGTCTACGAATGAGCAGTATGCCGGACAGAAAGACTTGGTTTGCTCCGAAAATTCCAAGCGAAGCAAGCCTTGCTGGACCGGTATACTTGGAGCTGGAGCGAGGGCGAGTCACAGCATAGAAGCCTGCGGCACCTGTTATCACCAGACATAGGCCCGCATGCAAAACTTTACTGTAGAGCGCCTGAACACTATGGCCGACGCAGGCTAAACCCACGAACAAGGGATGCATGCCGCATGTCACAAAACTTCACAGTAGCCGATGCCACCATTGCAAATCTTTAATTCTATTCTGCGAGGGTGATGTAGCTAATGACAAAGGCATGTTGCGTAGACAATAAGTTCGCGAGGCAGGGTGTAAGTGCATCTCTGCAGTTCACATACATTGCCTAGGTGCACGACTGGGCAAACCCTGGTGGCAACGGCAGAGGGGACGAACGTGTGGGGTGAATTAGACCCGCAAGCCATGCAAAACTTGCAGGGTGAAGGCAGACCGATTCTTGGCATATCTCGAAGGGAGCGCAATTTAGTCGGCCGCTAGGCAGGAGACACGAAGGAGATAAACCAAGTGGATGCGATATTTCGGGAAGATGTTGCAAGCGTGCTTGATGTATATGCACGATTAGGAGCGATGGGCATGTATAGTGCGCAGAAGGCAGGTGCATTTGCATAGCATTGCCTGTTTAAGGTTTGCAATTGTAAGCAGTCGTGCAGATGTGGTTTGCAGTAGACTTTTCGTTCACGGGTTGAAGCATTAAAGATGAAGATGCTCAAACAACTTTTTTATACTCCCGTTTCACCATTGCTATTCTTATATCATACATAGAAGATCCGCTTTCCCCAACTTTTGCATCTCCACCTACAATCTTCTTCTGGTTACATTTACGAGACACGGCTTCCGACCATTGCTCTTTTGATGCATTTTAACGATTGTCTAGCACGGTACGTATTATGATTCTTTAAAACTTGAAGCTGTATCGTTGTCCCTGCTATTACACAATGCGGCATCGACGTACTGCTAGCGAACCCACTGCAGTTGCTCGACCGCATTGTGTTCCAAGGTCGCTCGGGTTAAGCTTTGAACAAAGGCTCGATTAAGTATCACAATGCCCCTCATTCGGCTTTCGGGCGAAGAGCGTGAAACTGCGACTACATTCCTGGATTATTCCCGTTTGAAATACGGCCAGACCGCCGGTTCAACGGGGAACTCCACCCAGATCATAACATTGCTGACCTCAACGATAGCACCACGATGAGATCACTAACACCCAGATCACATTCATCATGAGCCAGTGGCATAATCCCGCCTGGCACAACCAGCAGTCTCCCCCTGCAAACTACAATACCAAGGCGCCGCCCAAAGACCAGCAATACACTTTCACTCTGCCCACGCAGGCCAATCCGCGCCACGCATACATTCCGGGCGAGTTCGAAAGTACTTCCTCCGGGCAAAAAGGTCAGTTCGCCAACCGAGGTTCGCCACCTCTAATAGCACAAGGTTGCGCAACAGCCTTGCCGGCACAGCGTGGCAAGTCGGGCATGGTGGGGCAGGCTCTTTACGTGCAAATGCCAATGCAGCAATTCGTACCTCCTGAAATCAATAATTACAACACAAGCTTTCAAATCCCAGCGGACCAGTGGGAGCAGCCTGGGCTCGGCATGCGCCCGAAGGGTGGCATCACAGAACAGAATGCCGGGCATAAGGGAGTCAAACGAGACTCGATCGACGAAACAGGATCCAGCGACCTGAGCTCGCGGGCCGACAACGAACAGCCGGAGGCACGTTCGCGTCAAGGTTCTTCTGCGGGGCAGAAGGTGACCAAGCGGTCGCGGATGGGGTGTCTTACGTGCCGCCAGCGCAAGAAGCGGTGTTGCGAGACACGCCCGAAGTGTACGGAGTGCCAGAGACTACGGTTGAACTGTGTTTGGCCCAAGCCGGGAACAGAGCATAAGAATAAGCCGAAAGAAGTGAAGAGCCAGGAGAACATGATTGACCACGACGTGTATGGAAAGATCAAGGTTCTTCGAGGCATTGTGGAATACCGGAGCAACTAGCCTGTACGTATATGACATTGGATAATTATGGCTAGATCGCGTAGGCATTTGGCGAACCATCCCAAGATAGCCAAGCAAGGCCAACCCCGAGAACAGAAGGAATTCCGCATCGCTTGTATGACGTCGGTCGTACTTGGGTGTATACTGGGCTTCGCTTGCTTGACAACGGAGTGACTTCTTGGTTCGACATGTTATCGGTATGCACGTCGAACGACTACATGTGCATTGCACCCATCATGAGGCGAAGTCGATGGCGTAACGGCGAGATCGACACTCCTGCAATAATCTGCATCATGCGAGACGTGTTTGCATATAGGCCAGGCGTTTACTAGAACCATCTAGTATCCTTCGGGAATACCACGCGGCATATCACTTTCCCTGCAAGGTTGATCTTTTGTAAATTCAGGTGCAAGCGAAGCTTTCGGATCGAAGGAATCGGCCACGTACATGCAACCGGAATCTGAAGCTGCAGCGCGTCCGAGCCTCTAGACATAAATGAGCCGCACGAAATTTCTACATCTCCACTTCCCCAAGAGAAGCACACGCCAATTATGCAAGACGGGCACCACGACGCACCTGGCCGATGTGCATGTCTCGCTTCTTGCCTACGATTAACACTGGCTGGGGTAAGAATCGCACCGACCCTCACAAACACCCGGACATCCCACGCACAAACACCTCACAAGTTACTGGCAACTGACCGTCAACCCCAATGTCCGTCGACGCTTTAACCTTGCGTGAGCGCCAGATCAGTATGTAATATGCACCTTATGTGCGTCTTGCTATGACGCGAATTTTGGTTCCAGCAGCTAACCTCAGGTGCATTGGAGCACATGCTTCACCTCAATAAGGATGGCACACCAGATTTGACGTTGGCCTCCAAGAGTGAGGAGATTGTGTGGAAGGTGCTTGTCATGGACCGCAAGTCGCAGGCCGTGATCTCTTCCATCTTGCGCGTGAATGACTTGCTAAAATGTGGAATCACGGTGCACGCATTGATTTCATCGCAGAGGTCGCCGTTGCCAGACGTGCCAGTCATCTACTTTGTCGATCCTTCCGTTGAGAACGTCACCACCATCATCAATGATTTACAGGAAGAGAAGTACGAGTCGTTCTATATCAACTTCACCTCCAGCATCAACAGAGAGCTCTTGGAGGAGTTTGCCAAGAAGGTGTCCCTTTGCGGAAAGGGCCACAAGATCAAGCAAGTCTACGACCAATACTTGGACTTCATTGTGACGGAGCCCAATATGTTCTCGCTCGATTTGGCCAAGGTGTACACGCAGTTCAACAACCCCCAAACTTCGGAAGACAGTATTCACAGTCTTGCTAATCGCATTGCAGACGGCTTGCTAGCATCCCTCATCACCATAGGCTCGATACCCATCATCAGATGCCCTAAGAACGGACCTGCTGAGCTAGTTGCCATGCAATTGGATATGAAGTTGCGAGACTACGTGTCAAATTCGCGAAGCAGTGTCAACCTGTCGATCCAGCAAAGACCAGTGTTAATTCTATTGGACAGAAACATTGACTTGGCATCCATGTTCTCACACTCTTGGATATACCAGTGCATGGTCAGTGATGTGTTCGAATTGAAGAGGAACACCATCAAGATTGCCAAGTATGAGTCGGAGAAGCCTCAAATGAAGAGCTATGATGTGGACCCGAAGGATTTCTTCTGGAACAAAAATGCCCAATTGCCCTTTCCTGATGTCGTTGAGAATGCCGATGTGGAATTGAACTTGTACAAGAAAGAGGCTCAGGAGCTCACGAACAGAACAGGTATCACATCTTTAACTGACATTGACCCCGATTCTAAAGCCGACACATCTCTTATTCAGCAGGCTGTGGAAGCTTTGCCAGAATTGACCACTAGAAAAAGCACCTTGGACATGCACATGGACGTCCTTGCCTCACTCTTGAAGGAATTGGAGGCTCGCTCGTTGGACAAATTTTTCGAGATTGAGCAAAACTTCAACAACCCAAAAATTCAGAGCGAGTTCTTGGAACTTTTGAGATCAAGTTCGAAGAGAGATAACTCGGCGGACAAGCTTCGGACGTTCTTGATCTTGAACTTGTTGACAGACTTGCCCAAGGGGTTCGTTTCTGAGTGCGAGGAGATATTTGCCAGCAAGTACTCGGACGTTGACATGAGCGCATTCAAGTACATCAAAAAGTTCAAAGAGATCTTGAGATTTTCAAAGAATGCCTCATTGAATGATCACTCCAGCCCAACTAATTCGTCGCTCAGTGAAAACAACTCGGCATTATTCAATGGATTGTCGTCGAAGTTGTACGGTTTTACAGAAGGTAGGCTTTCTGAAGGGATCAGTTCATTGACTACCAGCTTGAGAAAACTCTTGCCAGACAAGAAAAACCTTCCCATCACCAACGTGGTCGAGGCAATTATGGAACCCAATCATGCTTCAAACATTTCCGTGCAAGTCACTGATGACTACTTATATCTAGACCCCAAGTCTAGAGGGGGACACTCAAAGCCGCCCAAAAGGCAAACATACGAAGAGGCAGCTGTGTTTGTTGTTGGTGGCGGAAACTACTTGGAATACCAAAACTTGACCGAGTGGAGCAATCAACCAAGCAGGCCAACTAAGCGTTTAGTTTACGGCAGCACCGATATTGTCACGGCGAAGCAGTTCTTGGACGAGATCACACAGCTCGGGTTGCTAGAGTCATGAATAATACACCTAACTTTATCTATTTTGTATCCTATCGGACTAATGTAATCTACATCAAAGGTAACCCTTTGTGCTCTCCAAGACTTGCATGGAGCGAGCGGAATCCAAGAACAATGTCTCACACTCGTCGACATCGGCAAGAGAGATCTCATTTCTGTTGGCGGTCTTGCTCAAGATTCCAGCAGGAGCCAATAACTGTAACGCGTAACGCAACGAGCTCTTGACACCGTGCTTCGACAATCTGTCCAAAGCCTCCGGAGAAACGAACAAATGTTCCAAAGTAGCTCTCTTGGCAATGATAGTTTTGATCTCTTCTTGGTTGTATGGCAAGGTCTTGACGATCAATAGTCTGTCAATCAAGTCTGGCGGGCAGCCGTGAGGGTATTTCGTGTCATCATCGGTGCCGCGGATCGTGGTCATGCCTCTGTTAGATGCCAAGACGACGATTGGAGCCATTGAGCTCTCCAAGGCTCTGTTCAAGTAGGTGAAGATTTCAATGTCCAACATGTTGACCTCGTCGATGAACAATACACCAGGAATCAATTCAGCGACACCCTGGTCAATGTATTTGGACACCACCTTGTTGACTTCCGTTCTCAACTTGTCGGTGATTTCGGTCTTCTTGGGCTTCAACAATTGTCCCATCATCGAAAGAACATCCTGTCCACCTTGAGGTCTTGCGTTGGCAACGTCCAAATCATGCAAAGTGACCTCTTGCACAATCTCCTTCTTCTTGTGCACTTCTCCCTTGGGTAAAGGAACGTACTCCTCCGCTTCCAAGTCAAACTCCGTGGCGTACGCATCGGATCTGCCGACTCTCTTGACTGCACCCGTGTTGGCTTCAATGTAGATGACATCACCAACCACGACACGCTCCTTCTGGATGCTCTCGTAGATGCTGGGGTCCAAACGCAAGTTCTTCGTGCCTTTGGCCGTCTTCAAGCCGACAATCACATGGGAAATAGTCTTGCCGTAGCCGCCCAATGGGTTCTCAGCCTCTTCGGGGTTCAACTCGATCACCTCTCCCTCGTAAACCTCCTTGGTCTCCTTGATTCTCAAGCCAATCGCCTTTCTGAAGTTCTCCATCAACGCTGCCGTCTTCTTGACTTCTGCACTGTACAATTCAGATCCCACAATCGGGCAGAATGGCACTTTGGGGCCCAATTCCTGCGAAATCGCCAAAGCCAACGCGGTCTTACCCGTGCCGGGTGCACCAGCCAACAAGATGGCCTTCCCGCTCATTTTCTTCGTTTTGATTAAGTCCACAATGATGCCGCACGCTTCTCTAGCTTCTGTTTGGCCAACGAATCCTCCATCTATCCTTTTTGCAAGGCCGTGCTCATCCAAACCCAAGCCCTTGATGTGAGTGTGGGCTGCGGTCCTGGATTCTTTGGACTGAGTGTCCTTCACTTCGTTGATTTGAACCATCGGGTGTTTCTCTAGAGTTCGTTTTTTCCGTCTTACTCGATGGGACTATGCGCAGGTATAATCAACGCGACGGGGTACAAGTCTTCATGGGTAAGAAAAAGGCGAGTGTGAACGGTCGAGAGGTGAAGATACATTGATGGAGATGGAGAGATGAATGGAGATTTTTAACGAATGCTCGCGTGTGAGGTGCTTGTGATGATACGAGCATATGTATGGAGAAGTTAGAACATGTGCGGAGGAAGCGAGAGCAGTGTGGGGAATATTCAGAAAAGAAGAATAAAACATAATTAGTTGAAGAATATTCTGTCATGGTCCTGACACTAAGTCAGATTCAGCTTCAGCATTATCAATTGGTGGTCTAGCGCATTCAGCTACACAGCCATAAATCATATAAATGATAGCGAGAGCAGTGTGGAGAATATAATTGGAGGAGAGAACAGGCAGTAAAAGAGAGCTGCAACAAGTCGATTCGAGTTGCCCTATAACTTTCGGCTAAATTGTTCACGGGCACAGCTTGCTTGTCCGCCATCCTCCGGTCTCTGGTATTTGAATTATCGGTCTTTGAACGATCACTAAAAAATGCTACTTTATTTGTGTGCGGTCTTCAAAAAGCTAAAGGTAATTCTACAGGTGATTCAGAGGTCAAGTGATTTTTGGAGCGATCGTCAAGTGACGTCTGTTGAAAAATTGCTGTTTACCATACCTGCCGCAACAGGGCTGAGTGCTGAACAATGAGCGTCTGATGACAGCAACAGTCATTCGTCAGAGGTCATCTCAACGCTTTTCAGGGGCACAACGATGGTCATTATACACTGCATCCGTGATGATGCTGTGGACCTAACATGAGAGTCTGCAAGCTCGGGCGGCAAAAGCTAGTTAAAGTTTGGTTCAAGGGCTGTCGCCGAAAGCTTGCTTTGTTTTCCTACGCAGAGGCTGACTTCAAATATGCCGGGTGGTCTTGGCTGCTTCCAAGACGCAGTGTCGCTTATTACAGAGAGCAGCACCACCACCGAGGATGACGGGAGAGTCCCCGATTGAACATCTTATCGGTCGGGACATGCACTTTACGCGAGCTGCCTTCCAAAAGGGGGGAACATGTCAGGAGTGTCACATCCCGCTATGAAGTCAGTTTTGCGCTTTCGCAATCTTGCCACAACCCCAGAGACAAATCAACATTGTAACGAAAGTACCTGCAAACGAAGTTCTGTGGTCATACGCTTTGTGGTCATGAACTTTCTGATGGACGTTATAGAAGGCGCAATTGTTCCTGATGCTTACTAGTATTCGATGAACCAACTGCATCGGAATTCCTTTAAGCGGTGTAAACTTGCTCTTTTCGCTCGAGTGGAAGAAACTTCTATGCATCATGGCGAAAACTACATGGGGGCTATCGAGATCCAGAAGTTTTACCCTTTCGTGCGTAGGGGCGCCTCGCTCGACTACAGGTTTTAGAATTAGTCCTGGACTCTACCTTGAAACGAGATGTGTTCTCAGAGCAATTGCCCATAACTACACAGAGGCGAGATCCCCGCTATTGAGACGGAATATTGACGGGAAGATAGGTAATGCGGTCACGCAACTGAAGTCAGGCTGCCTCGTTCCGAGGCTCCCGTCATAAAATTGCGCTGAGTTATCTATTTCTGAAGTCTCTGCGAAACTATGGTCTAAGTTGCCCAAGCGCCATACAGCCAGGAACCTGAATGTCAAAAGCCAGATTGATTTTTAAGCGCCAATGGGAGAGTAGATAAGTGAACTTCCACACAGCTGCTCGTACCTTCCTTTCTGTAGACGGGACTTGGAGCATGTGCAAACGCCATGAGCAGAGAAGACCAAGACTAAACATCTGAGCTACCAAGTGATCGTTCTAGGCCCTCGTTTTCGTCGGCGGCCGATCGTGCAGTTAGGAGCCGAACGCCCGAAAAACTGCAGAAAGAGGGTGTGGAACTCCATGGGGCGTATGTGCCGATTGTTTATTTTGTTAGCGGCTACAGAGTCAGTCAAGAACTACCGAGCTGACAACATAGATTGAATGGTACGCATTTAACATGATGCGCAGTCTGTATGTTTACGGCTCGCCTATTGGACATGCATAATCTAAGTAAAATGCCCCACAAAAGTTCAGTCACTGTATATACCGGACTGCTGCATGATCTGGAGAATGTACATGCGCGACATACATATTGCATGACGCCCGATGTGTTGAATTGTGAGTGCGGAACTTGCTCGAGTCATGGTTTTCTAAGGTAAGGTCCGCTTTGTTGATGCACAGCCTCCAAAGCAATTAGCAGTCAACCAAAAATCGAGCTCGTGTACCTGAATAAATAGCAATTCTGCATAACAACATTCGCCTAGATTCGCGACCATCACTCGAGAGGCGCTTAGTTGGTGACGATGAATTTGAAATGTTGACAAGATTAAAAGGCGTCGCTAGTGTATTGGCTATGCACGATTACAGCTTCGAGTTTCATCATATGGCACCATTCAACTATCAAGAGACGACGACGCGCCGGACAAACGGAATTTACTTATCTATCTGAACTGTACCATTTGATACTAGTCTAATCACTCCATGATGTTGAATCCCTAATTTCTTCTGATGGTTATGTAAGATGTAGCTCATGCTGGATTCATCTTTCCTGAAACGTAATGAGAGCTTTGTTTGAGTGCGGGAGGAATCACGGCAAGATGTCTTGAAAGATAAAGTTGAAGGCGGGAGCATGCGCCCGGATCATAAGATACTTCAAGGAACTTGAACTTTCCGAATAGAACGGATGTTTCAAACCAACAAAGTTTGAACTATACCAAATTGGGACTGGAAGATGAAAAAGGGATATTAAGTATTCATGGAGCAGAATATAAGGATTTACTAAAGAAGTTAACCTCTGTTTACGGATACTTGCTTGTCCTTTTAGGTTTCGGACAGGCAATTACCAAAATTCGGTCCTAAGTACTTTTGGAGTGCTGGTTAGTTTCGTCTCCAAGATTCCGCACTAACCTTCCCAAAACCTTATCACATATTTTGCTGAGAATTCATAATTATTTGTAGGTATCGGAACCTTAGAAACCGGTCAGCCAGCAAGATGGGCTAGATTGTAATGTAACGAAACTTTACCGGAGCCGGTCTGCTTCTCCAGGCACGCGGAATACGGCTCATAATTGCAGGCGCATGTGATCAAACTTGTGCAAGTCCTCCGCATATCACTTTACTGACTCGGGTGCAAAGTGATGGGTTCCAAGCAGCTGTAATTCGACCTTATATCATAGAAGACTACGTCAATACTCTCTAGCTTGTTGAAGGATCCGAATATCAAATTTGAAGGCCCTCAAGTAGGCGCAGTTTTCCTAGGATCCCAGAATAGCTAGCCAATTGCCTCTGACAATTAAGTTCCGTACCAGTAGATAGATTGTTCTTCCTTGGTTCGTCAAAACCTTGTCAGCTAGGAAGTTGCGCTTAACGGATTTTGTTAGTGGGAGTTGCCGAATAAAGGGCCCTCTGGTAAGCTGGATTTCTGATAGTTTCAAACCTTCTCTTTAACTGGACCAGAGCTCCACCGTGGCATAGGGACCTGCCAGATGACAACGAAAACCTGATATTGCCCCGCATGGCGTTACAGGTACTTCTACAGCGCTGTGGTCGTATAAATTCGTGTTTTACGTTCTATTCACCCCCGAAAGAAAGAAATGCATGCCAATCATAGCTGTTCCGACTCGAACTACCTGGAACCTCCTCGAGCACCGGTGCACGATCAATCATCGTCAAGTTCAAGCTCCTCATCTTGAGGCTCCTTTGGTTCTTGAGATTCGGACCACTGTGTTACGTCATCAATGTAACTCAAAATGGTTGCTACAGACGTACTGTCCTTGGAGCAATCCAATGGTAAGAACTGAACCATACCGAAATCATCGACCAAGTGTGCTATCGCCTTATTAAGCTTTGTGAATTTTGGATTTAGTTGCTTATCAGGATCCGAGTCCAACACGAGCGGGTCAGGGTTCAAAAAGCGTTTTAACTGCTTCTTCGAAACTTCGTTTTTGATCAAGTCGGTCTTGGAAAGAATGTTTATGTGCGGCAATTCTAAAAGAATCATCGCCGACATGGCACTAAGAGCCCCACTGAAAAACTTTGAGCGATCAACAACGAATGGCGCCTCCAAAAGGTAAGTGGCACACAAGTTGAAGTTCAAGGAGGTCTGCAAATGGCGTACAATAGCAGGTAGAACTGGGACATGGGTATATAGCTCGATTTGGCCGGGGCAATCGAAGATCAAATACTCGTCGTTGAAGTCGCCGATTTCCTCATCGAGCCAATCCAAATTATTCAAAAGATATTCGAAACAGTAGACTAAAGCACCGTTCGGCCCCAAGTCCATTTCCTCCATCACGTCTTGAAGAGAAATCAAGTCTCTGATGTCGATAGTGAACTCGAACTCAGTTGCTTCTGCCGCGGGATCCAAATTCACAATGTGGGCCCTGCGGCCAATTGACTGCATGTGTGCTATTATAGAGTTGCAGAACGTGGATTTGCCTGCTCCAGCAGGCCCTAAGACCAATACTCCAACACGAGACATCTTGCTGAACTTGAGTAATGGAAGGTACAGTGCGATGTGCGAAGAAGATGAGTCGTGTATTGCACAAATCGATTCAACTACTCGCGACACCAACAGGAATCGTAATCGTTCTCCATCTGAATCACAACCTCTATCTTGTGGGATTTGAAAACGTTTTCACATTGCTTTTTCAAATATGCTGAATTTTCACCACGGTAAACTTGGATATGTATGTAGCCTCCCAATCTCTTATCCGTTGGCCAAAATCGCGGAGAGGTGAAGGACTTTATACCCTTGATGGTGGTGATATCATTCAAAGCATTTCGAATGGTCGACTCTTTTTTCGAGTCTAGTTTTAGCAAGAGAGTGCTCGCCGTAGATTTCATCAAGGGCACTGCAGTCATGAAGATGAGCACAGCAATTATTATGGAGGCAACTGGATCAAAACCCTGCCAGCCAAAGAACTTAGTAAGAATGGTGGATATAACCACTCCGACGGAACCCAACGTATCTGCCAAAATGTGCAAGAAGATTCCTCTCAAGTTATCGTTCATTCCTTCCTCTTCGCAAGCCTCAGTATGGGATGTCTCATGCGAGTGCGATGTCTCATGAGAGTGGGCCTCAGCGTGGGTGTGGGAATGAGAAGATTCGTTAGTTGTTGAAGAATGAGAATGCGAGTGTGAGTGTCCGTGTGAATGCCCATGTGCGTGACCGTGATTGAAGGCGAAAATGCCCACAAGATTGACCAAGAGGCCCAAGATAGACACGACGATCAATTCTGTCGTTTGCTGGAGAGCAACGGGGTGAAACAAGCGGCCGATAGCTTCAAAGATGATGGACCCCGAGATGCCAACAAGGAGGGTTCCGTTTGCAAACCCAGCCAAATTCTCAAAGTTGCGGAGACCAAAAGGATATTTTCCATTGACATTCCGTGTGTTCTTCAGTAAAATGCCTGCAACCAAGCCCAAGGCCAACGACGCGCAGTCGAGGGCCATATGCAACGAGTCAGAAAGCAAGCCCAAGGACTTGGACTTAAAAGAGTAGACGAGCTGGACAAACATGAACACCGTGTTGAGCATGAGGAAGTTGAAGATGGCTCTGGTGTCAGAGTGGCTGAGTAGCTCGGTCAATATCTTTGGGTTCTTGACCATCTCAGCTTCGTCAGGGTTGGAAAACTCCTGTGAGTGATCTATGCGGATCAAGAGAGGGAGGCACACCGACACGAGTGCATCCAATGGCGACAATAGCGCCGTTCGGAGGACAAAGCACTCCAAGCAGTACGTGAAGGTGCCGATGATGAAGATGTTGGTGGCCGACTGGAGGTACGCTTCGGAGATCAGAAACACGATAAGAACCGAAGTGGCCAAGTTCATAGCCACGAATAAAAAGTTGATCTGATTGCGGAAGAAGCACACCAACACTGCTGCCGAGCCCGCGAGACATCCAAAAGTAACAGGACCGCTCATTGTAAGCTTCTTGCCTGTCAGAGCGCGCTTCACGAACGCAAAGGACACCACGAGCGACACATAGCCCAGGATGGTGGACGCAACGGCCGAGACAGTGTAGGGCTCGCGAAAGAGCAAGAACACATCGTACACGAGTGCAATCGCGGTGTAGGGGTTCCACGCATTCAAGAACAAGCAGAAGTACACCACAACAACTCTGGTGCAAGGAAGCAACAGCAGAGCGGCGAGCAACAAGCACAATGCTGCGAAAGTCGACGCTGAGGGCGCTATAGAGTCCACAATCGGCGACTCTGAGCGAAGCACTAGGCGAGCAATGGAAACGACCAGCAACGCTTGGAACACCAGCACGCTGGCGCGAGCTAGCACGGAGCTCTCACCAGCTAGAACCGAAAAGTTGGCGGTGACCACCAACAAGGGAAACGCTACCAAAATCGGCACGGTTGCCGCAAACAGTGCCGACTTCTTGTTGAGGAAGCGAGGAACCGACACGCTGGGTTTCTCCAGAACAAACGGGTTCTTCATGGCCAGCACAGACATAATTGTTTCGAGCGGAGGCCTATCGTGGGAGAAGGCCGGATCAACGGTGAGGCTAGGCACGCCTACGGCACTAGACATGGGACGGAGAGCGACGTGCAGGAAGATGTAAATAGTGGTTATAGCCGTGCACCAGAAGTAGAGATTCAAATTCCCACAGACTAATGACGAGATACCATGGCCACGGAACACCAACGCCACATCATGACTCAATACAGTGTAACCAAAGATAGGCCAAGACAGGCCAAGGCAGGGCTAGGCACGGCTAGGCACGGCTAGGCAGGGCTAGGCGGGCCAAGGCAGTGTACGGCCAAAGACAGCGTAGGGCCAACGACAGCGTAGGGCCAAAGAGAAGTTTCAGCAAGCGATAGTAAGGTCTAAGAGAGCGTGGGCCTTAGACAGTGGGCCTAAGACAGTAGCCTAGGACATCGTAAGGTCTAAACGAGTTCAGTTTTGAAAGATTCCCGATCATACCTCGTGCACTGAATTGGATGCTCCTGGCCCGCCTACATTGCCTCTTCTGAATCTCCTCCTACCTTCTCTTCTTCTTCTCTCGTCTCTCATGTTTGACCGGTAGATTGAACTTCGCACAGCAGTGGCGCACTACACTCCACTACTACTCCACTACATCCACTACTCCACTACCCTCCACTACTCTCCTACAACGCAATGGCCACCTTAGAAGAATTGGAACAGGACGACCTCCTCGACCAGGAGATTGCGTCGTCGTCCACACAGGACGTGGTCAACCGCACCAAGCTCCTCCACAACGACATCCAGGTGATGTTTTCCGAGTCGCAAAGGCTAACCCACGAAAAGGCCGTCATGTCCGAGCGCATCAAAGACAACCAGGAGAAGATCAACAACAACAAGCAGTTGCCGTACTTGGTGGGCAACGTGGTGGAGATCTTGGACTTTGACGCCGACAAGGACGCACTAGAACAGGGCGCCAACCTCGATGTGGACGCTGCCCGGCTGGGCAAGCTGGCGGTGATCAAGACGTCCACGCGCCAGACCATCTTCTTGCCTCTCATTGGCTTGGTGGAGCCCGCGTCGTTGAAGCCCAACGACTTGATTGGCGTCAACAAGGACCTGTACTTGGTGTTGGACACCTTGCCCTCGGAGTACGACCTGAGGGTGAAGGCGATGGAGGTGGACGAAAAGCCCACGGAGAACTACTCCGACATTGGCGGCTTGGACAAGCAGATCGAGGAGTTGATCGAGGCGGTGGTGTTGCCCATGAAGCAGGCCGACAAGTTCAAGACCTTGGGCGTGAAGCCACCCAAGGGTGCGTTGATGTACGGCCCTCCGGGCACAGGCAAGACGCTTCTCGCCAGAGCGTGCGCGGCGCAGTCCGGCGCCACGTTCTTGAAGTTGGCTGCTCCACAGTTGGTGCAGATGTTCATCGGAGACGGTGCGAAGTTGGTGCGCGACGCGTTTGCATTGGCCAAGGAGAAGGCGCCCACAATCATCTTCATCGACGAGTTGGACGCCATCGGCACAAAGCGGTTCGACTCCGACAAGAGCGGCGACCGCGAGGTGCAGAGAACCATGTTAGAGCTCTTGAACCAGCTTGACGGCTTCGGCTCCGACGACAGAGTGAAGGTGTTGGCGGCCACCAACCGTGTGGACACCTTGGACCCTGCGTTGTTGCGGTCGGGGCGTTTGGACAGGAAGATCGAGTTCCCGTTGCCCTCGGAGGAGGCCCGCGAGTCGGTGTTGAAGATCCACGCGAGAAAGTTGAACTGTGACCACAGCTCCATCAACTGGAGAGAGTTGGCGCGCTCCACGGACGAGTTCAACGGCGCGCAGTTGAAGGCCGTCACGGTGGAGGCCGGCATGATTGCATTGAGGAACGGCAAGTCCATCATCAAGCACGAGGACTTTGTCGAGGCCATCGGCGAGGTGCAGGCGAGAAAGTCCAAGTCCGTAAATTTCTACGCTTAAGAATAGATATTGGCGCGTACTAGTTGTAGGTCGGTCCAGGCCAGGTCCAGTCCGGTCCCAGTCGCTTCTCATCAGTTGTACACTTCCTAATGTGGAGAAGGTGTTCCCTACACATGCTGATCCATGCCTTTATTCTAATATACAGCTACTTCTGTGCCTTCTTCAATTCCTCCCTCAACTGCTCCGTGAAGTCGTCGTTCGCGTCATCGTCGTCCCAGTCCTCTTCCCAAAGATTGGCAGCGTTCACCTTGGAATTGGTCTCGCCAGACCAGTGTGCATCTTCCGGGAAGTCCTCAAACTCGTCATCCTCCTCCAAGGTCTTGATGATCTTTTCTTCTTCTTTCTCTGTCATTGTGTGGGTGTGATATGTGTAGATGGTTGTTGTAGATGGTTGCGACAAGTATGTAGTCTGTGGCGGCCGCCATCAAAGTTGGGGCACGCACGACCCGACTCCAATGACGAGTAGATAGCCGCCAAAGCGATTATTTTCTAGAGGTTCGAATGGCTTGAATCCAAATTAACAGGCGAAGATCATGGAACCATGGGATCAAATCAATCGTAGGTGTGGGCCAATTACATCAAACTGGATCTGAATCACGCTCACGAAAGCGATAGCCGAAGCGAACTGCGGCCATTGCACTCTAGGGAAAGAGGAAATAGAGAAGAAGGAGAAGCCATAAACAATATTCGGAGCCTCTTCTACTCAGTCCAGGCTGGCGGCGAAGAACTAGACCCTGTCCACCGGGTATTGTGGCACGTGACCGCATCTACAAAAAATTACTCTTCGCAGCTACTCCTACTAATCCAAACTCCAGCTATGAAGGAGGTCGTTGTGCACGTTGCTCCGAAGTGCATCAAGGAGCTCGAGTTTGGTGCTCTCTCCGCCAAGGATATTGTCGCACAGTCCGAGGTGGAGATTGTCACCAGAGATTTGTACGACTTGGAGAATGGAAGATCAGTGAAAGAAGGTGGCGCCCTAGATACCAAGATGGGCATCTCGTCCAACGCCGTCGAGTGTGCCACGTGCCACGGCAACTTGGCCTCGTGCCACGGCCACTTTGGTCATGTGCGCTTGGCGTTGCCGGTATTCCATGTGGGCTACTTCAAGGCGATTATCCAGGTGCTTCAGTGTATCTGCAAAAACTGTGGTGCGGTGTTGCTAGACGAGCAGACGAAGCGCCTGTTCGTGGCCGAGTTGCGCCGGCCCAACATCGACAACTTGCGGCGCATGAAGATATTGAAGAAAATCATGGAGCAGTGCAAGAAGCAGAGACGGTGCGTCAAGTGCACCCACTTGAATGGTGTGGTGAAGAAGGCCGCCTCGGGTGCTGGTCCCGCTGCGCTCAAAATCGTGCACGACACATTCCGCTACGTGGGAAAGAAGTCAGCCCCGGAGAAGGAGTATTGGGACAAGGAGTTTGACGCCGTGTTTGCCCGGAATCCCGAGCTCGAGAAGTTCGCCAAGCGCGTGCACGAGGACTTGAATCCGTTGAAGGTCTTGAAGCTCTTCAAGCAGATCACCCCCTACGACTGCCAGCTCCTAGGCATCGACGCTGCTCGCGGAGGCAGACCTGAAATGTACATCTGGAGGTACTTGCCTGCGCCACCGGTGTGTATTCGCCCTTCGGTGATGATGGACGCGCAATCCAACGAAGATGACTTGACGGTCAAGTTGACGGAAATCGTGTTCATTTCCTCGTGCATCAAGGCAGGTATCGAGAAGGGCGTGGCCATTGGCAACATGGTTGAGCAATGGGACTATTTGCAGTTGTCTGTGGCGATGTACATTAACTCGGACGCGGCCAACCCTGCTTTGCTTCAGGGCAACATGGGCGGCGGGTCTAAGAGCAGCAAGCCAATTCGTGGTTTTTGCCAGAGATTGAAGGGTAAACAGGGTCGTTTTAGAGGCAACTTGTCGGGTAAAAGAGTGGACTTTTCCGGAAGAACCGTCATTTCGCCTGACCCCAACTTGAAGATCGATGAAGTCGCTGTGCCCGACCGTGTGGCTAAAATCTTGACCTACCCCGAGAAGTGTACTCGCTACAACCGCCAAAAGCTCCAAAAGTTGATCTTGAATGGTCCCAACGTACATCCCGGCGCCAACTACGTGTTGAAACTGAACGAAGTCGCCAAAAGAAACTTGAAGTTCGGTGATAGAGTCAAGCTCGCCAAAGGCTTGCACATCGGAGATGTTGTTGAAAGACACATCGAAGACGGTGACGTGGTGCTCTTCAACAGACAACCATCCTTGCATAGATTATCCATTTTGTCTCATTATGCCAAAATCAGACCTTGGAGAACATTTCGCCTCAATGAGTGTGTTTGCACGCCATATAATGCTGATTTCGACGGTGACGAGATGAACTTACACGTTCCTCAGACTGAAGAGGCAAGAGCAGAAGCTATCAATTTGATGGGTGTGAAGAACAATTTGTTGACCCCCAAGTCCGGTGAGCCCATCATCGCCGCCACTCAGGACTTCATCACAGGCTCATACTTGATTTCGCATAAAGACAGTTTCTACGACAGGGGAAATTTGGTTCAATTATTGAGTATGATGTCGGATGCAGACATGCAGTTCGACATCCCTCCGCCAGCAATTTTCAAGCCTTGCATGTTGTGGACAGGTAAACAGGTGTTTTCCATGTTGATAAAACCCAACAAGAACTCCAAGGTTGTCATCAATGTGGATGCGAAAAACAAGACTTTTATCCCTCCTCCCAAGCATTTGCCCAACGAGATGTCGCCAAACGATGGATTCGTGGTCATTCGTGGTTCTCAAATATTGAGTGGTGTCATGGACAAGTCAACGCTAGGAGACGGTAAGAAGCACTCGGTGTTTTATACAATTTTGCGTGATTACGGCCCAGACGAAGCAGCAGCGGCAATGAACCGAATGGCCAAGCTTTGCGCACGCTACTTAGGAAACAGAGGTTTCTCGATTGGTATCAACGATGTGACCCCTGGTACAGACTTGAAAGCTAAGAAGGAAATTATGGTGGAGCAAGCCTATGCCAAGTGTGACGAGTTAATTCAATTGTATAATCGTGGAAAATTGGAGACACAACCAGGTTGCGACGAAGAGCAAACGTTGGAAGCGAAAATTGGTGGTTTACTTTCCAAGGTCAGAGAAGAAGTGGGAGAAGTTTGTATCAGGGAGTTGGATTCGCTCAATGCCCCATTGATTATGGCTACATGCGGTTCCAAGGGTTCTACTTTGAACGTTTCTCAGATGGTGGCCGTTGTGGGTCAACAGATTATCTCAGGTAACCGTGTTCCTGATGGTTTCCAAGACAGATCCTTGCCGCATTTCACTAAGATGTCTAAATCGCCTCAATCGAAGGGTTTCGTTAGAAACTCTTTCTTTAGTGGTTTAACACCTCCAGAGTTCCTCTTCCACGCTATCTCTGGTAGAGAAGGTTTGGTTGACACTGCGGTCAAAACTGCAGAGACTGGATACATGTCGAGAAGACTCATGAAGTCGTTAGAAGATTTGTCTGCTTCTTACGATAACACTGTCCGTAACTCTTCAAATGGTATCGTTCAGTTCACCTACGGTGGCGACGGACTAGATCCATTGGAAATGGAGGGTGATGCTCAGCCGGTCAACTTTAACAGACAGTGGGAGCATGCATACAACATCACATTCGACAATAATGACCGACCCCTTCTTCCGTACGAAATTGTTGAGGCAGTTGACAGCGTTTTACAGCCTTTGGAGGACAAGCTTGTCAGGTACGATAATCTAGGACGTCTCATCGACAGCGACATAGGTGATAACATCGAATTCATTGACCAGAAGGATGCTGAGAGATCGTTTTACAACTCGATTCGGACTTATGTCTCCAAGAAAGCAACTCAACTTGCGACTTACAGAGAAAAAATGGGATTGCGCCCATGTTTGACGCGAGTTGTCGAAGACGACGGAATGGACATTGAAGAAAATGAAGCAAGTGTCAACGCCGTTAACCAATTGTTGAGAATCTCTCACAAGTCTGTTTTCAAATTTATGGAGCAGTGTCTTTACAAATACTTGAGAGCAAAGGTGGAACCGGGAACAGCCGTTGGTGCGATCGGTGCCCACTCCATCGGTGAGCCTGGTACTCAAATGACGTTGAAGACATTTCACTTTGCAGGTGTTGCCTCGATGAACGTTACATTGGGTGTCCCTCGTATCAAGGAAATCATCAACGCAGCTAAAGTCATCTCCACTCCTATCATCAACTCCGTTTTAGTTAACGAGGAGGATGAACTCGCGGCGCGTGTGGTTAAGGGAAGAATTGAGAAGACTTTGTTGAAAGACGTTGCGTTCTACATCGAAGATGTTTACAAGAACGACTTGGCATACTTGTCGATTAAGATCGATTTGAAGACAATTGAGAAGTTGCAGTTGGAGTTGACGCTAGATAACATTCGCTTAGCCGTGGCAAACGCACCAAAGTTGAAGATCTTGAACAACGAAGTTTCCGTGTACGGAAACGATCGAATCAACGTTTTGGTGACATTACGCGAAAGCAAATCAGAGAGCTTGGCCCGCACCGCTATTTCTGACTACAAGAACAGCGACACAAACAACACATTGTTCTTCCGCATGCAGCAGTTGAAGAGAGCATTACCTGACGTCGTGATCAAGGGACTTCCAAACATATCTCGTGCAGTCATCAACATAAAGGATGACAACAAAAAAGAGTTGTTGGTGGAAGGTTACGGGTTGAAGGAAGTCATGAGCACTGATGGTGTTGTTGGCACGAAGACCACCACGAACCATGTTCTCGAAGTGTATCAAGTTTTGGGTATTGAGGCGGCCAGATCGTCCATTATCGGTGAAATTGATTACACTATGAGTAAGCACGGTATGAGTGTCGACCCTCGTCACATTCAGCTTCTCGGAGACGTCATGACCTACAAAGGAGAAGTGTTGGGTATCACAAGATTCGGATTGTCAAAGATGAGAGACTCGGTCTTGCAGTTGGCATCCTTCGAAAAAACAACAGACCACTTGTTCGATGCGTCCTTTTACATGAAGAAGGACAAGATCGAGGGTGTTTCTGAGTGCATTATTTTGGGTCAAACCATGAGCATAGGAACGGGAGCTTTCAAGATGGTTAAAACGTCCGATTTTGACGACAAGCACTTGTTGTCGAGGCCCACCTTGTTCGAAAACTTATGCGAGGTCGCAGTTGCCTCGTAGTGTAATTTTAGTATAGATCAATCGAACGAGATGATTATAGGCATACATTTTGGGTGCGAAGATTGCATAGTACATATCAGTGTTATCACCACAACCTAACATCAGCATGAGCAAAGACTCGCTGTATTCCTACGTTCATTTTATTCATCCCCAACAGGCTCTCTATATGGAGCAATGGGAGGACTGCCCAATTCCATACAATGATATCAATACCTCGAGGCTATTCGAAGCTGCGGCCAGCATATTCCCACACTTCATGTTGGAGGACGAAGAAGAAGACAGTATTCCCATGAACTCCTCAATATTCGGGGCCAAGGTTTACAAGAATCAAAGTCTGCTCAAAAAAAATGTCTGGTCAGATTTAAATGTTGATCCACTTCGAAGCAACTCCACAATCAAAAAACTCCCCGACGCTACAATCTTGAAATCTCTACATATGGCTCCGCAGCGGGAGAATAACGCTAGCCTTGATGACTTTCTTTCCAATGGTTACAATACGGAGGTCTCGTTCAATGCTGACACTCTGTTAGGAAACAAGTCTCATGATGAGATCTGGCTCAACACGACATCTGAATTCCTGGCAAATCACACCTTTGCTAATGTGAAGCTCCGATCGAATAGTGGATCACATGCAAATGTATATCATCTGGTTCTGGGCCAGTTGCAGACGCCCAGGATTGGGCGAACGCGTCAGCCTTCACAAGAAAAGTTTCAAACGCCTATCACGAGGATTCGCTAGCAGTCGCATGTCTATATTACAAATAACTATGATACAACTATTCATGCTCTTTCTGCCAAGATTGTAATTTTGTCGCGGTCGATTTCTCCGCGTAGCTGTTCCAACTTAGAGTTTCTCAGGTCTGCTCTCTCTTTGCGTCTCCGGAGGCGCACCATACTGAGAACAAACGTAGCCAACGTTTTCATGGTGAGCTTTCTGCCATCCCGGCGGTACGAAGCGGCATCATAGCTCGGGTATATTCCGCTCTGAGCCAACTTCACGATGTCATCCTTGATGACGCGGTTGGAGCTATTCATTGAGGACTTGATGTAGGAGTTTATCATTGCCAAATCATTCGAGCGTAAATTGAGTTCAAACAATTTTGCCTTGTAGTAAAGGAGCTCATTCTTGAGAAGTCGCATCTCGGCGGTGTCCAAATTCTTGGGGTAGAGATCCGCCGCAGCTAACTTCGCATTAAGCAATTCGATTTGGTTCTGAAGCTGAACATTCGTCTTTTTGGCCCTTAACACATCTTCAACATTTTTATACGAATTCTTGTAGTCGTTGGCATCCATCTCGCTTATCTTGGTCGCGAGCTTAGTGCAATGCCTAGAGGTGCGGGACAATTCAGCGGAAAGATTTTTTGCTCTGGCGTCCAATCTGTTCTTCTCGGAACGCAAGAGCTTCGAATCCGTCTCCAAGTCGTCGATAATCTCTTGCAAACGAACCTTCTCATCTGCGACCTTTTCGTATCTCAATTGAAGGTCTCTCAACTTTTCGCGATCTTCACTGATGGTACGGTTCTCCCTCTCAGCGAGATCAAGTTTTCTCGTCAATTCGCCGTTCATCTGGCGCGCCTCGTCCAATTGACTTTCCAACAAGCTGACGAGAGACAATGATGCAGAGTTGCTTGACAGCTGGTGATTCTGTCTCTCCGTAAACACCTCGAGTCTGGTTTTATAATAACGTATCTCATCTTCTAGATCCCGTTGCAATCTTTCGCTCTCTTCTTTGAAAGCGCGAATTTGGTGTTCATAGTCCAATCTAATCCGCTTGATTTCACTTTGATTAATATCGTCGCTGAGGAGACTTGACTTATACTGATTATTGAAATCTCTGACGCGTGATTCCAAAGCTTCGATCACAGTTTCTTTGTCTTTGACCACTGCCTCAAGTTTTGAGTATCGTTTGTGGTGCTCTTGGAGCTTGAGTTCTTTGTCATCGAGCTCAATTTGCAACCTACTCCGGTCGCTCATCAATTTGTGAAGCTCGGAGTTCAGCGCAGAAGGGTTAATTGATTTTGCGTCGCTCAACTCATCTTGGAGTCTGTGGACTTGTAGATTCAAAGCATCTACCTGCTGCTGCAAACGACGCTTGCCTGAATCTTCGCGGTTTCTGTGCAATTCTTCCAATTCAAACAAGGCAGATTCGTTGTACTTCTGAGACTCGGCTAGTTCGCTTCTTCTGAGTTTCTGGCGTAACTGCTCGGCTTCAGTGTCGAGTGTGAATATTTGGTCTTCCAACTTTTTGTGCTTCGTCTTCAAGTCTTCTGCCTCGAGCTCTGCGTTCTCGAGCGCATCTTGAAGGAGGCCGTACTCTTTTTCGTAAAAGTCGAGTTTGTCTTGGAGCTCTTGTACTTCGTCCGAGAGCTTGTGCAGGCGATTTGAGGCAGTTTTGACGTCAAACAACTCGTCTTGGAGTTTCGCTGCCTCATCCTTCAAACGACGATTCTCTTCGAGAAGAGTTCTCTCTTTCTCTCGCAAACTCTTAAGCTGTGTCTGGTAATGCTCAATCGTTGCTTTGTTGTCAAAAGCATCAGTCCTCTCCTCCATTAAAGAACGAATTTGTGCTCGTAGATTGAAGTTTTCTTTGTCCTCTTCCTTAAGTTCCTTGGTCAAAGCATCAAGTCTCAGCGCTAGTCTCGAAATTTCAGTTTTCTTGTCATCCAACTCCTCAAGATGCCTCGTGGCGTCACGAGATAACTTTTGTTTCAAACCTGCAAGTTCATGCTCAGCTGCGTCAAGCTTACTAGATACATCGATTGAAGTCCTGCTTCTCGAATTTTGCTCCCGGCTGAGCCTTTCGACTTCAGCAGCTTTGTCCGCGAATTGCAACCGTAGCGAACGCAATGTCGAGTCTAGCGAATCCCTCTCGCGCTCGGTCTCTTTATAATCCCGATCAAGCGCTTCTAGCTTTCTTCGAAGCAAGTCATTGTCAGTCGACAAATGGTCAAGCTGACTGGCAGAATCCGACGGAACACCTGCGTATTTCGAGTGAAGATCTCTGAGCTGCATCTTGAGATCATTGTTCTCCTTCTGCAAGTCGGTGGCACTCATGAGATGCACGGAGGACTCTTCTGACTGCCTTCGCAACTTCTGGTTTTCGTCACGGAGATGTGCCATCTGGTCTAAAATGTCATTTGGTATGTTCGGAGTCTTCTCTGAGTGGGAAAGCTCCGCGATTTTCTGCCTGAGAGAGTCAATCTCTTGATCTCTCTCTTCAATCATTCCGCGATACCGTGATCGGAGGTCGTCGATCTCTGAGTCGTTTCTCGCGACCTTTTCGGTGTCCCGCGATGCCAGCAAAACCTCGCGAGCACCAGCGGTCTCTAATTCTTCTAGGGCCTTCACCAACTGCTGCTTCAACTCAACATTTTCATACGCAAGGTCTCTGTGTTCTTGAGGAGTTTGCTTGAGAAACTTGGTGAGAGTGGCGACTTCAATTTTCAAATTATAGTTCTCCCCCTTTAACGATCTGTTTTCGTCCTGGAGCAGCTGTATGGAGCTGGATTCCCCAGAAACGATGTTCCGCTTAAACATGTTGTCAAACATGCCGGCGCTCTTTTTGTCCGAGCGTACAGGTACACTTTCGGTGATGTGGTCGTTTCCGATGGAATGTAGGCTGTCAAATTTGTCGGTAGTATCCTCGAAAGTGGAGTCGAAGTATGTGTTGTTGATCTTCTCTGTGTTGAGGCCGATTTTTTGTCCTTCGCTGGGATTGTCTTTGCGGGTGCCTGGTTTTCGTTTACCTATAGGCGTGAACTCTAGCCTGGACAGGGCCAGTGGAGTTCCGACCAAAGCACTCAACGAGAACATCACTTGGGAGTTAAGTCAGTTTTCTTTGTGTAGGTTTGTTTATGTCCCGCATTCACGTGACTAACGCGATAGACGTGCAAGCGCATCTCATCGTTTTGCACATACAGTCTGTTTGATACAGTTCGAGCATCTTCCTCTACATTAAGCATCTACCTTCTTCCAATTTCTCCGTATTCATCTAAACCTCTTGGACATCAACCTCGAATTCCATTTCCTTGTCGGCATCGATGTACGAGTCACACATGCACCAGATCGTCAACTTGTGGAGACCAGCAGTTGGAATAGACACCTCGAGCGCAACTTGCTGTGATTCTTTCGCAACTTGAGTTCTCTTGATCGCGTACAACTGCCTTGTAGCCAGGTCACCCACAACCACCCACCATCCTTCCATCTTGGTGAATGGGAATCTTGTGGAGTTCACCTCCAAATCCTCCATTTCTTCATCTCTTTCGATCGTCACTACGATCTCCTTGGGCTCATTGACTGTCATTGGCTCCTGCAAATCAACTTCATACTGCACGTCCACGTTGGGGTACTTGTTGACAAATTCTGCGATGTCCTGAAGTTTATCGCCTTCCAATTGAAGCACGTCATCTCTCTCGTCATCTTCGAGTGACATGATATCGTATACGGTCTCCACCTCGTATTTCTTACACCTCTCCATCATGGCATCACTGAAGTGTGGAATTTGTCTGAGAGGCGACTCCCTATTCCACATACCTTGCACCACCATTTGAGAAAGGTCCATGGCTTGCAACGCACTTAGGTGTCCTTCACTAGATAAGCTATCCGTGCAAGCAAAGATCAAGTTCAAGACTTTACTTAAGATAATTCTCTGATCGTTCGACAATTCGGCCGTTAAGGGAAGTCGAGACATGTGAGCTTGCAACAAGATAAACACCTTCACCTGCGTGGAATCAAAATCTGTATCACCGGCGACCTTGAGGGGCACCTTTTCGGACAAAAGCTTCAATGCGTGGGCATCTCCGTCCCTATTTGGCAAATTCTCGAACTCAGTAGAGGAGGCGATCGCCTCAATGATGTTTCTCAATCTAGCAGTGCCCGTGAGACCTGAGAATGTCTTCATGGACGAGAACGAAACGCTGTAATGAGAGGCGATCACCGCCCCATTCAATGGGAATATGTCGTCCTCGCTTTCCTCATCCTCCTCTTGTTCATCGTCGCCAATTTCGATCAAACCTGCTTCAGACAAGTCGGCCAACGTATTCTCAACAAGATCGGAAAGATACTCCGAAATGCCCACGTGCGTCACGTCAAAAAGCCCATAATAACTAGGATTCTGGGTCAAACGGCGATAGAACAAGGTGTACGTGAGCCAGTCAATGCAATCCTGTTTGCTTCGAAACGTTTTTGTCGTGATCTCGTGCACGAAGGGATCATGCAATGCAACATTCAAGTTACTCTCCAATGGCATTGGGTCAGATAGAAAAGTTGAGTAGTATTGAACTTTCGACGCATGTGCGTAACAAAGCACGTTTCCATTGGCACAGCAGCCGACCATTTCCAAAAGTTCGCTGAGCGAGTAATCTGTCAAGTTGCTAAAGTTGTGTGTTCCATATATCACAACCTGTTTCGCGAAAGGAGCATAGGTCGCCGTCTCCCTCATAGCTATCACCACATTAATGATTTTGTCGTTGAGCAATTTTTCAACGATGAGCCTGTCCCGGTTCGAAGTGCTCTGCAGCAAAAATCCAAATCCTCGCTTAAGCATCTTGATAAGTTTTTGATCATCAGCTTTTTCCAAAAGTGAGTGAAACTGATCGGAACCAGATGGAGTGAAGTCCTTCGCCTCGATCAATGCCTTAATCAAAATTCCAACAGTCTCTTCGCTCGAAACGAAGATGAGTGTGGACGATCCGCTTTCAGCGACTGCATTTGCGCATGACTTTGCCTGCGATACTGCAAAGTTCGTATCATTGCATGGTTGTAACCTTATTTCACGAACCGTTTGCGCTCTGTATGTGGGGCTTATATTGAAGATGGCTTTCTTCGAGCAACCCAACCACTCGCCGACCTCTCTGCCGTAAATCAATGGAACAGACAAAGCAACTATGCGGATGTCCCTCTGTGTGTGGGCGCCCATAAACCTTAATCTCGAAAGCACGGTTTCATAGGCAACACCAGAGAGTCCACTTCCAAGGAAGTGAATGTCGTCGGCAATTACCAAGTCAATTGATTGAATTGCCTTGCGTTGTCTCCAACGGCGAGAAACTATGTCAAACTGTTCTGGCGTGCAGAGTACCAAATGATGCAGGGCTATGATTCTGAGATCCAGATTAGTATCTCCGGTGAGCTTTGCGATTGCTTTCGATGGCTCAGTGAGCTTCGAGAATTTCTTGGTCCACGACTTTAGCCGCTTGTCTATTTCTTCTTGAGTAGGTTGGAGGTACAAAATGCGCTGCTTGTTCTGTCGCCAACAGTTCAAGATCGTAAGTTCAGCACAAGCAGTTTTCCCGCATCCCTTGGAAGCCCCTAAAAAGACATTTTCATTGGTGTTCCATAAAGCATGAAAACATTGAGATTGAAGTTTGTTGAAATACGAGAACTCGAAAGTGTCTGACAATTTTTCATCTTTCAAGGCAGTAACTGGCACACTCTGTACATCCAAGAGCTCTGTCAAGGTTGACGGTTTTTTGGGAAGCCGTAAATTGAACATTTCAACAGGACTTCTCCATTGGGCGTGAAGCCATTTTTCACTTGTCATCGTAACATAACAAGTAGGTGCCAACGGATCAGCAGAAGGTATCGTTATATCCAACAGGAATCCTCGATGAACGTGTTTGCGGTAGATCTTCACCTTGTCTTCGTATAGAATGGTTTCACCGTCACAGTCTTCAACAGTGAGTAAAAACAGCTCACTTGCTCCATGCACTTTGGGGTTCCACTCCCAATCTGGGAGTACATCGATCAGAATACGAATCATAGTGGGAGAAATTGGCTGTGCTTGACATTCCAAGGAAATCTTGGGAAATTGTTGAAGAAGGTTGAATGCTTGCAGACTATGGCCCTTGAAGTTGATGGCCTCCGAAAGCTCTGCTGCACTTAGCTGGAAGTAGCTCATAAATGGCAAGTGGGATGCCTCTGTTGCTTTTATTATCTCTTTCAGTGCGAGGTCTCCAAATTGCCCGAACGGAGAGCTGGTGCTCCACATACGCTTCTCCACAATCTTACACAACTCTAATGTAATGAACGCAAGCTGTGACCACCTTTTTTTCAAAGTTATCTCATGGATAGCGCGTAGCAAACGGCCAGCTGATTGTGTGACATAGATCATATCTGCCATCAACGCAAATCCTTCAAGCTGTAATCTGGAAATGTAAGCTTGAAGTAGCACGCTAATTTTTGTTTTGGGATCTGATGCTCCATCCGGTATTGGTATAGGGCACCTGTCTGCTAACTTAGCCACTTCTTGCTTTTCTTCTTGTCTCACTGGAACATAAGTGAACTCTCCAGAGCTTGCGAAAATCTTAAGCACGTCAATCTCGGACATCCATGGCTTAAGTTTCGTGTTGTATGTACCCATGGTAACATAATCAATGTAAAAGTGAGAAGCAATCTTTCCTAATTCAGTCGTCGATATCAGTCCGGTTATTGGATCGTAGATAAGAAGCTTATGCTCGTGAAGAATGTGCAAAGCAGAATGAATTAGATCAGAGCGTTTCCAATAAAGGTTGACGTCGTCATCATACTCTGCGCCCACTTGATACAACGCTGGAGATTTGAGCATGCGAATGTATAAGTAAGTTTGGCCCAACCACTCCACTGCGTCTTCACGGGACTTGATCTTTCCAAGAACAACTTCTGCATTCAAATTGTCGGCCAATCGCGTCATGAATTGCGACTCGATAGGGAGCTGCTGGTTCAATATGGCCAAATAGTATTGCAATTCTTCTTGGGCAGTTATAATGACACCTTCTCCCGATTTGTCGTACCTCGGTCTACCAGCACGTCCAAGCATTTGAAGGATATCTTGAGGTGAGAGCTGGACCCACAGGCCCTTCTCTGGGTTGTAGGTTTCAGTGCCTTTGATCACGACTGTGTGAGCAGGCAAGTTGACACCCCAAGCCAATGTTGCTGTCGAGACCAATACTTGAATATGACCCTGCGCAAAAAGATCCTCGATGACACTTCTATCCGACTTGTTGAGCCCCGCATGATGAACACCAAAACCCATCGGAAGTATCTCGGCCACATTCTTATTCGAAGTATTGTTCGCCTCCAGATTGAGAATCTCAGCTGTTCCGGCACCAGGCCGGAGAACTGAAACGTTTTCCTCTGCTGCTTTAGACGCAAGCCACTTCGCCGTTTTGACAGTGTCCTTTCTTGAGTGGACGAAGATGATAAGCTGGTGACCATTTTTCAAACAGTCTTTCATTTTGTCGTAGCACGCCTCGTTCATTGCAGCAACTTTTTTGATTGCCTTTTTCTCTTTGATGCCGATGTATTGCTGCTCAAGTGGACATGGTCTGAACAGGGCGTCGAAATAGAACAACCCACTGGCATTGTTAACCCCTAAAAATTGCGCCACGTCTTCGTAATTGGGCAAAGTAGCCGATAATCCCACCAATCTTGTATCTGGACTTCTTTTGGCACGGATGATGATACTTTCCAACACGGGGCCTCTGTCATCGTGCAAAAGATGGATTTCGTCAATGACGAGCAATTTGACGAGCTTGATGTACAGCTCCTCGGTCTCCTTACGAGACACAACATCCCATTTCTCTGGTGTAGTGACAAGAATTTGTGTCTCAGCGATTTCTTTCCGACTCAAAGTCAGGTCACCCGTGAGTTCATTGACAACAACACCAAACTGCGCAGTAAGACGCCTTTGAAACTCCCTCATTTGTTCGGATACCAACGCTTTCAAAGGCGCAATGTAAACAGCTTTGAAATTCTTCAAGTCGAAAGCCCCGGTTTGGCTGTCCCTGTAAGTACTCAACACCCTTAAGATTGCGAGCATTGCCACATTGGTCTTTCCCGCACCAGTTGGGGCACAAAGTAGCAAATTTTCATCAGATAGGAATGCTGCGGGATATATTTTTGACTGGACTCTGTTCAACGAGGATGTTTCTGCTGCCGGGAATGCAATCTGAGCCCACTCAGGTAATTCCAGTATCAGGACCAACCTGTCGCCGGTTTCTTCTAGCGAAGGTGGCCCAGAGGGTGCGGGAACAGTGATGGTGTCGTAGAGCTTCTTGTTCTGTTGGTATGATCCCTTCGGAAGCTTAATTTTGGATGTTGCCATGAGTTGCGGACCCTGATCAAATGCAAGAGTCGATAAATCAACTATCTTCGGTTCTCGCCTCAACTCAGATTCGACTTTTGTTCTTTTGACTCCGCTGTCTTCAGCGCCCAGACCGGATCTTTTCTTTGAAGCCAAGCCTAGCTCGTGAAGAAGAGAGTCCAATCCTGCTTCCTTGATTTCTTCTATAGCTTTCTTTCTGTTATGAAGTAGCTTTGGACCAAAGACAAGTTTCCACCTATTTTGGAGGCAGAGTTTGATGAAATCGAGGTGTTGGAAGGAGAACATTTCCATAAGCGAAGCTTCAAGTTCCTTTTCTTCCATAGTTCTGTCTGCTAGAAGCTTGGAAATCGTCTTGCACTTGTTGCGCACATCGGTAGGCTCGGCTGCCGGCTCAAGACTGGTCACTTTGGAGAAAAGAAAGTCTCTGGAGACGTCCAGAATAGCTATTGTGTTCGACTCCGTGCTTTCAGCCATGCTGACGACCGCAGAACCATCTTTGATGTCTTTTAGCTCAATCTCGGTAGGTTTTTCGCTTGTAGAGTCGTCCACTTCGCCAGCCACCGCTTGGTATTCCTCTTGCGGTTCATCTTCCTCAAACACCACCGCAACGGCGTCTTCCTCGTCTGTTGCGTTCGATCTTTCTTCTGTGCCATAATCTGTTATCTTCTTGGTGATAGATATGAGTTCCGCCAATTCGAGATCGTCCAATTTGGTCATTAGTAGCAGCTCCACCTCCAAGCGCTTTTCGGTGATGGAGGTGTCCTCGTTCTTCAAAGTCTCCAAGATCGTGTCTGCGGCAGACATTATCACAGTATGGGACTCGTCAGGTAGAAACTTGCGTACCTGAATGGCCAACTGGTTGAATATTTCGGCATTCTCTGCGGTCGAAGGTTTATATGATATGCTTTCAAGGTTCATTTGGCCAGAGTACACGGCCGGGACCAACGCTTCGGAAGCCACCTCGTCGTTATTGGAGACTTTGTTGGCCGCAGGAGCTAGCGCTTTCGTTGTTGTGTCATCTGTGGCAACTTTGGTTCCCATCTCTTTGACTGAGATATGTCCTGCTAACGACTTGGGATTGTAGTCCGGCTTTTCTTCAGCAAGATCGGACTGGCCCGGTCTTCCGTTCTGCAGTATAGCAGCATTGCCATTGCCGTTTCGGTGGCTAGCTGGCTCGGGCATGTCGTTGCAATGGAGCACAGTAGTTTCGTTGAGATGAGGTCACGTGCAGGGCGATGGAGGAGGACCAGCACCAAAGGCATCACCATACTGATACCAGCGGACAAGTTCTTCTTCCGTCCGCTTCGTGGCTACTGTTGCCGCTACAATTGAGTCGCACTAGCGTTTTTACTTGGCTCTATAACTAGAAATGGCCTAGTACACGTGGTTGGAGAAGGCGTTCTTCTCGAAGTTCCAGGTGTCGTCGGAGATTCTGCCTCTCAACTCGGGCACCTCGGAGCCGCGGGCGTACACGTCCTCGAACAAGATCTCCATCTTGGCCTCTGGAGGAGCGTCGGCCTCGGCCTCGGCAACCTGCTCGTCCACGTACTTTCTGGCGGCCTTGTCGTAGCCCTTGATCTCGTCCTCGGTGGCGATGCCCAAGTCCAAAAGCACCAACTTCAAGCCGGCAATGGGGTCGTTTCTGGATCTCATGTGCTGGACCTCCTCTCTGGTTCTGTAGGTGGTGCCGGGGTCGGACATGGAGTGGCCACCGTAACGGTAGGTCTCGTACTCCAACACCAAGGGGCCGTTGCCCTCGGCGGCCCAGTTCTTGGCGAACTTGGACGCCTGGTAGCACGCCAAGATGTCCATGCCGTTGATCTTCAACCCGGGAATGTACTGGCCTCTCTTGTAGTACTCCACCATGGCGGACGAGCGCGACGCGGAGGTACCCATACCGTACTTGTTGTTCTCGCACGCGAAGATGCAAGGGAGGTCCCACAACTTGGCCATGTTGTAAGCCTCGAACACCTGGCCCTGGTTGGCGGCTCCGTCACCGTACAACGTGAACGTGCAGTTCTTGTTGCCGCGGTACTTGTGGGCAAACGCAAGACCAGCGCCCAAGGGCACCTGCGCTCCGACAATACCGTTTCCGCCGTAGAAACCGGGCGCAAACATGTGCATGGAGCCACCCTTTCCGTACGACACACCGGATCTCTTGCCCATCAACTCGCCGAGCACGGCCTTCACGGGCGCGCCTCTCATGAACGCGAAGCCGTGGCAACGGTACGAGGTGATGACGTCGTCGTCCTTGGTGATGGCGTTCTCAATGCCCACGGCAATGGCCTCCTGGCCCACGGACAAGTGGCAGAAACCACGGATCTTCTTGGCCTTGTACAACGCGTCGGCGGCCATCTCCATTCTTCTGACGATGATCATGTCCTTGTACATCTGCAACAAGGTCTCCTTCTCGGTCTCGAAGTTCAACTCGGGCACGTCGATGTTGTAGCCCTCGAACGAGGACGCGGGCAACTCGATCTGGACCAAGTCGGACGACGAGGCCAATGTTCTTCTGGCATTTGCCAACACACGTGGCAAGGGGCGAATGGCACCGTGGCGAAGCATTTGGGAAAGAGGAAGAAGTGAGCGGTGAGGTGTGCGGGAGGAAGAGATCCGCCGGGGGTGTACCTCCGGCGGTACGGGTGCACCGTCTCTGCACACCCAACAAACGACAACGAAACGACAACAGAGTCGAACTTTGGAATAATTGATCGAAGTAGATTAGGCAGAGTGGGCCGATGCATCCGACCCGTTTTTGTAGCGTCTACATGTTGGGTGCCGTTCGGAGTCACAGACCATTTACAGTTTCGCACCCACCGCTTATCGGACACGACAAAGGAATGCCGAGACGTGTGGAAAATATAAATTGGAGGAGCAAGACTAAGCAGACTTAAGCAAACCATCGAGAAGCAGCCTTTGATGTAGTCTTTGAGAAGCTAATTACATAGAAGGAGAAATGCAACGGAGCAGTACTTTGAGCGAGCAGAGGCTGCGAGAGAACAGTACCATGACCGTATTCTCCAGCGAGACCTTTCATCCTAACCGTGAGTGAATATCCAAACTTGGAGTGCAATTGAAGTACATATTTACGTGAGTAGTGTTGACAGATGTTATAGATCAAGTGGTTGTACAAGAGTATTGACTCAGTGACCAGTATGTAAGGTCGCTATTATGCTACAGGACAGATGTCGCCAGTTGAGCATATCCTTGGAGCGACTTGGAATCATAGATGCAGAGGTTCGGCTGCAAGACTTACAGGAGGCGACCATCAAAGGCATTGAAGACTTACTGGTTCGAGCCGTATTGCACTCTACTTGACCCATGCGAGTATTCTCAGAGCCGGAGTAACGCTCAATCTACTAGCCAAATGTGGGCATCAACGTCAGTCTTTGTCGTCAGCGTCATTTCTACAGATTGCTCAAATGTATGTACTGATGGTACTGGTTGCTCCATATATGAGTGATGAGTACTTGTACATCGCAGCCTGCACCAAATCATCTCACCACCATGCATCCCCAGTTGGACCGCAACAGATTCGACACGTGCGAGAAGTTGATGGACGCCCTCGAGGAGTGCCATCGCCAAGAGTTCTTGAAGCAGGCTTTGGGGGCGTGCAACTTCGAGAAGAACGAGTTGACCAAGTGCCTCCACTTGACCCGGGTGGAGGACGCCAAGGAGAGAATCCGGGCCAGCCAGCAGCGGCAGCGGGCCGAGAAGGAGCGCCAGAAGCGTGTGGAGGAGGAGAAGTACGGCAAGAACGGCTACTTGAAGAAGGTCATCGAGCTCGAGGCTCAGAAGAGACAGTAACTTGTACATACAAAGAAACGACTGAATGACCGAACAGGGGACAGTAGAGCACCCTAGAGCTGCTGTCTGAGTAAGACTAAGCTCGACTAAGCTCGATACAGTTAATACTACGGTGCACTTGAATGCCTACACGCCGGCTCCTCATTCCTTGTATTCGTAGACTAGTCCTGGCGGGTTCTCAAAAGTCGCTTCACAACCTTGTCTTTGGTTAGCACGTACACCACCGCGCCCCAGCCCGACAACGCGTCTCTGTCGACCGCGTTGAGCAAGGCCTGACTGATGGTCTCGAACAAGTCCTCGGGCTCCAAGTCGGGCTCGTACAACGACTCGCACATGCCGTACAACTGGTCCGACGCCGTGCCGCTCACGATGAAGTCCTTGGCAAAGTCGATGCAGCCAATCAAGTCGAACCCGCAGATGAACGGCTTGTTGGTCTCGTAGTCCAAGCCGGCCACAATGGGGCCCACAAAGTAGGGGCCGAAGCGCTTCTCGTACAACGACGAGCTCACCAAGTTGGCCAACGTGCGCGGCTCGATCTCCCTTTCCTCCCGCAACTTGTACAAGTTGTGCTTTAATCTGAAGTCCTCCTTCAATGTGAGAACGTCGGTGGCCAAGCCGGTCAACGCCAAAAACGTCTTGTCGCCAAACTGGAAAATCTTCTCGAAGTTATTGGATAAACCCAACGACTGGTTGCCCAAGCGCAAGTCTGACGCAATCGCTATACAATCTTTGCCGACCATGGCGACAGCAGCACCACCTGGAGTTAGTAGGTTCGTCAAGAAGCGGAGACATTCCACCGCCACCGTAGATAATTGGATATTTGGGTAGATAATTGGAGATAACTGGAAGATAATTGGTCAGTACATACCGTTGATGGAGCTGGGATCGGACATGTTGTACTATTGTATGGACAGGCAAACGTAGTTTCGATATTGACTGTGTATGGTGGCGTACTGAGAAGTTGCGCACGTGACCGACCGCGCGCTGGTGGAAGCTATCTTTTCCGAGGGTGGTATATCTAGTGCAATGCGGCTTCTAGGGGGCGGCTTCTACGGGAGCTCCATGGTATCGACAATATATTCGTAATAAAACATTCGGCAGAAAAAATCCTAAGTACTTTATTTGCTCTTGATCTCCAACGTGTCCTCGAGATCCTCGGGCTCCTCTTCCTCTCTAATCGTATTCGTGCTGAAGCTCATGATGAGCTCCTTCTTCGCAAGATGCAACCCTTGCTCGGTATCCCCATTGACCTGCTTGCCGTCTGCCGTCAACAACTGATTGATGGGGCTGTTCTCCAAATCCTTGAAATTTGAGAGACTGAACGTCTTGGGAGACTTCACCATCGAGGTGATTCCGTTGTCCGAAGGGTGGCTTGGAAGCTTGAGGAAGTCTGCGTTGGCGTAATTAGGGTCGCTGGCGAAGATCTGGTTCATCTCGATCGACGTCTTGATCATCTTGTCAATTTCCTTCTTGACTACCTTCGTCAATTCGGTGGTATTCTCGGTGTCGGCGTCCTTCTTCTTGCGAAGCTCGCTGGCGAGTGTGTCGTCGTCCAAGGTCCCATGCTCCTGCTCGAGCTCGGCGATCCAGCTGGCTCTCTTGTCGTCGGCCTCGGTGTCGAATCTCAACTTCAAGCCGTACCCAAGCAACACGAGATAGCTCTTGTACTTGTTGAGTTCCGATTTGTACTCTTGCGCGCGGTTGTCGTAATTGGCCATCATGAGCTTGTAGTTGGACAGACTTGAGTATTTGCGGAAGTTCTTCATGAACGTGGTCTTGTTTTGGTTGAATGTGTTGTAAAGTGTCTTTAAGTTGTTGTAGTACTTCAAAGTCTGGACAAACTGCTTCAGCATTCCCTCGTGGTTGAGGTCCTCTTCACCTTCGATAGGGTCGGAGATCACGTAGTTGGAGAGGTAGACGCCCTTAGGAAGCAATTCCCACCTGTGGATCGCCCTTGTCTTTTTGAAGCCGTCGCCGATGCTCATCAATGAGTCTAAGTTGGTCCAGCCGTACTCGATAGATGACATGCTCTCCTCGAGAGTGGGAACGGCGGTGATTTTCGACGCCCAGAAGTTGCACGTGTTGATGAACTCGTTGGCGATCTCCACTGTGCCAGCCTCAAAAATGAACTTCTTGGGCTGCTTCTTCGAAACCTTGGGGAAGGACAACGTCCAGGCAACTTTCTTACCGGGTACGTGGCCTGCGGGTTTCTCGATCAGAGCGATTGTGGAGCACAAGTTGTAGTTGCCGACGTTGGCGGCGTTCTTGAGCCAGTTGCCGTCTCCAATGTCGTCTTCGGCGTCGTCCTCGTAGTTCTCCAACATCATGAACGCGGACTGCTTCTTGATTTTCTTCATCTTCAGCTGCTGCTTCTTGATCACCTTGGGGTCAAACGAGTAAAGGCGAAGCTCGCCCTTGGACACAACCACAAAGTACTCGACAAACTTGTGCGAGAACACGTTGGACGAGCTGGTGCCAACCGTGGTTGTGATGTTCTCCTTGGGAGCCGCAAAGGAGCGGTTGAAGAAGGAGAAGAAGCCCGAGCGCGCGGTGCCGACCGAGGTGGTCAGGGCCGCGGACGACGCAAGCGGCTCGCCCGCGGATGCGGAGTCGGCCATGTCGTTGTTGACAATCTTCAACTTGAGCAAACCCTCCTTGAGGTACGGGGCGCCCTGCAACTCCAACTTCAAATCGAAGCGGTCCTGGAAGTCGTCCACGTCAAAGTCCTCCAACTCGTACTGGTCGCGGTTGCCCGAGTCAATGTTGATGTTGCGAAGGTTGGAGTCGTCCATGGACACCATGGACGTGGCGTCCTCGGAGCCGAGGCGCGACGCGTTGGACTCCTTGCTCACCACGGACGTGCGCAGCGAGCGGCGGCTCAAGTTGCGCATGTGGTCGAGCGACTTGTGGTTGCGCAACAGGTTGACGGCGCTGCGCAGCGCGTTGTCGGACACGAGCGCACGCGTGAAGCCGAAGCGCGAGCTCTTGGCGGTGTTGGCGAACGTGGAGTGGGCCGCGGTGGCGTGGGACGCGGCGGAGGTGCCCAGGGTCATGCGCTTCATGGCAAGCAGCATGCGGCGGCCGCCGTCGTGGTCGGTGGACCAGATGGACGAGTTGGACAGCTGGCGGGACAACTCGACGGTGGCGTGCTCGGCGATGCCGTTCTTGGCGCGCGGGGAGCCGGGGGCCTTGTCGTAGTCGTCGTGGCCGGTGGACATGTTCAGGCGGATGGTCTCTGCGATGGAGTAGCGGTTTGTGTTGGGCTTCTTCGGGGTGGCGGGCGCGTCGCCCTTCTTCAAGTACAACTCGTGGCGCTGGAGGTCTTCGTAGTAGGCGTTGAGCTCGCGCTCGATCTGGATCTTCTGCTTCACCAGCAACAGGCGGCTGGCCTTGCGGTTCTGCTGGAGAAACGTGGTGAGGGTGTTGCGGATGTAGTCGCTCTGGGAGATCTTGGACTTTCTGCTCACCTCGGAGTTGTGCAACGCCGTGTTGAGCAAGATCAACGAGTACAACACAATGTAGATCTTCTCAAAGTCGCGCGTGCAAAACACGTTGACGGGGTGCTGCTTGATGTACAGCTTGGTGAAGGCCAGGAGGATGCGGTCGATCTCCTGGGACTCGCCCTTGAGGTACAACTTCAGGCACAACATGCGCGTCAGCTTCATCAAGCTGGCGTCCCACGTGAACATGTCCATGTAGTACTCGCGGATGACGCCGCTGTCGGCGTCCTGCGACGCCAAAAACTGCGTGTACTCCTCGGGCTCGATCAGCACGAAGTCCTCGTTGAAGAGCCGCGTGGCAATCTCCTTGAACTCGCTGGTCAGCTGCCCCTTGTTGTCGCCGTTCAACGTCTCGTCGTCCTGCTTGGCGGAGTCCGACGACGCGGTCAGCTCGCTGCCCGACACCTTGCGCGTGGCGTGCGTGTAGTCCTGCTTGTCGGCCTCGAACTCGGGCACGGGGGCCACGGTTTCGGTCATGGTGTCGCTCATCACAATCGATGGAATGAAAAGTCTGTACTCTCTGGCTCGTGGCTCGTACTCTGGTTCGTACTCTGGCTCGTGATCTGGCTCGTACTCTCTGGCTCGTACGCTTTGACTCGCTGGCTGGTACGTGTAAGTGTGGAGGGGTGGTGGGAGGTGAGAAGAGGTGTAGCGAGGAGAGAATTAGTGGAGCGTCAGGAACAAGAGAAAAACCCGATAACAATAGAGGGCTCCTACCCGCAGCCGGCCTGCATTCTCGCGCCTCACCGCAACCGGCACAAGGGCGCCAAAACACGCTGGGTTAGGTCGCTGTGCCTTGAGGCTGGCCCGGCGCCAGTCGCGTCCGAGGCAGCGTTTCCGCCCGACTTGTGCAGCGGGCCGGGGCGAGCGCGAGCAGTGCGGCCTGGGCCTAGTGGGCCTGCGCGCGCCCGGACGCATGTGCCGGGGCGCGTAGCCGGGCCCGCTTTGAGGCGCCAGGCTGCGAGGGCTTCCCTGCGTGCGGTGGGCTTATTTCCGCTTCGGGCACATCTGCGCAGCGGCCTATTAGACGCGAATAAGCTTCCAGCCCAGGGCCCGCCGGGGCTACTAAGGTGAAGCCACCGTGGCACTCATTGTGGTGTATATAGGGCGTCGCTACAATCGCAGCCGTTCGGGCCAGTTTTAGGGCGCGGGACACCCGTGCACCGGCCGAGTTTGGGCATTGTTGAGATGCGCCCTCCCTCCCCTCTATCCTTACCCTCTTCCGGTGAACATTTCTCGTAGTATCTTATTTCTCGTAGTGTGTGGTTGCTTTTTGCTTCAGATTGTTCTACAGTTCTTTGGCTGTTCGCAGGTTTCACATACGCACGATATTCGCATGTTCTTGCAGGCTCTAACGTCTTTTAGCTGCACCTCCTAGACTTGTCTTGTCATGTCATGTCGTGCCATATTTGCCATGTGTGCCATGTGCCATGGGTGCCTCGTAGCATGGATTACACATGCTGAGTTATGAGTCGGATGAAGATTAAGATCAGAGGAGGGGTTTGAGAACTGCCGAAGTAGGACAATTGGTGGGCCCAGAATATGGTGAGCACTTCGTGCAGACCTTCTATGCCTAACCGAGCTGGGGTTCTCGTAAACTCAACAATACAGTAAACATCGCCTGGAATTAAGCTGGAATAAGGCAGCCCCTTCGCCTCGCCCCTTTCCCCTTTCCCTTCCCCTTTCCCGTTCCCCTCCTCCCCTTTCGTGCACCTGAGTCGAGGTTCTGTGAAGAACCCTCCTGTATCCTTACAGGGCCATGTGCGTTAAGAGTGGACTTAGAACACATCTGCTGATGTTGACTATGTGATAAGTATCCACAAGCCTTAACGCATAATAAGACGGTTTATGTGGAATATGCGGATATGGCCCCACAAGTCTTAGGCTTATTGAACTGTAGATCCAGCTATAACTGGCTAGACTGTAGATCACTCACCCAGAGAAGTAGTACTAACGAGAATGAACATTCAACAGCCTATTAATAGTCTAGTGTGTAGCTGGAGCCGTAACAGCCGTACAGTATGTTCCTGGGCACCATGCAGGCCAGATATCGCTAACTCCATGAAGCTGGTGGCCAACGTCAATGCCGACCAACAGGCCGTGCTCGACCACCTCCGTGAACTTTTGAACGGAGAGGCCGAGGAGGATGGATTGCTCATGTACAACTTCTCGCAGTCGCTCCGACTCGAGTACGCAGAAGTGCTCAGTGAGGACCCGCTCAACAACCCGCTCTTGAGCAGCTTTGTGACGCTTCTCTACCGCGTGGTGACCACGAGGGATTCCTCGGACGAGTACGAGGAACCGCTTGTCTACATTCTAGGCAAGATGCCCTTCGAAAACGTGTTGAAGATCTTCCCACCGGAAGCTATTGTCGAGACCCTCGAGACCGCAGACCTACGAGTGGCCTCAATCATCACCAACGTGTTGCTCAAGCACATGAAATCCGGAGATGACGATGGCCCAGTGTTTGACTTTATTGCAGAAAACGACGTGGACGTGCTCCTCACCAAGAGATACTTTGAGAAGATTCCCGACACCTTCATGCGGTTCAAACTTCTGAGTTTGGCAAGTCTTCTCACGTTGTGGTTCGGCTCCGACCACTTCTTCCTAGAGAACGACAAGTGGTCCTTCTTGGCCGACTACTCTGTCGAATATTTGCTCCTGGAGCAGAACTACATCGTGTCGTATCTCACTTTCGTGTCCCGCATGGACGAGGCCGAGCGCGAAGACGACACTCTTATCCGCCGGTTGCTCGATATAGACCTCTCACCTGTCGTTGAGCTACACGACGAGCTCTTGGAGCTTGGTATTGTGGAAGGCTTGGCATTGTGGGTGCTCGGGTACCCGTTCGACTGGGTTGAGCGGCCGGTGGCTTTCATACTTGAGCGCCGTTATCAATTGTCAACAGATGAGGATGGCGAAGCCTATCAAATCGGACAGTTCTATGACTTCTTCAACAGCATTGCGGAACTGGAGGATCCTCGCACTCGGGAGTATCTTGAAAATTTTGTTGAAATGCACCCAGACATATTGGCGTTCAATCTTGACGAGCAAGTGTCCAGAAGGTTTTTCTTCCGGCTTCCGTTCTGGTTGATTAAGAACAAGCAGCAATTTTTCGAGGAACATTTCGCAAACTTCCAGATTGCAGAGGCTGGTTCCGAGCTCTTGATATGCTACTCGCTCCTTTTTGAGGACCCCGAGTTCTTCAAGTTGATTGTTGACAGCAACCAGCTCACGGCCGAGCGCTTGAAACTCCTTCCACTCGATCTACTTTTTGGTGTGTTGCGTCAAATGGTCAACTTCCCGCATTCGACGGAATATCTTCTCCATAACCTCGACTCTATTGTGCTGGCATATCTCATCAAGCCGGACAGGTCTCTCGTCAATAGCGAGGTGTGGGAAGAGAAGCAGGACACAATCTATACTCTCTTGCAGAAGGATGAAACAGTATTGGGGTTCTGGAAACAGCCCCTTGCGGACTGTTACGACGAGATGGTGAATGGCAGAAGATTCAGGGACGCGGTCCCAATAGTGAAAACATTGGGAATGTGAAGCTACAGTGCTAATAGCTAGTAATGAATTATATCGAGTTGTTCATGCTGGGTATACTTGGCCGCTACGTGGGGTCATTCTTTTCCTTGGCAACTGCAGCCTTTGCTGCCATCTCTTTCTTCTTTCTCGAAATGTGGATGAGGAGGCAGCACAATATTATGTTGGCGAAAATAATCCACGCCACCAACACCGCGTAGTTGCGGCCCAACGTGCCCTTCCACGTGTCGAAAAACACGACTTTCAACGCCTCGTACGCGTTGAACATCGGCACGGCGTATCCGTAGCGATAAAATCCGGGTGATAGTACAAACGGAGCAAATGTTGGCGCGATGTTGAGCACAATCAGACCAATCACCCACGGCGCGAGGTACTGCTTCTTGTCGACCCAGAAGATGAGGGTGCTTGCAAACTCATTCAATCCTCCGCTGGCACTGACAAATAGATAAACGGTGACCCAAAGCACCAAAAAGCCAGACTTTCCAAAAGCCACGTCGGTGGGCACTTGGAACGCTATCGTCATGAGAGCATAAACAAGAGCCAACGCAACATAGTTGAGCTGCGAAAGCAAAATGCGGAACCACAAAAAGTGGCGGAAGTGAAGTTTGTCTTGCAAGATGTTGTGAATGTTGACGGAGAAGTTGAACTGGTACAACGAGAACATCTGTGCGTAAATCAACCCGAGCTCTGAGGGGCCAAGAACCACCGGCGTCTTCGCGGGCCGCATATCCACCAAGCTTACGACAGGGTAGTTGGAAAAGGGGGCAGCAGATGTCGTGGAGTTTGCCGCCAGCACTAAATCCAGTCGCTCATCCGACGTGAGGTAGTTCGTGATCATGTCTGCGTACGCCTGGGGAGCATAGGTGCTCACCCAAGAAATCTGAAGCGCTCGCAACGACTTGAGCACGTATTGTGACAACGCAGAATAGTGCGATCCGGACTGGTAGACGGCGTTGACGACATAGCTTATCTCAGTGGCTGCAGTCGACAGGCTATTCGAAAGCAACGAGTACGCAACTTCCGATGCTGTGCCATTGACGTAGAATCCTATCCAGTAATCCTGAATGTAAACACGGTGCGACAACTCGGCGTAAACCGTTCTGTTGTTGGCCCCAGCAGCTTGTGTGAACTCAGTGACATTGGCGATCTCAAACTTGCCTAGTGCGGGGTGTGCCTCCAACATCAGCAGGAATTGCGGTCCCAATACAGGCTGCACGGAGGTGGAGTTCGCCAACGTGAAGTCATCGTCTGCAATGACCACTAGCATCTTCATGTTGGCCACTCTATCTTCTCGCTTGTAGAGGGAGCCCCAGTACACAGACAATGCACCGAGCCACAAAATGAAAATGAAGAGCAGGACTTTCGTAAATTGGACGAGAAGCAGCTTCCACTCCGTCCACAACAGCGGCTGGCTCGACTTCACCGAGGGTGCCTTTTCCAGCTTCTGGTCTTGTGTCCCCTCTTTCTCAATTTTCGTCGTTCCGGGGTCGATGGTTTCAGCAATCTCGTTTGCACCACCCACTTCATCCACTAGAGGATCATGCTTAGTGTCTAGAGGGTCGACGGAATCGTCGCTCATGGTTGCGGCGGTAAAGTTGTATGGTTACATCGGAATACCAATCTCCTGCACGAGAATTTCAGACGTGCAGATAACAAACGGCCCCATCTCGAGAAATGGCCTACGTGGTACGAAGATTGCGTGACAAAGTGGTTCAATCATGAAAATGCGTGAAGAATGAGCTCTTGCTACGGTAGAGTCTAAAACCATATGTGTGGCTTATGACTGTTCCAAAGATAGACGTTAGTGTAGCGCCGTGCGTCTCAAATAGGAAAGAGTCTTGGATTCCGCCGCATCCGACGGAAATTACGTCTTTAGGTGTGTCGGGAACTGAGAAGTCGAGCATAATGAGCAAATCGACACTACAAGAACGAAGGACAATGTCCGCTTCTTCGCATAGCTCGGAAGATCACTACACACCTTAGCAATCTTCAAATTTCAGCATTGACCAGATTATGCGGGGCATGTTTTGAACTGAATACAGAAGATACTGCATTATTGGCAGACATCTCCACTGCCGTTACGTAGCCTTTGCTCCTTGTCACAGCAATGCCTGCTTCTATCTCGTCGCTAGTGTCTTCCGACTCTTCTCAAGACGAGGATGCAGCTCCCGTCCAGTTGGACGAGGGCAATGCGCCGAAATATGTTCCTCGCAGACCTTCAATTCTTCGAAGGCTATCAACCACTACAACAAGCTTTCTCCTGGGCTCTTCGGGCTCGATATACGAGGGGCAAAGCGTGGGAACAGTGGCGGAAGAAGGACCGAATCTGGGTCTTCACGATGACCTCTTTGGAGCCACCCTCATCCACGAGTCCTTAAGTAAGCCTTACGATGATGAAGCGTCGATATCGACGTCAAGCATCGAGACTCCACAGTTGTATGTGGGACCTTCCTCTGTCGCTTCCGATGAGGATGCAGAAATGCCGCCTCCGATGCGCCGCCGCACGAGCACGGTGGTTTCCACCATTCAGAAAGTTACGAAGAAGTTGGGGTTCTGGGACCACGAGCTCCACGCCGATCGCATTCAGGTATTGTTGACCCTCGTGAATAATTATATCTTTCTTCTTGTGGGCTTCATGATTGCACTTTGTATCTACTGGGGCGCATACTATGGGCGGGCGGGCAGATATAAAGACATCAAGTTCGCCGTGATGATTGCCGATCCTCAAGTAGGACAGCTTCCGCCCATTCTCGGGAAAACCGTGACTTCTTTTTTCGAGTTGCCTGCGGTTGCCCAGTATGGCAGTTTCGACATCTGGAACTATACGAGACTCGCAGATGTCGCCTCCTCGCACAACAACACACTTGAGCAGGAGGTGTTTCGCCAGGTGCATCACCAGAAGTACAAGGCGGCCTTCTTTGTGCACGAGAACGCTACGCTCTCCATGTACGAGGCCATGGTTTCGTTAAACACTACTTTCGACCCGGCAATGGATCTCTTGTCGGTCGTCTTCGAGACTGGCAGCGACTACAATGCAATTTACAATACGATCACCGCTATCGTGAATAGTCTTGCTGTGACGTTTGGATCCAGCGTCAGATCGATGCAGTGGGCACAAAATTGGATGAAAGTCCTCAACTCCACGCAGATCGAGACCGTTCTCACCCAAGCGCCAATCCTATTGACCAAACTACCAGAGTTCCAGCTCAATGACCGTCTACCGGTCAAGGAGGCCGTCGTCCAGGCTCCCTTACAAATTGGCCTCATTTACTTATGCATCTTTACGTTTTTCCAGTTCATGTTCACTGCTCCTATCCACATGTATGTTGCGACCAGAATTAAGGGCTTGAAGTATGTGCTATTCAGGTTCCTAACCGCCCAAGGTGCTTACCTCCAACTTAGTTTGGCGTATGTGGTACTAAATACAGCATTCGGTATTGCCTACAACAAAACTTTTGGAGACCTGGGCTTTTTGGTGATCTGGGCTTCTGCCTTCTTGACAATGTCTTCTGTCGGCTCCTTGATCGAGATGTTGGTCCTTATCTGTCTTGTCGTCAAAGTCGAGATGGTGGGATTGACGCTATTGTTTGTTGCTGTCACAAATCTTGCACCCACGATATCACCCATATACTTGTGCCCTTCGTTCTACAGATACGGTTACGCAATGCCAGTTTACAACTCATACCACATATTGCAAGTTGCTTTCTTCAATTCTTACAAAGGTAACTTGGGCAGACATTACGGCATCCTCGTTGCCTGGATCGTGGTCACCAACTGCTGTATGCCATTCCTCATGAAATGGATTTCCAAGCGAATGGCGAAAGCCAAAGCAACGGCGAAAGCCAAATAATAGCTTTTAATCACAATTCACCCAAGCACTACCACAAATACACGTTCTCTGATACACCATAGTCCACAAACCGATAGTATTGTGGGAATCAAATACAAGAGGGTCTGCCACGAGGGAAACAGAGCGACATCTTGTACACTTTCGAATTTTCTTCACAGAGACGTAACCTATGCCCATTTGGGACGGCGCACCCGACGGAATGGGCGAGCTGCTTGTTATGAGGATTTTGCGTAGAGCATCGACAGCTTCTGTCTCTGTGAATTGCAACCGCGTGTATGTAGGTTTGAACTCTTCCTTGCGAGCTTCCTTGTGAGGAGGTTGAGTGGTCTCAATTCCGACGTTGATCCAACTATTCTCGTAGAAAAAGATCTCTGACAATTTCATGTCTCGACTGATGCTCGCTGTATGACGTTCGATAAGCGAATTGGCGATCGGAATCATTGCGTCGCTGATGAAACCTTGGCAAAATAGTTGATGCTCTAAATGCAAAGGTTGCACTCTGGCATTCGTAATCTTGTTGCTTAGCTCCTTGGTAACATAGCTTTCACACTCTCTCAAATAGCCTTCGAAAATGGTCAAGTTCAATGGAGAAAGATTGCAGGCATTGAAGAACCTACTCAATGCATCTTTCATTGGCGTGAAGAGCTTATTGCTCTCACTCAAGTCCTTGTGAAGTTTCTTCAATATCTCGTAAGTTTTGCCGATCGACGAGAGAGCATACATGAGAAACAATCGAGGAACTTTGCTCAAAATTATAGGCAAAGCTATCGAGTTGCGGAGTGTCACAATGGAATCTTCAGGATTAACCTTTGAGTATCCCAATTGTAGCAACTCTTGATTGAGATAGACAACCAAATCGATGAACCATTTGATGTTACCGATCAACAGAATGATGCACTCCGCTCTATTGATAGAGTCCTCCAAGGTGTCGTCGATGGGCTTCTTCTTGGAGATTTGTTTGTAAATGGTGGAAAGGGAGAACATAATTCCGAAACTCGTTGAACGGAGGTTCAAAACGACCCATGCTATGTCTCGCACAATGGTGTTTCCGCACATGTCACTCAAAACCAATTGGAGTGAGAGGAGTTTTTGTAAGGGTGGATTGGACAAAAGTTTATCCACAGACTCTTTCCCAAAAGAGTTCAAGTGGAAGTTGATGGCACGGTGAGACTCAGTAATGACATGCTCAACGAACTTCTGGTCCCTCTCCTTACCAAGTGCGTCAATGTGGTAATTTATTAGGGCCATCAAATCATCTGAGCAAGCATTGGCGTAGCAGGCGTAAGCGTGTGTGAAAGAAAATCCGATTCCAGCCAAATCATAATCTGGGGAAGCTGAGGTAGTTTCCAAAATCTTGAAAGTCAATGGTTCGCGACTCCCTAGGGAAGCATAAACCATGCTTGTCATGGTCGGTGAGATCGCGAACATGAATGGTCCCAGAGCTGAAATAGTTGGGAATGCATATCCACAATCTAGCAATGAGGATAAGAAGGTTGGGTATGTTGTCTGCAAAGAGCTCTGCTCGTTTTTAACAGGAATAATCCTGGCCCAGTCCAGTCTGCTGAATGTATCAATCTGTCCATCAGCATAGACAACTAGTAGCACAGAATCAGAGACTGCAGTTCGGATCGCATGTAAGCGATTTGCAGCAACAAACTTGTCCTCCAAGATCATCGAGTGAAGGCGGCCCTTCTTCGAGTCTTCTGCACCGGGCATTGACGAGAAGATGTCTTCGATAGAGTCAGCTGCATCTTTAAGACCGTAGCGCTGAATGAGTGAGGAGTATTCGCCCTCCATGGACATAAACTCATACGAGATTAATACGTCCAACGCAGAAGCCAGTTCGTAGTATGGTGATATGATGTCAATCAGGACCATACGACATGTCTGTACGTTCGCGTTTTGAGGATCAACGAGAATTTCGCCTGTAGCGACTGGAAGGGGACGCATCTCGTGTAGTATGACCGCAGACATCGTGATCGGGGTCTGTGAGTCCTTTGGGGTGTGGTAGTGAGGATCGGACTTTTGACGAGCAGCGGAATCGACAAGGTAGCCCCAGTCGACCGAGACGCAGAACGTATAAATTCTGTCGGATATGGCGTCATACGCTGTCACAAGAATTTTCTTGTCAGATGAAAAGCCAATGGCACCGTGCGTAAAATAGACCGATCCCTCCACGTTGCTGGGAGTCAAATTGACAGTGTGCTTATTGTACTCCACCTTGTGCTCTCCCTGAGAGTAAAGATCCAAGAATCCATTCTGCCTCAACGCCACGCACGCTTGCTTTGTTGCAATTGGATGAGCAAGCATGGGGGGCTGATACAGTTGGACTCCATACGTGTAGTTCTTGCCATCGTCAGCCAATTTCGCCGGCTTATTGATAATCTGAGGTTTCTCAATGCCGAGCCATTTGAATGCGACACATCTCCCATGAATCACCCCCAGGTCGTCGGGCCTCAAGATGTCTCGGTAGATCATTTCAGTGTGATTGTACGAGGTCAACTCGTACGACGGGCCCTCGGGCTCATCTTTTGCGTGATTCTCTGCTGGCTTCAAGCCATTAGAACCGTTTGAACTGTTCCCGTTACTCGCATGTGTGCCGTTCGTGCCATGTGTGCCGTTCGTGCCAAGCGTACCATTCGTGCCATGTGTGCCGTTTGTGCCGTTTGCACCATTTGTGCCGTTTGCCTCTGCCTTCTTGCGACGAAGTAGGCCCACGCCAGCAAGCAAAATGTAGAAGTTACCTTGACTGTCGAACACAGCCAAGTCCGTCAGCAAATTGCTCCACTGCACCATGTGCAAGTCCGGAAGGCCGCCTGACTCCAGCGGCTTTATGGCCAACCCCTGGGGACGAGCCAATTGCCAGCTCTTGCCTTCAACATTCTCCAAGTATGTCATGTACAAATTGTACTGGGTGTCTGGCGAGTACAGAGCATAGCAAATGAAGCCATTCTTCGACCACGAAATTGCTCGCAGCATTCCGCCAGGATACTGGAGTTGCAGCATTGTTCGCTGCATGTCACTTTCATCAAGCATATTGACCGTGGTGAGACCTGATCTATGAAGTATCGTAGCGTGTCACGTGCACTATCACCGAGACGAAGGCACCACGCCACGGCATTTCTCGACGAAAAAATGCTATCGGTCTGTTGTCTTCTTGCTAGCGTGGCCGACGTTGTGTTCGATTTACTGTAATCGCAGTATGGCAGCGATACGGTCAATTTGCTCTAATCGCATTTCGCAACTATAAGAATCAATTAGCTCTAAATACATGTAATCGCTGGTCTCACAAGTCACCGGGGACTGGATACTGCGCGGCCCACTCTTGCACCTCCTTGTCCAAGGCCTTGACGTCCTCGCTGGCGTCGGCCAATTGCTTGAAAGAGGCCAACAACTCCTTGGCAACAGCACCCTGCTCCTGTGCCTTCAACGCGATGGAGATGTCCACCGCTCTCTGGAAGTACTCCGCAACCTTGGCAAACTCCTCTGGGCCAAAGCCCCTCGTAGTCATGGCAGGAGTGCCGACTCTCAAACCGCTAGGGAAGAGCGCAGACTTGTCGCCGGGAACGGTGTTCTTGTTGGCAGCAATGTTGGCTCTCTCCAAGACGGCCTCCACACGAGCACCGTCGATGTTCTTGGAGCGCAAGTCCACGAGAATCAAGTGGGTGTCGGTACCGCCAGACACCAACTTGAAGCCCTTCTCCTCCAAAGCAACGGCAAAAGCCTTCGCGTTGTCAACAACGTTCTGCTGGTACTCCTTGTACTCTGGGTAGGTGCACTGCTTCAAGGCAACGGCCAATGCAGAGATGGTGTGATTGTGGGGACCACCCTGGTGAGCAGGGAACACCGAGAAGTTGATCTTTCTCTCGAGGTCGTATGGGATCTCCTTGCCCTTCTTGGTGACCTTTCTGATGCCCTTTCTGAAGAAGATCATCGCACCACGGGGGCCTCTCAACGACTTGTGGGTGGTGGTGGTGACAATGTCAGAGTATGGGAAGGGCGACTCGGTGACACCGGCCGACACAAGACCCGAAATGTGTGCCATGTCAGACAAAAGGTACGCGCCGACCTTGTCAGCAATAGCACGCATTCTCTTGTAGTCAATGACTCTGGAGTAGGCGGACGCACCGGCCACAATCACCTTGGGGCGGAACAAGATCGCGGTCTTCTCCAAGGTGTCGTAGTCGATCACACCAGTCTCCTCGTTCAAACGGTAAGGCATCGTCTGGAAGTACTTCAGGATGTACGAGATCTTGGCCGTTGGCGTCTGGTAGCCGTGCGACAAGTGGCCGCCATGAGGCAAGTCCAAACCCATGATTCTGTCTCCAACTTCCAAAATGGCCGAGTAGGCGTACAAGTTGGCGGGGGCACCGGACAAAGGCTGCACGTTCACACCCCATTGGGCTGGGTCCAAGTCAAACGCCTCCAAGGCTCTTGTTCTGCAGAGCGACTCAGCTTTGTCGATGATCTCGTTACCTCCGTAGTATCTCTCGCCGGGGTATCCCTCGGAGTACTTGTTCTGCATCTCCGAGCCCAACAAGTCCATCACGGCCTTGGACGTGAAGTTTTCCGAAGGAATCAAGGTGATGGAGTTTCTCTGTCTGGTCTTCTCTTGCTGCAAGATGTCGGCCATCTCGGGGTCCACTTCCTGGACGGGCTTGGACATGAGGCCCTGGGCCCTAGCACTAAGGGCGTAGCTTCTGGCCAACACTGGCACGTGCCTAGCGACGCGGATGGAACGGGAAAGCATGTCGTTCTTGAAGGGTAGCTGGGCTAGTTATAGTTTTTTTTCACTTACCCCGGTGACTCAGAACGACCCCGGCTTCACGTGCGCGAGGCATAATAAGAGTTTTGACTTCCGGGGGTAGATGGCAGCAGTCATCCCCGGTTTGACGAGTCACGGCAGAGTCACAAAGCTTATCGCATGCTACAGCCGCATCTGCAGTTGATCAGAAGGGCCCTACTGATGGCTATGCTCTTTTCTTAGATTCTTCTTTTGCTGCATGCTTTCGCCACACGCATCAGATGTATCTTTGAACTCATGTTGTTTGTCCAATGCTGGCTGGCGACGCGATTTGATTGGTGAAAACGCCGCGTTCCGTAAACGGAAGCTACCCCCGGCAGTGGGTGCAAAACGTTCGTGACTCCATTCAGCGGACCTTGCGACTCCATTGCACGGACCTCTATGACTCTATTTATCTGACTCGCTTCCTGACTGTAGCAGTGGGCGGAGCAATCCCATTGACTCGTAGTTGACTCTTACTTATCTATTGTAGACACTATGGTCGTGTGTCTGAAGAGTGACGATGCGTACGATGTTCTGAAAGTCTGTGTTGCGAGCCGCAATACTTTGCTTCAGTGCAGCTTTTGATCAGCTGATACCAGGCATCTTTGTTGACGTCTCCAATGCTCAATCTTTCGTTTGGATCTACCACAAGAAGCTCGCTAATCAATCCAACACATTCACCAGGTAGTTGTCGGAGAATAACGTCAGCGCCTGTCTCGTTCTCTGAAACCTGAGTTGGTTTATCACTCTTCAGGCGAGTCGCAAAAGCTGCAAAGTCCACGTCGCCCCATTGTGCTATTTTCCATGGGAACTTCCTGTTGAGGAGGAAGTAGAGAATAATTGCCAATGACCACATGTCTACCTTTTTGCCGTCATACGAGATGGAATTCGCCGTTTCTGGAGCCATGTATTGGGCCGATCCCACAATACCTACTGCCTGTGTGGCTCCACAATGGAACGCTGTTGCAAAATCGATGATCTTGAGGTTGCCGGTCCGCTTGTCGAGCACCAAGTTTTGGAGCTTCAAGTCCCGGTGGCATATGTTTCTCGAATGCAAATAGCTGACTCCTGAGCAAAGCTGTTTCCACAAGCAAAAGCACTCGTCAGAGCTCACATCCTTGGCAGGCACAGCTTTTACGAGCGTGCGTAAGTCGTGGTACCCTGCCTCCATATACATTTTAACCGTGATCCCATCGAACGAGACGTGATACTTCAAGACTTTGATGATATTCGGGTGATCAAGCTCTTTAAGGACAAGAAACTCATGAAGCACGCGCTGTTGATATTCCTTGCGTGATTCGTGCCGTTCTCTGCTGTGGTAGGTCTTGACTACGTAGCAGAGGCCCCTCTTTTCAACGAGATCTACCGTGCCCGAGATTCCTTCCCCTAGTCGAACATGAGAACCAGACGGTCGTATCTTAGTGAGGAATACCATCACTAAGTTAAGTGCGCACTGGTGCAGGAAGTTGATCTCGGTCCATTCCTACGGTCCGAGGCCAAGTCGGAGGAGAGTGTGGTGAACGAGAGCTGTTGAGGAGATCTGTACTTAATTTGACAATCAAGTATCCAGAAATCAGTATCCCGTAAGGCAAGTATTAGTCCCGCAATAGCAAACGAAATCTACCTTAGACCCATGCACTGCTTACGTTTCATTGAAGCCGCAGACATGTGAGAACACTTGAGATTTCTCTAATGAATCAACTTGTCGTCGCTTCATTATAAACTTCGAACTTTGGTGTTCATAGTCTGTGCTAGTGCTACCTCAATCGATGTCAACATTATGCACTACTACATCTACATTCACTCATCTAGACATGGACTTGATAGGCGAGATTGTTGAGCACGACGTGCAAGAGCCCGAAGCTCCTAAGGCCGAAGTTGAGTTCCCTAGCACTGGCTTCCCTGTGTTGAAACCGCTTGATTTTAGTAAGGGGCCCTCGAGGTTTCGTAGAGGTGCCCAAGGCCCATCTCGAAAGGTTCAGCCGAAACCCAAGACTGAAACTCCTGTCACGGAAGCGGCCAGGATCCACGACGAGAATCTCAAAAAGATTTCTGCTTTGACTGATGACGAGATTTCGAAAGAAAGAGAGGAGCTCCTTCAAGCCCTAGATCCCAAAGTGATCCAAAGCTTGCTCAAGCGCACAGAGAAGAGGGCGGCTGATGAGCACGAGAATCATCACCACGCACAAGGCTACGACGGCTGGATCGGAGGCGGAAAGAATGGCGTGACTCTCCCTCACCTAGACTCCGATGACGTCAATCGAGCTCTAGGCATCAAAAGCGTCAGATTCGCCGAGGAGGAGCAAGTTAAAGAGGCCGAGCAGGTTGATCATGAAGAAGCTCCCGAAAAGGCAGACGAGGCACTTTCTGAAATTGCTCCCGAGGGCTACCAGATTGTTGAAAGCGAAGAGGAAGCTCCAGAGGTACACTTTCCCAGACCAAAGCGGGCCACCGAGGACCCTGACTTGGACATCGATGCCCCAGACTTTTTCGACAAGCTTCACGAGAAGTACTATCCTGATCTTCCCAAAGAGACAAGCAAGCTACAGTGGATGACGCAGCCGATGCCCGAACAAAAGATCACAACGTACGAGGCCATAAGCGATATGAGGTTCGACTTTCATGGCAACTTGATCGATTTCAGCAAAGAATCGCAAGACATTCCCACGCATCTCGGGCTCCACCATCACTCTGACAACCCTCAGCTTGCAGGCTATACTTTGGCAGAGCTCGTGCACTTTACCCGGTCGGTTGTTCCTACGCAAAGGTGTTTGGGTATCCAAGTCTTGGGCCGTATTTTGCACAAGTTGGGCTTGCACAAGTACAACATTGCTCCGATTCCTGAAGGAGACGAAGATACGATCGTCGGAACGGAGTTCAAGCAGATGGTTGTTCAGTTCGAGGAGATGATGTGGGACCACATTGAAGACCTTCGCGTGATTGACTCGCTAACCGAGGCTGCCGATGAGCTGAGAACCCGCAACCTTCTGGTTAGGAACTATGCGATAGAGGCGTTGTGGCTCTGGAAGGAGGGTGGTGGACGGTCAACGGAAAGGAGAGTGAAGACGGAGGAAGAAGCGATCGCAGAGGAGCTACAGAACATGTAAATACCTGAGACTTTAGCAAGGAGTGGCAGCTTTCCTTACTCGATCGGCTCGTGAAGAGACCCGGAGAAGCTTCCTCTGGTCCAACAAGTTCAAAGCGCTCGAAAACCGTGTGTACTTCAAAACGAAGCATTGGGAATCTCGGGAATTCTGAGTTGTCGTTAACAACCGGAGGTAGATAAGCCAGGGAGGCGGATTGGAGACCATGATAGCCAGCGTTGAAGCTCCAAAACGAAACTTCTCACAGGCAACATGTTGACCAAGAAGCCAATTAAACTAGCCAGGAATGACAGGTAACATATAGCTCTTCGCATATAGACACATTGAACCGATGTTCCTCGAAGAGGTGAGTTTCCTCGATCGGACAACTTAAGTTATGCGTGGACTACGGCATCAATAAAGAAGACGTCTATTACCGTACAGAAGAGAAACCGAAAATTTCTTATAGTCCCACCATGTGCAGGTCGAGGGTTACTAGGTCAGATTCACATCGGACAAACCGATTCACAGACAATGAAAGTTGTGAAGCTGGAGCTCTCCGATTTCATTACTCCATGGTGAATTCCTACATGCTCCCGATTGAGTTGTGCAAGGTTTCAAATTGTCAACCTACAAAATATACGGTATTCTTCTATTCCGCGAGATATAACTGCTCAGACAGTGACGGATCCGTAGTCTGATCTGTTGTTGTGGCCATCGCCACCAATCGCAGCATAGTTCTCCCTGTATGGGTAAACGGAAATGATGTAGCACGCATGAATCAAGCCTGGGAGGAAACCAAGAATGCAGAGACATATATTGATGGCCAAGTCCATAGAGATACCTCTCTTGATGGCCACTGGGACAGGTGGCAAAAATATGGCGATCAAAACCAAAAGCCAGTCACGAGCGTGCATTTCAGTAATGTAGTACGAGTTGGTGAAGTAGGGGCGAACCCTGCACTAATATAGCAATCTTGAACCAGTGTACTGCGCAAAGGTCGGTCAGCCGTTCACTAATTGCGGCAGTGTTCCGAATCCAACATGTAATTTTTCTGAGCTACGGGTAGCAGCTTATTGAATTATCCATTCCGGTTATACAAAAGCTGCCATTGGGGAGATATTTGACGCCATCTACTCGATATTTTTTTGGGTGCAAATTGAAAGATGAGCTGAATACTTTGGTCGCAAAATCGACTAGACACCACTAGTACGACGACATTATTCTGTCAAGGCAGCTTCCTTACGGACGTTCCTTGAAAGCTGCAATTTTGGCGGTAGCCTGTCAATTTCCATCAGACTCAGGTTCTTCAACAATTCCTTCGACACCTTCACTCGTTTCTGTCAAGTAGGCTTGATGTGTCCATTCGAGACTGCTTGGATTTTTTTTTTTTTTTGTTCGCCATTGCCTTTCCAGGAAAGCTGTGGGATGGGGTAGTCTGATGTTCCGGTGGGCTTGTCAGGTCATGCTTCTCCTGAAGTTCAGGGCCGTCGTTTGACTTTGGCTCTTGGACATCACCACCTGAAGCACCATCATCTTGGGAGTGTGGATGTCTTGACATGATATACCATGAGTGAAGTACAGCGGCAACGTGAAAAAGCACATTCTGGTCCGAAGACTCACACGACAACGGATACACCGCATAAAGAAGCACGCTTAAAGCCAAATCAAAGGACAATCCTCTTCTATAACCCACTGCTATTGGCGGAAAGATGAACCCAAGCAAGGCCAAAAGAAGGTTGGAGAGCATTTAGAAGGTCGGGGGGAACCTCAGAGAGGAGTTGTGGTTGAGTTCCGTGGCAAATATACCCACGTACATTGTTCCCCGAATGTGACGATCATTGAACCCAAGAAAGGCAATTGATCCATGCAACTGTATCAATCGACACAAGCCGTAAAAGACGTGCCGAACCTGTTTTTTTCAAGACAGCACGTCCTGGACTGTCTTACTCAACTCTCAATCAACTCTAAATAACTCACCCAGACCACAGGCCCCACCATCCCGGGCATCCATTGGCACCGCAAATATCTACAGAACACTGGCATTCAATAAGCAAACAGTATACCACTAGTGTTCAAATCATCGTATACTTCAAAAGCCAACAATATCATGATGGTAGTGCCGACAATATCATGGTTGTGGTGGTCCGCTATAGTGCGGTGAGCCTAGTTCAGACTGTACAGGACCAAACTACACTGGAGAATGAGAGTTGGAGCAACAGCACTAGCTGTGAGCTTCCTTTTTGCTCTCGTTAACGCTGTGTTGGTGGGAGACGCTTTCAAGAAAGACTGGATCACCCACAACTATGGACACCTTGACAACGTTGTGGCTTCTGGTCCCAGCTCAGTGATGGGCACGACGGCGGGCAATCAGCTTTTCAAGATAGACGTGGCAAGCGATCAAATCTTGTTCTACATTGACCTCACAAAGTCTCAGCATGAGCAATTTCTTGTTGCAGGCTCCTTGCTTGTGACCTGCTCGCCAAAAAGTTCCAAGCTCTCTCTTTATGAGACATCGACGGGAGTTTACATCAAAAGCATATACCTTAGGGCAGCCCCTGTGCAAACTGGAGCCATCAAAGATGGGGTAGTGGCATTGGACTCAGCAGGTGATCTCTATGTCTTCAGCGAGTCTGAAGTGAAAGAATTGGGGCATTATAACGACAAAAGGTTCGTTCTCTATCAAGAAGTCGTAACCATTGACGACGTGGCCATTGAACTCAAAGTGGATAAAGAAGGCAATAAAGCTGTCATACAGCGGAAGGTGTTGAACGAAAAAATACCTGAGGCTGCGGGACATGTTGTTGGTGCACATTCAGTTTTGATCGAGGGCAACGAAGTGCAAGTGTTCGAGTATGAAGACTCTCCTCTTACCGGAAATGATTCTGCCATTGCAGTAGATCGCTTCGCACTCAAGGGGACACACGTAAGTGTCTCAGTCTTCGATGACATAATAACCTTTTTGTCGTTTGAAGACGATAAAATTATTCTTGAGAGCTACGACCTGGCCGCTAAGAGTCTTTCAACCCATGAATGTCCCAACGAGAAGCTCTCTGCAAGCGGGATGAGTGTCTTGGTCGATAAGCCCATTTCGCTCTCCAAAATTGACCAAGTTCACCATTTGGTAGAGGAAGGTCAAACTGTGAGTACTTTACACCGTTGGATATTGAGGTCCAAGACGCATTTGGCACAGTTGGGCAGATTCGTGATTCACTCCCTAACCAGCTCCAAGCAGGCACCCGTGGAAGTCGAGGAGGACAAGTATGGTCTTTCCAAGGTTCTCATCTACGTGGATGACGCAAGATCCCTCGTTGTTGCGAAGGATTCGAGTGATGGCTCTTTGTTATGGACGGCTCCGTTGAATGTCCAGGGGAGCATTATTGCTTTGGGCTCGTTGAACTCCGAAGTTTACGTTGTCACTGCGCACTCGTTCAACAGTTTCAATTTGCGTACCGGTGAAGCTTTGGGTCAAGAACAATTCGCCGAGCCAATTGAGGCTGCGGTGACATTGTGGACAGAAATCGACGATGTGGAGGAAGATGAGGGCCTCGATAACAAAGTTTTGGCTTTCAAGTTTGCATCTTCCTTCCGCGTCATGAACAAAGATAGAGCTTTGAGTGAGTCCCAGCACCTCTTATTGCAGAACGGGAACACTTTGCAAGCATACAAAATAGTTCACGGCGAATTGAAACCAACATGGAAGTTTGCAAATTCAAAAGAGACAATCGTGACCTATGCAAAAACGGACGATCAAATGACATCAGCTATTGGTATCGCCTCTGCCCAGAGGAGTGTGCTTTACAAGTACTTGAACCCTAACCTCGTGAGTGTCATAACGAAGAGCGAGCAGGGTATCAAACTTACGATTCTTGATGGAGTGTCGGGTACTATCGTTTTCACTCATCAACACGGCGAGCGCAGCAACGACTTTACCTCCTTCCTGATCGTACTGGAAGATAATTGGGTGATCTACTCCTACTATGACCCTGTGAAATTGCAGCAGCTAGTCACTGTCGTTGACCTCTTCACAGGAAGTGTGGTGCCTCTGGATCACGAAAGATCTGCGTTCAATCTCCCACTACCGGAAGCATCGGTCAAGTCTTTCATATATCCGGAGAGGATTTTATCCCTAACTGCAACCAAGACCAAGTTTGGTATTACGATCAGATCAATCGTTGCATTGACTGAGTCGGGCAGCATAGTAGAAATCCCAAAGTACATGCTCAACAGTCGCAGGATTAGTGATCGAAAGATGACCCAGGAGGACTACATGGATGACTTCAGATTGCTGCCGTACGAGCCGGTTATCGCAAAGAACAACTACCAAGTTTTGAATCACAAACATAAACTTTTGTTGACCGGATCATCACATGCGATCTTGATCAAACCCACGGAGTTGGAGTCTACCTCTATTGTGTGCTTCGTCGACAGTTTTAACGAGTTCTGTACATCAGTTCAACCATCTTTGTCTTACGACCTATTGTCCATGACATTCGACAAAGTGAAGTTGGTGCTTACACTCTTCATCTTGCTCGGAGGCTATATTGCCAGCAAGCCCTTCGTGTACTCGAAGAAACTCAATCAAAAGTGGCTCGACTAAATATCCGCATCTTATTACACGCTACAAGAAAATTTATGTAGGTCGAAACCCTTCCATGCAATTAAACTCAAAGCACCTAACTAAGTATAGAGCCGAAGTTCGAAACATACTCTATGATGCGTTGATGATCCCCATTAGTTTTATTCAACCCGTAAATTTCCCAGTTGATTTCCTTGTCGAAATTAGATTCGTCTGTCTGTGTCTGATAGATGTTCCACATCATCTCATAATGCAAGCCGGACACCAAGTAGTTCCCCATTTTTTTGATTAGAAAGAAAGAGCCCGTTTTGTTTTTCACTTGTAGAAGCTTTTTCGTGTCGCAGGCGTCGTACTTTTGAATGATCATGAGCAACCTCTTGTTGAGGGTATCCCAATCTGAGTTGCCGTTGTTGGTCAATATCAGATATGCTCTCAAGAATTCATTTTTCACGTCCAGATAGTGTTCCACCGCGCAGAGAAGTGGGCTAGAATGAACCTCTAGCAACACCAAAGCCGCCAACTCGACACCGAAGCGGTAGTGGATAGGAACCAGCGAAAAGTTCCTGGAGTGTCCAAAATGCATCTGGAACAAATCAAGAATCCTCCTGCAGCACTGGAGCGTGCGGTAGATGACCTCTTTGTACTCGTCAATGCTGATGTCCACCTCCGAGAAGTAGTTGATGAAGAGCTGGAGCTTCGAGTACTCGACGGACAACGAAAGGAGGCCATCATCGTCGACGAGCGGCGAGCCCTCGGCACAGTGGCCGTTCAAGATCTGCTCAAACATGTTCAAATGAATAAGCTTGCTCACGTGGCTCGGGTTCGCGACCAAGTCGTTCATGTTCTCGTTGATCTTCAGCTGGAGGAGCGACACCTTCAAGAGCGAGTTGATGAAGTTGTCCTTGGGCGAAAAGTTGTCCTTCTTGAAGATGTCAAAGTTGGCCGCGCGGTTGATGATGTAGTCCTGCTGGAAGCCGCTGTAGTTGGAGGTGGACAAGCCGAGGAACACGAGCCAGTAGTTGGAGTTGATGTTGACGTACTTGTAGATGCGCTCGCGGATGGTGTTGTTGACGTCGGCCTTCTGGTCGATGTCGATGTCGGTCTTCTTGCTGAACTCCTCGATGAAGTTGAGCTTGTGGAGGCCAAACTGGTGGGCCAAGCTCTTCATCAACGAGATGTACTTGACACACATGCTGTCCTGGATCTGCAGCGAGCGCGTGTCCGGCAACGGCCAGGTGGTGAGGATGAGAAGCGCCACGAGCGAGTAGAGCGAGCGCGGGGTGTTGAACCAGCAGTTCACCACCACCAAGTCTTGCACGTGCGAGGCAAGCGCCGCGTACTCGTGCGCGGAGCCCTCGGTGAGCATGGCGGTGACGATGATGGCCCAGAAGAGCAAGTTGCTCTCGTGGTGGATCTCGTGCAACGGCTTGCGGAAGAACGACCGCGGCAACACGGGCAAGTACGCACGGTACTGGTCCTCAAACACGCGGAACAACGCCGCCGCGCGCGCCACGGACATCGTGCACGGGTCGGCCACGTGGTTGGCGTGGATGGTGAAGGAGTCCGAGAGCGAGAGCGTGGGGATGGGGTCGATGTAGATGGGCGCGGTGTCGGGCCGCGGCAGCTCGAGCACCGCCTGGAGCTGGGCCATGGGCGGCGTCTGCGGGCTCGGGAGGCCCTGCTGCTGGAGCACCTGCTGCACCAACGTGGCCTTCTTGGCCACCACGCGGTCGAGGCGGTCGTGCAACTCTTGCACCTCGGCCACCAAGCGCTCGGTGAAGTCGTACTCGCGGCGCGACTGCTTGGTCACGTCGAGCTGGCAGTCGAGGTTCTTCTTGAGGCAGTACGTGCACGGGTGCGGGCTGGTGGCGGCGGCGTCACACTTGGTTTTGTTGTGTCTGCAGCGGATGCACAGCTTGAGCACGCGCTCGCCTTTGACCACGGACTTGGGCACGACAAGGGTACGTCTGCGTTGCATGATGATCAACGCCATGGGATGCGTGTTTAAGAAAGGTCAACGGATGAACGGATAACGGATGTGAACGGATGTTCGAGGAAGGTGAACGGAGTGGTGAAGTTGTAAGATGGTGAGGGTAGTGATGAACGGAGTGTAAGTGTGCGAATGAATGCGCTTGTTAGATGCGAGTGCGGGCAGTGGTGGAGGCGAGCAGTGGTGGCCCGAGTAGTGGAGTGGTGTATGAGTGGTGGTGCGGGGAGCGAAAGAGCGAGGTTATACTTGGCCGGGCTGACTAAGGCTGCGCTGTGGTGCGCGCCTGGCGCTGGGTGCGAAAACCGCTCCGCTTATCGGCCTGTTGCAAGATGAATAATGGCGCGCCTGCCATTGGCCGCGCACCTGTCACCGACTTCGGTGATGCGAAGCCAGGAATAAGCCCCGCGGGCGTGCACGCGGCGCGCGCCCGTTTAGTTCGGGCCCGTGCCATTGGCCGCCCGCTCCATGTTCGGCCCGCGCAGGGCCCACCTGCGGGTCCACTTGGACCAAACGAGGGAAGAGGGGAACAGAGAGGGAGAGAAAGAAAAGAACGGGAGATTGGGCAGAATTGAAGATGGGAAGAGAACTGGGGGGAATGGGAAGATGGGAGAGAAAGGTTCTGGCAGAACGGCCTGGGTTTGGGTTTGACCATCGTGCATGGTTGGACCTTGACGTGGCCCAGAGTGGTGGGCTAGCTGAGCTTAGGGGCAGTGCGGCTCGGCAGCTGCGAAAAGCGAGTCGGACATATCGAATCACGGAATGCTGTTCGCGCCATTGGCCCCAATCTGGCAGCGTTTCGCGGCCAATGATTTAGCAACGCCGGGCTCGCTCAGCTTCCCCTCACTTGGCCTGGCACCTGCTACAATAGGTTCACTCGGGTCCGTTTCGGCCAAGCAGTGCCTGATTGTGGCTCGCATGGTCGTGCGTCGCCGTTCATGCCTCGCCGTTCATGCGTCGCCGTTTCACGCCTCCCTGTTTGATGCGTAGTGGTGATTGCGAGACTGTGATTGCCGTGCTGTGAGTAGTTGCAGCCGTTCGCACCATCTCGTGCCTGGCGAGTAGACCTCCGAGCCAATACTATTTTCCATAGTATTTCTGTGGTGCTGGTTGGTGCTGGCAGTGCTTGGTTGTGCTTGGTTTGCTTGGCTATACGTAGGTAGGTGCTTGGTTGGATGGGCCATTGTTGTAGGGCCTGGTGAAATGGGCCTGCATGGACTGCCAACCTCATCGCCAGTATGGATGAAGCAACGACGGTCCATCTCTACAATTTGGCACATTACAGCCCCTTCAATGCCTTGCTGAGCAGGCACGCGGTGGTTCTGGACGAAAACGGGTACAAGAATGGCCTCACCATGCCTGCGGGTTTCACCCACTGCACCGCATGCGGAGTGGTCTCGGTTCCGGGATTGACATCCAGTCTTAGAGTGAAATATTCAAAAACGCCGAGAAAGTCCACTCGGTCTAGGTTGCTACATATCAGTTGTCTTGCCTGTCACCACACGCAGGTGCACAACGTTCTTCTAAACGAGAAAAAGCTCGCTCCCATGCCTGCCGCAGGCCGGCCGGCAGCAGGCGAAAAGCCGAAGAAGAGAAGGAAAAAGTCCGAGCTCGCCACCATGCTTGCGCAGCGCAAGGCCCAGGCAGAGGAGAAGAAGCCTGCTCTAAGTCTCTTTGAGTTCATGCAATAGTCATTTAATACACACCGTGCCATTTTGTTCTGTCGTGAGTCTGTCCACCTCGTCGATCTCCACCTTGTTAGCCTGTCCTTGTACCTTCCATCTGCTCATTCTTAATCTCGCTCGGTCTGTCTCAATGAGGCGTGGACTAAAAATGGGAGGGCTACTTCGTACCTTCTTTACTCTTCCCCGCGTGCGTCTCCCGCTCGCACACTCTCACCCATCTTCGGCGCCGATACACGCTCTTGTCCGGGCTACCTTCGCCGTCCACGTAGTCGTACACCCATTTCTCGTCATCGTCCACGCTCACCAAATCCATGATGCATTCGTCGTTGACCCATTCGATCGGATCAAGGTCAATGCGCCAGTTCCTGTCTGCGAACGTCCAGTTCTTCGGCGCTCTGACCTCTGAGAGCAATTCCTTGCCTGTAATCAACTCGCTGTCGTCGTTCGCGGTCACAATGGGGATATCCTCCTCGTCAATGCTGTTTTCTGTGTCGTCGCCGGCGTCGTGGCCGGATCCATGGTTATCGTCGTCCGTATCCACTTCGTCCTTCGCCAAACGCTTGGGATTGTTGATCGAGTAGAAGTCGCTGGTGTAGCCGAGCGGTTTCCAGATGTTGCGCGATGTAAGCCTGTGAAGCTCGAAGATCTCCACTTCCCGAAGTGAAACATGCGCTTTTTCGTCATGGTCATCAACAAACTTCATCATGAACTTCTCTGCCTGGTTCATCTGCTCGAGCCTCGAGAGGCGTGCTTCCTCCGTGTCCACATAGTCTAGAGCCTTGCTTTTGATGACCGGGTGCAAAGCCCCAATGCTCACCCACACGGTGATAATTGCAAAGAGCTTAATTGGGAAGTATGCAAGAAGAAGCGGTAGCAAATGAGGGAGGAAGACGACGTTCGTGATCATGGAAGTAAACACGACAAGGTAAACCACCGTGCTCAAGATTGCATCCTCAAAGAGAAAGTAGCTCTTGCCCCAATTGGCCAAGGCGTCGTACAATCTGATGTACGGCACCATTTGGTTCTGCAAATCGGTGAAGTTCATGATGAATTCACGCGAAAACTGTGAAATGGGCCGCGGCGGCTCGTAGCGGTCAAGGGGAGGTCCGTCATACGGTATCGGGTTGTGGAAGATGTACTTGTTGTCCACCACCGACTGGTCAGGCGGATATAGCTTCATGTAGCTTGGAATAAGAAACTTCTTGAGGAGAATGAAGGACGGAATCGTTGTGATCAAGTATGGGTTCAATATAGCATGCGTGACAAGAAGACATGCTCCAACAGTAAAGAACGGGTTGTTCCAGCACACCAACAGCGTCATTCCGTCAATGAACTCGAAGACGGGCCCGGTCTTCTGCGCCATCTGGGTGGTGTTTGTGGACATCAATTTCACCGAAAGGGGTGGCCGGGTGCTGTGAACCTTCATCCTTCCGTCTAGCGACTTGGTGGGCTCGGCCTGTGCATTGATGATCACACTGAGCACCTTCTCCACCAATTTGTCGGTCAACTGGTTGGACAACTTCTTCTGGTCATCTTCTAGGTACCAGAAATCCGAGTAGAGTCGTGGCAGGTCGTGCGAGGGTTCCACCTCGGATAGTTGCTCTTGCAGTCGAGACAACCTTCTTTCCGCAATTGTGCGCTGCTTTTCCGACGAAGCCTTTCCGTCTTCATCGGGTTGCTCGAGCACGATGATATTCTCCAAGATTTTCGATACCTGCTCCATCACTTCACGATGGACCCTGGAGAACGAGGTGTCGTGAGTATGGGGTTGCGTGCGTCTGCACAGAAGTAGGGTCACCTTGTGCGATGTTGCACTTTCCACAACACATCTCCTATTCTGGCGGAACAAGTAAACACCTCTACGCTTTTACAATCGGTGGGACATGCGCCTGCCACTTCGTAACCTTCGGTATCATTATGCTCGTATTTAGTGTTCTATAATGGTGACGTTAAACCTTCACTCTTTTGACAGCGGGGCCATGGGTGCATTCCTGCTTGATGTTGGGTCGGGCCGCTCGGTTGAGCTGCGCGGTGCTCAAAGATTTGAGAGGAGTATCCTCGTCTGTGTCGGTAGCTACGTCGCCGTCGCTTTCAACCTTGATGGGGTCGTCAGAGAAGCTGGGGCTGGGGGAGGGCAATTCGCGTTTCACGCGGATCTTTGTGCTGTTCTCTCGTTTGAGGGTGGGCTTTTTGGATTTCGGAAGGAGAACCGTTCTCTTTTTGCTGGGGGTGCTGGGCGGCGTGAGCACGGTTCCCTCGCTTTTGATCTCCTGCTTCACGCTGTCCTCGCGCTTAACCAGGGTCTTGCGCTGAAGCTTCTTGGAGTCGAGCTGCTCTTGGGTCAAGAACAAGTCTGGGATTTCATGCTTGAGAAGGCGAACAAACTCGTCGCAATCGCACAACACCTCGTAATCGACCATGCTGGCCCACTGCTTCGAAAGAGGGGTCTTATTGACGAAAATCACCTTACCGTCTCTGTCGTGAATGGACTTGGAAAGACTGCGCACCAACTTCTTGACTCCGTCCACCTTGAGCGACGTGCCCATGATCAAAAGCAAGTCACACTTCATGCTCATGTCGATATTCAAGCCCTTGGCCAATATCTCCGACTGCGGGTGGTTCTCTCCGTAGAGGACAATGTCGGGGCGCAAGAAGCCAATGTTGCCCGTCAAGCGCTTACCCGAGTATAATCTCTCCTGGTACTTGAGGTAGCAGTTCTCGCACTCCGGGTTGTCGCCCTGCTGGAGCATCAGCCTCTTCTCAGGGGTCCACTCGTAGTTCTTGAAACAATGAGTGCAAGAAAGCTTGTGCAAATCCCCGTGTAGTTGCACCACGTCCAACTGCTTCCAGTTTTCTCGGAACTGCTTGCTGGACAGGTTCTCCACCTCGCTAAACTCAGTGGCATCGATGCCGCAGTTGAGGTTTATGCTTTTCTCCAAGCTGTCGATGTTCTGTGTGTAGCACCTTAGAAGCTTGTTCTTGTCCTTTAAGGTCTTGATGAAGCGGTGAGTCTCGGTCGCTTTGGCCTGCAAAGAGTAATTGTAGAGACCCTCCATGAACGTGCAGAAGATGGACAACGTTTCGTTGTTTCTGAAGAGCGAGATATCAAACAAATCCTGCCCTTTAATGAAGCTGGTGGGGTACTTTTCCTTGACAATGTTGTACAACCCGTCCTCGGACCGGAAGTCCGGAATGCCGGCGTTGCAGGATATCCCGGCGCCGGTCAAGACGGACGCCTTTCTGGCCTTGAACACCAACTTGGCGACCTCATGGAGCCTGATCAGGTCCTCCGCCGAGATCTTTTCTGTGTTCAAAACGTTGACCGTCTTCATGAGGCAACTTGTTTCGAACGGCGGAGCTCACAAAGAATATATGATGGAAAGAAGGCAAAGGGAGAAGAAGTGGGTGGTTGTGCTTCAGCAATGCTCACCTTTTTTTCCTGTCCGAGAATGAGGAACCGGTGGAGGCAGATGTTTACATAATGCCTCTTTGGATAAATTACATACAATATGTAGTCTGTGCAGGCTATGCAGCCCTAAACGATGAGATATCCATCACCGCCGAGTTGCAACCCATTTTCAGCAATTTCTACCCGTGAACACTAAGGGCACATCCCACTTGAGCATAGATCGGAGTCCTTCTTGCCCGCTGTAGATCCGCACTCCTACACAGAAGCTCGCTTTCTGGCCTGCAAGGAGAAGAAGGAGATGATGTGTGCAGGCCGGTGCTGGTTGAGAATCGTGTAGCGTGTTGCAAGACGTGTACGGAGACGTGTAGCGTGGACGTGGGTTATGCGTGCAGAGAAGCTCAATGGATCACCAAAGACGACTGAGACTGTCCCTCATGTCACTGGGCCAACGACTGTGGGGCACGTTATGCAGTACAGTACTACGGAGGGCTTCCATCAAATGTAATTGTAAGGCCTAGGCCTGGGTCGAGTTGACTGCCAACTCCATGATTAGTCTAGTGGCGAGATGTAAGAAGGGATAAGCCGAGAACGAGCTCATCTCGTCCACATCCTGCTTGGCAGGAGCCTCGCCGGAGGAGTTCTCCCAGCCGTCGAACTTGAAGTCCACGAGGTAATTGTTAGGCTCCAACTGGAACAACTGAATTCTCATTTTCATCAAGTCCGGCGGAACACACTCGCTGGCCCGTGCGGTCTCGTCGACGATGGAGGGGCCGTACTTCCACCTCACTCTAATTGTCCAAAGCTCCTCTTCCGTCGGCTTGGACCACTCAGCACCCAAGTTTTTCAATGCACGATAAATCTCTCCCATGACGTCCAACGGGTACGACCGCGAACGGATGCCGAAATGCCATTTTGTCTTCAGCTTCTTCGATGACACGGGGTTGATTTTCGCTTGTCCCTCCACCGTCTGCTGCATCATGAACGCACGATGGATCGAAGGAAGCGACGACGGCAAGATCGCAATGGAAGAGTTGGGCAACGTCGACAAGTCGGGAACGGTGGCAAGCGTCTGGTATGTCAACGACTGCAGCACACCGGGCGCTCTGTGCGACGTTGGGACCTCTTCGCTGTTAATTGTGTTCCACGATGGTGGCGGGCTCTGCGACAAGAATGTCTCCATCTTCTCGGTCTTGTTCTTCTTGAGATCCTTGACCAAGGAGTGGTTCTCCTTCATCAACAAGTATGCATCGAGAATCTCGTTCGACTGCTGCTGGGGGTATTGCTGCTTGTTGCACGAGTTGATCACGTTCAAGATCTCGTCTCTGTCGTAGCCCATGGTCAAGGTCAATGCACTGATGACATCCTCGTCGATGTCGATCTTGTTGTGGATGGTCTTGGACAAGTCTGGCGGCAACAAGTACTCCTCGATGCCTTGCTTGAACCACTCGTCCTCCATGATTTCGTGGATGGTGATTCTATTGAGCGGGTTCACCACGAGCATTCTCGTCAACAAGTTCTTGGCCCCGGGCGAGAGGTAGTTGGGCAACGTGTACACACCGTTGCTAATCTTCTTGAACAATGCAGGGATGAAGTCGTCGTCGAAGGGCAAGCGGCCGCACAACATAACGTACAAAATGACGCCCGACGACCACACGTCGACCTCGGGGCCGGCGTACAACTTGCCACTGATGACTTCCGGAGCCGCGTAGTTGGGCGAGCCGCAACTGGTTTTCAAAAAGTTGCCGTCGGTCATGATGTTGGACAAACCAAAGTCGGCGATCTTGACGTTCAACTGGTCGTCCAACAACAAGTTCTCCGGCTTCAAGTCGCGGTGCACGATCTTGTGTCTATGGCAGTACTCGACGGCAGCAATAATCTGCTGGAAGAAGCGCCTCGCCTCGTCCTCGGGCATGCGGCCGCGCTGCACGATGTAGTCGAAGAGCTCCTTGCCGGCGAACTCGATCACCATGATGATCTCGTCCTTGGACTTGATCACGTCGTAGAGCTTGATGATGTGGGGGTGTCTCAACAACCGCAAGTAGGAGATCTCCCGCTCCACACGGCCCTGCATGTCTGACTTGGCCAACGTCTTCCTGTTGATGATCTTCAACGCGACCTTCTGGCCCGTGCTGAGGTGCTGGGCCAACTTGACTTTTCCAAACGACCCTTCGCCTAGCGTCTTCAAGATCTGGTACTTGCCGATTCTGGGGCCCGCGGCAGCACTTGGATCGGCCGCGTCATGGTGGTGGTGGCCGTGGCGGTGGTGGTGGTGGCGTTCCTGCCCTTGCTGTTCGGCCATTTGCTTTGCTGGAGTTTAGTCGTTGAACTTGAGGGGTTGCGTGTTAGTTAATTGGGTGCGGCACGCCCGATAACGTAGCCAGTGCTATCCGGCCCGAATGCAACTATTGCATAGGCTAAGCGATTGGTCTCTTCATGGGTATTGTCTCTAGGCCATAACTTCCTTGGCTTGGGGTTCTGTTCGGCCGGTAAGTAAGTGGTCTGAGTAAGTGTCTGAGAAAGTGGTCAAAGTAAAGTGGAGGGCCTGCTCTTGCTTTTCCGTTCGCCGTTTGAGCTGCGGTTGTAGTTTGTCTTGCTGCTTGGCTTGCTTACTCGCGAGTCCGTGGCCGGTTTCGGCTCGGGCCTCAGTGTCCTCTTATTGAGCAACTTACGCTTGAGGTGCATCTCCTTGAGCATGTTTTTGGCCTGGAGCTCAGCGTGTGCATTCTCGCTCTGGTCACGCCGTCCTTCCCTCTCCTGTGTCTTTTCTCCCTGCTTCATGTGCTGCTTCCTCTTCGCTAGTAGCTGCTCGGGTATGCCATCTTTGTCTGACTGTGCGCTAAGAAGGAGCTTCCAGAGCTCCGCGCAGAACTTCTTGCTGTCCAGCTCGCCGAGAAAGTCGGTCATCTGCTCCCGGATCACTGCAATGTCTGGCTGGTCGCCTCCAAAGAGGAGTTCACACACAAACTCCACCGTGATGTCGTCATCGGGAAGCTGTTCCTGGAGTGTGGTGGCGATCCACTCCCTCATGACCTTCTCATTGACTTTGGACACATCAACAGGCTTGTCAAATAGAGACAGACGCTTTGCAGACTTCTTTTTGGTGCTGGAATTGGCATCGATCGTGCTCGAGGACATGTTGAGATGAGTGCGACTACCTAGTAGCTGCACCGAACTCAGTGAAGCGAACCCACTACGAATCATCGGGGCATGAATTCTCGAAATAGCACTTGGTTCTGTGTTAAGCAGTTCTTCACCCGTAAATCGTGATTATCCGTACGATCATACTTTTTACTATTTCTGAGAAATTGGCGAGTACGGAAATATCTGTGAATATGAGAGCAGGCAGTTCAAATAAGGTGCATAGTTTTCTCTCGAAACGACTCTTTCTAGTCGTCAGTGCAATGAGCTGATTCCTCGAGCAATAATATCTTTCTCTTAGTAAAATAGATAAGCATGTTGGTCAGATGAACGAGTAAGACATGCACCGAACACACGCGAAACGGCTGCAAAATGCCCCTGATCCACTTTCCTATATAAGCCTACACCCGACCCTACTGAGACCCATGCAATATTTCCCCCTTCTCGACTCAGGTCTCATTCCCTTCAGAGCCTGCACTTCAGAGCCAGACGTTCTTGCTTGCACGGAGAAGGTCATCAACGAACTTCTTCGTGTGACAACACTCGCCGACCAAACCGCCAGAGTTCAAATTTCTTGCACCAACATCTGGAGAACGTCAAGCGTAGCCAGGGCGAAACCGCTGCCCCTCACCATTGTTTCGCCTACACGCTACAATTCAGTTCTGGCCATGTCGCACAAAGCAGCGAAAACAAATCAACCACGCCAAGAAGACGGCGCCAAATTTGCAAATGCTCCCTCGCCCACATGTGACGGAGCACGTTTCTTTGTCATCAAGTCCTTCAGTGCGTTGGACGTGGAGGCTTCTGTTAGACACCAGGTATGGACGTCGACCGAGCTTGGCAACGACCGCTTGTCCAAGGCGTTCAAAGGGTCTGGCGTGATTTACCTCTTCTTTTCAGTCAACGGCTCGGGCAAGTTCTGCGGCGTAGCCCAGATGATCGGCCCTGTAGACTACTCACGCACCAGTGACATCTGGGTGGAGGCCACGCGGTGGAAAGGTGTATTTCCCTTACGATGGCTCATCAACAAGGAGGTGCCCAACAAGCACTTCCGCAACCTACGTGTACCTTCCAACGAAAACAAACCGGTCACCAGTTCGAGAGACACCCAGGAATTGCCTTTCGCCGTGGGCGTAGCGATGATTCAGATCTTCGCTCGGTTCCAGGAATAGTGTGCCGGCCATTGCGAAGTTCGGCCCAAAATCAGGCAACCACCGTTCGATCACCTTTCTTATCCGTTTCTTATCGATGGTCAGGTCACAGCGCTCCATTTCGACCGCAAGCCGTGCTCTCCAGAAGGCGGTGAAGCAAGCAAAGGCCGACAAAGCCTACACTCCAGACAATGTGGAGTACGGTGCCATGTCCAAGGCCCAGAAGGCGTTTCTCGACCGCGTGGTCCGCGTGGACCAGGCCGGTGAGCTCGGAGCAAACTACATCTACATGGGCCAGTACGGCGTGTTGGGCACGAGGTACCCCGACTTGAAGCCCGTCTTGCAGCACATGTGGGACCAGGAAATCCACCACCACAACCACTTCAATCGCCTCCAGACGGAGCGCAGGGTGCGTCCGTCCATACTCACCCCGCTATGGAAGATTGGCGCCGTGGCCATGGGTGCTGGCACGGCCTTGATCAGCAAAGAGGCAGCAATGGCGTGCACCGTGGCCGTGGAGACGGTGATTGGCGGCCACTACAACCAGCAATTGCGCGTGCTCATGAACCAATTCAATATAGATGTCCACGACAAGATGACCGGTGAGAAGCTTACCCCGGAGCAGATTACAGACGCCATCGCGACGTCGCCCGAGCTTGCCCAGTTGAAGGAGACCATCAGCACATTCAGGGACGAAGAGCTCGAGCATTTGGATACCGCGGTGGAGCACGACGCCGACAAAGCTGTGCCTTACATGCTTTTGACTGAGACCATCAAGTTGGTCTGCAGAGGAGCCATCTGGACCGCAGAGAGAGTTTGAGCAGATAGATAGAACTGAGTAGAGGATAGTAATGAATAATGGTTGAAGCAGGGGCATCTACAGTTGGGGCTAAAAGAAGTTTGCTAAAGAAAGCACTACCCTTTGCTAATGGAAATACAAGTTGGCACAGTAATGGCTAACAGAACATCCTGCACAGACAGCCGCACTCTACGCTTGAGTAAACAAACGCACCAGATCAACTTCCGAAGCTTATCGTTGTCCGGGAGACACAAAATGTCTCGACTTAGTATGATAAGCCGACAGGGAGCTCAGTCCTACAACGGGTCTCGAAATATTTACATACAACGAGACGAGTTCCCGTTACTAGACTTCAAAGAGCTCTCCATCTGCCTTCAAGGATGCGACTTCATTGCAAACGAGGATCTTGTATCCAAACCCAGCAGCCAATACATACGAACGTTGTTTGAGCAGCTCCTCGACACATTCATGGGGTTCTCACCGGAGTATTGCGCAACCACAACCAAGACATTGTTACAGCAGGGCGCATCGAGCGGCATCGATGAAGCGGGCGAGAACGGAAGCGCGAGGGATGAGCAGGATTTGACCAACGACGATACGTCGGACTCTCTCTATACATTGGTGCTCTTTCGAGCTGCCAACGCGATGCTACAAACGTGCGGGGTACATGACTTCACGCTCATGGATCTCAGCCGACCCGAACCGCAACGCGTACGCAGAATTCTCAGTGCTGTGATCAACTACGCACGGTTCAGGGAGGAGCATCTCCGTGAGTGCGAGCCTTTGGTGAGGATATGCGAGAAGAATGTGGAGGAAATGCGAGCAGCAGAAGACGAAAACAGCACTTTAAAGAACAAAATCGAGGCGATGAAAGAAAGACTCGAGGATGAGTCAGAAGCGAGGAACGCCGACCCAGGCACGCATAGAAAGTCGAGTTTCTCCCAATTGAATAATTACAACTCGAGGCTTGAGCAGGAACTCAAGAAGTTGCAAAAGTCGCAATTGTTGCTCACGCAAGAGCACACTCAATACAAGGAGAAGAAATTACGCCTCTGCGAGAAACTAGAAGATCACGAATATCTCATCAGCGAGTCGATGAAGGACATCGAAAAGCTAACCATGTATTCCTCGGCGGATCTTTCCTTGTTGAAGCGTGTTATTGAGGACTTGAAAGGTAACCTCCAGCAAGCGGAAGAGACACTCCGGCAATGCGAACTCTCATACCGCAACCGGACCAAAACAGTTGATTCCATGCAGCTGGTTGAAGACGAGTTGCGCAAGCACCTCAAAATTGCCCAGGAGATTATGAACGAGTTGAAGAAACTCGACGACGCCAGGGAAAACATGGCCAAGCAAAACGACGAGCTTGAAAACAAGAGGCACATGTCGGAGGAACTCTCTGTTCACCTAGATAGAGTCAAGCGGCTGCTACAGCTTTCTGAAGAGAGAATAGCCAAACTCAGACAGCAAGCACTGGAGAAGGAGGCCACTGCGCAGAATAAGCTCAAAAGTCTTGAGAACGAGTATACTGAGCTCGTTGCGGAGAGGCACGTGAAGGAGGAACAGCTCGATAAAATGAAGGCGCAAATCAGCGAGATTGAGGGACTCACCAACGCCATGCGAAGCGAGTTCGACACCGAATACCACCACACGCAATCCGCAGTTGCCAAACTTAACACACATATTCGGATGTATTTATCGGACATCGACAACGAGCTCTGATACGACGCATATATAATGCTGTACTATTATTAATGCATACATGATTAATTAATGCTGATTTTCTTTCCTTCGTAATCCTCTTCCATTATCCTTTCCATTATCCTTCCATTAGTTATCTTCCATCAGATATCTCGATTAGTTCGTACCAACACTGGACTCCTTGCTCGTGTCGCCAGAGCAGGATCCTTCGCGCACGTCATTGGAAGCAGGCTCCTTCTCTTCATCCTTGTCATTTGTATGGCCAACCTCTTGCTTTCTGGGAAGTCTTTTGTTCGTGGTGAATATAGCAAAGACAAGAGTCAACGAAGCAAACGCCAAGTTAAGGTAAAAGACGTCTTTCAACGCTTTCATGAATGCATCCAAAACCACCTCTCTTGCAGCTGCAGGTAATGCCCAAATAACATCGGGTGATTGAAGCAAAGCCTCAGCTGGCACGGAGATAGAGCTTACTTGCTCCGGGTACTTTTTGAAAGCTTCGTTCAAGTAAAGTTTTCCTCTACTGAGAAGCATCACCTGCGAGGTGACAACGCCAACAACGCCGCCCAAAGATTTGGCGAAATTGACAAAAACGGTGGTGACGATCATGGAGCCCGGTACATGTCCTGGAGCCTTGACCTGCGCGGCCAAGAGAGTGCTTTGAAACAGGAGCCCCACAGCAACGCCAGCAGGAATAAGCACGCCGATTCTCGTGGAAACCGGAGTGTTCCGTCCGAGTATCAAAACGAGACCCATACCTAACGGGCTGAAGATGGCCGACAACATAGTCGTGACCTTGATGAAGTAAGTGAACCTCATGAAAATGCCATTGAACGCTGAGGCAAGCGAAACGGTGATAATAAAGGGAAGCATATCTACACCAGACTGCCACGCTGATGCATGGTGGATCACCTGGAAGTAGATGGCAAGGTAGTTGACCAATGACATGAAGAAGCAGAAGCTGAAGGACGCCGTGAGTGTAGCGGCTATGATCTGGGGCACCACAACAATCTCCTTCATGATGAGAGGGTTTTTGGAAAGATAGAAGTTGTAGTATCCGAAGACCACTATGACAAGGCCACCGAGTGTGAACAACACTATTATGGCCGCAGACCGCCAAGCGTACTCGTTGCCGCCAAATGTCATCGCCAACAAGATCAAAACGAGACCTCCCGTGAGGAGGAACGTGCCCAAGTAGTCGATCTTGGCGAGTTTCGCCCGTACGCTTCCCTCTGGCCGCGGAGGATGGAAAAAGAACACCAACATGGCCAACGCAGCACCGCCCACTGGAAGATTGATGTAAAAGCACCACCTCCAAGTGACGTGCGTGGCAAAAGCTCCACCAACAAAGGGACCGCACACGGAGGCGACAGAGAAAGTGATTCCTATCAAAGCCATCGCAAGGGCACGCTTATTGATGGGCACGGATTCAGAAATGATGACAATGACCATAGACTGAATCGCTCCGCCGCCAACACCCTGCACCACTCTGCCCCCTATGAGCATGTCCATGTTCCGTGCGAGTGCACAAATGAGGGATCCTATCTCAAAGATCACGATGCCCACTATGAGCGTGTTCTTTCGGCCGAAAGCAATAGAAATCTTGCCGTACGACGGCGCCAAGCAAGCCATCGGCAACATGAAGCCAGAAGTCAACCAGCCGACTTTTGAGAACGAGTTAAACTCGTCGCTAACGAGCGTCAATATGGTTCCAACAATGGTTTGGTCTAGAGCGCAAATGAAAAGCGAGATCACGACACTCGCTAAGGTGAGCACCAACAGTACTCCGTGAAGGTATTGGTCTGTGGCGTGCGTACCGTCGCCGGCATCACTTTGTATGAATTTCTTTTTGACCTCTTGGAAGACTCCATTGGATGTGTGGGTAGCTCCATTCGATGTGTCATGAAAGACAGTTCCATTTGATGTGCCGGATGATTGTGGGGAAGCTGTCATGACGAAGTAATACTGAAATTAGAACGGTCCGTCCATTAGGCCACTGTTCGCTGCGACTAAAGTAGAGAAGTCTTCGGCCAAGTGCGTGGCAATGTGCTTTATAGAACGGGCATAAGTGCGTAACCGCTTGCTTGAGTCACGAGGTTCCATACGTCAGAGCGATGCGACTAATTGCGAGGCGCATCCTGCAGTACTGTGGAGCTCCAGGTCGGCTTGGCGGGGCGGTGGCCGGGGCCGATAATTCCGGCATCACTCCACGATGGGTCGAAATCTACGATGACGTGTCGTTAAAATCTATTACTTTTGGTGTCACACGGGGCCCTTGCGTAGGAACTCGAGGATGTCTAGCTCGGTGTCTTCGTTTGCACTGCTGGAACGGCTCTTTTGCACCGACGAGCGCTTGGCCGTCGACTGGCTCGGTCTGGATAATGTCTGTGCGTTTGGCACGTATAGCCCCGTTTCTGGGATCGGGGCGTCTAGGGTCGACATGCGGCGAGAACGGTTGGACTTGTTGGAGAGGGTAGCCACGCTGGGCCTGCGGCCGGCGGACGCGGAGCCCGAGCCCACGGAGGGGCGGCGCACGCTCTGGTCGAAGCTCAACGAGTAGTTGTCGAAGGACTGGCGGAAGTCGTTTTCCATGATGCCGCCCGTGAGGAGATTAGAAAAGTCGTGCTTGCCCAGCAAGGCACTGAACTCGGCGGGGACGGGGGCGTCGTGGCCGACGGCGAGCGACTGCCCGTGCGACAGGCGGCCGTTCTCGAGCTTGTTGTTGATGTACGAGACCAGGAAGCGCGCGATGTTCTCCTCGGTGGGTAAGCGCATGAACGGGAAGCGCAACTTGTTGAGGAGCACGCGCCAGCGCGAGTACTGGTCCATGTCGACTTGCATGCTGGCGGCAAACGAGCTCTTCGTGAGGGGCTCGCTGGTGTTGATGGAGTCGGTGTCGCCGTTGCTCGGGTTGCGCACGATGTAGTTGTTGAGGGTGACGGTGTGCTCGCGCTCAAAGTTCTTCATGATGGTGTGCTTCCAGGGCTGCTCGCGGTAGAAGAACACGAGCGAGTCCACGAAGCCGTAGAACGGCTGCATAAACGCGCCCAAGTAGTTGAGCCACACCACGGGCCCGTGGTTGATCTCGTAGTTGAACTGCGTGCACTGGAGGATGAACGGGAAGAGCCACATGAAGATGTACGCGAACGGGTACACAAAGATGGACTTCATCTGCTTCTCAATCACCTTCTGGCGCTTGCGGAACGTCTCCAAGTTGGCGGCCTGGATGTCGGAGTTGCCCATGATGTTCTCGGTGTCGAGCGGCCCTCCGTGCGACACCTGGCGCTCCTTGGGCTCCTTGGGCCCCGAGGTGATCGGGTCCAAGCCCGAGCTCAGCGACGTGTGCGGCGTGAGCTTGGCGTCGTCCGGGAGCACGAGGCGCGGGAAGATGGAGTCGCGGAGCGAGCCGAAGAAGTACATGAGCAGCGAGAAGAACGACGGCGGCTGCAGCAGCACGCCGTGGTGCTGCCCCGCCGCCTGCCGCTGGCGGTGGATGGTGGTGAACACGCCGCCCAACGTGCGGAACTCGCGGAGAACGTGCCAGTAGATGAAGCCGTACACCGAGAGGATGATGACGACGATGCAATAGCGCGGCACCCAGCTGAGCACCAACCTGTACCAGACAGGGCGCTGCGGGAGGTAGCACCAGCACACGAACAGCAGGTAGCCCGAGCCGATGTACGCCAACGACGCCATGGCGAGCGGGATGACGAGCGAGAGCCCGTACACGTAGTAGCGGTACATGTAGAGGCCGCCCTCCACGCGCAGCGAGTTGCCCACCTTGACGGTGAACGCCGGGCGGAAGATAAGGAGGAACGTGTGGATGGCGAACGCCAAGATGGCGATGTCGGCGCCCTCGATGGCGGTGGCCGTGAAGAAGCCCACCACCTGGCAGAAGCGGTCCAGGTAGTACGACGTGGCGTGGGTGAAGATGCGCGCGGGGAAGATGAGGAGGATCACCGCCTTGAGCATGTCGAACAAAAGGAGGAACGCAATCAACTGGTGCCGGAACACGAGCCGCTTGGGGTCGATGGCGAGGAAGAAGTAGAGGGAGACGAGGCAGAACACGATGGACACACTGGACGCCGCGATGGCCAACGCTCGTTGGGTGCGGTTCTGGTGGTACGAGAACAGTTGTGACTGGTCTTCGGTCGCTCGGACCACGTGCTGTGCGGCCTGCTGTAGCCAGCTCATGAAGAAGTAGTTGGTGCGGCACCCTCATTGAGTATTTTCAGCCTGCGCAGACCAGCCACGCAGCCAGCGAACGACGACACCATGACTACAGGTGAAGAGAGAAATTGGCGAGAGTACTGTAGAAGGGAGAGGGAGGACGACGGAGGTACAGGTCGAAATACGGGGCAGATACGGAGGAGTTAGGTGAGACGGAGGTGGAGACGGAGGTGGATGGAGAGACGGACGAATCGGGCGGATAGGCAGGAAAAAAAGGTCACACGCATAGCCGGGAACGGACAGACTATAGAGAAGCATAGAGTATTAGTGAATACCGGAGACAAAAAGCATGCCCGATATTGACTCTTCGTTGACTCGTCGGTGCAAATCGTCGGCCTCTGACCCCTGCTTCCGCATGGGGCAGTTTTCTGGAACGCGCGCGTGCAGGCCGCTTGCACGGCTGCTTACTGCGATCTTCTGCTTCTTTCGGTCCGGGCAGAAGCACCGCGGAATTTTGTGCATGTGCCCGCTTGAAGTAGCCCATTCCCAGCTCTACTTGTATACATCGTCCCTGTATGCATTTTCCATGCATCCTTGGTTGAAACTACCACTCCCACTCCCTCTCCCGCTTTCACTCTCCCACTGACACTTCTACTCCTCCTCTGACTCTCTCATTCCTCTGTATACCTTGACTCGTCTGAAGTCCTTTAGCTCTACTCCCTGTTTCTTGTGTCTGTTTGTATGAATTCGGCTATTGTTTGTTCAGCCGTGGCTGATGTGAAACACGACGAAAATGTCGCTTGGTTTGCAGCTGCAACCATTGCGTACCTGCTCTTGAATGACCGTACGTCATTGAGATACGGTGCCATCTGCAAGTCCACTTGAAATTAGTGCTCGTCTACATGAACTCCAAGAATGCAGCCGTGCTTGTGTTCTTGGGCTCTAGTTCTCGAACGCGCTATTGTGCAACCGTGCTGTATGTGTCTTGAACCGGATATGGTCGCAGTTTGTGTCTGCTCATATGTCTATCGATACATGTCATCTACGTCTGGATGAGGTTGAGTGGACCAGGTGTCAAACTTGGTCCGTGTCAATTAACTTTTCGCTACTTCATCTCGCTGCCAAAGAGAAACGTGGATATCCGCTGGAGCCACGACCGCTTCTCTTGTCCATGCTCGTCGAGCTTGTTCTTCGCAGCAAGCTGCGCGTAGTACCACTCCTCATGCGCTTCAACCTCCTTGAGCCCAGTCACCAAATCAACCTCCTCCGCCTTCTTCCACTTGGTCCGGAACAAGACTTTGTAGAGCACAAAAATGGCAATGTCCACGAAAATCATCAAGTACGAGAACAAGAACGACTGGTAGTCCCATCCTCCGGGAATGAAGAGCTCGTACGTTCCCACAAACGTCATTGTGAATGCCAGCGCGCCACCTATGATGGCTAGCCAAGGCTGGAACCACCCGACAAAAGGCAACTTCTTGCGGTCGATTCCCTGCGCCTTCATCGCCCGGTAAAAGAACACGTAGATGAAGCACAAGATCGTGAAGTTGATCAACTGGCACGACGTGATCAAGTTGATGATCCAGTTCAACACCGTCGCAGACCCAGAGCTCATTTGCAAGAACGAAATGAGCGCCCACAACAAAGAGATGAGCACGCAGTAGATCGGAATGCCCGTCCGTGTCGTCGCCGTGAGGAACCGCGGCGCATACCCGTCTAACGCAAACCCGTACAACGTTCTCGACGAACAGTAGGTGTACGAGTTACCAGCCGAGAACGCAGATGTCACCAACAACACATTCACGATATCGGGCAACACCTTGATGCCCAAGTTCTGCATGGCAATCACGTAGGGCGATCCGCCGGCGCCAGGCTTGGACACACCTAGCGTCTCGAGCAAAAGCGGGTCGTTGTAGGCCACGAGAATGCCCACGCAAAGCGCACCGCCAATGAAAAAGACGGACAAGCGGATGAAAACTTGCTTGTAAGCAGACGGGAGCGTCTTCCTGGGGTTGATAGTCTCACTCGCAACCAAAGAGACATATTCTGGGCCCGCAAACGTGAACGTGGCTCGAATAAGACACGACAAGAAGCCCTGGAAGTTGCCCAATGCTCCCGTATGGTACACATGGTACATTGGCCCCGGGTCCCTCCAGTAGCGGAAACCGAAAGCATCGTGCTTGGGGTTGCCTCCAACCATGGTGACAAACGTGAAGATAATGAGGCCCACTGCCAACACGATCTTGCCCAAACTCAACCAGAACTCTACCTCGCCGTAAACGGCCACGCCCAAGACGTTGATCAAAAAATAAAGAACCACCTGGATCGCCAACGGGATGCCCGCCGAAAAATCGTCCCTCCAGTAGTGGAGAATCGAGTTGACGGTCACCACCTCGAACGGGATCTGCGCGCAGCATAAGAACCAAAAGTTCCATGCCGTCATCACCTCCAATGCTCCATCACAGCAGCGGCCCGCCAACCGGACGAACGGAGACGTAATCGGGAGGTACGACACCATCTCCGCAGTAGACACCGTGATGAAGAGAATCGGTATGGACCATATCGTGAACCCAAGTAGAAGGTTCAATGGACCATACTGGAGTCCCTTGCCTATGGCAACGAAGAGGGCAGACCCAATGGTGGCACCTATGCCGAGCAATTGCACATGTCTGCCTCGTAACTTTCTGTGGAGGTGGTTGGTGCTGCCTCGCGTGGAGTCTGACTCGGTCGAGACAACCGAGTCAGAGTCCTTGTCGTGAATGTGAATAACCGTTTCATCCACACGCCTGCCTGGGCGGTGGGGGACAAAGTTGTCGCCGAGGAAAGTGATAAACCCCATGGGGTAGGTACAGAAGTTTTTTTCTCTTCGCCAAGTATGAGCACAGGGTCCTCGGTACAGTGTGCAGAGGAGAGTCAGGGTTATGCGCAGCGTATTGTTCTCGAAACGAGATCGAAGTACGGCAAATGTTGTGCCTACAAGCCAAAGACTGGACAATGTCGCAGCACTTGACAAACCCTAGGCTACAATAAGAGTGGCATTCAGCTATAATCCAACACCAATGCATCTAGCGCGCGTTGCTCACTGCAGCAACGGTGCGTACAACACCTGGGTCACGTACTTCCTTTTGTATCTGACAACCGAGGCGACGGCCAAAGTATTATGCTTGATGCTGGTTGTGGCCAAGTGATTGAGGACCACATGATTGGGGATAGGCAACGCACCCGAGTTGTTGTCCGGGTCCTGCGTGTTGAAATTGTTCAAGATGACGTTCTCCAAGTGTGGAGGCAACTGCGGGGGATGGAGCCACGCCTGCTGCTGGCCGTTCTTCGCCTTGGCCTGCTCGTCTATGGCAAGGTAGTACAGCTCCATCACCTTGGGCTCCACGAATATGGGCGGGATATCGTTGATGTAGTTGTATGATTTGTGGTCGACGCTGGGGTCGCCGTCCTCATCGTAGTATCTCAGATAGCCGTTGCCCATGTCGTCGTCGTCGTTGAGGAAGCCGAAGATGGAGTCGGAGCGGGGCCGCGACGACATGGACCGGCCTCGCGACTGTAACTGCGACTGCTCCTTCTCCACCTTCTCGCGCTCGCTGCGCTCTTCCTCCAACTCCAGCTGCTGCTTGACGTGCATCTGCACGTGCTCGGGCGTCACCTCGATGTAGTTGACAAAGTTGCCCATCTGGTCGGTTGCCGTGGGCAAGAAGTCCGAGAAGCGCAACTCGTTGTCGATGACGAAACGGAATCTATGCGTGCCCACGGGTAACCCCAACGTCACCGCGTACGAGTTGTCGGGCTGCTTCTGCAAGCCAATCATCTTTCTCCATCCGGTGAACGACCCCGTCACGTACACCTTGTCGCCGCCCTGCACCCACTTGATGTCGACGGGGACGGTCACGCTGGGGTCGGGCGCCTGGGTCTGGGGCGGCGACTTGGCCTGTTCGGCCTGCTGCAGGCTGGCCTGGCCGGCGCTTTCGGCCGGCCGGTTGTTGTTCTCCACGTGCATGCGCTCGCTCTCGTTCTCGTCGGTGAGAATGAGCGTGGACTTTCTTCTTTGCGGCGGCGCGTGCTTGTTGTCGTCTTTGCTGATGCTATCAAGGGCATTGGACACGTCCACCATGGAAATGTCGTTCTGGTCGGACATGGCGGGAGGGTCGGACGTGCGGACAGTCGGGACTGCTGGTGTGGATGTGCCTTGGAGCGCGGAAACCTGGTGGGGTCGGAAAAGTGGGTGGCCGGATAAGGCGACTTGTCAACAACGAGAGGAACGGTATGGGCGCCACTGGGGAACACAGACTGGCGGATCTATTTGAAGGGGGATGCTCTGCGAATAAAAGCGGGAGATGCGACGTGCTTGCGCAGCGGATTCACAAGGGCAGGCGCAAGTTTTTCTATTCTAGTGATGTTATCTCAATGTTGAGGTGTCGCCGAAGACAGCCGCGCACGTGACAGGACGCTCCGAGTATTATTTTCCGTCTTGCGAGCCGACAGTCACGCTACTTGGGAGGAGGTAGTAGGATTACGAACGAAGACATTTCTCCTTGCGCCCGGTAACCGTACTGCCCCGTACTAGCAGCACGGTGCGTGCGGCGGCTAACGTACATGAGTCAAAAAAAAGGAGTACTGTGATACAAAACGGCGAGAGCGGGGCCAACGGCCGATACTTGGCTCGCATTCACTCATTCACTGCTTACAAATGGGAAGAAGGACTGTTCGTGTGCACAGGTGACACATGAGGGGTGCGTACGAGGAGGCTAGAATTAATGGACTATAAGCAGTACGAGTATTGAGAACCATACAGCGCAATATCGAGAGCTGTCAGAGGCAGAATGAGGCTGAAACAGGCACAACGTAGACTGATACAGTGCGTGTAATGCGCCTATACAAATATTATCTCTTAACATGGTGCATAAGGTGAATAAGGTTCGGGATGTGGGCCCATGAAGTGCAATCGGTTCTCTCAATCAACTATACTACCCTGACGTACCCTGGTGTAAGTTCCAGGCAGATCTGCAAGTAATTATGCTAGATGCGGTGGATGTGGCGATAAGATGGCCATACGGCGTGCGTACGGCCCCACGATATGCGATTGTGAGCACCCAAAACGGAAGTGTGTGAGACTTTTGCACCCATGGCCTCCCACATATATAATGTGCTCCAGCGATATGCCTTAGAATATCAGATAAATCAAACCTAGCATGTATACTCTGTCGGATCCTCTGCTTATTGCTCTCAACTATACAGTTTTGGGGTACGACGTGCTGGTGACGTTCGCCGATTTGGACGCCAGCTTGGTCGACTCGGTGTACGAGGCCGCGGTGCAAGGGTTTGGCATAGGGGGCGGGGCCCTCTTGGTGCTTGCGTCGTGGTTCGTCATCATCAACAAGAAAACACCGATGTTCGTCATGAACCAGGTGGCGTTGATGTTGATGATCATCCGGTCCAGTCTTTACTTGGGCTACTTATTGGGGCCCCTCAACAGCTATGCATACTCCGGAACCGGCTTATTCTATGCCTGGTGGTCGGCTTACAATGTATTGGTTGCAGTGGATGTGTTCTACATCTTTTTAATTGCGTCCATCCAGGCGTGCTTGGTGTACCAGATCTACGTGGTGTTCAAAGCAGACAAGGTGAGGAACATTGGACGCGTACTTACGTTCTTGGCAACGGCATTGGCGCTAGTGATTGTGGCTCTCTACATTTACTCGACGACGATAAACCTCCGGGCCACGAAAACACTGTTCAACGGATCGTACACCGACTACGACTCGTGGGTCACCTACGTGCCGTTCTTGCTCTACACAGTGTCACTCAACGTCATCTCAGTGGTGTTGTTTGTCAAGCTTGTGCTCGCCGTGCGGATGAGACGCAAGTTGGGGTTGGTCCAGTTTGACAGCTTTCACATCCTTCTCATCATGACCACCCAGACATGCCTTGTTCCGTCTGCCATGACGTTGATAAACTACAAGGGACCGTTTGCAACCACAACCGCATACGCAAACTTGAGTGTTGTGATTACCGTGTGCAACTTGCCTTTGAGCTCGTTGTGGGCGTCGTCGGCCAACAACACCTCCGCACCCAATCTGTGCCACAACTCTGTTTTGAGCAGAAACTCCACCAGGGAGTCGCAGGACACCTTGGCCCAGTCGGTCGGAATGCCACGTAAGTTTGCCTACGCGGATTCGGAGTCCGAGAAGACTACGAATGACAACGCTCAAGTGTTCAGCCTTGCAGCCGACAACGAGTCCATAGACCGCATCATAGATCGCCTTGAGCAGGGTCAACGTGTGGAACATTACGGCTTCCAGCACGACATTTGAGCACGATTTGAGCCAGTATCTACGCCCGGAGCGAATACATTTGTTAAGAGATAAGCCTGTAGCGTCTTGTCGCTTCGCATTCATGTTGGGAACACCGAGTCAGAATCACAACACGAATGTTTGAGTACACGAGTGCCCCAGCACATGCTGCCTTCGATACTGGAAAACTAACTCTGCCCTCCGCACGGTTTCGTATATTTGTTCCGCCAGCAATTGCATCAGGCGTTGGGGACGGTCACGTGACCTTAGAACATACATGCGGGTCTTGAAGTGAACCGATCTTCGACCAGACCCACCAAACCGGCCCACCAATACGAAACACGATGGCTGACTATGCCGATGACCCGTTTCAAATGGACGACGACTTCGGTTTGCCTGCGTCCATAGAGAAAGACGGCACCATCCTCACAACATCCTTGGAGAGAGATTTTACCCCTAGGTACGAGGAGCCGCCGATCATACACGATCCAAAGCTCCTTTACGATGACCACAAGCTCCTACGATCGCGGCTCAACCATATCAAGCTCGATGAGGGTGCTGGCACCACCACAGAAGAAGACGAGATGACGTTTGAGGAGGACGGCGACGACAAGTTCGACAAAGACGCCGCAGCCAAGCTCGAGGCCGAGTTCTGCGTGGCGCTGGCCCACGAGAAGCAGTCGTTGACTCCGCCCGAAAACTTTGCGCCTGTGATCAACAGAATCTACCGGTCATCCTTCCCCCAGCTCCCGAGCTTTGCGTTCTTGAAGGCGCTCAAGCTCAAGTCCGTCCTTTGTCTTATACCCGAGGAGTACCCAAAGCTACACCAGGACTTCTTTGAGAAGGAAGGAATACAGCTCTTTCAGATGGGCATGTCCGGCAACAAGGAGCCGTTCGTCAAGATCAGCAGCGAGCTCATCACGGAAGCGCTCAAGATCGTGCTCAACCCGGCCAACCACCCCATACTCATACACTGCAACCGAGGCAAGCACCGCACAGGCTGTTTGGTTGGCGTGTTGCGCAGACTCCAAGGGTGGTCGCTCACCATCATCTTCGAGGAGTACCGCACGTTCGCCGCGCCCAAGGAGCGCCCGATGGACCAGCAGTTCATCGAGTTGTTCGACGACACCGTCATCCGACGGTTTGCAGAGGAGAACAAGTTTCTACCAATGACATGGGACTAGTGAATTCATAGACACACTACAGATAAAGTAGCCCGATGCACTGCCAGACAGAGCGGTCAGACAGAGCGGTCAGACAGAGCGGGGCTTCGCAGGCCAGACGAATTGCTTACCGTAAACACCAGCGTTGCCGGCCGCGAGCACAGCAAGCGCAACAGGACTTACTCTTCCATGTAGCAAGCTCTTCACCGACAGGCGACCATTGACAAGCAAGTACAAGGACGACCAGGCAAGAGTGAAGCCCGAGCCGTTGGTGATGTCGCCGTCGTAAATGATCCATCCACCTAGCGCGTGCGCCGCGCCGAAGACTAGGCACGATGTCCTAGAAGGGCTGGCCAATGACTTGGAAAACTGGTACGAGCCACCAGCAGAACCAGCTTTGGACGTCAAAGCTTGAGGCGCATTGAGCGCATTGTAAAGCAAACCAGCAGACATGGCCCACGCAGGCAAGGGCGAGTGGGAGGCCAAGTCAACGTAGTTGGTTGCGGCATCTGAGAGTTCGGACATGTTGCAGCGAAAGTGACAAGCGATGAGTGACGAGGTCTGGGCAACGGATGCGGAGGAGTGGAGCAAGAAAGCGGATTTAGGTGAGCAGGAGCAGCGTTAAGGTCACGAAAACGGTGTGCTTCAGTGGTGAAAGCTGTTCGAATGGAAGTAGCTGGATGCGGACGGCATGCAACCAAATCCGGGGATTGCTACACCAGTCGCGAACACTGAATAATGAAACTGAAGCAACAGGCTAGATTGCTACAGTCAGTATCGTGCACCGAACAACATATGGTCACCCTAGAAGAAAGCTCCGCGGGAATGAATGCCTGAGTAAACAGTCAAAACTAACTTGCTATTTGCACCACAATATGGTACACTGAGGCATGAAGTATATTACTGAGACTACGTTTGTTCTCCACAACTCGTGTATTGTACACTAATTTACAAAAATTCCTAATGTTGAACTGAACCGGTTACGATCTCTCGCCTCTCAATCTTCTGGCCAACTGGATGTCCTTCTTCTGGATGGTCACTCTCTTGGCGTGGATGGCACACAAGTTGGTGTCCTCGAACAAGGAAACCAAGTAAGCCTCAACGGATTCCTGCAAAGCACCAATGGCAGAGGACTGGAATCTCAAGTCGGTCTTGAAGTCCTGGGCAATCTCTCTCACCAATCTCTGGAAAGGCAACTTTCTGATCAAAAGCTCGGTCGACTTCTGGAATCTTCTGATTTCTCTCAAGGCGACGGTACCAGGCTTATATCTGTGGGGCTTCTTGACACCACCGGTGGATGGCGCAGACTTTCTGGCGGCCTTGGAGGCCAACTGCTTTCTTGGTGCCTTACCACCAGTAGACTTTCTAGCTGTTTGCTTGGTTCTAGCCATGTTGTTTGATGCTGGAAAGTGGGTGGCCCGCGCACTCTTATATAAACTACAGTGTTATGTTTTGCCTGTGCTCCCTCGCATTTTGCTAGCGTCTCGCGACTGTTTGTGCTGTGCTGCTTGCGCGTTTAGCATGGCTTCTTGTGGGGCCAAAAGCGTGCTGCGTGCACACCAAACGCTTTTCGCACCCGAGAAAACCGCTGGGTGCGGTGCTGCAATGTGCGGGCCGTGGTGCGTAACTTCCAGCACTGGCTACAGGCGCTTTTGCACGCTTCGTGTGCGCGAAGGCCCACAACAAATACCGGAATCTCCTAGGTGACAGAATGGGCGCTGTGTGCAGGGAACACGCTCCACGCTGTTTGGGTGCAAACACGACGGGCGTATAAATAACCACCGGGTTCCCTACTGTTGGCATCATCAAACAATAATCAAATATGTCCGGTAGAGGAAAAGGTGGAAAAGGTCTTGGAAAGGGTGGCGCTAAGCGTCACAGAAAGATCTTGAGAGACAACATCCAGGGTATCACTAAGCCTGCCATCAGAAGATTGGCCAGAAGAGGTGGTGTCAAGCGTATCTCTGCTTTGATCTACGAGGAAGTCAGAGGTGTCTTGAAGTCGTTCTTGGAGAACGTCATCAGAGACGCTGTCACCTACACTGAGCACGCCAAGAGAAAGACCGTCACCTCTCTCGATGTCGTTTACGCATTGAAGAGACAGGGCAGAACCTTGTACGGTTTCGGAGGTTAAACAGCTTGACGCCCGTTTTGTATTACTAGTTCCTTTCAGTGTATATTAGAATTTACTATCGATTCGACTATTTGTAGATGCTTTGAATGCTCTCGGTACTTGCCGATCAAGGTCATGATGTGAGTGCTTCTGCAGCGCTACCTCTTGGATCTAATTGAACAAGTGTATTGGATCTAATTGTACAAGTGCCGTTGATAAGCTGTACAAGTGCCCTGGACTAATGTATAGGGTTGTCTTGGACTAATTGCACAAGGCTGTAAGCTTATGCAAGTGTTGGATGTCCAATTGTAGAAATGTGGTTGTAAAGGTGCTGATTAATCTATTCGTACATTCTACCTACTATTACTATTATGATATGGCACTCCCGTGCCCGAGCTGGTTTCCTTGCCGCAAGTACTTGTCGATTCTGCGGTTCACAGTCAATTCAAGTCTCTTCAAGTCCACGGGCTGCGGCGGACGGTAGTCGTCGGAAACGACGTGAGCGTAGTGTTTGATGCAGACGGAGTTCTTGTCCTCCAACTCGCGGAACTTCCTGGGACATTCACAGCGACATCCAACGCCGTTCTTGACTGGTGCGTCGGGGCCGCTCTTCAAAAATGCACTGTACCACGGTTTCACCGGCTCGTCCTTATAGTCCTTACTGGGCTGGTACTCTAGTTGCTTGTCGGGCGCATTGTTGGGACAGTGGCCGAGGGTGGTATGCTTGTAGCCAATGTCACGGAAGTAGTGCAACTCGTCACGCGAGAGCATCATGGCCACCGCGAGCGAGTGCACAGGGGCATCGCCCCATCTCTCCTTGTAGAAGCCGCCCGAGGCCTCCAAATATTCAAAGTATTCTCTGTATGTTTTGGAGGTGAAGAGGTCGGTGCGCGCAATCTCGAAGTTGGTCCAGAAATGGCACAAGTTGTACTCCTCATCCTCAAACTTGTCCAAGTGGAGCGGGGGCTTCTCGGTGGCTTGCTCAAAGATGTTGCGTATGTGCTTGAACTCCTTGATCGCCTCCAAGTCCTCGTTTGTCTTCTTCTTCATCAGGAGAAAGCGCTTCAAGTTCAAGTTCTTCTCCACGTCTTTCCGCAAGTCCGCTGTGCTCTCATACTCGCCGTAGAGGCGAGAGTCACCTCCGGTGTATTTCTGGTACTTCTTCACAACCACGTCCCATGCGCTCTGCACGCGGATGTTCTTCTCCTTGATGAAAGCTTTGGTGGTGACAAAAAGTGACGGCACCGTGTAGAAGAGCTCGTGAATGCTGACCGTGAAGCCATACTTCTTGCCGTTCTTGGCCATCTCGACGAACGGGTCGTAGGTCAAGTCGCAGAAGAACTTCACGTCGGGCTCGACTCGCCAATACCACTCGCGCTTGCGCACCAACGGGTGGTCGAAAAAGTGCCCCGAGTAGAAGCGGCACATCTTGTGGTACGACTCCATGTTGCCGTACATGACCTCGCGGTCTCCCTGTCCTTCCATGTGCTCAAGCAACTCGGTGCGGTCCACAGACTCCGGAAAGTTCCAGTGCTCGGGCGGCACCACGCCAAACTCCACCTCGGCGTTGGTGTGCTTCTTCACCGTGTCCTTGAACGTGGAGTCAAACTCCACGTCGTTCAAAAACACCCACGGGTAGTTGAACCACTGGTTGAAGTGCCGCTCCATCGAGCGCATCGAGCTCACCACATCGTCTAGCTCCGAGTTGCGTGCCAACATCACAAACGACGCGTTGGCCCGAGGCGCCGCTACGTCGGGCACTCGGCACCCCACCTCGAAGGGAAAGTCGATCGACGACGCCAAGTTTTTCCGGGCCATCTTGCGGTCTCTCGCGTCGCCGTAGTCGGGGAAATCCGACATCTGCGCCTCTTCGCGACGCCGTTTGACATCTTTCACGGTAAATATTATCGACACCACGAGGATGGCCGTCACGATCGCTGCAAGCACAAGTCTTCGTAGAAGGTGCATCGATAATCGAGAATGTTTGACACGGGCGTAGAACAGCTGGACCTTCAGCTGGAGCCGCTCACCAAGAGTCTCCTCGTACTGGGAGCTCTTCTCGTGGTGAGAGCTGCTCTCGTGTTGAGAGATGCCCTCGTGCTCCTCCATGATAATGAGGACAAAACGAAAGTGCAGGTAAGATAGCGAGCGCAGGCGTGTAGTACGCGGATGCACCGCGCGATACTATAGGTGAGGCTCCATCGGCCAGATCTAAAGGGCCAGTTTACAATGTCGGCTGCACCTGCTGCGCCTGCTCTCGGTGACAATTGGACGCCTCCTTTGTACTGCATGGCCCTGGATCTCCGAAGATTCGAGTGTTGGATCGCGACTGCACGACTCGAGATTGTAATTAATGCAATAGTGTCATTGGGTTGACCCATGAAAAAATGAACGAATGGTAGGTCTAGTAGGCTTTTGTAACATAAGAAACTAGGCTACAGTGATCATCGCACCTCAAATTACTTCGAGAGAAGACATTGATATTCCAGTCTCATTGAACGGCCTCCACCGACCCACACCGATTAACCTAGATCCGCAGAGAACCAGTTAGCCTTCGCCTGATGTGAGCTCCAGCCTTGGTCTGAAGCGCCCTCAAGGTCTCACGGCTGCTGCTTCTCCTTCTTCACGCTGATGGCGTTGCGAAGGAGCTTCAAGTCGTCGTTCAACTCCTCCAGCTTCAACCCCTGCACGCCCACAAATTGCTTGTTGGAGCCTCGTGTGTTGGGCCGCCCGCTGTTCTTGCTCTGGGCAAATATCTGCGACACGCCTCCCTCTTCGTTGTTCATGATCAAACTGTTCAAGGCATCGTAGTCCTTGTCGCTGAGATTGCTGTCGTTGCCACTGCTGACACCCGCACTGGCCATCTTGGGACCGTTGTTGTAGTTGTTTCCGGTGCTTGTCGTGAGGCCGGACGAGAGCTCGTCGTTCGACAGGTAGCGCGTGGCATAATGCCTTCTTCGCTTGTTCGACGCGGACGAAACATACCCGGGAGAGCCAGCACCCGAGCCAGAGCCCCGCAAGAACGCGTTGGCCGCAGAGCTACCTAGCCCGCTGTCCGAGAGGTCGTCCGCCTCGCCCGATGTGAATCTGGAGTGGAACTCGCGCTTTCGGAGCGACCGGCGGTCGTTCAAGTTGATGGATGAGGCCGCCGCAGCAGCGGTGAGCGCCGAAACCGTCGAGTCTTGCGAGCTGCCGGTGTTCCACGAGCTGGCGTTGACCAAGTTTAGGAGGAGCTTGTCTTCTTTGAGCTGCTTGACTTGCTTCTGGAGCTTGTCGTAGAACTTCTCCTTGAGAAGCTTGATCATCATGTCGTAGTTCTCCTTTGCCTTGGAAATGTCCTCCTTGTACTCGTCTTCGACCCTCTTGACCTGGTATTCTTCCCAAAGCCGTAATCGCGTGAGCTCGTAGTCTCTGGTCTCTTCGAGGTCGTTCTTCTTCTGGCGGTAGTCCTCATTGGTGCCCTGCTGGATGGTGGCCAACGTGGTCTGCAAATTGTGGAGAAGCGCCCGGTAGAAATTGTTCCTGTCATCGGAAAAGGTGGTCTCCAACTTGCTAAGACGCGATCCTATCTGCTGCCGCTTCTTGTCCCTCTTGTTCATCACTGCTGTTAGAAACTGTCTTTCAGATACAAAGGGTGAGTAACATACATTCGCCCAAGCTGCCGTTGCGCTTGAACTCTTCCATGGCGGTGCTAGTCTCAATTTTATTTGGTTTGAATGTGAGGATTCGGTCGGTTGTAGCGATGTTGTTGGTGCAGGACAATTTGCTACGATGGTGGGGTGGGCTCGCACCCTGACCAAAACCTTAACATCCGGCATCGGAGTGCAACGTCCTGCCTATTCTGGCGAGTCTGATATGGGACCAGAGTTCAGCTTTGGAGAAGTGATTACTTTGCCTGCAGCACAGTTCCAGCTCACATTCGGAAAAGCTTCCATCAGCTTCTTAGATTCTGGATGACTCAACGACAATAGAGATCGCCTGCAGATAGAGGCGGCCGGGAACTTGTGCCCGCTTTCGTCTTGGTACTTAACTAGCGTCACTTCTCAGCTTGAGGTGTGAATGGCCGACCTCGACCTCAGTACTCTCCCCTTTGCGGACAGAACGAACAAGAATACCCCTCAGTTCACGGAAAACATCTCTTTCAACTTGGAAAAAGATGGCTCGCCAGTCACTTTGATCTCCGCACATAGTGCCGATAAGGTCCCACTGGGCTTACTCCAGGCAGCGTTTGAAGAGTTCAATTACGTCATTGACGAGGGCCGGACGTATCCACACTATCAAACCATGTCATACGACGAGTTCTTGTCGTATCTCTTTGACGGTTTCGCAGCCATTTTGGTTCTGGGTGAGTACACCGAAGACTCAGACGACGACACAAAGGAGCAGTGGGAGAAGCGCTACATGGGTCACTTCTACGTCAAGCCCAATTACATCGGCCGCTGCTCACATGTGTGCAATGCTGGCTTCGTCGTGAACCACAACGTTCGAGGCAAGGGTTTGGGCAAAGAATTGGGCCGCAAGTACTTGGAAATCGCACCAAAATTGGGCTACGTTTATTCCGTGTTCAACCTTGTCTTTGAGACGAATGTGGCGAGCATGCGCATTTGGGACTCGCTTGGATTCGACCGGATCGGATACATCAAGAACGTAGCAGCGTTGAAGGGCGAGGACAACTTGGTGGGCGCGCATATGTACGGCTATGACTTCAAGAAGCCTCAATAGGTCTAGAATATTCAAACCTTAGGATAGAGCTGGTACTACACCACGAATAGCCCGTAGTCAAGCAATTTGAGAGAGCATCAAGGTGGGAAGTACTCCCGAGTAACCTTCGTGAGCTCGAGAAAGACCAAACAGATCTAATCCAATTCTCGCCTCACATAGTATGCAACTACAACACGTCCGTTAACATTATCTTTCGTATGAAGAGGTGATTGAATGTACTGTTGAAGTCCATGGTGATGCCTGCACCTACTAGCAACTGCACTGCATTGAAATTATCGTAGCCCACGATATACACAACAGTACATAATCTACCGAGTGTACACAAGTAGCTGCAAAACAAAGACCAGCCGTCATGCCTGAGTTTGACGATGTGATGCAGCCGCCGCACTACAGGCCCCAACTTGACTACAATCCAGATTCCACCATCGACAGATATACGGTTCTTTTGAAAGATGGCGAGACCACCGCGACAATATACCCCATCCAAAACACTGACGGCCTTCCACCGGGTTTGTTGGCATTCTTGTGCGACGAGTTCAATATCGAGATAGAGCGGGGAGACACCTTTTCCTTCTTTGATACTTTGCACATTGAGTCTTTCCAAAATTATTGGTTTGGGGCGTTCGCTGGTGTCATGGTGTTGGGAGACTCTCCCACGCTAGAGGGCCCCAAGCAATGGGAGAAGGAGTGTTTGGGATCTTTCTTTGTCAAGCCAAACTACCCGGGCCGTGCTTCCCATGTATGCACCGCTGGTTTCCTCGTAAACGCGGGCATCAGAGGAAAGGGTATTGGAAGAACGTTAACAGACTGCTTTCTACAATGGGCCCCCAGACTAGGGTACACGTATTGTGTCTTCAACTTGGTTTTTGAAACCAACGTCGCCGCTAGGAGAATCTGGGAGTCGCTCAATTTTAAGCGTATAGGACGTGTCAAATCTGCGGGTATTTTGAAAGGTCATGAAACAGCTGTCGATGCCATCATTTACGGTAGGGAGCTTGTGGCCGCACCTGATTCCACCATGGGTGCTTATCGTTTTGACAAGATCAAGTTTTATTTGGAAACGGGGAAGTACCCTGCAATGGCGGATCGTCAAGAAAAATCCAGACTCCGATCCTCAGCCTCACACTACCGTCTCGAAGATGGAAAGCTCATGCTACGTGATAAAGAGGTTGTAAGCGACCCCGTGCGACAGTTGCAGATTTGCAGCGAGGTCCATTTGGCCAGCCATGGAGGAATCAACAAAACAACATCAGCTGTTGCAGAGAAGTACCACTGGACGCGAATCAAGGACACAGTTTCCGCCGCAATCAAGAATTGTGTTACATGCAAAGAATCTGCAAAGGAAGAGTCAGTCATCAAGCGCACGGCAATATCGAAGAAGATGTTACATGGAATGGACATTCGTCGCGATAACGGATCACACGGCAAGTCTCTACAAGGAATCCGCATTCGACGTAATCACGACGAGGTGGACTCGATTTCATCCTTGGACCATCTACCGAATCGTGAGACTGACGGCTTGCTCACACATGACTTGTCCGGGCTAGATGATGGCCTCATAGCTGTGGTGGAGGCTGCCCAGAAACGACAAACTTCTCAAGATAGGAGAGGCAACGCAAGCCACGAAGTGCATCATCACCCTACAACTCCAACTTATGCAGCGGTGGCTGCGGGTGCTGTTGGTGGCCACTCCAGTCATCAGTTTTACCGGAATGACTACCCATCGTACAATAAGTACTCCACCAAAGAACGCGATAGCAGGAACGTGAACGTCCCTGTGGATCCTGATGTGTCTGCGTTCGACCATACAGTGAATCCTGCTACTGATGAGATTGATATCGCTCGTGCACTAATGCATTCAAATGCTGTCGATGGACACCACCTGGAGAGGACACCACCATCGCAGTCCAGGCAGGACAAGAATAATGATCAAGACAGAAGTGACGAGACTAACATGTTCTTCAAGAACGACTAATTTAAAATGATGAACGTTAATTTAACTATGTAGTTTTTTGTATTATAATCTTCCTTAGAAGGATCATGCAATAGAACGCGCACAGAATTCATTCCCCCAAACGATATCTGACGAGCTCATAAGGCACTGTGGTTTAAAAATCAACACCCATGACCATTGCCAACAACGCCATTCTCACGTACAAGCCGTATCTCATTTGTCTGAAGTAGGCGGCTCTCTGGTCGAAGTCCACCTCCTCCTTGATCTCAGTAGTTCTAGGCAATGGGTGCATGACGCACATGTGTTGCTTGGCGTGCGACAAAATCTTGTTGTCGACAATGTAAGTGTCCTTCAATCTCAAGTACTGCTCTCTGTCCTTGAATCTCTCCTCTTGCACTCTGGTGCAGTACAACACATCGGACTTTGCAATAATTTCAGGCGTCAACTCCTCCGTCTCGGAGGCCAACATGTTGTGCTCGATCAACATCTCCTTGAGAGATGATGGCAAGCTCAACTCCTTGGGCGAAACCAACTGGACGCGCACCTGGTAGTGACGCAACAAGTACAACAAAGAGTGCACTGGTCTGCCGTACTTCAAGTCACCCATGAAGGTAACTGTGATACCATTGACGGTACCCAATTCTTCTCTGATGGTAAACAAGTCCAACAAAGCCTGCGATGGGTGCTCCTTGCTTCCGTTTCCACCGTTGATAATTGGAACTGGCGAGTACTTAGCAGCAATGCTGACAGAGTCATCCGATGGGTGTCTCAAAACAATGGCGTCAGAGTAGCATGCCAAAGAGCGAATAGTATCTTGCAAAGTCTCGCCCTTCTTCACAGAAGAGGAGTCAGCAGCCACAGCGACCACTCTACCTCCCAATCTCTGCATGGCTGCGTCAAAGGAAGAAGAAGTTCTCGTAGATGGCTCGTAGAACATGGTGGCTAACAATCTGCCTCTCAACAAGTCCAAAACACCTTGTCTCTCCACGGCCAATCTCATTTCCTGAGCAACGGTGAACAAAGAGTGCAAGTCAGAACGAGTGAATTCCTTCACCGACAACACAGAGTTTCTCAAGAAGGTGTTGTTCTTTCTGATGTAGTTGACCAAGGCGTTAGCCTCGGACAAGTGACCAGCAGGAGGCTGGGAGACCAACTCGGATCCCAATCTCTCCAAATCAGCGGGTTGCTGAATGTCTCTTTCCCTGAGGAAAGAAGGACGACGGCCTCCATCGCTGAAGGAGACTCTGGCGGTCTTCTTCCCCAAGCTAGGAGAAGGTGGAATGCTGGTGATTGAGCCAAACCGGTCTCTGGAGTCAATGCTGTTCTTACCTCTGGAAACAGAAGGCAAGAGGGCGCCATCCAAAGCAACGGTTTCGCCATTAACGGAAACTCTTTCAATGTAACCCTTAAGGTTCAAGTTTTTCAAAATTGCTCTCGTAGAGTCGTCACCGAAGAAAATTCTGTCCAGTTCGATCTCGACAGTGGCATGCTGCTTAGCAATTTGGAAAATCTTGGCAGGTGCGTCGTGGAAACGTTGAACAATATCTTCAATAGTAAGCTTGCCGTCTTGGACAGCAGAAAGCAACAATGGCAAGGTCTCCTTCAAGCCCATACCAGCAACGATTTCAAAGCCAAGACCCTTGGCCAACAAGTATGGCAACACACCAACGGAAAAGCAGTCGATGTCCTCAATACCATCCCACAAAGCTTCTTGATCCTTCTGAGTGGGCAAGAAGTTGAATTGTGGGTAGTCAGACCGAGACAAGAACAAAGAATACACAGCAACGTCACAAGTAACCTGCAAGTTCTTCGCCTTGGCCATCTTGATCAACTCCAAGTCCTCTTCAGACGAGACGCCGGTGATGTGAATCGAGCGACCATGCAAAGAAGCCAACAACAAGACGGATGCCAAGTCAGTGGCTTTGGCGTCAGTAATTATTGGCTTGTTGGCAGGCCAGGAAGCAAAGTGAGCAGAGATGGAAGCGACCTTGGAGTGGACAATGTCGTTGAATGGCAAGAATAAAGCACCTGCGGCAGAAGCGGCTGCTGCAGACTCCTCGGAGTTGGTCTCGGAACCAGCAACATAGACAGAGTAGTCGGTATAAGCCGAGTCAGTGGCAATGTCAAGTGCCTCAGACATAGAGGCAGAGTCGAAAACAGTGGAACCGTTGATCGTGTGAGGCAAAAACGCATTGAATGTGAAGCCAGAGGTCAACGCAACCTTGGTGGTCTCCTCAATGCTGTTCAAAGATGGAACAAAGGAGGAGATGTTGATCAAACCTGGCAAAACAGTGGTCGAGTGAGAAGTCTGAGCATCATCGTTGGAAACCTGCAAGTCAATGCCTCTCGACAACGCCTCGATCAACAATTTGGCACACTTGACATTAGTCACCAATGGGACGGAGTAGTCGACAGCCATACGACGCGATTCGTAACCCTTGGACATGTAGTTCGCTGGACGACGGAATCTGTTAGAGGATGGCAAATTGATGTACAAGTCAATCAAGTTATTAGCCAAGTGCTGGGTCAAAGAGTATTCGGACTTCTGCTCTTCCTCCTTGCCCAAGACCTCCAAGTAATGGACTGGAATACCGTGCTCCTTGATGAAATCAGAAGTACCGGCGGTGGCAAACAACTTGTAGCCCATCTCGTGCAATTTCTTGATAGAAGGTAACAACTCCTGCTTCTCCTTGTAAGAACCGATGGAGAACAAGATATTCTTCTTTGGCATCTTGAAACCAGTAGAGATCAAAGACTTCAAGTAAGCCTCGTATTTGTTCTTACCAAAAGTGGCAACCTCACCGGTAGAGGCCATTTCAACACCCAAGATGGGGTCAGCACCAGCCAATCTGGAGAAGGAGAACTGAGGAACCTTGACCGCGCAGTATTCTTCAGGCAATTTCTTGCCTGGGTAAGGAACCAAGGGAAGGTCCATGATGGCCTTTGTTGCCATCTCGATCAAGTCGGTACCAACAACCTTGGAAACAAATGGGAAGGAACGAGAGGCACGAACGTTACACTCGATGACTTTAATGTCATTGTCCTTGGCAATGAACTGAATGTTGTAAGGACCAGTGATGTCCAAAGCCTTACCAATTTTAGCGGTCGCTTCGACGATTCTCTCCACAGTCCTTGGATCCAAGTCCTGTGGAGGCACAATGAGAGTAGCGTCACCAGAGTGAACACCAGCGTTTTCGACGTGCTCAGACACAACGTGCATGATCATCTTACCGTCCTTGGCAACAGCGTCCATCTCGATTTCCTTAGCATTCTCAATGTACTTCGTGAGCACAACAGGGTAGTCTGGGGAGACATCAACAGCTTGCGACAAGTACGAAGCCAAGTCAGCCTTGGAGTAGACGGTGTTCATAGCAGCACCAGACAAAACGTAAGAGGGACGAACCAACACTGGGTACGTGACCTTCTCCGCAAACTCCTCAGCCTCCTCGATGGAGGTCAATTCCTTCCAAGCAGGCTGGTCGACACCAATCTTGTCCAACATTCTGGAGAACTTGTATCTGTTCTCAGCAGAGTCAATCATCTCAGGGGAGGTACCCAAAATCTTGACATTTTGACGGTGCAAAGTCAACGCGATGTTGTTCGAGGTTTGACCACCCATAGAGATGATGACACCAGAAGACGACTCCAAGTCGTAGATATCCAAAACTCTCTCCAAGTTGATGGTCTCAAAGTACAATCTGTCCGCCTCGTCATAATCGGTGGAGACGGTTTCAGGGTTGTAGTTGATCATAATTGTCTTCAAGTTGTTTTCTCTCAAAGTTCTGATTGCTCTAACAGCACACCAGTCGAACTCCACGGAAGAACCAATTCTGTAAACACCAGAACCCAAGACGATGACACCATGGTCATCGAAGTCGACATCCGAGGAGTCGGCGTTGTAGGTCACATACAAGTAGTTGGTGAACGCGGGGAACTCGGCAGCGACGGTGTCAATCTGCTTCACGAATGGAATCACGCCAGCTTCCTTTCTCAATCTTCTGATGGCAACTTCGTTGGAGTCCAAGAACTTAGCGATCTGTCTGTCCTCGAAACCCAATTGCTTGGCTTGTCTCAACACCGAGACAGGCAACTTTTCTTTGGTGCCGTAGGAGGTAATCTTGTTACCGAACTTGATTAAACCGTCCAATTTGTTCAAGAACCATTTGTCAATGTTGGTCAACTTCCACACCTTGTCAACAGAGTAACCATCGGTCAACGCATTGGCAATAGCAAACAAGCGCTGGTCAGAGGGGGTCTGCAACTCAGCATCAATGTCAATAGACATCAAGGCAGCTGTCAGGTTGAAGCCCAAGTTCTGGTAGTCAGTGGAACGAATAGCCTTTTGGATAGCTTCTTCGAAAGTTCTACCAATAGACATCACCTCACCAACCGACTTCATCGAAGACGACAACAAGGAGGACACTCTTGTGAATTTCTTCAAGTCCCATCTTGGGATCTTGACAACAACATAATCCAAAGAAGGCTCGAAGCAAGCACATGTGGACTTGGTGACCGAGTTCTTAATCTCGTTCAATGGGATGTTCAAACCCAACTTGGCGGCGGTGTAAGCCAATGGGTAACCAGTAGCCTTAGAAGCCAATGCCGAAGAACGGGACAATCTAGCGTTGACCTCGATAATGCAGTACTCCTTGGAGAATGGGTTCAAAGCGTACTGAATGTTGCACTCACCCACGACACCCAAGTGTCTAATAACATTGACGGCAGTAGTTCTCAACATGTTGTAGTCCTCGTCGGACAAAGTCTGGGAAGGAGCAACGACAATAGAGTCACCGGTGTGGATACCCAAGGGGTCAAAGTTCTCCATGTTACAGACGGTGATACAGTTGTCGAAAGCGTCACGGACGACCTCGTACTCGACTTCCTTCCAGCCTTTCATGGATCTCTCCACAAGAACCTGAGGCGAAGTGGCGAAAGCCTTAGAGCACAATGCGACCAATTCCTCTTCATTATCAGCGAAACCGGATCCCAAGCCACCCAAAGCGTAAGCAGCTCTAACAATCAATGGGTAACCAATAGCATTGGCAGCATCAACACACTCCTTAACAGTGGAGCAGGCCTCGGATCTGGCACACTTCTCGTTGATCTCCTCCATTGCACTGGCAAACAATTCTCTGTCCTCGGTGGTGATGACAGTGTCAATTGGGGTACCCAAAACCTTGACACCCAAGCTCTCGAACTCATCCTTCAAAGCGATACCCACCGACAAAGCAGTTTGACCACCGAAAGTACAGTAGATACCGTCGGGACGCTCGTGCTGGATGACCTTTCTGACAAACTCAGGGTTCACGGGCAAGAAGTAGACTTTGTCAGCCATACCCTTCGATGTTTGAATGGTTGCAATGTTGGGGTTGATCAAGATGGTGAAAATTCCCTCCTCCTTCAACGCCTTGATGGCCTGAGAACCAGAGTAATCGAACTCACCGGCCTGACCAATGGACAAACCACCGGAACCCAAGACAAGCACCTTCTTCACGTTCTCTCTAGGGTGAGCGGCTCTGTTGTCCTCCAACTTACCACCTGGGAACTCAACAGGCTTGTAAGTCCCGGTGTTCTTGAAGTCGATGACAGCGTTGATGAAGACATCGAACAAAAACTCGGTGTCTCTTGGGCCAGGAGTCGACTCTGGGTGGAACTGGACCGAGAAGAAAGGCTTGGACTCGTGATAAATACCTTCGTTGGACTGATCGTTGGAGTTGACGAACAATTCCTTCCAGCCATTGCTCAAAGTGGAAGCGTCCACAGCGAAACCGTGGTTCTGCGATGTGATGTAACATCTGCCAGAAATGGTAGACGTGCAAGGAATGTTGTGGCCACGGTTACCGAACTTCAATTTCAAAGTGGAAGCACCGGTGGCTCTCGCCATCAACTGGTGACCCAAACAGATACCAAAAACAGGAGTTTTGCCCTCTTCCAAGACCTTGGCCAATCTGCTGACTGTCTCAGTCATCACCTGGGGGTCACCTGGACCGTTGGAGATAAACAAACCGTCGTACTCCTCGGTGGTGTAGTCGTAGTCCCAGGGAACAACCTTCAACTCGACACCTCTGGCGACGAAGCAACGGATCTGGTTGTACTTCATACCAACATCAACGGCAATAATGCGAATAGGCTTGCCGTTCTTGTCGGTCTTAATGTCAGACTTGGGGGTATACAAGACAGGCTTCTGGAGGGAGACTTTGGCAACCAAGTTCTTGACGTTTGGGTCGTCCCACTCAGGAACCTCGAAGTGAGGCTCCCAAGGGAGCTGACCCACCACATCTTCAGACTTGGATCCGGTCTTCTGGAGAGAGATTCTGCCCAAAGTGGAACCTTCATTTCTCAACTTCTTGGTCAATGCTCTCGTGTCAACACCATACATGGCAGGAATACCCTCTTTCTGCAACCACTGGCCCAAAGAAGATGTGGCCAAGTAGTGCGAGTACTCCTCGGTGTAATGGGCGACAACCAAACCAGCAATGTGAATGCGGTTGGACTCGAAGTACTTGGGCAACTGGTCCACAATGTCGCACTTCAACTCACGGTCGGGGACACCGTAGTTACCAACAAGGGGGTAGGTGATGACCAAAATCTGGCCCTCGTACGATGGGTCAGTGATGGATTCGGGGTAACCAACCATACCGGTCTGGAAAACAACCTCACCGGCCGCAGGCACCTGGGCACCGAAGGAGTAACCCTGCAATGCGATACCGGTTTGCGTTTCCAAGGTCATCAAGCGGTCACCGGTGGACTCCATTGGAGGGGAAATGGGAGCGGACAATCCAGCCATCTTTGAACGTTCTCTGTGCAAAAGTTCGAGTTTAGAAATCTAGATTAACTAGGCGTGGAAACTTGATATAGTGATTCGCTTATTGGGGGGATCAAGCAAATACACTTCTGGTGATGAACAAGAGAGCTGGGAAGTTAGTATCGAACGGTTGCGCGATGAGCAGACATAGGCCAAATTTCAGCATTTCTGCAGGCAAGGGAATCATTCAGATCCAGATCATGTGGGGATCCGACAGAATAAATCTTGACAGCTACGAGCCAGAGCATGAAGTGAGGGCTACTAAAGATCCATGTATTCCAGATTCAAGTCCAGAAAAGACCTCAACTCAGTCGCCTCTCAACAACAGCACTGGCTCCAGCCGCTCATGATTGATACATACAATAAAAGTCACAACGAAGTAACGATTAATGCGATCAAGGAATAGCGAATAGGAGTTGCCCTTGTTGAGAGAGAGGAGAAGAGAGGAGAAAGAAGGAGAGCAAAAAACGCGTGCAACAGCGAACACTTATATAGATTTCCAAGTCGAAAAATTTTCCCGCCTTTCGCTGAGATCCGGGGGCAGATGCGACCGGATATGGGCGGCGTTGCACGCTTAGCTCACGTGCAGTCACTTCCGGGGGCAGACGTAATCCTTGGTGCGTCCTGTGCAGCGATGAGATGCGATGAGGGACCGTTAGGGCCGGAAACCTAAGCAGGAAAGGAGGGGAATTTCAAGTTCTTGGCCTCAGCCCGAGAAGTGAGGAAAAGCAATTCCGCGGTTTATTCTTGCCTCTCGCCGCTAGTGACTTGCCTTGTTTGTCAAGAATAGAGAACCGAAACAGTGCAGGGAGCGGAAAAAGTGCAGGGTCAGTACGTGTATCCAGCCACAAATCCTGCACGAAATCATCACATGCATGGTGTCCTAAGAAACGCAATTGCATCACTAACAGCTGGGAGGAAGAGTCAGAGAGAATTAGTCGAGTTGCTGTGGCAACTCGGTTGTTCCCAATTGCAACAAAGCGTTTTCGTAGTAAGATCGCGAAAACCGTACGAATAAAACGCACTTCAGGAGCGGAATCTCATGCTTCGAAGCCGGAAAATGTGGAAAGGTAATCTTCGCCAGCCCGTAACCTGTTTGCCAGAATTGTTGCTTTTTCCTTGTTCCTTGTTTCAACTATTCGAGCCGCGCGGCGATATTCGATTTATGAGTGCAAAGCGCTAGATATGACGGAAAACGCAAAACTTCAGCGAGTACACCGGAAGCCAAGAAATGAGATTATGTCGCCGAAGGATCAAGCATGAACTCCCTTCCGCTGATTAGATGACACATTGTGGATTCGCCACGTTTTGCATGTATGCTCCCTTATTCTTGATCTCACGTATGCGCGACAATAGGCTAATGGCAATTTTCAGTTTCAGCCGTGAAGATGCATTAGATAGATATACATCCCCAAGAAAAAATTACAACTCGCAAAGCATTGAGAGCAAGAGCAAGAATTTGCGCTATTTTGTAGATCAAAGAGATTGATTGGAGCAACGGAAGTTAATCCAGCGCCAAGCCCTCGCTTAGGCGCTGAGGTAAGTTTTAGAGACCAACCCAGTAGCACATGTGCAATTAACATGCCTCCGAACAATGGCCCGAAGCCAATCACAGCAGCTAGATCTGGTCTATAGGAGACAATACAGCACGGATGCCGCTCGCGCAATGCAACTGATACCAAGTCTGCATCAAGGCTCAATTGGGTAGGCAATAACGCTATTTGGCGAGAGCGGCAAGGAGCAGACAGGCTGTGATACTTAGAACTATTTTACCACCCTGTGGACAATTTTTCCGGATCTCGGGGTCTGACGAAATTTTCCGGCAGGCTTAAACACCACACCTGCGGCCATACCCAGGCCGGAAAAACACAACTAGGCCGGAAGGCGGGACTGCGAACACACTGAAAGCCTCGTCCCGTGATTCTAGCCCGCCATAGTTCTGTGTGCATAAAGCCACCTCGACATGCGGACGTTGGTGCTACGGGCTCATGTCAACCGGGCTCATATGGGTTATGCGAAGCCAGCTGGATTATGCACTCAACCCCTTAATTACGGTAGACGACCCAATACTTGCGCCACATATATAGCTGGACGGTGGTGCCCGTAGAGCCCTAGACCAAAATGAGCCGCAAATCGTCCGAGATTTCGGAAAGCGTGCGCCACAGCTGCGAGTCGGAGGTGCCCATACCCTACTACACGGAAGCAATTCCCATTGGCACCCGCAACGAGGCCTCGCTTTCACGCCAGACCACTATTGCGCGTCCGGCACCAACCCAGCCTCGCAGCTCCGACAAGGAGGCGGTGTCTGTGCTGGTGGAGAGCGTTGACGCAGAGCAAGCTGTAGGACCAGACCAGTACGGCCGCTTCTCGAGGAACAAAAAGCGCATCTGCGTGGCGCTCGCCGCCATGTCGTGCTTTCTCTCGCCCATGTCCGGGTTGGCGTTTCTCCCCGCGGTGCCCGAGATTGCCCACGACTTCAGTGTGTCGGGCGAGGCGGTGACCATCTCGGCCGCAGTGTACTGCGTGGCCATGGCGCTCTCGCCGTGCCTCTTCCTGCCAATCTCGGACATCTACGGGCGGCAGGGCACGTTCCTCGTGTGCCTTGTGTGCTACTGCTTGAGCAGCATTGTGGTGGCGGTGTCGAAGGACTTGGCCATGTTCATGGTCTGGCGATTCACCACCGGACTTTTTGCAACCGCGTTTCTCAGTGTGGCTGCACATATGGTGAGCGACATCTTCGAGCCCAGCGAGCGCGGGCGCAGCATGTCGTGGATCTTGAGCGGCACGCAGTTGGGCACGGCGTTGGGCGGCGTTGTCGGCGGCATCATCGTCAACTACACCTCGTGGCGGGTGATCTTTTTCGTGCTTGCCGGCCTCGGTGCGGCTATCTTGGTGCCGGCTGCGATCCTCTTGCCAGAGACCCTGCAGCGCACCCGGCACCAGCAGGTGCTAGCCGAGCGGAAAGAGACGTCTCCGCATCGGCGCTTCGTGTTCATCGGGTACAACCCGTTCCGCGTGGTTGCCGCGTTGAGGCACCCCACGCTCTCTCTCGACGGCTTCATCGTCATGGCCATGATGTACAACATGTACTCGTTGCTCACGCCCATCCGCTACGTGATGAACCCGCGCTTCGGCTTGACCCAGCCGCTCTACAGCGGCTTGTTCTACTTGGCCCCCGGCCTGGGCTACTTCTTGGGCACCTTCATCGGCGGGCGGTGGGCAGACTACGTGGTGCGCCAGTGGACGAAGAAGCGCGGCCGCCGCGTGCCGGAGGACCGGCTCCGGCAGGCGTTCTGGCCGTTGGCCGTGGTGTACCCGGTGTCGGTGCTTGTGTTCGGCTGGTCCGTCGAGAGGAAGTTCGGCGGGGTGTTGGTGCCGGTGGTGTTCATGTTTCTCAGCGGCTTGTCGCAGACCATCATCTTCCCCGCCACCAACGCCTACTGCTTGGACTCGGTGCCCGAGTTGAACGGCGATGGCATTGCGTCGTCGTACTTCTCGCGCTTCATCGCGGCCGCGGTCGGGTCCGCCACGTGCCTCACCAGTATCCGCCACATCGGCGTGGGTTGGACCTGCACCATCAGTGCGGCGGTGCTCTGGGTGGCGGCCGCGGTCAACTTGGTGCTTATTTTCGGGGGCGAGCCCATGCGCATGCGCCTGTTGGTGAAGCACGGCTTGCGCGAGCAGAGCGAGCTCGATCGCATTTTGCAGCTTCGCAGATGCGAGCCGCGCCTCTGACTGTATGCACGTCGGCTATGGTGGTAATGAGTGGTGTTAATATGATAGAATGGCTTTAACTTATCTTCGTGCTCTGCTTCGCACTTCTCATCTGTGTAATGTGCTTGCATCGGCTGTGGTTCAGTGGACTCGGCATTACCACCAAAATGCACCTGGCCTCGTGCTGGTAGCGCTCGATGCGGACTTCATGCTCGGTGCAGGAGATCTTCTTCAGCACCATCAACTTCACGCTCTTCAGCAACTGCCCCCGCTGTGCAAGCGAAGCATCGAATACTGTTGTGGTGGCCTGCGTCCACCGCTCTGGTCATTAACTGACTCTGCATTGCTGCATACCCAGACACAATGGGCATCAAGTTTTTGACAACTTTACGGCCGTCGGCCTGGAGAGATTGGTCCTCGTCCCGCCGAGCCAGGTCCTCGTCCCGCCGAAACGGGCCCTCCTTTGGCCAGGTATGCCGAAACTATATCCATATGGTCTCGCAGGCCCTCTACCCATACATCGTGAAGGTCATACCCAACTTCCGTGCCGCTCATTATGCATACATCATCTTCATGGCGTTCTTTTTCTCGGCCATCGTGTTTCCCATGACCAGCTTCAAGTATATCGACATCCTCTTCCTAACCAGTGGAGCTTGCACGCAAGCTGGCTTGAATACCGTCAACCTCAACGAGCTACGCTTGCTGCAGCAGATCTTGGTGTACATCCTGACCACCCTCACGACGCCGATCTTTATTCATAGCTCCCTCCTCTTTGTCAGGTTGTACTGGTTCGAGAGGCACTTTGACGACATCAAAGCCTCGTCCAAGCTAAATTTCAGAATGAGAAGAAATGCCACGCTCGCTGCCCGCACGAAATCAATCGACTCGACCATGATGAATACGAAAAACAACCAAATTCTTGGCTTGCGAACCAATACCACAGGGCAAGAGCTTTCTACGCTTACGCCTAATGGCAAGGAGGAGGTGCCGTCCGGATCCTCGACTTCATCGAATCAAAAACTGCTTGCAGAGGGTGCACCACATACCATGTACAGTGAGCCCAGTGACGACGAAGAAACCAAACGAGTGGCTCCTGACAGTGTACCTGCACCACAGAACCCCGATGGAATCAAGTTCGGCGAGCTACCCCATCCCTCCAAAAGAAGGCACGAGGTTGAGCCATCTGACATGTACAAGTCGATCGCAATGCTACAGCACAATCGAAGAGATAGCGGACTCGAGGAGGATGTCCTAGTCATCAAATCACCCAAGGAAATCGAGCGTGATAAGAACACTCCGATTTATACCAAGAAAGATCTGCTCCCCTTCACGAGACCCAGGAGACCAAGCAAATGGAAAATGGGAAAACTCAAGAAGGAGAGAAAGAAGCGGTGGCAAGCGTTGAAAAAGACACTCTCCAATAGCTCAACCATGCCCAAAAAGAAATCACAGCGGCGCACCTCTGATGTCGAAAACGACAATGCTTCCATAGACAGCGAACTAGACGACACTGCCATTTCAGATGCTGACGCAGGCCCGGGACGTTCCAAGGTCAGGCCAAACAGAAGAAAACTCAGTGAAGATGCCGACGACGGCGACGACGAAGCTGATGAACTGGAAGATGATGATCCTAACAATGATGTCGATAATGATGACGACAACGCGAGCATCATATCCATATACTCTGACGACGAAAATGCAATTGAAAGTGATGATGATGAAGCAGCCGAAAGTGAAAATGAGCATGCGCTCGAAACCGAAGATGATGCAGACCCAGCGAAGCTATCCCCGCTTAGAGGTCCCGTAGACAGACGAACTCAGTTCGCCCAAGATCCAGTCCCTGATCGAAAACGGAAGTTGAGCAACCTGACGAGAAAGAGACTAAAACGCTGGAGGACGCCAAACTTTTCCAAATTGAGTTCTCGTGTCGGAACCGACAGGAGTGCTATCCTGCCGGAGGAGAGAGACGATGACGATGAAGAAGATTACGATAGCAGTAATGGAGCCTCGTTAGGAAAAGTTATGAGCGCCAGCTATTTGTCGTGGGTTCCCACCATTGGCAGAAACTCAACTTTCGTTCACTTGACGGATGATCAGAAAGAAGAACTTGGAGGCGTGGAGTACAGAGCCATCAAATTGTTGATCAAAATTCTCACGGTCTACTATATTGGTTTCCACATCATGGCATTTTGTCTCTACGTTGGCTTCATCAAGATTGCTACGAGTTATGCCACAGAACTTCGCGAGATGGGCTTTTCTCCCGTTTGGTGGGGATTCTTCACTGCGCAATCTGTCTTCAATGATTTGGGCCTAACGCTCACTCCGAACTCAATGATATCCTTCAGCAGAAATGTCTTCGTTTTGATCATCTCGTGCTTCTTCATCGTCATCGGCAACACAGGATTTCCGGTATTTTTGCGGTTCATCATATGGATCATGTTCAAAACGGCAAAGCCGTTGTCATTATACAAAGAGTCGCTCGGATTTTTGCTTGACCACCCGAGACGTTGCTTCACGTTGCTCTTCCCCTCGATTCCGACATGGTGGTTGTTCATCATTTTGATTGTCTTGAACGCAACGGATTTGGTTTTATTCATCATCCTTGATCTTCACAGCGACTACTTAAGTGCAATTCCCACCAGGTTTAGAGTTTTGGATGGCCTCTTTCAAGCCTTCAGCACGAGAACCGCAGGCTTCAGCGTCGTCGATTTGTCCCAACTACACCCTGCCGTTCAAGTGAGTTATATGATCATGATGTATATCTCGGTTCTTCCATTGGCTATTTCCATCAGGAGAACGAATGTCTACGAAGAACAATCGTTGGGAGTTTATGCGCGAGGAGATGAAATTGAAGCTGAGAACGAAAGCTCCCCGCAGAACTTTATTGGCGCTCACTTACGAAACCAATTATCGTTCGATTTGTGGTTTATCTTCTTGGGGCTTTTCATTATTTGCATTGCTGAGGGAAGTAAATTGGATGGCAACGATACGAGGTTCACCGTCTTTACAGTGTTATTCGAAATCATCAGTGCTTATGGAACCGTTGGACTTTCGTTGGGATACCCCAATGTTGATCAGTCATTTTCCTATGAGTTCACAACAGTTTCCAAACTCGTTATTATTGCAATGATGATCAGAGGGCGCCATAGAGGATTGCCTTACTCGTTGGACAGAGCTATCATGTTGCCAGATGCAAATATGAAACGGAGAGACGCAGTACAAGAGCATCATGCCATCAAAAGAGCGCAAACGTTGGAGAATGTACTCACAAAGACTTCCACTCATGATGCAGCTAGTACAGGTGTCGGCAATAGGCTTTCTGGGTTGAAGAGAACGATTACAAGAAGAGCTAGCTCCTACAGAAGAGATTCCTTCTTCCCGGCCCCAACTCCGTTGCCGAGGGAAGACTCGTTATACCCGGGTGAAAGCAATTGATGTAAATCGACCATAATAAATTAGCATAGTCAAGTCGGTGTAAGGCGCGAAGGTGAATTTCTACCGAAATTCAAGCCATCATCGCGATGAGATGGGTGTACTGCACTTGTCGCACAACAAAAAGTGTAGGAAAAAAGCAGCACAACTCCACAAGCTAAAATGATCAGAAGGCAGGCAAGAGAGAGAAGAGAATATCTTTACAAGAAGGCTCTTGAATTACAGGAGACTGCTCAGCTCGAGAAGAGGCAGAAGTTGAAGGCTGCCTTGGCCTCAGGTAAGGCGCTCTCGAAGGAACTCAGCGAAGACACAGCACTCCATAAAGACTTCAGATATGACGAGAGCGAACAGGTTGACATCGATGACGAATACCTGGCTATGAGTGGAGTGAACGACCCGCGCATCATAGTGACCACATCCAGAAACCCATCTGTGAAGTTGCTACAGTTTTCCAAAGAGATCAAGTTGATGTTTCCCAACTCCATGAAGCTAAATAGAGGTAACTACATCATCCCCGAGCTTGTCAAGTCGTGTACGAGAGCAGCCATCAACGACTTGATCATTCTTCACGAGCACAGAGGTGTGCCCACGTCGTTAACGATCTCACACTTCCCCCATGGCCCCTCAGCCATTTTCACATTGCATAACGTCAAATTGCGGCACGACTTGCCCAACATGGGCAATATCTCGGAGGTGTACCCCCATTTGGTGTTCGAGAACTTCACCACCAAGTTGGGCCAGCGAGTCATGACCATCTTGAAGCACTTGTTCCCGCCTGGAGCCAAGAAGGACGGGTCGAGAGTGATTACCTTCATCAACAACGAGGACTTCATCAGTGTGAGACACCACGTGTACGTGAAGACCAAAGACGGCGTGGAGCTCAGTGAGGTGGGCCCGCGGTTCGAGATGAGACTTTATGAGTTGAAGTTGGGATTGATCGACAACAAGGACGCCGATGTGGAGTGGAAGGTGCGGCGGTTTGTGAGAACGGCGAACCGCAAGAACTATTTGGCCGAGTAATGTCTTGCCGAATTTCTAACATGTAGGGAGCAAGCGTGGAATGTACACAAATCACAATTTTTTAAAACTAGCTAAAGTACACGGCACTCAAACATTTGAACTGAACAGCCCTCCATACAACCCGACGCTTGCCGCATATAACCCGAGGCGGCACAGCGTACGAATGTCTTTATTGTTAATGGCCACTGATCTCCGTGGAGCACTCACGGATGCAGTCAGCGACCGACGTCGACACAATCTCGCTTTCCAGCGCCGACTGGCCCGAGGACATGGACCGTCTGGCCAGCGCCTGCGGGTAGTAGGGCTCGTGGTCCTCGGAGTCGGAGGACTCGGGGCTGATGAGGAACTTGTTGCTCGAACGGGCCTCTTTTTCGGGCTTCTTGGCGGGCTCGTGCTTCTTGGAAGGCACCCGCAGGTCCTTCATCTGGTTCAGCAACTGCGACGCCAGCCCCACGCTCAGCAAGAGCGTGCCCTTGCGGGACACCTTGTTGAAGGTGAGCCCCGGGGCGGCGCTGGTGGAGTTGGAGGCCGCGGAGTGCACGGAGGCCACGCTCATCTTGCGGGCGGTGGGCACGCCGTTGTGGCTGTACGAGTGCATGAACGAGGGTCTGCGGGAGAACTCGTCGTTGCTGAGCACGTCGGCGTAGGAAAAGAACGACACCAGCGAGCGCGACGAGTTCAACTTGGGGGGCAGCACGGGCAGCACGGGCAGCAACGAGCTCTGCAGCGCAACGTTGGCCTGCGTCATCGAGTACACGCTGTTCTTGCGCAGCGGCCCGGAGCGGCCCAACGCCATGTTGAGCCCGAGCACCAGCAGGTTGCGGCGCAGCGAGTACACCATCTCCACCTCCTCGAGGTTGGTGTCCTTGTCGCTCAAGATCTGTGCGGAGGCGTCCAACGCCGGCGGAATGTAGTCCTCCTGCTTGGCCTCGGTCATGTCCTGGACCGAGCGCTCGAAGATGTTGCAGTCGGGCGTGTCCGCCAAGCTGGCGTCGGCCACGGGCAGGCCGGTGGGCGAGTTGAACTGCGACGACCCCGAGCGGGTGCGGGACGACGACACGGACTGCCGCTCCGTGGCGGCGGGCGTCTGCGGCGAGGTCGACGCCGCGGGCTCCGCGGGCTTGTTGGCGAACGAGAAAAGCGACAATCTTCTCTTGCCAGCATCTTTCTTGGGGGGAGCTTCGTGGTGAAAAAGCGTCATCGTCGAAATTCGGGGCGGGGGTTGAGCAGCGGGTGCAGCAGAGGCAATGTAGGCGACGGTAGGAGGTCCTACTAGGCAGCGTGGGTGAGGGTGCCAGAGGAGGGAGATAAGGTGTGCGTTTCCAGGCTCGCAAAAATGTAATCTAAAATCGGGCTCCTTACGTAGGACTAATGACCAAAAACACCGAGCGGAGTGCGCAAAAAAATATCGCACCGCCAGACAAGCCGCGCCCCGCGGGTTCGTCTCGCGGCCCCCAGGGGCGCCACGGCCGCAAGATCGGCTGCGCTAGCCACAAAGGCGGCGCCGCCGGCGGAGGGCTGGGGCTTGTTCCTGTACACAGCTGGACGAGATAGGCCGCCAGCCATAAGCACGGCGAACGGAGCCCTGCGGCGTGTGCAGGCTGCGACATTGGTCACCAAATGCCCTAGGCGGGGACCCCGTTCGGGTCGACTTTCTGTTCGGCGGCACGGTCGAAGGGCCAATGCGGCCGCTGTGTCGCCGAGATCAGCTGGCCACACAGGAGATCTGCGAGCGAGCGGGCAATTGCGTCATAGCACATTAGAGGAGTTAGTGTCGCTAGGATTGGCTACGCGGATCGCCCGATCGTGTTCCTTTTGTCGATTCCGTTGTTGATGACTTGGTGCCGGTCGTTTCACGTCGGATCGTAGCGTTCCACGGTTTTCCATCCTTCATGTTGCGGTCTGGTCACTTCATGTCGGACCACCAAATCGGGCCGCCCCCACACAACCCACACACACCCACGACATTGTATACACCACACACAAGGCGCACCATAGAAATACAAACCGGCATTCACAAAGCCGACCCCATAAACCGTAGAATCCATAACCGTAGAATCCATAACCGTAGAATCCATAACCGTAGAATCCATAAACGTTAGAATCCATAGATGCATAGGTACATAGGCTAGCGACTGCATCACTGCTGTAGAAGGTACCGAGAAATGCTGTTCTTGCCTGTAGATTGTGGGGCAGACTGTTTGCAATGCCTCAGATTGCAGCTAATTCGCGCGAGATTGGCGGAACCCAACGAAAGTAGAGACATGAAAGTAGAGACACGAAAGTGACAATGTATTCACAAAATAAAGTCCCCGCTACTTGATCTTCACTGTTCGGTGCCTACTGCAATATAGCGGCATCGCTACGGTCAAGTGGATGCTTGATGGTGGGGCCGAACCGCACGCATCACGTGCCCGAGACCAGACATCTCCACACTACTCGAGACCATGCCTGCAAGCCTAGCGGACACAGGCAAGGCCTCGGGGTCGCCGTCGTCTCGAGAGAGGGCCAACACCGTGGACAGCTTCAACATCAGCTCCATCGAAAGCTCCAAGCGCAGAGATCGCTTCGAGGACGAAACCACCTCCACAAAGTGGCAGACTGCTACATGGGTGTTCAGCGACATCTTGCAGAGCCTCTCGACCAAGGACAGGGACGATCCGCGCGTCGCCATCACCAAGGCCAACCAGCTCGTCACGTTGTTGAGCGAGAACCCCTCCCTCAAGCAGGAGGTGGTCATCGAGCATGTGGTGAGCAAGATCCAGTTCATGCTCTCCCACCCGGAACCGCAGTTCCGCTGCGCCGCATATCGAGTGCTCCGCCACTCCACCGCCAGCTACGAGGCAATTCTACATTTGGTCCACCAGAAGATCCTCATTTTCATCATTGTGTCCTTGTCCACGCCCACGCCGCTTCTCGAGAAGGAGGAGGCGCTCAAGTTGGTGCGCGAGTTCATTAGCATTCCAAACGGCGCCAACTGCATCTCCGTGGGTGTGGTCAAGGCGTTGGTCGCGTTGGTGGGCGACGAGCCGTTCGCGTTGGACGAGAACACCGACCACGACAAGGCCCCGGCCCACTCGTCGCCCAGCTTCATGCGCATGTGCATCCACACCATATGCGAGATTGCCGTGTCGAAGCACGATATTGTGTTCCACGGCGGCGGTCTCCGTCTCATGATCAACCTCGTCATCAACGGCTCCTCGGACATCGCAGCATCTTGTCTCCTCACCCTCACCACGTTGCTTGACTTGCCGCAGGCCCGGCTATTTCTCCGCAACGGCTTCGATCTCGACTCGTTGATCGCGGTGTATTCGCAGTTCGAGGACAACGAGAAGGAGAACGCTCCGATAACGAAGCGGGAATACAACAGGGCGCTCAAGATCTCCTTCCTCTTGACGGTTTTCCTCAAGACTTGGACCGGTCTTATTTGCTTCTCGCACAACAACTTTGACTCGCTTAAAAACTTGTTGAATAATTTGCGAAAGCGCAATAACAGGGTCCGCAACATCCTACTAGACCTTCTTCTCGACGTTTTGAGGATCAAGGTGTTACCATGGCTCGAAGGATCTTCCATCGGCGAGATCTTGGAAAACTATTCCGAGTACCTAAACAAATCTACGTTGAACGGCGACGAGCCGGGAGGCGAAGGCAAGAAGCAGGCAGGGGAGAAAAAGGCACATGCTGAAAAGAAGAGCACGTTATTGTTCAAATTTCGCCCGGTGACTCCTCGCAGCTTCGAGCACACCATTATATCGCACTACCAGGGACTTTTGTTGAAGATTTTTTTCAACTGTGATCTCGCCAAATTACTTTTTGAGTTGGTCAATGAGAACAGGCATGAGGAAACTACCATGAAAGCAACATATCTTTTAACACACATGTTTGATTTGAGCGCAAACTTCCTTCCCCAAGAGTTTTACAATAATCACATTCTCAGGGCTTATGATGCGCGTTTGACTCTTCCTTCCATGAGCAGAATCGAAGCCGCCACAAGAATGCAACAAAATCAAGTCGATCCTAGACTCAACAGCGAGGTTAAGTTGGCCCTCAAAGAAATGACAATACAGTCGCGTCAAAAGATCGACGACACCGCATTCAGAACACTAATATCAAACACAAAGGTGCTCACGGTGAAGGAGGTAGATGAGTGGAACTGGAATACGCTTTCCCACCTATTTCAGGGCCCGCTCAGAGATCAAAGATGGTTCGCGGAGTTACAGGAAAAGTACCCGAAGTTTTTGAAAACGATCTTCTCCTTTTTACGGCCTTTCAAGTATAGATTCAGCAACTTGCCATTCCACGCCAACGCAAAGTTTCCGAAGTTGAAAAACCCGAAGAAGATCATCCTCATTGTGTGTCAGCTAATCGAGGCATTGCTAAGCTTTGAGGAGGGCGCCAAATTGCTAGGCTCTAGCAAGATCATGCCACAGATCTCGGAAATATTTGCCCAGTTGGACCCATACAGCGGCATTGTATCTGATGATCCCATTTTGTCGCGCAGACGCTTGGAGAACACTTTGAGTGTAGGTTACATCAAAATTATCGGCACGCTCTCGACTAATCGCCGAGGCTTGAGGTTATTGGAGCAATGGCAATTTTTCACGATATTTGACGACATCATTGGAGGAAGCACTGAAGATGAATCTAATAACCACCTATTGTTCAATTTGCTCAATAATTTGGATTACAATTTGACAAGTCCCACAAGGCTCCTTTTTTGCAAGGCAATGTTCGTTTCTAATTGGAAGGTGAAAGTTTTTGCACTCGAGCATATCTTCCCAAGGTTAATTGCTGACGAGCAATGCGAGAATTTAGCAATTTCGGTATTGAACAGCCTCCTCTACGACGCTAGTGATGTGGTTGTGACGATGTCGGTTGAAGCACTCCACAATTTTTTCATCAACGACAACAATTTGAGCAAGTTGGACTTGTTAATTGGTTTCAAACCGAGCATATCCATTCTTCTGACAAGCAACGAAGGAAGGTTGCTCCTTTTGAATTTTTGCCGAACAACAAACGGGTTCAGGTACCTTAATCAAAATGGATTTATCGAAAACTGCTTTCTGGAGAGTATCAAACGGTTGCAAACCTTCGAATATTTGGATGCCATAGAAGTGTCTCTCAGGATTCACTTCCATCCTTATCTTGCAATGAACCCTAGAACCAAGCTTGTTTACGACAGAGACTTGCACCACTTCTTCTATTACTTGCTCTCCACAGAGGATGGCTTCACCTTCTTCAACAGCAAACGTCAGTATGTGGACGAATTACTCACAAAGATCAAAAGCATATCCAGGAAGCTCAAAATAATTGAGTCGACTAAAGATTCGGAGGCTAGTTCAAATAATGAAGCCGTGCTCGAAACGAGAGGATCCGATTCACTCGGAGGTGAATATGACGAGAATCCATTTCATTCCTCAGCTAGTCTGATAAATCGTCTTGGAATCGTCACCCCTGTGGCTGAAGGCTCGTCCTCCGATGAATCGGAGGTGACCGAAAAGTCGGTGCTGCAGATTCCAGGCGCAATCTCTGAAATCGAAGCGGTAGAGCACGAAGATGAGTTTCTCTTGAAGAAATTGAAACAGTATATCTGGGTTGCTGGAGAGATAGCGTCTTCTCGATACGGCATCCAGATTCTTGATCCAGTGCAAAGCTTGAGCTTGGGTTACGAGCATGAACAAATCGCAGAGACTTTCCGCAACATCTTTCAGCACGCTAACAATTGGCAGTTACGGGGTCTAGCATTCTATCAATTGGGAAAGATGGCTGCGACTGTCGAGGGAGTTGAAATTCTCGATGACTTAAAGTGGATCTCTTTGGGGGTTGGCGACCTCCAGCATCCAATTCCATTAGCATATCCCAGGGCAATGCAGGGTGGTGACTTTTTCAATATTGAGATTCTGAATCCATACCAAGAAGCAAGTTACTTGACGCTTTTCGGTCAGAATGAAGGGGGCTTTACTAATTTTGATCTAGAAGAGGAAGTGGTGATCGAAACCTATGAAGAGCTCGACGAGAAAATCTTGAGTCTTATCAGCTTCCTCAACTTAGACATTGCGAGCATCAAGCGCAAAGCTAGGAAAGAGTTGATCAAAATCAAAGGCGGGAATCCTCAAGTGTTCAGTAACACCTCACTATTCTTGAAAACTATTCGTTTGGTGGATAAAGGCACATTTGACTACGCAGCTCGAGTGCTAATTTTCGAGTTGTTCAACACTCATAAGGTTTTGGAGAGTCTCGTGAAGCGTGACCGTAAATATTCCGCTGCTAGGCGTTAGGTAATAATAACATCACTTCATTGTATTTTGACTATTCTAAACTTTTTGAATAAGCATGGCGAACCCACATCATTTAAGGCTCTTTAGCCCTTTTCCTTCTTTTGTTATTCAAGGTCGGCGAGTCAATGTACTCGCGAACACCCTTGCCCCTGATCTCCGCCGGCTTGAATTTAGAAATGACCAAGTGAGAGTAGTTTCTCCTCGTCCACATCTCTGTGTCCTGTGGATTGGTTTCTATCGTATGCAAGTCATCGTTCGGTAATTCAGGGATCAGCTCATCCGTAGCAAGATCAACGCTCAAGTTCAGCTTGAGCCGAATTTGGTTAGGGTCCGTATTCGTCAGCATCTGCATTATTGGAAGTAGCTGCGCATGGAGCTCCGGCTTGAAGTTAATCAAGTTGGCTATGCGGGTCTGGTCGATGTTCAAGGGCGTTTCGAGATTATCTTCCTCACCCTCAAGCTCGTACAAGAAATCCAACAAGGCATTGTTTCGTCTCTTGTAGAAGTACAACGTTTGCCTTTGGGTCTTCTCGGTGACAAACAACTTCTGTGAAAGCGAATACGCTTTATTAAACTGTTCCTGTAGGCTCTCATATATCTTGTTGTAGTCGACGCCCTCGCTTTCTTCATCGTGGACAAGCAGCTCGTCATGCTCGCATTTCACCTCCGTTTCCTCAGTTTTGATGTTGGCTCCATAGCGGTAGTCTTGGTCTGCTCCGGCCCCCTCTTGTTGAGAATGACCGAGACTGCTTGCAGAGCTAGAGAGGGGAGCTTGTCCCGCTAAGTGCGTGTAGTGCCCTTCCGTGCTAGTAGACATGGCTGTGACTAAGTTTCCACTCTGTGGATGCGTAGTATCGATAACGCAATGTGCAGGACAAAACTACGGATGAGTTGCAATATTGTGGAAATCGGTTTCAGAAGCTAGTTCATGTAGATGAATAAGTTGTAGCTCGGAAGCTGACTAGCAATGTTTTTTGTGTGATATTGGCGTCTAGTGGAACCCGCGCCAACAACTGAGAGGAACTGCAAAAACCCCTCGTGCACTACCGACGCGTCTCACATTAACAGAACAGAACAACTGCCTCCACCAATGTCGATTGTGTCCTTACTAGGTATTGAGGTGTTGAGCAATCCTGCTCGGTTCTCCGACCCCTACGAGTTTGAAATCACGTTCGAGTGCTTGGAGCCCTTGAAAGAAGATTTGGAGTGGAAGTTGACGTATGTTGGAAGCTCACGCTCTCTAGATCACGACCAAGAGTTGGACTCCATTCTAGTCGGGCCTGTCCCCGTTGGCATCAATAAGTTTTTGTTTCAGGCCGATCCACCGTCTCCAGAGCTCATTCCAGCCAGTGAATTGGTCAGTGTCACAGTGATCTTGTTGAGCTGTTCGTATGCGGGCCGAGAGTTTGTCAGAGTCGGATACTACGTCAACAACGAGTACGACTCGGAGGAATTAAGAGAAAACCCTCCTGCCAAGGTCCAGGTCGAGCAGGTTGTGCGCAACATATTGGCTGAGAAGCCCAGAGTCACCAGATTCAACATAGTGTGGGACAACGAAGACACCAATCCAGACCAATATCCACCCGAGCAGCAGGTGGACGAGGAGGAAGAGGAAGAAGAGGAAGACGAGGAAGAGGAAGAGGAAGAAGTGGACGAGGAAGAAGGTGAGGAGGACATCGAGGTCGACTTGAATGAGCAGGATGCCGAAGATGACATTGAAGTGGAGGAGGAGAAAGAGGGCGAGAAGACAGCGGAAGAGGGCAGTCGCAGCGGAGCAGCGACCCCACGCGACAAGACAGACAGCTGACTAAAAACTACCGAGTTTGTATAGATTCCTTATTTTCATGCCCAATATACCGTTAATTCCCCCCAGATTGTAGATGCTCGATGAGACCGTTGATGACTTGACTTAGGTTGTCGATGTTGGACTTGACGAAGCACGAGTCCGCAAAACGATTGTTCCACTTATCAGGATGCCACCTGAGGCGTTCTTTCTTGAGGAACATGGTCAAGTCGTCGCTGTCGGTGCCTATGATATGCGTGTAGAACGCCCAGACCGAGGACCCGTCGTTGATGAGCGCGTCCATCTCGTCATTGTCCAAGTCTCTCTCGAAATGGACGAGGAGCGGAAGCTTGTCGGACTTGCCGACGTACAACGCACGCAACTCCTGGTTGGCGTCGTCGGCCAGAGACTCGGGCGCCACCAAGTAAGGGTCGTTGATACGCTTGTCGCCAACATGGAGGTCGTCGTCGTTCTCGTCCATCGAGCCCGCGGCCGTGATGGGCATGGCCCCCACGATTTTGTACTTGCCAGCCGAGAGCTGGCCGAAATCGTTCGAGTTGTACGCTCTTAGAAGCAGCGACGAGTTGTGCTGGATGTGTGGATACGCCGACGTGGGCCGCGAGTGTGGCGTCTGATACTTGAACTTGGCGTCTGGGTGCACAAACTTGTACCCGTTGATGCCGTCGCCGAGGTCCTCGCTGACAAAAGCCGGAGAAGGAGCCCTGGAGTTGGCCGGGGTCGACTGGCTGATTGGGGTGGAGCTTGCGTCGCCGCGCGAGCGCGAGAAGTCCGACGACGTTTCAAGCGAGTCGTCGTTGTCGGCGGTAGCGAGCTTGCTGAGGAGCGGCACGTTGGACGCCGAGAGCTTGCGCGAGCTGGACAAGTTGAGGAGCGGCCTGTGCACGCGCGACGGCTGCGACGGCGTGAGCTCCTCGGGGTTCTTGAACTTGAGGCGCTTGCGCGGCTGGATCGGGCACGGCGTGGAGTCGGACGCAGAGAAGCTGATGCGCAGCGCGCTGTCGGCGGACCGGCAGTCCATGATGCCCGACATGTCGGCGGAGCCGTGCGGGATGGTGTGGTCGTGGGCGGACGGCGTGGTGTGCATGTCCGGGGAGTCTGCGTGCTTGTCCGGGGTGTCAGCGTGCTTGCGCTTGCGCTGGGGCACGTAGGTGGGCTGCGAGTAGAGCAAGTCGTTGTCGTCGTCGGAGTCGGTCTCGGTGATGATGGTCTGGTTGCCGAGGAACGCGTCGTCGTCGGCGTCGTGCTCGTCGTCGCCGTCGGCGGTGGCTTCGGCTTCCGGGATGCACGGAACGGCCGCACTGAGGTGGAGCTTGTCGAGGCGCTTCATGGGCGACGCGAACAACACGGACTTGGACACGTTGAGCGGCGTGGACGCGCCGGCGAGGAAGTCAAAGTCGGTGTCGTGGTCGCCGTCCTCCACGTCGGAGGAGGCGTGTGCTTGTTTCTTGTACCAGGGCGGGGAGGCGGTCGCCGCGGGCGACAGGTGGCCAAGAAAGGGGCCCGGCTCCGCACAGTCCGGAGTGGTCATGGGACTATCTGGCAGTACTGAGGGAAACGTCAGCTGTACGGGGACTGAGGAGTGAGATGTGGAGCGCGATGTTTGTTTACTCCGCGCACCCGTGCCTCCCGCCTGCGAGCGATGAAGGCGGACAATGTGATGAGATCGCGGCAGATCGGCTGTTCTGTATGGAGAAGCGAGCGGAAGATCCAGCGCAGGTCCACACCTCCATACACAATTACTCACCGACCTTCTCTATACTACTCCGTACTTGCTCTATATACATGAACGCCGTACCTGCCCTAATATACTTGTACTGGTATATGCCTGGAGTACTTGTACTGGTTACTTGTACTGGATACTTGTACCTTGTATTCATACCTGGTATAGTTATACTGGTTGCTGTATCCGTATATGTGTGCTCGTATATGTGTGTCTGTTGTTTTCTGGTGTTGCTTGGTGTTGTTTGGTGTTGCTGGGCTGCTTTGGGTTGCTTGGGCTGGGTTGGGCCTTGCTATGTCCCCTCTCGTTTCTGTGCCGGCTGATACTGCTCTGCGCCTGTGCCTGTGCCTGCGCCTTATCGCGAACAACGTGGGCCCAATAACTCGGGGCCATCGCTCCAAAAACCCAGGTGCACCGCCAGGCACACGGCGCCACACCGCTTTCAAACCCCACCGCGCCCGGCCCCGTACCCCGACCGGAGCCCGATAGCAATGTCCGTGTGGCGCGGCGGTCACTGTGGTGCCGCTGCGTGCAGGCGTTATCTCTGGCAGACTTCTCCGCTCATATATAGCCCGCTGGCGCCGTCCACCTCTCGCGCATGTCACTTCTTCTACCCTACCGTGCGCTTACGCTCGAGCCCAGCGTGCCCTTGAACCCGGACTTGTCGTTCGGCAACATCTCGTTCCTCACGCTTGAGGCGGTGTTGGAGGTGGTGATCATCTGCTTCGCCGGGTTCGTGGCTGCCCGCGTGGGCTTGCTCAACACCAGCGCCCAGCGGGTGATCTCGCTGTTGAACGTGGACCTCTTCACGCCGTGCTTGGTGTTCATCAAGCTCGCGCCGTCGCTCTCGCTCGAGAAGATGGTGGACATCATCATCATCCCCATCTTCTTTGTGGTGTCGACGTTGATTGCGTACACCTGCTCGCGCATCACGTCGCGGGCGATGGACTTGAACGACCCGGAGTCGGACTTCGTCACCGCCATGGCGGTGTTTGGCAACTCCAACTCGCTCCCGGTGTCGTTGACGTTGTCGTTGGCCTACACGTTGCCCGACTTGTTGTGGGACCAGATCGACGACGACAACTCCGACAAGGTGGCGTCGCGCGGCATCTTGTACTTGTTGATCTTCCAGCAGTTGGGCCAGATTGTGCGCTGGTCGTGGGGCTACAACAAGCTCCTAAGGAAGCGCTCGCAGGAGGAGCTCGCGGGGTACGTGCCGTTGCCGGCGGACTCCATCCCGGCCGCGCAGGAGGAGGAGGAGGGCACGTTGTACATTGTGTCGTCGGGCCAGAACATCGTGTACGAGCCGGGCTCGGACACCTCCGTCACGGACGACGCCAAGCCGCAGCTGTGGCCGGCGTACGCGCGCGACGTGGGCCGCGCGGTGCTCGCGTGGGGCCCGTTGCGCAGCTTCTTGGGCTTCATGAACCCGCCGTTGTACGCCATGTTGATCTCCATCATCGTGGCGTCCGTGCCGTGGTTGCAGCACTTGTTCTTCGACAAGGAGTCGTTCGTCAACACCACGCTCACCCAGTCCATCACGCAGTTGGGCCTGGTGTCGATCCCGTTGATCTTGATCGTGTTGGGCTCCAACTTGTGTCCCTCCAACGACGTGCCCCCGCCGTCCAAGCACTACAAGAAGATTGTGTTTGCGTCGCTTCTCTCGCGCATGATCCTCCCGTCGTTCTTCCTCTTACCCATCATCGCCATGTGCGTGAAGTACGTGAACCTCTCCATCTTGGACGACCCGATCTTCTTGATTGTGTCGTTCATCTTGACCATCCTGCCCCCCGCCATCCAGCTCTCGCAGATCACCCAGTTGAACGACATCTACCAGAAGGAGATGGCGGGCGTGTTGTTCTGGGGCTACGTGGTGTTGACCTTGCCCACCACCATCTTCATTGTGGTGACCAGCTTGGAGGTGTTGAAGTGGGCCATTGGCGTGTAGCCAGTCATAGCATTACATGTATCATACACTACAATACACCTCAAACTGCACTCTGACACACAGATAATGCCTCTAATAACACCTCTGCACACCTCTGAACACCTCTGAATACCTCTGAACAGCTCTGAACAGCTCTGATATTTACGGAGCAACTTACTGATGGAGCAATCGGTTGCGCGATAGAGATAGCGGCTTTATCTGTCCTGTACAGGCTCATCCCAACTACTGCACTTTACTACTTCCTCATATAGTATCCATCCTTGCCCAGAGGACGGAGTGCAACTACTACTAACAGCTCTGCTCACTACTGACACCGCCCCTCTTCGCGCTGAACATGGTGAAGGCTAGAAAAATCGCCATGGTGGGCTCCCGGTCCGTCGGCAAGCTGTCGATGTCCGTGCGGTTTGTCGAGGACCACTTTGTCGAGTCCTACTACCCCACCATCGAAAACCAGTTCTCCAAGACCATCACATACAAGAACCAGGAGTACGCCATCGAGATCTTGGACACGGCGGGCCAGGACGAGTTCTCTATCATGACCGAGAAGCACTTGATCGGCATCCACGGGTACTTGCTCGTGTACTCGGTCACGTCGCGCCAGTCGTTCGAGTTGATTGACGTGATTCGCGACAAGATCTTGAACTCCATCGGCACGGACGCGGTGCCCATGGTGTTGATCGGCAACAAGTGCGACTTGAACTTCCAGCGCCAGGTGGAGACCACGGAGGGCCAGGCGTTGGCGCGCAAGTTCAACTGCCAGTTTTTGGAGACGTCTGTGCGGGACAACGTCAACATCAACAAGGCGTTTGTGTCGTTGGTGAACGAGATCGAGAAGATCCACAACCCGGAGGCGCCCAAGGAGGAGAAATGTGTGGTTATGTAGGCTCGCCTACTGGTTATTGATATACACGTATACGTACACGTACGTTCTGATTACTGGTACTAGGTACTAGATTCATGTACTTCAAGCTTCACGATGCGCACTTATTACGTGCGAGCATCTCATGGGGACTACGACTGCGAAATACAAGTATTGATGTGCTCTACTTCTGACATGGCGAGCTCGGTGGCAGTGCAAGCTTAGATAATAAACTGCAAGCCGGTGTCGATCGGGTGCGACGAGCACAACTGCGGCTTCTGGCTGTACTTGGCCAGGAGAATCTCGCGTGTCTCCTGCAACAACGACAAGTACGTCTGGTTGGGGTTGCTCTGCATCACCGAGATGAACGCGTAGCTCATGGCGCCCGTGCTCTGGCCCTGCTCCTTGGCGTCCGCCGACGTCTGGTTGTCCTTGCACCCGCTGAGCGTGATCACGTCCGCTACGGAGCCCTTGGTCTTCTTGGACATCTCGTTGGCTTCCTCGGCGCGGTCGCGGTTCACCACCGTGTTGAAGATGCCCTTGAGGCCCGTCATCATGCCCTTCTGGTCGCCCTTGCTGTACGCGTTGAACGTGGACAAGAGGCCCTCGCCGGCGTCCTTGAGGAAGTTGGGCTCCTTCAACAAGCCCTTGGTCGAGTACATGTACGGGATGTCCAACACGGTGCCCGAGTGGCACGAGTCGAACAACGCCGTCAACCGCACGCCCTGGCGCAACGGCGCCACCATGATGTCGTGCATCTCGTCGTCGTTGATGAGCCCCGCGGTCTCGTAGTCCAACGGGCAGATGGCCTCGTCGAACCCGTCGTCCTCGTCGCCGTTGGTGTCCTCCACCTGCACGCCGTGGCCCAGGTAGCTGAACCACAACGACGACGACGGCTGCGCATCCTTCACGAGCCACCGCATGGCGTCCAAGATGTTCTGGCGCGTGGGGACCGCGCGTGCCATCTTGGAGTCGTCGGTCAAGATCACGATGTTGTCCTTGGAGAAGCCCTTGGTCAACAAGAAGCGCTCGACGTTGTGCGCGTCGTTGATGCACCCATTCAACTGGTTGCTGGTGCCGGTGTAGTTGATGCCCACAAGCACGGCCTTCTTGGGGCCCGTGCAGTCGGAGTACTGGAAGCTGCCGCCGCCGAACGTCTGCGTCTGCATGGTGGGCTTCTGCAACCCGTTGCCCAGGCCCTGGTCCTGGTAACCCTGGCCCTGGCTATAGCCCTGGCCCTGATTGTAACCTTGGCCCTGGCCCTGGCCCTGGTAGCCCTGCTGTTGGCCCTGGTAGCCCTGCTGTTGGCCCTGGCTGTACTGGCCCTGGCCCTCGTTGTACTGGCCCTGGTTGTAGTTGTTTTGGTAGCCTTGGTCATAGTTCTGCTGGCCCTGGTACCGGCCCTGGTTGCCCCGGTTGCCCTGGTTGCCGTACTGGTCGTAGTTCAGGTCGTCATAACCCTGGTTCTGGTTCTGGTAGCCGTGTCTGCCTTGTCCGGGGAACATTGTGTGGTCAGTGTGCAAGCAAATGCCGAAAATCTAGGAACCCGAGCCGCACTACATACAGACCCATACGTCATTCTAATACTTCATACTCAACTTCAAGTATTCTTATTTCTAGAACACAAAGCTATTGGTTGACACCTGGTTGCTGTGTAATTGTCAATCGAATAACTAAGGGCAACTAAGTGCCAATTAAGGGCGCCCGGTCATAGCTACAACTTGGGTGGGTCCAATGCCAACCGCACAGCCTTGTCAGCCATGCCTAGCCCCGCTTGGTAGCCGTAACCAGCCGCACCGTAGTTGTGCACCAACACCTTGCCGTCGTAGTACACCTCCCTCTCGATGCGCACCCCACCGTGTCTGCTTGGTCTGAGCCCGGCCGCAACGCGCAAGATCTCCAAGTCAGCTATAGTCTGTCCATGTGGGTTTTCGAGAAGTAGCTTGGGCAACAACACGGTGGTGCGTGCCAAAATGTCCTTGGTCTGCTCCAACGTGGTGTCCGGCGACCAGTCGTCCTTCTGCAAGAACCCGCCAAGAATGAGCTGGTCGTGCGAGTACGGCCGCTTGATGATGTACGTAGCGTAGTCGTCGCCCCAGAGCATGCTGTTTTCGTTGATATGCGGCGCCTTCACCACCACCACCTGCCCCCTCGTGGGGTACATGGCCACGTCCTCTACTCCACCCAAGGTGCGGGCACCAATGCCGGTGCAGTTGAAGACGGCCTTGGCTCCCGGCACAAACGCCTGCGAGATGTGCGTCACCCTCTTCTTGGTGAAGCTCACGCCCTGCGCAGCCAAGTAGTTCTGCAAGTACGTCAAGAACTTGGGACAGTTGAAGTTCCATGTGGTGAAGCTGATCCCGAACGCCGCGCCCGCAGGCAACTCGCCGCGTGGAAGCTCCTTGAAGTCAGCTAGGTACGACCGCAACGACGCAATCTTCGCTGCAGCCGGTGCAGACGCCCAGTACTCCTTCGAGGGAAGCCGGTCAAGCCCACACTGCGGCCCACCCAACTTGGTCTGCAACGCCTGCAAGTTGCGATACGTGTGCTCGTCAAAAGCAAGCGTTGCCTTGTCGTTTCCCGTGATGCACGAGAAGTTGCCGCCCGCATAGGGCGACGTGTAGTTGATGGACTCATCACCAGGCATGTGCTGGGCAATCACCGCAATGTCGCCGGGCAGCACGTGGTGCTCGAGAAGTTTGTACGCCGTGTACAAGCCAATCACGCCGGAGCTGGGGTTAGAAACGTTTCCTTGTGCTAGCAGCGGACATACCCCAAAATCACGTATTGCACCATCGATAAGGATTACGCGAATTGGTATCGCGAAATCGTTACCGGCCAACTACACCATGACGCTTCTCAAGAGAAAAAAGGCTGCACAGGTCGACGCGGGTCCCGTGACCTCGAGTGCGGGCCTTCCGTACGACTACATTATTGTGATTGACGCCGGCTCGCTGGGCTCCAGAGTGTATGTGTACCATTGGATAAACCCGCAACACGCCCTTGCAGCCGGAATTGACTTGGTCGGAGCACCGCACGTAAGCTTGGTGAAGCGTTTCGAGGTGTCTCGCAGGACGAACGCGCTCCGCTCAGAGGAGGGCGTTGCAGAGTCGGACTCCGACTCCGACTCCGACCCCGAGTCTTCCGATGAGAGCCCCAACGTGAAGTATCCCGCCATCTCGGCCAAGAAAAAGTGGCACCGCAAGGTCACGCCTGGCCTCTCGTCGTTCACGCAGAGCCCACAGAAGGTGGGCAACCACCACCTCAAGTATTTGCTCAACTTGGCCAGCTCGGTGGTGCCCAAGTCCGAGCACTACCGCACACCCATCTTTCTACATGCCACTGCTGGTATGCGCCTCCTCCCGCCCAATGAGCAGGAACCCATCTTGGAGAACGTGTGCCAGTACTTTGCGTCCAACTCTGATTTCTTCATGCCCGACTGCAAGTCGCACGTGAATGTGATTGACGGTGACATCGAGGGCTTGTACGGCTGGCTCTCGATCAATTATCTCATGGGAGCGTTTGACAGGCCGCAGGAGCACGAGCACGGCAAGAACCACAACACCTACGGCTTGCTAGACATGGGTGGGGCGTCCACCCAAGTAGTCTTCCAGCCCAACTCCACCGAAATCGAGGAGCACAAGAAAAATCTCTACAAGATCTCGCTCAATTTGTTGCCGGAGCTTGTGAGTGGCGGTGATGGAGAGGCAGTTGGTAACTATCTGTTGCCTGCCGTGAAGGACTTTAGCGTATTCTCGGACTCGTTTTTGGGCTTTGGCATGTTCCGTGCCCACTACAGATACACCAAGTTTCTCTTGGAGGACTTTAGGAAGGAGAACGACTTGGAAGTAGACACCTACAGGTTCCGTACCCCGATCATGGATCCCTGTTTGCCCAACGGGTACACCTCCACAGAGTTGATCGACGACCACCACGTTGACTTCACCGGGAAGAGCAACTTCCAGGCGTGTTTGAAGTCCATTTTCCCCGTTCTTGCCAACGGTACCTTCGGTTCCGGAACTGGAGACTACAAGGGCAACTGCCACCTGTTGGGGTCTGAGAACGAAGTCAGTTCGTGTTTGCTCAGCGACTTGATTCCTTCGTTTGACTTCGACGTGAACCATTTCATAGGCGTGAGTGGGTATTGGGACGCCATCAATGGGTTGCTTTCCTCCCAGACGTTACCAAGCCTGGACAGGCAGACGGAAAAGTACGACTACAACGTTATCTACACCAAGACGCAAGAGCTCTGCTCACAGCCCTTCAACGAGCTTTTGAGAATGAATGACGCAAGGGACAAGAAGGAGAAGTTCAAGGAGGATGAGTTGGCTGAGCTCTGTTTCAAGGCTTCTTGGGTGTTGAACTTCTTGCATGTGGGTCTCGGATTTCCCCGCTTTGGAATCGACAAGATACCAAACAAAGACGAGAAGTTCAAGTCTCTTGAGCTCGTCGAGAAGATGGGTGGCGCTTCGTTCTCGTGGACTTTGGGCCGCGCCATTTTATATGCGAACGACGAGTACGTTCAAGCATTCAACAATTACTCGATAGCCGTGCAGGGTGCGGAAAGCAAAAAGCTCACCAGGCCAGGCTACGTGTATTCTGCGGCCCAGGATTCGGTCATATACGGTGCTGAGGCGCTGGATGTTCCTCCAAGACCTCAGTACCAACAGGCGCTACCCGGAACGAAATACCCGCACTTCGACTATGAGTCCGGCTACCGTCTGGCTAACGAGCTGAAATGGTACATTCAACCTCACCGGTTTTACGGCAAGATGGTGTTTGTTATCCTTATAATCGTGGCCTTGATTCTTATGGTGGGCAAAAGTAGGCGGTCGCTATTCGTGGAAAGACTTCTCGGCAAAGCTCGAACGATGAAAGATTCGGTCCTTCACGCGCTTGGCAGAAAGACAGGTCAGTCGTACGTGCCAGTGAGTGCAGACGACGTCTATGAGTTAGACAATGTCGAGCAACGTAAACCCTCAGAAGCTGACCAGCAGTTTGCCATCGACAGCGATGAGGAAGTGTGACGAAGATGAAAATGGCATTTCAGTTGCCTCAAGCATTATATCCATCAATTCAGTTGTAAGTAAGAGAAAACAGTAGGAGCACCTGCCCCAGATTTTGCATCCGCCTGCACCGCACTAACTCTCCTGAGTGCACCACCAAGTATAGTGATATAGAGCATGGCATGAGTGAACCCACACTCAATTTTTGCATCCAGACGAGGCAGGTCCAGTTTGCTGTGCCCACTGAATTGATCAAGAAAAACTTTAAAGTCATTCAGAAACAAATTGAGAAGACCAAGAAGCAGGTGTTCGATGAGATCGGACGGATCAAGAAGGATAGATCATTGACTCCGGAGAAGAAGCTAGCCACAGTCCAGAAGCTTATCAAGAGCTATGATGCTTTACGAAAGAAAATTGTCGCCGCAACAGCGGCAGATGAGGACTATCGACTGAGACTTGTTGCGAGGGCGGAGCGGCTTTCTCAATTAAAGGAATACACAGTGTCGTCTCCTCCGTCTGAAGAAGAAGGAGGAGAAGAATCAAAGAACGATTTGACGCTAGATCTCCATAATGGAAAGCTCATCAATTGGTTTCGCGAGGAAGCTAATCTTTTGATACTTGATTACTTACTCAAGTCTAATACGCTGAAGGAGACGAATCTCAGCCTTCAATTGATGAAGGAGCTCGAAGCGGATTCCACTTTCCCGTTGTCAAAAATTATAGACTATGACGTGTATGAAAGCTTCAATAAGGTGTTCATATCCATTAACGAGGACCACGACCTAGAACACATCATTGCGTGGTACAACGACAACAGAAATGCCCTTAAGAAGATAAGCTCGAATTTGCAATTCGAGATACATTACTGCAAGTACCTATCAATGATCGAGAAGGGCGATGTGTCTGGGGCAATAGCCTTCTGCAAGGTCAACCTTGCTCCATATGCGGACAGAAGAAATTACAACGAGAGTGAGATGGTCAACTACGGAAAGAATCTTAAGAGACTAACCGAAGTTGGTGCGCCGTTGGTGTTCGTGGCCATGAATGGTAGACACCCTAGAAGCGATGCCAAGTCGATACAGATATCTGCAAACGGCTCCTCGTCCTGGCTTTCGCTCCTATTGTCTGACATATCCACGACCAGGACGCCAAAGTACGAACAATACAACAAGCTTCTATCCAACGAAAGCTGGCAAGGTTTATCTCAATGCTTTACTGAAGACTACACAAAAGTGTTTGGAATACCGCAAACTTATCCCTTGCTTGTCTATTTGTCCGCTGGGTTATCCAGTCTCAAAACCAAATCTTGTTATTGTAACAAGGAGAACACGATCTTCAGAGGATTTGAAGCTCCCGAGTTACCTCATCGTCTCGATTCAAGCTCCTTGCGCGATTTGGCTCTCCGAGGTCCCAATCAGTACTACAAAATACTCAAGAAGATAAACCAATGCCCCGTGTGTTCGCCCGAATTGTTCGAATTGAGTCGCAATCTTCCATTTGCGCAGCTCATCACAAGTATCTTCAACAACCCCTTCAAGCTACCGAACGGCAACATCTATCCATTTGATAAACTTTTGAATCCTCCTGATAAACTCGAAAGTGACGTGTTTGTGCGGAATGGTAAAGTGAGAGACCCATTGACGCAGGAGATCTTTTTTATTGATGACTGCGTTCGTGTTTATCCCGCATGATCTATTCGTCATCGCTGTCGTCGTCGCCCTTTTGTTTCTTCAGATTGAGCTTTTCGAGCTCTTCCTTCGTCAAACTCTTGTCGAATACATATATGCGAGCAGCACGTTCGGCAGCAGGCTTGGTGGTATCGCGAATGCCGTTGGTACGCTTGTGATGATATCCCTCGAAGGCCAGCCAATCAAACGCACCAGAACGCTCGACTCTAAGGTTCTCACTGCGTGCAAGGGCCTTCACTCCCCATGAAATGTAGGGCTCACCTTCAAAGAGAGAGAGCTCGATCTGCTGCTTACTTGTCTTCTCAGTGTCGAAATATCCACCGAAGTCGTTCTTGGTTTGATCATTGACAAGCTTGAGCAAGTCTTTCGCACTCTTGAAGTATCCAAGAACGAGTTTCTGATGGTCTCTGACATTTCTGTCAACGTCCTTCATTCCTCGTCCGGTATGGGGAAAATTGAACATAATATGATTAAGATTCTTCTGCTGATCAAATAGCTTGACGTTCTTTTTCTTTGTGTCCAACTTGAGCGTTGATATGAGGTTTGTAGCGTCAATGTCATGCAATATCTTCACACCAGAATCATTCAAGTAATCCAAACTCACTTTGACATCCGGGTACTTCGCAAGCAATTCTTCCTCGCTGTCGAAACTCGTAGCAATAAGATTTTCAGGCTGCACGTATTCATTTTTTATGATGGAACAGGCAAATGTGAAGTCGCCTTCTCCAACCAATAGAACAGATTCAGAACTGGTGAAGGGCAAGAACGATTTCTTTTGTTGTGCCTGTTGCTGCCTCTTCTTTTGCTTGCCTGCTCCACTCTTCATCGATTTGGTTTTATCTTCAACTCTCTGCTTCTCGAGTTTCATGGAATGCTGATTTTTCTGTTTGAGTCTCTCTGTAGCAACATGTTGCTGAAGGCTACCCTTGAGGCCCTTTCCTATTAGAGTACGTCCCTTTAGTTTTCTACCCATAATTGGAGTTAGCTCAGGTATAAGTAGAGATGAGCATCGCAAACCGCACCCAAAGAGATCATACAGTACCAACCGAGAAGACGATTTACATTTCATCACAAGGTCAGTATTCACGATTGTTGCCTCAATTGTACTTATAGCTACACATGGTATGCCCGCTCCTCGCCCAACTCGAATTTTGAGTTCGGGAAGAGTTCTGCCACGTCTTCAGTAGATCCTTTCAGAGAATCAGCATTCTCGAACATGCTGGGGCGACCATTTGCGCCATTTGCGTCCTGCTCATCCTCCAGATCCAGCAGCGAAGAGCTTTGAACCTCTGCTTCTTTAGTGTCCTCGGTCTTTTCGTCGTCTGTGAGCTCCTCAAAGGACTCTTCCTTGCCGTCCGACATCTCATAAAATAACATGAATGTTCCTTGAGAAGACAACACCTCTCTCTCAGTTACAACGTAGACAGACTCATCGCTGATTCTCCACCATGACCCGCGCAACCTTCTGTAGCAAATGTAGTGGCCATAGTTGTGGGTTCCATAGTGCGAAACAACTGCCTTCAAGTTGTACACAAGGTCGGGATTACCTGGAACCGCAATGGTGGGTTCCGCAGGGGTGAATTCTCCATCGTCCATGTCCTCATCTTCCTCCTGGGTCTGAGATTTATTTCCTTCGTCTTGTTTTCTGAAAGCTAGCCTGGCATCCATATTGATATCTTTGGGCTCGGCCACATAGGGATTCAAATCAAGCTTGGATGGGAATGCCACAGCCTTCGAGTTTTTCACGATCATGTACGTACGAGGGTCAAATACCGATCGGTTTATGTGAATGCACAATAGTGGTGGTGGTCTGCTCAACAAAATTTGTTTCGTTTTCCTTGTTTTTCTGATCATTCGCTTCGTACTCAATCTTTCGAAAACTTCGTCCGATATGTGATCTTTCGCAAGCTCTTGGTCGATTTCGTTCACCCTTTTTGAGAAGTCGGACACCAACTTCTCGTTTGTTGACGTCTCAATGCTCTCCAAGAGAAACTCCCTTGTCTGGGCTAATCCGCACCGGTTGCAATTGACCTCGTCAATGATTTCTGGTTTCATCCACTCTTTTAAAAGATCAACTAGCTTGTAGCCTGAGTAAGACGACAGGTCGTAGGGTAGATTCAAACTCAATCCACTGATCACGGAGTATCTGATACCACCGACTTCTCCGCAGGAAATGCAACCAATACGTTCTGCCGATATTCCGTCCACAGGAGTGATCAACTCAAGGGGAAATAGCTTTTTCGCTTCGTCCGGAATATTGGGATCGACCTGATGAGCAGGAACAAACACATACCCGAGCTTACCTAGTTGATTGCAGCCTGTGATATAGCCAGGAACGTTAGATGCATCGATGAACCTGGGGCTTTTCTCTCTGTTTTCGGCCCCTTCCGGTTCTGGAGTTGACTCGCGGGATATCGAGATCTTTTTATACTCCTTTTCAACGAGTCTCATGGCAAGTTGGTAGAATTCCTGTGCATCTTCTTGGTTGTATCCCGTGAAGAAGTTTTGTTTAGGTCCATTCGGCATTTTGTTCAACAATGGTCTCGTGCTGAACTCTTTGCCCCGTGCGCCATATGCGCCATTGACATCATCTATTAGAGACTTTAACGCTCTGGTAAAAACCAATTCTGAGCGCGGTTGCCCCGTTTTGACCTTGGTAACCTTTCCATCCGAGTGAACCTCGACCTCTGTAAAGAGATTGTCGTTGAAAAAGTTGCCCAATTGAGTAGATGAAGCCAATGATTGAATGACGGAGTTCATGAAACACGTGTTGCCGTCATTGCTCAAACCACCGATCTCGCCGCCATTCTTCAATGCTAGGCGAGCTTCTCGTGAACGCGTCGAGGAACTGCTGCTGCCAGAAAATCTCGAGTTAAAACCCAGATTCGACGACAAGAATCTGTAATTGGAGTTCATGTAACCAATTACCTTATGGAAGATTTGAGGAACGTTGAATGATGTGGAGGAGGTAAGTTTGAAGGTAATCAATAACACTATAATCGTAGTGCTGAGCCCGAGGTATTTCTTATTGGTGATGTGATTCAAGAAAGTCAACTTCCCTTGGGAGAACGAGTCGAGGATGCCGCGTGAAACCAACGTGTCAGGTGAGTTGATAACCAAATGATAATAGGATAAGAGAACGAGTAGGACGATACAGCTGTTGGTCAAGCCTGTCATATAGGAAACGGCAGTGGGGTACTGGATCGTTCGACTCTTGCTGGAGTGGGCCACTGGTGTTTTCTGCCCCAGGTTCTCAGTGTGAGTCTTGCCGGAGAGTTCAAGCTGAGTATACCACGCTAGTTGGATAAGCAAAGATGCGGTGACTTTGTCAGCGAGCAAACGGCGGGTCGTGAGTCGTTAGGCGTTTTTTTTTTCGTCGCTCGATGTGCGATCATATACCGGGTTCTGAGATCTACATTATCACCTCCACTTCCGAGGTGGAGGGCAAGGCCCCGAGAAGATAATGCTAGGGGTGATACTACGATGTGGCATCTTGCGGTGCTGTGTCTAACATTATATTGAGCCGAGCATACGTATCGCGGGTCAACTTCGATCGAGTATGTGTCTAAAATTTTCCACTGTCTACTGCCGCCTGGTGAACATCGGAGGACCGTTGTTCTGATAGCCCTGGTACTGGTTCCCCATGGGAGGTCGGCTCTTGCCCCAGCCGCACTTCAAGGGTCTGCCGTTGACTTTGAAGCCTGCCAACTGCACAATCACCAACGCCGCCCGCTCGTGCGAGTCGAACTTCACGAACGCGCAGCCCTTGTCGGGGTGTAACTTGAAGTCGACAATGTAGCCGAAGTTCTGCAACAACGGAATGAGGTCGTTCTGCTGGGTGAAGTGAGCAATGTTGCCCAAGTACACCGTCGTTTGCCACGACGGGGTCTGCCGCAAGACAATGTCGTACGACTGGGGAGTCATCACCGGCCCTATGGTGCCCATTAAGCCGAGCTGCTGGTCCTGCTGCGCAGGCATAGGGTACTGGCCGCCGTCGAGCGCGAAGCCCGAGGGGTCGTTGCGGGGCACAGGGCTGTTGATGGCGTTGAAGCCCGCCCTCTGGAACTGCTGGCGATACTGCCTCTGGTTGTTCACGCGCCCGGAGTTGCCGCGTGCGGCGGGCTGCTTGTGCGACGCCCAGTTGCAGCGGATGGGCCGGCCAAGAAGCACCTTGCCGTTCATGGAGTGCAACGCCAACTCGGCGTCGGCGGCGTCGCGGAACGTAGCAAAGCCGTATCCTCTAGACCGCGACGTCTGCATGTCCCACATGACGTGGGCCTGCTTCAACGAGGCGAAATGCGAAAAGAACTTGTAGAGGGCCTCGTCGTCCACCTCCAGCGACAAGTCGCCCACGAAGATGTTGTACAACGGCTCGTCGGTGCACTGCGACGTGCTGAATGTGGAGGACTGGAATGCAAAGTTGATCTTCAACTCGGACTCGTTCAAGCGCTTGCCGTTGTAGGCTTGCATGGCGGCCACGGCGTCGTCGGCGCCGGCAAACTCGACGAACGCGTAGTTGAAGCCCGGCTTGTTCTTGTCGTTCAAGATCTTCACCGACGTCACCTTGCCAGACGTGGCCATCGTGTCTTGAAGCGCCGCCTCGGTGACCGTGGTGTGCAAACCGCCAACGTACAAGATGTTCTTGGACACCTCGCGGCCGCCATTGGTGGCACTGGCGGGGTCCGTTTTGGGGGGAGGCGTCGACTTGGCGGGCAAATCAGCCACCTGCTCGGTCGTCTCGGTCGGGGTCTCGGCTGGCGGTTTCGGCGTTTCCGACATGTCTGTCATATTGAGGTGATAGCTTTTATGGACGTGAATGAAAGTCTAGGCAGACGTGAATGAAAGTCTAGAGCACAGGATTGAGCTCAGCGGCGTGGGGTGTGGAAAGGAACGGATAGACACGCGGTTCACGTAGCTTGGGCTATCAGAGTCCAAATAGTGACCAGGTGCAACAGTGCAACAGTGACCAGGTGTTGTGACCAGGTATTGTGACCAGGTGTTGTGACTAGTGGGAGTGGCCAGGTGAATGAAACGGCGAGTTCAACTGTGGCTCGGCAAGCTTCGCTGGGCGGAGGAAGGTTCAGAAAGAAGAACGACTGAGTAATGCTCGACGCATATACCCAAACCCGCGAACTACACCAGACCGTACAATTAGCTCGTCGAGATAATTACGCTACGAGTTACGACATTACTTCGGGATCAATTATTGTAGTGCGATAGCGCCTGGCAAGTCAGAATTTGCTGGACCCATCTTCCGAGACCTGCCAAGCCTATGGCTCGGACCAGAGGAAGCAGCAATATGTCCGGCATGATTCGATTCGCCAGACAACACAAGTCGAGATCGTGGCCGACCTCTAGAACTGTGTCGTGACCTCTAGAACTGGCGTGTTTATTGAAGGTTTCGTAATTTAAGATCTGGATCTAGGAAGGTGTGTTGCTCCAATTGCGTGAGCCCTTGCATTCGCGCATACTTCTCTAAGGATACGACCATGCCCAGCCAGATCCTCGTCAGCGACCCGCAGTTCATCAAGCCCGTCAAAAATCTCTTGGACAGCACCAGCCGGCTAGATAAAGCCCACAAAATCGCCCGCAGAGACGGCGTCTCAGTGGTCTACTCCACAGGGTCCCCGCACCAGATGTCATCCTTGTTGGCTCCCTTCTCGGACCACATCACCGTCGAGGAGTGGACGCCCAGCGAAGCCTCCGGAGGCAATTCGCTCCCCGACATCGTCAGCCGGTACTTTGGCCGCATCGCCAGCTCAGAGAAGTCGCAGGAGGTCGACCTCGATGCGCTCTTGGCCCTGGTGCCCAAGAAGTGGTCCGTGTACCACCCCATGGTGCTCTTTGGCGCCGGCTCGTTCGACTCGCCCGAGTGGAACAGCGCGTTCGCGCAGTGGCTCGACCAGGCGTCGTTCTTCGCCAACCTCCGCCTGGCGTTCCCGGCCACCATCACGCACTTTGCCGTGAACCGGCCCATCGTCGAGCAGGACGTGATGCGGCGCCCGTTCCACTTGGTGCCGCTCTACGGCAACTTTGGCCCCGAGCCCACGGACGCCTTGTACGCCAGCCCCACGCCAGACGACTTGCAGGACGCCTTCTGGTGCCATGTGGTGCAGAACGGCATCTACCAGACGTGGGCTCCGCGGTATACGATGTTCTCGCGCGGCAACATCAAGGAGAAGAAGCGCATCTTGGACAGCTACAAGGACTTGCGGGGCCACACGGTGGTGGACTTGTACGCGGGCATCGGCTACTTCACGTTGTCGTACCTCGCCAACGGCGCCACGCTCTTTTGCTGGGAGCTCAACCCGTGGTCCATCGAGGGCTTAGCCCAGGGCTTGGGCGAGAACGGCTACAAGTACAAGATCTTCACGCCGCAAGACTCGTTTTCGCCCCACGAGTACGCGAGCCACAGAGCGGACGGCGTGCGAGCCTTCATCTTCCACGAGAGCAACGAAGAAGCGACGAACAGGCTCCAAGACCTTGGGCCGCTCGGCATCTCGCACATCAACCTCGGCCTACTTCCTACATCGAAGGATTCATGGGACATTGCGCAGCTGTTGGCTCGCGCCAGCGCGAATGAGGTAACGGTGCACGTGCATGAGAACGTTGGGGTTGCTGCGATCGACGATCTCCAGCACGAGGTAGCTGCTCACTTTGGAGGCGAGGTCGTGCACGTCGAGAAGGTCAAGACGTTTGCGCCCGACGTGTGGCACGTCGTGGTGGATGTGAAGGTTCGCTCGTGATTTCCACTTGTGACAGCCGATAACGCAAATGGCAGATTTGATTGCACATTTACGACCTGTGGACAATACCTGCCGATCGCCAATCGCCGCACCAGTACTCTGTGCAAAAGTGTCATGCGGCTGACAGCACTGCCTCGAAGTCATCACTCGACGTAGTCCTGCACCTCCGCGGACAGCAGCGTTGGCGGGCTTCAAGGATGGCCTGGCCGGCCTTCAGGTACACATTCCTCGAGTCCGCCGCTGCTGGCTGGAATACTACCGTGTTGTGATCTTGGCGGAGGGCCTTATACGCAGGTCTGAAAAGACCCCGGTGGCAGCACCCCCGCCCTGGCGGCGGGCCAGTCGGGAACAATAGCTGAACCTCGTAGATCGGATTCCCCCTTTCCCAGGTTGGGTGTTGCCGTCCCGCTTACGTACTCGAGTTGTTAATTTTACCTTTGTACCTGCAGGCGGTCCTCATAGTTAACTTCTGACATCACATTTTCTCCGTTTGAGTCGTCTCTCTTCCCTTCACCTCCCCAATCACTTGGTGTGCTCGTGATATCTGCTTCCTCTCCCGCTGGCTCCTCTTCTGCTTTCGCTGGCGTCTGCCCAAGTGTGTTGGTGAGAAATCTATTCAATTGAAACACCAGACTACAATACCTATACCTGCCGACCATGTCCTACCAGGATCCCTACAAGAAGGACGAGAACTTCCTCGACATGCTCAACCTATCGCCGCCCTCGCTCAATATGCACCCGCTGAATGTCGCGAGCAATGACTTCCAGCCGGAATCGTCTACTGCAACAGACTCGCCTGTTTTCTCCATTCTGCCCGACGTTCCCCAGAATGGCGAAGCCGGCGTCGCCGACGGCTCGGGCTTTGCCAGCAGTGCCAACGTGAACTTGGGCCAATACAATTCTTCAATCAACTCTCTTTTTCCCAATCCGCAACAGAGTTCTGCCGACCTTCTTTCCCCACACCACTATCCGTCTAGCGTCAACAACGCCCGCAGCCCGGACACCTACTCGTCCCATTCTTTGTACTCGGACATGTCTCTGAACCCAGGCTCGCCGTTTCAAGATGCGGTTTCGCACATCAGTGCCGCTGCTTCCGAGTTGGACCGCAATAACGACTTGACCCTGGGTTATTTGGAAACAACGGATCGAAATTTCGACACCTTCAACGAAGAGATTTTCCTAGGCGAGTCGGTCTCCTCCACGAATTTGATGAGTATGGGCACCGGGCAATATTCCAATGGCCAGCCACAAGTCCAGGTGCAATACTCGAGTGCCATTCTCCAGGAACCTTACCCGCAATCGGCCTTCCTGCGGAACTACGATAATCTGTTTGACAAGCTCACTGAAAACAATCTCTCCAACTATAATGAGAATGTGGAAAACGAGGCTCTCAAGGAAGTGATTATTTCCATCCAGCAAGCTCCACCCGAAACTGTTGCAGCGAGAACTCCTTCGTTGTTCAGCAACTCGTCGCACAACTCCTCGGTAAACAATTCTCCTCGTGGTTCAAACAGCCAACTACATCCGAACAATAATATGAACAGCTCGTCGAGCCCGTCGCTTTCGGTGAACCCGTCGAGTCCGGCGGGGTCCAACTACTCGGACCATGATGGCAACCATCTCATGCCCAGCGAGTATCTGCACATGAAGCGGGGTAGAAAGAATGCCCACTCAATGAAGGTCCGTTCGCGGCTGAGGTCGCGTTCGGCCACACGCTCTGTTCTGAATGCCTCTCCCTACGAGGACTCAGATACAGAATCCGCGCTGGATGAGGAGGAGACGTCGAAAAGCAAAATCCCCTCCCGTGAGAAAATGTTGGAGCTAGCATCTGCAAGTCAAGCATCTGCGAGAGTGCAAAAACACCCGTCACTATTTGCGTGCCACTTGTGCGAAAAGCGGTTCACCAGACCGTATAATTTGAAATCGCACTTACGAACGCACACGGACGAACGGCCTTTCATTTGCAATGTTTGTGGAAAAGCCTTTGCGAGACAGCATGATCGCAAGCGGCACGAGGACCTACATTCGGGCGAGAAGAAGTTCCAATGCATGGGTGTATTGAAGGACGGTTCGCCGTTTGGTTGTGGTAGAAAGTTCGCCAGAGCGGATGCCTTGCGTCGGCACTTTCAAACCGAGTCAGGAAAGGAGTGTATCCGGTTGTTAAAAGAGGAAGATGAGCGCGAGAAGGGAACTGGGGGCGCGATGTCTGGAATCCAGCTTCCGGATGGAGAGTTTTTGAACCCACTCAGCCCGGACCTACATAACATTCCTCTGGTTTCCATACTTCCGCCCGAATGAGGAGACGGTGGTCTCGCAACCTATGTAACGATATTGTGTATAAGAACGGAATTTTTCAAACCAAGACCCATCGCACCCATACATGTATGCCTCTATGTAGGCTGTTGAGAATCCAACCTTGAAGCCATGTCGTTGGACCATGACGTGCTGATGATGGACAGAATTGCCTCGGCCGAGAGCGCAAACGTGGAGCTTAGTCCGGAGGAGAAGAAATTGAAGGAAGTCATGGACGCGAAGCAGAAGCTTATGGTGGACCAAAGTCGATCTTTCATGAATGACCTATTCGAGGCCAACTCCACGGTGCCCATTCGGGTGAAGAACGTACAGGTTACGAATGCCCAGAACTTCAGAGACTCCTTTTTGATGCACCAGTTGCAACCGTTGCTTAGCCAGGAGTTGTTTTCGCTATCGGAGTTCACGACAAAGTTGGACGAAACATACTCATTGCTCGTCAAACACGACATCCTCGAGAACTGTCTCATTTCTTTGCATCTGCTCCCGAAGCACAATTGGGCTCTCAAATCTCCCAAGACTATAGATATGGTTCCGGTGTTCAACATTTTGCCTCAGAAGCGATTTTATGCTAAGACAGGCACCAATATAGGCAACGGCGAAGGCGACGGTTACATTCAATTCCAGTTGAAAAATTTGTTTGGAGGAGCGGAGAACCTCATGTTTGACGCGGTCACTGGTACGAAAACGCCGTCGTCGTACCTTCTCAACTACTCGCAGCCTGTCAATAACGACGCAAGGTACCACTCGGACACCCTGTTCTTCGTCAACACGAGAAAGCTAGAATGGATACAAAGCAGTGTGACCACCAAGGGCGTCAATGCCAAGTTTTCCACCAGGTTTGATTCCGCCGTGAATTTCGATGTCTCGTTCGAGAACTGTTGGAGACAGTTGTCCAACCATGGCCTGAGATCCCTCGAGGTCATCACCCAACTGAAGGATACCCTAAAGTCATCTGTTCTACTTAATGTCAAATACGACCTGAGAGACCATCACATTCTCCCGACAATCGGAAAATACGCCAGACTTGGTATCGAAAAGAGCGGCTTATTTGCCCTCAACAACATTCACTTTACAAAGCTTGTCTGGGAGGGCCAAGCAGCTTACAAGATTAATGACAACCACTCGCTCCTTTTCTCCAACAAAGCTGGAGTGCTTTTCGGAACAGGAGCCAAGCCTAGCAGCGTGCTAGACAGGTTCCATGTCGGGGGGCCCAACGACGTCAGATCATTTGCTCTCAACGGCTTAGGCCCCAAGGATAATAACTCATCCGTTGGGGGTGATGTCTTTGTCAACGGCGGAGTGTCGCTCATCAGTCACATTCCAAAGACGCCGCGAGACACCAACTTCAAACTTCACAACTTTGTCAACTTTGGCAAGCTAGTGCCACGGTATGGCGGTTTCGCTGACGCGGCCAAAAAGCTTCTGAGGGAGTACTCTGTGAGCTGCGGAACCGGGATTCTCTACAACCATCCCATGGCTAGGTTCGAGCTCAACTTCGTGTTACCCCTCGCGGCACATTCGACCGATTACATGCGCAAGGGCATCCAGTACGGCGTGGGAATATCCTTCTTGTGACCAGGTCATTGTATAGACATTACGTACCATAATCTACTTTGCTTCGTTGATCTCCTCCCAATGCTGCATCCACCGCGTGTGCTCTGAAATCACCGCCGGTATTATGTGACTCTCGATCTCGGTGTTGGCCTGCTTCTCTGCTTCCGTCAAGCGGATCCAGTTTTGGGCGCCGTCGGGCGTGACGAACACCACCTCGTTCTTCCGTGTCTGCAACAAGTTGCCAACCACAAGCTGGTGCTGGTACCTGCGCAACGCCTCGTTGGCCTTCTTGATCAAGATGTTGCTATCCGTCTCGAGCTTGAACGAGACGATCATGGCCAGCGGAGCCCAGTTCTCCACCAATCTACGCAAGAACTTGGGCACCTGCTCCAAGTCCACCACTAACTTCCCGCTGGGCTGTGCCTGGATCTTGTGCTGGGGCAACCGCGACGACGGCAAGAAGAAGTCCAGCACTGCGGCCGCAAGGTAGAACAACGCCCGCGACTCCATGGTCTGCAAGATGGTGGAGATGGACTTCAAGGTGTACAAGTACTGGTTGACCGTGGTGAACGGCACGAGGAGGAGCAGCTTGGAGTTGCGGGCGTCGTTGTACTTGCGCAACACCACGAGCATCTCGTCGGCAAACTCCGGGTTGATCTCCACCTTGTTGTCCTTCTCGATCATGTAGTCCAAGAAGCAATTGGTGGTGTGGCTGTAGTGCCGTGAGTAGGGCAATAGCGAGAACTCGCGGTGCAAGAAGATGACCGCATACCCGTTCTCCAAGAAGTACTCTGCCGACGTAGCACCTCGGGTTCCGGCGGAAAAGTTGTCGATGAACCGCACGGTGTTGTTCTCCAAGGGCACGGTGGTGCCGCCGCTCGTGACCAAGGCGATTTTCTTGTTGGTGCCGGCGTGGATGGCCACAAAGTCCTTCACCTGCTGCTCGAGCTCGTCCAAGTAAGGTGGAGCTGAGTGGTTGTGGAAGTACTTGTCCTCGTCGCCCACCTGTGCCACGGGAAAGTCGGGCACGGTGCGGTCGATCGCGGAGGCATAGTCCGGATCAGCCGTGTGATAGTTTTTTTGTGGGGACATGCGAGGTAGTGGTCAGTCTTCGCACGGTTTGCACGCTATGGTGATGAATCCGGTGGTGTTCCTAGATGTACGTACGCTGGCGACTATTACACTCGTTGCGGGCCCCGTTCCATTGTAATGGCTCTGTGCCCTGTGAATGTATTATGTCCAGCACTTGTCTTGTTCAATGGCTTGCCGTATGAATGCTACATGGATGGCTTACTAACGTTAGGTTTCCATTGGAGGTATGTCCACGTAGTTGCCAATTGCGAGGTACTAACAGCAGGCGCCAGCTCCGGCCGGGTCAAGATCGAGCTCTTTGCCGACCAGCTCCCAAAGTATGTCTATGTCTTCGCCAGCATCTCTACTAACATCAGAACCACTGAGAACTTCCGCCAGTTTTGCACTGGGGAGTACAGGCCCAGTGGCCGGCCCGTAGGCTACAAGGGGAGCGTGTTTCACCGGGTGGTCAAGGACTTTATGATCCAAGGCGGCGACTTTGTCAAGGGGAACGGGCAGGGGTCGCAGACGATCTTTGGCAGCCAGAAGTTTGACGACGAAGCGTTCCCGTTCAACCACGACAAGTACAGCGTGTCCATGGCCAACTCGGGGCCCAATACGAACGGGTGCCAGTTCTTCATCTGCACGGCCAGGACGCCGCACCTCGACGGCAAGCACGTTGTGTTTGGCAAGGTGGTTGAAGGTTTCGACGTGGTCGACGCAGTCAATGCCGTCAAGACGGCGGGCGACCGGCCCAGCGCAGATGTTCGTATTACCGAGTGTGGAGAGATGTAATGCATGTCCAAGCATCAAGCAGTGAACTCTGTGAACAAGTAGTGTACACCATTGCCCCGGACTGTAAGTATTGATGACATTGGGGTGTTTGAGTACCTGAGGAATGCGTCTGTGTCAGTTTCGTAACTCATACAAGCATCTAAACGGTACTAACGCTCATTTAGCCGTGACCATCCGGTGAAGTTGCCTAGACACTGGAATCGTTGATACGGCATAACATGACCCCGGGATTATGATTCAAACAATTGAGAGTAGGTCGAAGCTACAGAACACATATGAAGCATAAGTCTCGTAGTATGATTGAAGATACTGGTGGGGGCATAGTTCAAGTAGCACAGATAGGTCTACCAGGCTCTCCTCTTCAACGCCAGTCTATTGCTTCCGCTCCATCAAGTATCGTCCTTCTTCTGTTTACGTATGTTCTCTGGCTGTCTTCCTCTGGCTGTCTTCTCTGATACGTTCTGGTTTCTTGCCTTGGTTGGCTTGCCTGGTCCGGCTTATCGCCGGTCCGGCATGGATGCGAACTCCACTACTACATCTCCATCCATCTCCACATCACACACCCATGTCCGCCGACTACTGGTCGTCGTCGCAGCGCTGCAAGTGGCAGCTCACAAGAGAGAGCCTTCTCGAGTCGCGGCGCCGGCTCGTGCTTCTCGAGCGCAAAATGGCCCAGAGCGGGCTCATCAAGGACTTCCCGGCCATCGTCTACGACGTCAACATGCGCATCTACCTCCACACGTTGCTCGTCAAGCTCGGCCGCCGCCTCAATGTGCGGCAGATCGCGCTCGCCACGTCCGAGGTGTACCTCTCGCGCTTCTTGACCAAGGTGCTGTTGAAGGAGATCAACGTGTACCTCCTCGTCACCACCTGCCTCTACCTCGCGTGCAAGATCGAGGAGTGCCCGCAGCACATCCGGCTCATCATCTCCGAGGCGCGCAACCTCTGGCCCGAGTACATTCCGCACGATGCGTCCAAGCTCGCGGAGTTCGAGTTCTACTTGATCGAGGAGATGGACATGTACCTCGTGCTCCACCACCCGTACGGGTCGCTTCTCCAGATGCGCGACTTCCTCCGCGCGCACGCCAACCACTTTGGCTTCGTGTTGAGCGACGACGAGCTCCAGCACTCATGGCTGCTCCTCAACGACAGCTACATCACCGACCTCCACCTCCTCTTCCCGCCGCACATCATCGCGGCCGCGGCGGTGTACATCACCATCGTGCTCCAGAAAAACCTCAATGTGATCCGCGCAGGCGCCGGGCAGCAAGAGGGGCCGGGCAAACCACCGGCCATGCATATAGACGACCTCATTACACTTAGCGGCGGAGGCATTGGCGGAAACGCCATCGACCCCGACCTCCCTGCACAGGGCTCGTTCCTCGACGCCGACACCGTCAAGCTCGACCGCTTCATGGACTTCTTCAACTACCTGCACATCAACTTGGACGAGGTGGTGGAGGCAATGCAGGAGATGATCTCGCTCTACGTGTCGTGGGACCGCTACAACGAAAATCAGGTGCGCAAGGCGCTCCAGCTCATGTTGCTTAGCCGCTGACAGGCGGGGAGCGGGCCCCGTGCCGATTAGGCAATGCCATCGGCTGGGGCGCAAGCAATCGGCTTCGCGATGAGATGCATCGCGCGCAGGCCCGCGTCGCCTACAACAACCGTTAGCAGGCGATGTTTACCCGATTAGGAAGTTTCGCTCGCCGCCGCCGTCCGCGAGTGGGGAGCGCCGGCCATTGTTGAGGAGCTAATTTTACGTCAAGCCGGCACGCAGCGATGCTCGAGTGCGGTTCTCAACCTTTCTCGTGCGGTTCTCAACCTTTCTCATTTTTTCGTGTAACGTTTTTTTTCTGAGCCCCGTGTCTACACCTTCCACTAGAGCATTGGAGACAACCTTCCTCTCCGCGCTGGCTCCTTTGTCTCTTCCGCCGCATTCACCCCTTCCTTGCACTATGGCCTCCCAGCGCCCTATCCTCGCATTCATCGATCGGAATCAGATCCTGATATCCAGAAATGTCTTGCTGGGCATCTACATCTGCCACCTCGTGGGCGCCCGCTACTGGCCGCTCCTCCACAAGCACACCGACCGCTTCTTCCACTTGCAGTACTTGATCGACCGAAAAGGCGGCACGCTGTACTTTGACATCGGCATCAACGACGCCTACTACGTGGCGTACTGGGTGATTCTCCTCTCGTTCATGCGTGCATCGTTGATGCAGTGGTGCTTCGAGCCCGTGGCCAAGCACCTCTGCCGCATCCACTCGAAAAAGGCCCGCGTGCGCTTCGCCGAGCAGAGCTGGCTGGTGGTGTACTACTGCGGCCTGTTTGCATTGGGCTTCTACTTGTACTACCACTCGCCGTACTGGAACAACCTCGACAACATCTACGCCGGCTGGCCGCATTACCGCATGTCGCTGCTATTTAAGAAGTACTACCTCGTGTCCATCGCCTTCTGGTTGCAGCAAGTGGTGGTGTTGAACATCGAGGCCCAGCGGAAGGACCACTTGCAGATGTTCTCCCACCACATCATCACCATCGCCTTGGTCATCGGCCTGTACTACTACTACTACAACCGCGTCGGCAACTTGATATTGATGATCATGGATTCCGTCGATATCTTCTTGTCCACCGCCAAAATCTTGAAGTACTCGGGCTTCCTGCGCCTCTGCGACATCATGTTCCTACTCTTTCTAGTTGCATGGATCATCTTGCGCCACGGAGTCTACAACTACTTGCTCTACCACACGTGGAAATACGCCTACGCGTTGCTGTACGACAGCCGGTGCATTGCGGGCACAATACAGAAGCGTTGCTTGACGCCGAACGTGATCAACGGGTTCTTGTGCTTGTTGGGCGGCTTGCAGGTGATTACCATCGTGTGGATGTACTTGATCCTCAAGGTTGCGAAAAAGGTTGTCATGGGACAAAACGCCGAGGACGTGCGCAGCGACGAGGAGGACACCGACGTTGAGGACAACGGACACGAGGACGACACGAAATCAGACGATTCTACCAACACAGACGACATGTGTGAGAAGGAAGAGGAGATCTCTAATATCCGGAAGTAGGAAAAAAGGTTACAGATAGAAAGCTGATAAACACGGCGTAGATTACAAGGCCAAGCTGGAGTAGAGACATACCACCATCACGGCAAAGCCCCACAACACCAACGCGAACGAAAGCCATTTGAAAATGTGCTCGATGCTAGAAGGGTCGTCGGACTCCGACCCGATCAACTTGTATCCGAACAAGCCAGGCAAAATGAACGAGATGGCCGTCGACCCCGTCGCACCCACCACGGCCAACACCAATGCAAAGGAAGTGATGGTTGCGGCGAGCGTGTAGCCCACCACGAGAAGCACCGTGGTGATGACGTAGAAATTGGAGTCCGGGAAGGGCACAATGTACGCCTTGGCTCTCGAGGGCAGAGGCTGAAGCTCTTGGTCGTGGTCGGGCAACAACGACGCGGCCTCTTGCTCGCCTTCTTGGTTTGACTGGGGATGCTTGCCAAACACATTGACCACTACCCAATAGTAGATGTTGTTGAAGGAGATGCGTGCTGGGTGAATCATCAACGGGAAGGAGAACACAACCATGAACACGATGCAGAGGCGGCCCAACGTGGTGGTCCACGCAGCCGGGTACAGTAGCACCACGTTGCCGTCCACAAGGTCTCCGAAGGTCAAGTAGCCCGCAAGCCCCACGCCAATGAACAACGTAGCCGCGCACAACACCGCTGCGTTGACAAGAGAGCTCAATGTCAGCAAAGACTTGTCGTGGGCTTCGTTGATGATGGAAAACATGTTCTGATGCCCGGTGAAGGCGAACACAATGATGGAGAAGGTGGAGCACACGTTGGTGAACGAGAGCGGAAGCAAGTGCGTCTCGCCGCGCAACTCGGCCGGCACGTTGCCAAGAAGGTAGTGGCCCACAATCAACACGCACAAGTAGCCAATGGCGCCGAGGGCGAGCACAGAGGTGTACTTCAACGAGTCCAAGTTGCGGAGGAAGCAGAGCGGCACGCAGAGGACACCGGACGCGAGGATCCAGAACGTGCGGTAGTGCTCACGGTCCAAAAACGGCAACGATGTGACGATGGTGGGCATCAAGTCGCCGATCAACACCAAGTACGAGATGGCGGAGCCGAAACATTGCGTAGCGATGGCCAAGTCAAACACCAGCGAGAGCGCAGGGTACGTCACCAGGCACACGTTGAAGAACGTGGCATGGCCCCTGGGCACATACTTGGACACGTACGCCTGCAAGAACAAGCCGAAGCCGGACGTGAGCGCAGCCAAAAGGATGATGAAGATGCCGCCCACTAGGCCGTCGGTGGAGAAGGCCAACGGCATGGACAAAAGCCCGGCGCCGACGATGGTCTTGCTCAAGCTAACGAAGGACGACAAGAACGACGCATCGGCCTCAATTGCGGGCATGCTGGGCAGAGTGAGTTATTAGAGCGGATGTGGTGGATAAACAGTCTTGCTTCGGCTTCGCCTTGCTTCTCTTCTTGCTTTCTTGATTTCTGCTTCGTATCTTACTGACTGCCTTAGTTCAAGCACTTCTGTAGTGCCTCCGGTCAATCGATGGGCGCTGGTAGAGTCAATCGATGGGCAGCTGGTGGAGCAGTGTTGGTGGAATAACGTCCGGTGCAGGTGTGGAGCGCGACATCAACTCCACACCTCATGTCGATACCACCCGCAACCGTGGCGCGCGTGTTCAAGGACGTGTCGTTCCAGCGCGACACGACTCGCGTCTCGGCGTCCACCGTCGCGCTTTCGGCGGAGTACCTCCGGCTTTTCGTCCGCGAGGCCATTCTCCGCGCCAACGCCCAGCGGCTCGAGGACCAGCCCACGAAGATCGACGGCATCGACAACGTGGCCGCGGCCAACGCGGTCGACGACGGCGACGACCAGTTCCACGAGACGCAGGACGAGTACGAGGAGCGGGGCCTGGGCGTGCCCACGCAGGTTCCGCCGGAGGACACCAACGAGGTGCTTGACTCGCGGCACTTGGCCGCGGTAAGCGGTCTCCTCGTCATGGACTTCTAGCCCCAGACAAAGTGACATTATGGTACACTTGGACTGGCACTCATTCAATGTCGCAAATCACCCAGAACCCGAACTTGAGCCCGCGCTTGCTGGAGGCGGGCCAATTGTCGGGCCGCCTGGTTTCGACGGTGATGTAGAACGGGATGCGCGGCTGCTCGGACGTGGAGCTCTCGTCGACAGAGACGGAGAACGGCACCGACGCCCAGTTGGACCCGTGCTCCACGAACGGCACCGGGTCTTCGCTGTTTGTCTGCTTGCGCTGTGCCTCGCGGCGCACGGCGCGCACAAGCTGCTCGGCCCTCGCTGCCTTGGTGGTGTTGGTGAGGTAGATGGACGGGATGGCGTCCACCGTGTTCAGCTTCTCGCGCCGCGCCTGGATCGTGAAGTGGGTGATGGGGAGCGACACCGAGACCCCGGCGCCAAACTCGGGGGGAATGTTGCCCAGAATCGACACGTTCACGTTGATGCTGTTGGGGAGGGGGTTGACGAAGCTCAACACGCATGCGGTGTCAGTGCCCGGCACGAACCGCGGCGCCGTCTGCCGCTTGACCTTGGCCCCGACGAACGGCACGATGTCGGGCGCAAGCTCCTTCTGGAGGTGCTTCATCAGCCGCGGGTCTGCCACCGGGAGCAGCAACACATGGTTGCACTCGTTGCACGAGTACTTTCGCTTGGCCGCGAGGTGTTTGCCCGACGGGAGGTTGATCTTCTCGAGCGGCCCCGAGGTCAAGTCTAGGCTGCGCGGTTGGACCTCGGCGAGTTTGAGCCGAAGGGTGTCGATCTCGCCAAGCGCCTCGGTGTCCACGTGCTGGATGTCCATGGCCTTCATGCGCGAGACCAACGCCGGTGTGAGTCTCGTCTGGCGCGGGGCTGCGCTCTTGCGCGTGAGGCCCTCAAGCTTGTTGGCGAGCGTGTACTTTTCCATGAGCTCGAAGAATGCAGAAGGGTCTTCCCTCTTAAGAATGGTAGTCAACGACGCGGGCTTGGTCACCACCCTCGTCTCGTAGCTGTAGGAGCAGTGCACGCAGCTGAACACGAACTGCTTCCCGGCCACGCCATCTACAGCGCTGTTATGGACCGTCACTGCGAGCGGAGAGTCGCACTTCGGGCACTCGAAGCAGTTCTTCGTGCACCTGGTTATTCCGGGCTGGTCGGTGTAGTCTGTCATGCAATTGGGGCAGTACTTGCACTCGACTCCCACGGTGCAGCAGTTGGGGCACTTTAGCGTGACACAGTTCGGGCACATGTAGAGATCGGCGAGGCGAAAGAGGTTCCGCACGTGCATGGCTCGCGGGAGCTTCGTGAGCGGGTCTGTCAGCACGTCTCCGCATAAGCAAAGGTACTTTGTGGGGCTGAACAAGAACATGGCATGGAGTGCAGGTAGGTGTGATGGAGTAGCGCCGCCGGGGCAGAAATATTGAAGCGTAGATGGGGTTGGAGAAGCGTCACGTGCTCGAGCTAGACGGTCATTCCCTGGCTCGCGCCGATGTAGTGTTGGTCTGTTCACCAGGTGTATCTGTATATGGCGGACCTGCACATCCAGCTACATCTCTCGCACAGAAAAATTGTTCAAGCTACAACATGTCCTCGCCACAAAGAGAAGGGTTCAGCGCACCCGCCTCCATCTCGCATGCTGCTCACGGTCATGTGACGACCAAGTCGTTGGGCGTCAAGTACAACTGCGCGCAGTGCGGTGCCAGCTTTTCCTTGGGCAAGAGCGATGCCATCCGGTGCAAGGAATGCGGCCACAGAGTCATCTACAAGGCCAGAACCAGAAGAATGGTTCAGTTCGAAGCTCGCTAGAGCCATGGGTGTATTATAGCATAGTCGACATAGCATAATCGATACTGGAGAAGCTGTTGTAGCCACTGGACCATCACACTAAGCTGACAAACTCTGCCGATCCGACACTGACGTTGACTGAGTGTGGAGTGAAGTGAACGGAGGGCTCTGTACCGACTTTACATTTTGTAATATTACACTAATTAGCTATGACAGCAGAAACAGATTAGGCGCCGCCCGAGAATGCTAGCATCTCTCGCGAACATGGAACAGAAAAACACGGCAAATGTCAAATGCAATGCGGAATGAATCTACTTGAAGACCTTCTTGAGCTTGGCAAGGAAGCCGCCCTTCTTCTTTTTCTCCTCCTTGGGGGCCTTCAGCGCGGACTTCGAGGGGGTCTTCTTGTTGTTGATCTTCGCCTCTTCCGCCAATCTCTTGGCCTCGGAAGGTGTGGGCTGGATCTCCTCCACAGCCGCGCCACCGTTGGCCGCAGCAATCTGCTGCTTAATGTCCTTGCTGTTGCTACCCCCCAGCGCGATGATGATCTCATCATCCCAGGCGTCAGCCTTTTTCACGGGAGAAGCGTCCACCTCCTTAGCCTCGGAAATGGATTCGTGCGCGGTCTTTGGCTCGGTGGTTTCGGGCTGGGCCACGATCGGGGTGACGGCCTCGTGCACATCTTCCTTGAGCACAGCACCCTCGTCCACGGCCGCAACCTCTTCAACGGGCTCCTCCACTGCCGCCTCCTTGGGCTCTGCTGCAGCAACGGGCTCCTCGACAGCGACGGGCTCCTCGACAGCGACGGGCTCCTCAACAGCGACGGGCTCCTCAACAGCGACGGGCTCCTCAACAGCAGCAGACTGCTCAGGCACAGGCTCGATGGGCTCCTTGATGGCTGGCTCCACGTCGGGCTCGACAGTCTTGGCCTGGGAAATCTCCGCCACCTCGGGGTCAACCGCCTTCTCGTGGACCTCGGGGTCAAGAGTCTTCCCCTGCACGGGGTCAACAGACTCTTCCTGGGCGGTCTCCTCGTGGGCGGAGTCAACCGTCGACTCATGGGCGGCGGCGGCAGTAGCAGCAACCGCACCTGTAGCAGCGGAAGTGGCAGCAACCGCAGGAGCAGCCACAGGAGTAGCAGCGACCGCACCTGCGGCAGTAGCACCGCCAATGACTCCCACAATCGCGGGGTCAAGAGTCAGGCTCTCTGGCTCGGGCGTGGCCTCGGCCTCGGTGTTTTCCTCGGTAGTAGAGGCGGCTTCCGCGGCCTTTCTCAGCTTCTTCTTGGCCTTGTACTGCGATCTCTTCAACTTCTTCTTTTGCTTCTTCTTGTCCTCGGCACTCAACTCTGCTGGCTCTTCGCTCGATGCCTTGGGGGCTGCTGCAGGCTCCTCGTTCAATGTCTTGGGGTCAACGTCTCTGACGGTTTCGAAAGCGGCCAATGCCTCGGGGTCCTTGGGCACGAAAATGCCGGGCTCGCCCAATGTGGTCTGCTTCGTGTCTTCCCTGGGCATGACGGTGGTCTTCACGTCCTCGGTGGGAGCCGCAGAGGCCACGGCCAAGCCGCCCGCCTCGGGAATCTTGGACCCGACGGAAGCGGTCGAAAAGTCATCCGCCTCCAAGATGTTGTTCTCGATTCCGCTGTCGTCCTTGCCCACCTTCTGCGACGAGTTGATGAGCCACTCGCCGTCAACTACGTATTTGTACAATGTCTTGGAGTCGGAGGACAAAGGCACGGTCAATTCGAAAGAGCCGTCGCTTTGCTTCACCAAGGGCAAAGACTTGCTCCAGTTGTCGAAGCTGCCGGTAACAATAACCTCTTGTGGTCCCGCGGGCCTGCCGGTTAGTATGGCCAATTTTGGTACGGGCCGGACATGTCAGAGCGTAGCTGTTTGTTGTTGGCCACTGCGGCTCAATTGGGAGTATCGGCTAAGGGCAACTCGCCCTCTGCCCAATTGACGCAGCCGCTCCGTCCGCCAAGTATACGGAATTGTACATACCACTTGAAAGTGTAGGATGCAGACATTATTGAAAGGCTAAGTAAAGAAAGTGGTTGAGTAAGCTCTGTCTAGTGTGCTGGCGTCATCCCTAGTCGAAAAAACTCTAAGGTCATGTCCTGCAGGCGGCCAGGGCTCCAGTCCTTGTGGCCAAATTCGGCATGTCTCAGCCTGCTAAAGTCGCAGATGCGCGAGCTGCGCCGCAACCAAAAGTGGCTGGCTCGCTACTGCGAGAAAATTATTCTGCTCGCACGGCTATACGTCGCCGAACATGCTCAAAAGTATCGGCAATAAAATCAACGCATGCGTGGACGCAATAACCACGAGCGAGAGCCACATGCGGAAGTAGTACACCTCGAATATCTGCGACCTCGTAAACGCAAGCACCGCTATGCCAATGAGCTTGGTGATGGTGATGCCACTCAAGACCGGCCCACCGACCTTGCAAAGGGCCTTCGATGCCAAAAGCGTCCTTCTGTCTTTTGTCAAGTACTCCGAGTCGCCCTCGAGGTTCATGAAGCTCTGGTAGAGGTCATCCACGTCTTTCTCGAGCGAGACGAGGAGATATGCTCTCGTGATGTGCACGGTGAACTCCACCGCGAGTCCGAGGCATATGATCAAGTTCACCAAACTCACGGCGTTAAGCGAGATGTTCCACACAGCCATCACTCCGCCAATGTTTGCAAGGATGCTGGCCACGGTCACACACATAATGGTAGCTGACCGCGCCAGGCCCAAAAGTAGCGCACTCACAGCCCAGATGATGATGCCAGCAATCGCAAGGGTACTGAAGGTCAACGCCAAGATGGTCTCGTACTGGACGAAGAACACGTAGAATGGAGAGAAGGCAAATATGTCCAAGTCGTCGGATGAATGCGTTTTGACCTCTTCCACTATCCGAAGCGAATTCTTATACGCGACAATGAAGTCCTTCTGCGAACGCAACGGCTTATGGCTGGTCCGCAAGTAACTGCTCTTGATGTTCGTCAGATTGTAACTGATGGAAGAGGAATATGGAGCCTTTCCTCCCAATGGGCAAGGGTCACTTGGCTCGGTAATCCACTGCCTGAAGTACTTCATGAACTCCACTCCGGTGGGAAGCCCTTCCATCAGGATGTTGTACGCTGGCGAATGATCGGCGTAGCACGAAACACACTGGCGTGGCGGAGCAAACGGGGAACAAAACTCCTCTCCGATCGCAGATTTTTTGAAGCGGCAGCATTGATCAAGATTAGGGTTCAACCAAGTCAAAAAGTCATCGAGCCAGTTTGAGGCAGGTTCAGCAATGGTTGAAACGGCACTTCTGTTGAATTCCTGTTCAAGTATGTTGGCAAGAGAAAACGTTTCACAAGTGGAAAATTTGCCGCAAATTTGTTGCTGCTTGGGTCTCTCCGTGACGTCAAGATCCTTGACGACGAAAAATGCCGGTGGCCCCACATTCAAATAGTTATAAACGGAGTTGAAGTAGTCAATCAAATATGAGTCGGACGGCAACGCGATTCTCTGGTCCAACCCGAGCTCGATTCGAGGCAAGAGGCCAAGTGACAAGCCGAGCCAGGCCAAAAAGAATGTGAGAATTTTCCGTTTGTTTGATGGTTTGAGCAACCAAGGTGCATAATAGTTTCTGATGAGCAGCGAGAAATCGTATTCGACATGCTCGTCCCCGGTGAGTTCGACCAGGTCACCAACGTGAATCCATGGTGCACAATCAACACGACCCTCTTCCAACCGTTTTTGATCCAATGCCAATATGGAGATAAACAATGTCATTTGAAGAATAAAGTTGATCGTGACTGCTCCCGCCGAATAGAGTGCAAAATTCCTCACCGCTGGCATCTTGACCGAAGTCGCCAAAAGGAACATCAGTATTTGCAAAATAGCACTTAATAAGCACGAAGGTCCAATCTTACTGAGGGAAGCAGATATCCTCTCCGCAATGGGCTCTGCGCTCAGAACTTTCTCCGTGACGATGTGTAGCTCATGGACTATCAAAAAGACATTGTCCACACCAATAGCTAGTACCAAGAACGGGATCACCTCTGCAATAATCAAAGTCGACTTGATACCTGCGTAGGCAAACAACCCAGCAGAGGAAACAACTGCCAGTAGTATTATCAAAATGCCTGAAAGTCCTAACTGAAACCTAGTCAAAACAAGGTTCCGCTTTTGGAACGAGGTTGGAATCTTTCCTCCCAATGCCAACGAAGCATATAGGAACATGACCACATATGAAATGATAACCACCTTCACGTCTGTGTTTGTAGACTGATTCAACTCCTCCTCTAAAGAAACTTCCGTGCTGTATGCAATGTTCAAGTGTGGTTGTTGTTTTTGAATTTCCTGAATCCAATTTTGTAAGGCATGCTCGTAAGATACAGCCTTTGCCGTATAGTTTGCGTCATTCAGTTTACTGTTGAGCAAAAGGGTGATGACGAAAGCCCGCGAATTGAGAACATCGTCGTCCGAAAATAGAATGTTTTTCTTCAATGGCTGCTGGAAAGTTGGCAAGCAGTTGACTGGAGAGTTTGCACAATCGGACACCTCTTTGGCCCAATTGTTCTCACTAAGGTACCTAATGTCACCTTGGAAATATTGTGCAAACGATTCGATTGCGCACGTTTCGCCAAGCGGCTTAAAGCAGAAAGAATCCAAGTCTAGTTTCTCACCAGATGGTCCTTCCAACAGTTGCAACTCTAACTCTTTTTCAAACCACCATTGTATGGTGTCCCACGAAAGAACCGGCTGGCTTTCATTTTTGTTGCTGATAATCAATTGCTCAACTCTGAACCACTCGCCGAAATTGGACTCGAAGTATTGAAGGTTCTTTAACGCTGGATCATCTTGACTTACCCATAAATTGACAGGGTTTGTCTCCCATTGCAAGTGGGTGAGCCCCGTGCAGCAGAGAGCCACAATTACCAATGAAGTGCCAATTGTGATTCCAGGGTACGAGGCGCATGCCAAGCCGAGCTTGCCAAAGAAATCCTCGATCGCAAGGAGAGTGGCTTCGCGAGCAGAAACTAAGAACGCCAAAAGCTTGCTATCGTCGACTTTCCGGGGGCTCACAAAAGACGATATGATGAACTCCTCCTCCTCGTCGATGCCACTGTCTTGCGGAAGGTCTCCATTCAATACATTATTCAACCGTTGGTAGTCCGACCTGCGGGACCGAGCGAGTTGAACGTGATAGCCACCAATGGCCAGAAAAATGATGATCCAGAGGATGAAAATCGTAAATGAAAAGCAAGGGAAGATGCCAATCTTGCAAACTTTGTTGAAGTCATGGGCTGGGGGAAGAGTGGGGCAGGAGGATGGGCAGTCGGAACATGCACACCTGAACTGAGGGTCGTCACACAGCTTCATACTGCCGCCAGAGAGCTTCAAGCTATGCTCGTCGTCGGGAACATGATACTTAAAGTTGATTTGGAAAGGCGAGCCTCCGAGCAATGGCTTCTCGTCGCCCAAAAACTTCAAGAACTGAGAGTAATTGGTGGCTCCGCCTCCTATCAAGTCCATGGCAAAGCCATTGGTGGCAGAAAACTTCAAGTTCTTACACGAGTCGAAAAACCCAGCTGCGTATTCTGGGTCTGTGTAGACGGACAACTCGGTGATGATCTCCAACTTGGTGTCCACTGCGGTTGAAGTTTCAGTGATCTCCAAGAACGTAGACTGATCTGGCAGGCATGTAAATTTGCAGAAAAAGTCGTAGAAGTTCTTGCGGCAAGCAGGGCACGAACTAACTAGCGGTTCCACCTTTTTCAAGTTCTGCTCGAGTGCCTGCAATTGGCCGTACGAACAGCAAACACCGTCGTGGACAGGGAATTCCAGTCCGCAGATCCGAGTCAAGATTTCCTGAGACTCCTTCGAAGGTATTGGTGCCTTGGTGTTGTTGGCGCAAGGCAAAGATGCACCAAAGACAGACTTCTTCCCACAGTTGTCGTACATCGAACAGTAGCCCGGCTTCCGAATTGGGCCATCTAGCGCTAGAACTAAGCCAGATAGTAAAATTGCTACCGCCCAAACGTTGAACCGAAGCATAATTGGCGGAAGCAGTAGAACGGGTAGTTAGGTCAATTGCGACGAATGTACAGTATGATAGTGCTCAGCCAGGCGATAGGCAGGAGCAGATAGAACAGCCCAAATTAGAGGAGCACGAGCGAAATATAAAGCCAAACGTGCCCCCTCTATCGAACGGTATTGATGATCGGATGTCAAATATAAGGGCCGAGTATTTGTTTGCAGAGAGAGCAACATAATTTTGCCATTGTTTCCCCACATTTTCTCGCATTTTGATAAAAGTTGCAAACACTGACAACTACTGGTGGCCAAACTCGCTGACATCGAATCAGCAATTTCAAAAGACTGGACTACACTGGACTACACTGGACTACCCTTTCCCGAACTCCCTGTTTAATAAATAAAGAAAAAGCGACCAGGGCCGATTTACATGAATGCTCTAGGTATATTCCTGTAGCATCGGAACGCGAACTTAGTACGCGTATGTTGATTGCAATCTCGGGAACCCTCTCCTCCGGTAAGACGGAGGTGGCCCGATATTTGACTTTCCAAGGGTTCAAGCTCCTTTCGGTGGGAAAGTTTTCCGACGAGCTGAGTCTGCAGGGCTCAACTCCAACTCCAGACCTCGAAGCAGAAGAGTTTGCGGACTTTGACGAGCTTCTAGACTATGTCACCGCCAATTGGAGGAAGAACTATGTGCTCTCACACATTGCCGACATGGAGACACTCCACAAGCTTCAAAAGCGACCATTCTTTTTGCATATCTGCATCGATGCCCCGGTCTACATGAGGTATCAGCGTTACCGCTTGAAGTTGGAGCAGGAGGCAGCGCAGCCCGTCAGTGCCGAGGAGTTCATCACGAAGTCAGATGAACTCTTGTTCAATTCGCTGAATCCGCTCGTTGCGATAAACAACCAGGCGGACATCAACATCGTCAACACCACCACTTCGCTCAAGAGCTTGTACGTTAAATTGAGTGAGCTCGACCTCATGAACGGCGAGCGGCTCCGACCCACCTGGGACGCGTACTTTATGCGCTTGGCTGACTTGGCTGCCTTGCGCTCCAACTGCATGAAGAGACGGGTCGGTTGCGTGATTGTGAAGGACAACCGAGTAGTAGCTACGGGCTACAACGGTACGCCTAGACACTTGACCAACTGCAACGAGGGAGGATGTCCGAGGTGCAACAAGGGAGCTGGCGCCGGGGCAGCGCTCTCTACTTGTCTATGTTTGCATGCGGAGGAGAACGCGTTGCTCGAGGCGGGACGGGATCGCATTGCAGGCGACAACTCCATTTTGTACTGCAACACCTGCCCCTGCCTTACGTGCTCCATCAAAATCGTGCAGAGTGGCATCAAGCAAGTGGTGTACGCGCAAAGTTACTCGATGGATGAACATTCACACCGGGTGATGAGCGAGGCCCGCATCGTGTTGAGGCAGTACGTGCCGCCTAAGGAGGGAGTTTTTGTCTGATTGTGGATATTTACGTGAATGCATTCGACCTTACTTCTTGTACGTCAAACGACCTTGTACATCAAATGACCTTGTACACCAATTGACCTTGTACACCAGTGAGTGACCTTGTACTTCAAGTGAGTACAGTAACCACGGATTCCCACGAGGTGAAAGTGTTTTAGTCCTGACGCTTACGTCTCCTTGTACACGTAGGGCCCGTCTTTCTCCTCGCAATCAAACTCAATGCTCTCGATCATATCTCCATCCACGCTCAAGGCGGCCACAACATGATCGCCCGGCTTCACGGGCCCAACGCCCTTGGGGGTACCGGTCAAGATCAAATCGCCCTTCTGCAACGTCATAATCGCCGACATGTGACTCAAGATGCGGTGGATGGGGAAGATCATCAAATTGGTTGAGTCATTCTGCTTGACCTCACCATTCACAGCCAACGACAAGTTGACATTGTAGGGGTCGGGGATCTTCTCCTTGGGGATGAAGTTGGACAACGGCAAGAACGTGTCGAAACCCTTGCCAATTGACCATGGCAAGCCCTTCTTCTTGGCCTCGTCCTGGACATTTCTGGCCGTGAAATCGATAGCGAGTGCGTACCCGTCAATTGCATCCAAAGCCTCTTCCGCAGAAAAGGAAGGGGGCAAGTTCTTCAAGTCCTTGCCGAGCGAGATCGCCAACTCCACCTCATAGTGTGCAACCACGCCGTTGGGCACCAACATGGGACCCAGGTTGGGCTCCAAGACCGAAGAAGACGGCTTCAAGAAAAAGAATGGTTGCTGCGGCGCAGTGTTGTTGAGCTCTTTGATATGAGCAGCATAGTTGCGGCCGATGCACAAGATCTTTCTGGCGTTTTCAATGTATTTCAAAGACATGCCAACGAGTTTGCAAAACTTGGGGTTATCACGGCGGGTGCGACTTCTTCCGGAACCCCACCCACGTGACGATACGCACGTGCCGACGCTCCCGTGCCTAGATGCACGTGTATAGAGTCGCGTGCCATGGCCAGCCGTGGACCGGGTACGGCGTAGCTCCTCATGGCTAGATTTTCTTTTCACGCAGGACCGTCCATTGTCATGGTCGGCCCACATTATCAAGTGATGGCCGACACGGACTTCATGAAGTGCAACTCAAACTTAACTTTTGCTCCGTCCCCGTGCACCTAATGCGGTGCTGCGGGCTAACCTCCACGTAGTCTGGGCCTGGTCCGAGGTGCACCAGTGGATCAACGTTCGTATTTTTGCCCTGCATTGTAAACGCACTGATGGGTGTGATTAGAAAGTACGGCGAAAAAAAAAATGGAACACGCACCCCACACAAAGCCTCGTTTTTCACGATTGAGCCCAGCCCAAGGGTGAAGGCGGCCACTGGCGGTAAATCCTATTTAGGGAAAAGGGCACGTTGAAAACCGCGGCACGGATCGTACTGATCCCACAGATAAATGGGCGTTTCGCGCGTAATAATTGCCTTTGTACGGGCTGCAGCAGCGATATTTCTTGGCACAGTGAATCTGACCACTCACAGCCCAGCATACCTTGTCAATGTCCGCAACTGGGTATGACAGTTGTAAGCCTCGTTGTCAAGCCACCTCGAAGGCACAAGTGCTTGGGCATTATGTGAGTCTCGGCTACAAGGTTGCGTCGCCGATCGGATCAGTATTGTCGGCACCCATGGGTGCACGGCACTCGCTTACCGTGGCATCACCAAGTACAATACAATCCGAATTCCCTGCTGCATGACGGGTAAAAAATATTCAGGTGACAGGCCCTGACAGTGCGCCGCTAAACCGACGTGGACTAAGCCGTCATTGGCGAACGAACAAAAAAGCTCCCCTCATGCCGGAACCTCTGCCGATGACATGAATTAGCTCTGCACGCGGCAAGAGGGCCTATTGTCTACAGTTTACGAGTGGCTGTATATAATAGCCGGGCCCGGCCACGTACCTTGTAGTACCGCTGCTTTATTATTCAGAATTGCCTGAGCATTCTGTGGTAGAGACCCCCAACTCAATACAGCAGAATGGTGAACGTGTTCAACGTGCAGATTTTCTTTGTGTGCTTCAGAGAATCGTTGGAGGCCGTGATCGTGGTGTCGGTCCTCTTGGCCTTCTTGAAGCAGGGTCTCGGTGGAAGCGAGGACCCTGTCATTTATAAGAAGTTGAATCGACAGGTGTGGTGGGGAGCAATTCTAGGGGTGGTCGTCTGTTTGATTATCGGATGTGCTTTCATCGGTGCGTTCTACTCGCTCGGTAAGGACATCTGGAGCAAGACTGAAGATTTGTGGGAGGGCATCTTCTGCATCATTGCGACGGTGTTGATCTCTCTCATGGGTCTTGCAATGTTGCGTATCAACAAGATGAAGGAGAAGTGGAGAATCAAGTTGGCCCATGCTTTGCTTAAGGAGAAGGAGGACAAGGGCCGTTTCAGCTTGGGCCACTACACGAAGAAGTACGCCATGTTCATCTTGCCTTTCATCACCACCTTGAGAGAGGGCTTGGAGGCGGTTGTGTTCGTGGGCGGTGTCGGATTGAACTCGCCTGCGTCGTCGTTCCCCATTCCTGTCATTGTTGGGCTTCTCTGTGGTATCCTTGTCGGTGTGATCTTGTATTACTCTGGCTCCACCATCTCGGTGCAAATCTTCTTGGTCATCTCCACGTGCATCTTGTACTTGATCGGTGCTGGTTTGTTCTCCAGAGGAATCTGGTATTTCGAGACCTACGTCTACAACAACAAGACCGGTGGTGATGCCTCCGAGAACGGTTCTGGCCCCGGTACGTACGACATCACCAAGTCTGTTTGGCACGTCAACTGCTGCAACCCAGAAACCGACAATGGCTGGGATGTGTTCAACGCTTTGTTGGGCTGGCAAAACTCCGCCACCTACGGGTCGGTGATTTCCTACAACATCTACTGGCTCGTGCTCATTATTGTTGTCTTTTTGATGTGGTTCCAGGAGAGGACTGGACACTTGCCTTTCACCAAGGGTCTTACGATGGCTGAGTTGAACCCTATGTACCACATCAAGGGCAAGAAGAAGTTGAACTTGTCCAAGGCTGAGCAAGAGGAGTTGTTTGAGAGAGTTAAGAACAAGAAGCTTCACGGCGAAGATGAGCTAGACCAATCTTCGGAGTCACTCAACAACAAGACCGAGAAGGTGGTTGAGTCTACCTAAACCAATTCCGTATTGAGGATAGGTGGACTCCATAGAGATGAGAGATGAAGTTACTTCAAACACACACACACACACACAAGAACGTTTCTTCATCGCTGGTCTTTCTCCACCTTTCTTATAATGTTTGTCTTTTTATCTGTTGGTCGAGCCGTTCTGCTGTGCAATTAACCTTGGGGGTTTTTTATAGGGGTCTAATACTTTGCTTAATATATATACACGGGGAACTAGAAGTAGTCGGTATCCAGTTAAATCATGTTGATCCTCTACTGCACGCTAAGCCAGCTTCCGTTGGCCAAGCTACCACGCCTTAAGTTCTGCACATTCCTATTACAACTTTTATTCCTGTAAAACAACTATAGTACAATTATATAATCATGACGACCCATTGGCAATGGCCGCAGAGAATGCCAAACACCAAGTACGACTTTGGCCTCCATCCAAGTATGTGCTGGTGAAGGAGTCCGACGAGAAGAAATCGTAGGACGAAGCACCGTCGTAGAGTGCCTGGTTCAAACGCAAAATGCCGGCCCATCCAGAATCTAGGTCATCGACGATGCTAGCAAGGATAGCCGTCCATTCCTCCTCAACGAATGTTGCGCCTCTGATTATACCAGAAGCAGGAGTGATAGGCAACATGTGAATACCATGGATGTATTCGGTGTTTGTTCCGAAGTAGGTGGTGTAGTCAATCTTGTTATCGAACAAAATACCAGACACCTTATTGCCAATGAGCTCGCTGGGCTCGATGACGTTGTCGTCGGAGTAGAGGAAGTATGAGTTCATGGATCTGCTTTGGATCTTCATCATCAAGTCTCCTCTTGCCTCCATCGCAGTGTCACCAATGACCTTACCCCACAATTTCATGCCGTAAGAAAAGTTGTAGTCCTCGGACGAAGACTCTTCATCTTTTCCGTCACCGCTCACGAACAAGCCTTGGGCCCATGAGTGGCCGTGGAACCAGTCGAACATTCTGGATACTGGGAAGTAGGTGTCACTCTCAGATGGGTTGGCGACGTCTCTCACCAATGCATTGACCCACCCTTTATTCTCCTCAGCCCATGTCCCCCCACTGGCTGCATCAACGTAGCCGACAATAGCAGCTGCATGAACGATATAGCCATAGTGGAAGTGATGGTCGTTGTAGTATCCTGAGCCGAAATCAAGACTGGTGTCACCACTGTTGCTGGCAGTAGAAGTAACACCACCATACCTAGTATCATACATCAATGGATAGTAGAGGTCGTTCGCGGCAAATGTGGCAAGGTACAGCTTCAATGCGCTCAACAAGGATGCAGTGGCGGTCTCGTCCTGAACGATGTCGCTAAGCACCAACAACATGTACGCATATTTGTCAAGCAGCTTACCAATGTAGTAGGTGGAAGTGAGCAGAGCAATTGTGCTTTCAACATCGACTCCGTCAAGCTCGTCAACAGCAGCGTTATAAATCAATTCAATCTGCTCCGCTGTGTAGTAGATAGTAGTTCCTAAGCCATCAACCCATGGATAGTATTGAACTTCGTCAGTTATCAGCTCTGTGAAAGACAACGCGCTGGTCACGAAAGAACTCATAGTACCCTTAGTGGTGGATTCCAATTCGATGCCAGTGTAAAGCGAAGAAACGCTCGAGTCCAAGGTCTCTAAGTGGTGAGGAAGAGCAAAAATGATGGGCGAACCAGCGATAGAGCTACCTTCTGTGGTGTAGGCGATCTTGTAAGAGGCCTCGCCGCCAGACACAGAGCCTTCCACAGCAGCAGTGGTCACGTATTGGCCGGCACTTTGATAGTAGTAATCGTCGAGAGAGTCATCCGAAGGGGCAATGGCGGCTTGGATGATAAGTCCATCAACGATTTCGTTAGCCACAATAAATCCATCGTCATCGACACTCAATGCGAATGTGTCTGAGGCGGTAGGTAAAGTGACGAAAAGTAACCACTCAGTACCACTGTTCAAGGTGACACGGTACTTCAACACTGTGGAAGAGGAAGAAGAAACTGTCTCCTGAACCACGGATGTGAATGCATAAATCGTCGAGATCAATGCTGTGACATCTCCATGATAAATTGCAGTCGCAAAACCCATACCAAGCACCAAAGGAACTTCGATGTAGTTGGAACTAGTATAGCTGTCTGGGGAGACCTTCACGCTTACCGACGTGTCTCTCATTTCAGAGACAGCCATGTAGTTTCCTCCACCGTTATTGATCTCGTAAGCGCCAAAGATGAGCTCTGCGAGAAGAATAGGGTTGTAGTAATATTCTGCAGCATCGTTAGCATCGGGATAACCTCCAAATACCCTTGCATCGACGTCCACGTGTTGAACTGCAATGCCGAATTTACCAGTGTCAAACGCTCTCTTCTCGAACACGCTGTCTCTCTTGGTTGTGGACGACGCAGGTTCGTCAACTCTAAAGAATCCATAGGGTTGCGTCCAAGCCATTTGATCCTGGTCACCCAAAAACAAATTGGCGTAAAATTTGTTGGTCTCCCAAGGAATGTCGTTGGACACACCATCGAGAATATCCAAAGGCAATGTTCCAGCTGCGAAGTATTGAGATGGATCTTCCGTAGAGATCTCCAGGAAAAGGTCTGCAACCGCATTCAAGGTTGGAATTGTGGTCAAGGTTACGCCTGCAGCAGTAGATGATGAAGATGATGAAGACGATGAAGGGACCAAACTACTTGAAGATGCTGATGAAGAGCTCGACGTTGCAACGGATGACAGACTAGTTGCACCAGAAGATGATTCAATGGAAGACGAAGACGCAACGGATGACGAGGATCCAACGGACGATGACGATCCAAGGGAAGAAGAGGATCCGAGGGACGAAGAGGACCCGAGGGACGCTGATGCCAGCAAGGAGGATGGAATAGACGATGAAGCGAGGTCTGAGGAAACAAGCGAAGAAGAGTTCAAATAACCCAGGAACAGTACTTGGGAAGACATTGCAGCGACCACTAAAACAGGGGACGAAGTGGTGGCCTCCGAGGATTCACTTCCTTGCGTCGAAGTTGTAGATCCCACCACCGAAATGGAGGATGTAGTGCCGACGGCACCAGCGGCAACCGAGGACCCGCTTCCTTGCGTGGATGTTGTGGATGCCTTCACCGAACTGGAAGCTATCGTACCTGCGGCGCTAGCAGGCTTGCTTGAACCAGAAAGCAGAGGAGAAGATGTGCTCAAGGTAGTTGTGGCACCGGACTCAAGAATGTCCGAAACGTCCCAAGAACTGTCGAACTGAATAGCAGACGACGCTGAAACAGTCAGAGGGGTGAACATGGGGTTGGATCCAGTCTTTGTTACTGTTGCTTCGGTGTCAACGGTCACTGTTACAGACGGAGTCAGGGTGACCCAGTAAATGGTGTCCGTCGTCGTGGTGGTGGGGTTTTCGACAAGGGTGGCTGTCTTGCACTTTGAGCAAAGCTTTGTGGAGCTCTCTTCATCGGAAAAGCCAACGGTACTAGCATACCCAGAGAAGCCAATGGTGCTAGCATACCCAACTGCTTTTGATTTCGTGGCAGCGCTCTCAGTAGAAAGACTGATGCTGGTGTACACGATAGTGCTCGTGTAAGTTGTGCAGCCAGAGGTGACATAAGTGGTGGGCACCACAACTGTGGTTGCCACAGCCAGGCATTCGTAGTTTTCGCAGGCGATAACAGTCAGCTCGGTGGTGCACATTTCTGTGGTTGTGTAGGTCACAGTGTTGGTGTCGGTCACGGTGATGACATCGGTAATGGTGGTGTCAACTGAAACGACTTGCGCACTGGCCGATTCTTCTGATTCAGAGTACGAGGCATAGCACTCAGTAGGTTGTTCGTAGACAATCACAATTGGAATTCCCGAAGGCACCTCGCCAGAAGCCGAAGCGTATTGCAGAAGCTGAGACGGGGTAACATAATTTGTTACGGTGAAGGTGGCATCAAGATAGTGGGCCGCAGCTTGCACGGCAAGAGCCAGGATGACCGCCACGCTACTGGAAAGCTTCATTTCGATTTGCTAAGTTCAATGAAGCGAAGAAGCAGAAATGGATCTTGGTGAAACGAAAGGACGCTCTTTATAGGAGCCGGGATAAAAGGAGTGGCAAAACGTGGGACTTCGAAAACAGTTTAGGTAACTTTTATTTACAGCCATCCGCAGCCGTTGTTATATATTGGGAAGCATGCTCGCCTCTGTAGCCAGCATGAGTGAGCGGCAGAGATGACGCGGGCTGCGAAAAATACCGCTGAATGCAGCTGGTGCATTTCCCGATTCAGTGCACGTGCTGCTTTGTCTGCAGGTGCGCGCACACCAGCCACTGTCTTCACCGCGCCCATAGAGTGCTGGCTCAGCTGCCCAGAGAACGTGCGGAGTAGTATCACAAGCTTTAACGCATACCAAGAATTCTCACTCGTCATCAGCTTCGGGATTCCGGAGCTGAGGAGATTCTGAGACGAAAACCCACGCCACCGCAAACGTTCATTGTGTTGGAAAAGTGGCTGAGATGCTGGTATTTCAGTTGGACCAGTATGCATGCTAGCCAATCTTGACGTGTCTCCCGGCGACCTAATCTCGTATCTGGTATCGCACGATTCGCACGTCAAGCCTGCATGCCCGTGATCTCGAATCACTGCCGTTGCCCATTCCAGAGGACACTCCTCAAGTATCACACTCGTCGGCATTCGCTAACCTCTCGTCGAGAATGTCTAGCTTGCAATCTCTTTATCATAATATCCAACATACCGAAAAACTTGCTTTCGCCGGTGAGACAAGAGAACTTTTGGTTTTCGACATCACGTTTCTGTGCGCTCGGCAGACGCCCGAAAAGCTGCATGATTGTTTAGTTTGCCGACACCGAGCACCCGTGCATGACGGGCGTCTAGAAGCGAGATCTGTGCTTCCGAATTTGATTTTTGACGAAGAGACGACTGTAAAGTGGTGCTCGGTGTGAGCCAGCCGCTTGTTATTTGGCTAAAGGCTGCAACAGAGACGTTGGATGGGGCATTGAAGAAACTCTACGCTTGAGGGCCACCACCCAATTCTGTTTATCGAGTCACGTTGTTCAATTGCTTAGCAGAGAAGAAGTTGAACACTGATACTGTCTGCACAATTCAGCTAGCGAGATAATTCCGGCGACTTAAGGAGCGCGATCTATCTATCGCCGAAAGATCAGGAAGGTGCGAAGAATACTCCGTCAGAACTCGCCGAAAGATCAGGAAAGTGCGAAGAATACACCGTCAGAACTCGCCTGTTGTGCCTCATGTGCGTCGATGATACAGCGTCGAAGGCATCATAAAGACCATTTTGCCCGCCTCTGAAGGTTGATGATGTAATGCGGGGCCCAGTACTAGTGGCCAAGGGGACTGGCTCTAGAATCACTTCGAAACCGCCAAATACAGCTTTGTCTTAACTCCCCGACAATCTGAAAGGTAAGCATTCACACTTATGAAATTCCTGTTAGAGCCAAACTTCACTTGGCGGGCCACAGCCTCGACTCGCACCGGTGAGATTCGGATCCTGCAATAAGCAAAATTGTTGAGTATATTCAGGAACGCCACAGTGGGCCTGGTGGAGATGCCCGGAGAAATTGAGCTTTTCCACACCCAAGAGAATCAGCGGGGTAGAGTGTTTCATGAGAAGGGAAGTTATTAAAGACTAGAGATTCGAATATGGCCTATGGTACCAAGCGAGATGTAAATTTAAAAGTTCTCAATTGGTCGTTGAAATTGGTTGGTGCGGAGCTTCTCGAGGCTAAACTTTTCATCTGATTTGTAGCGATCGGCCGTCGGAATCTCAATTAAGGATTACGCGCACTGTTCAGCAATTGGTATATATACCTTCTGCGATAAATCGCAGTGCGATTTCTTCCCTAATTATCCAATATGACCACCTCTGTCTTTGTCTCTGGTGCCACAGGTTTCATTGCCCAGCACATTTGCAAACTTCTCCTCGAGCAGGGCTACAAGGTTGTGGGAACCGTCCGTTCTGCTGAGAAGGGCGACCACCTTGCCAAGTTGTTGAAGTCCCCCAGCTTCACCTACGAAATTGTGCCTGACGTCGAGCCCGTCGGAGCTTTCGACGATGCTTTGAAGAAGCACCCCGAGGTCACCGTGTTCTTGCACACGGCGTCGCCTTTCCACTTCAAGGCCACCGACATTGAGGAGGAATTGCTCAAGCCGGCTGTCAATGGCACCAAAAATGCATTGCGTGCCATCAAGACTTACGGTCCCCAAGTTACCAATGTTGTGGTGACTTCCTCTTACGCTGCGATCTCTACTGCGTCCAAGGAGGGAGACGCTAACCACGTCAATGACGAGAAGACCTGGAACGAGACCACTTGGGAGGAGTCGAAGGCCAACCCCATCGCCGGCTACCGTGGATCCAAGAAGTTTGCGGAGAAGGCTGCGTGGGATTTCGTCAAGGAAGAGTCCCCCAACTTCACCATCAACTACGTCAACCCATCGTTCGTTTTCGGACCCCAGGCATTCGACTCCGAGGTGAAGGACAACTTGAACACCTCCTCGGAGATCATCAACAATGTCTTGAAATTGAAGCCCGACTCCGAGGTTCCAAAGCTCAACGGCGGCTTTGTCGACGTCAGAGATGTTGCGAAAGCTCACTTGGTTGCGTTCGAGAAGCCCATCTCCAACGAGAGATTGTTGTTGAACGCAGGCAGATTCGCCGGCCAAGACTTGTTGGATATTGTGAACGCCAAGTTCGACACCTTGAAGGGCAAGATTCCCGTTGGTGAGCCAGGTGCAGGCGCCGCTGTCAAAGCTCGCTGCTGCAAGATCGAAAACGAACACACCAAGAAAATCCTCGGCTTTCCCTTGATCGACTTGGAGAACACCGTTTACGACTCTGTGGCACAGATTGTCAACAACGCCAAAGAGAAACTTTAAGTAGAACACATTATACGAGGTTGCCTGCATGCATGTAGATGCGAAGAGCAGCATCGGAAGTTGCACAGCGATGCCCAACCACAACCCGGTTTCGTCAGTTAGGGAGAGCGTGCTCAAGGAGCTCAATCACCTCGGCCCGGTGACAGCCTTGAAATTCCTGTACGAACACCTCTTCGTGGGATATGGGCCTTACTTGAAGGTGTTTCGCATCGACTCGAAGACCAGCCAGATCACTTTACAACAGAGCGCTCAAGTATTCAAGAGAAACAAAATTCACTTCATCGCGCTTGATGACTCGGGTTCAAGAATTGTACTTGCCGGTGGCAGATCTTTTGCACTTATCGAAATAGAGGACTTCCTCCAAGGTAATGAGGTTGTCGAAAAAGCGATCAACGAGTGGATTGTTGCTTGCGAATTCTTGGGCAACGATTATCTTCTCATCTTGACATCGCACAACGAAGTCTTGAAAGTCAATGTTGCTCGTGGAAACAGCTTTGTGGTTGAAGAGAAAGTTCATTGCAATGAAAAGTCGCTTCTCTACAGCGGATCCATCGTGACTGCAAACGACGGTCGAACCTTGATAGCTGCTGGTACCGTCATGAATGGAGTTGTTATCTGGGAATTGGGCACCGGCAAAATCATACATAATTTGACAGAGCACGAGGGGCTGATTTTCGGTGTCAAAATCGACAAAAGTGCTCAGTACATTATATCGTGTTCGGACGACCGCTCCGTCAAACTTTACGATTTCCCATCTGGAAAATTATTGGCCACTGGCTGGGGTCACGGCTCGCGCATATGGTCCTTGGAGTTTATTGTGGCTTCCCACGATGCAGCTCGTATCTTCACCACAGGCGAAGACTGTACTGCTCGCATATGGGAATATGAACCCGGACATAGCTCCCTCAAACAGTCCCAAATATGGGATAACTGCCATCTGGGGAAACATGTTTGGAGTGGAGATGTGTCTACAGACTTGGCCATCACTGCCACTGGTGGTGCGGACGGTAAGGTAAGAATCCATGACGTTTCTTCAAATCGACTTTCCGTCGAAACTCTCACTCCTTCGAGAATCCAAACCGACACTGGGATCATTTTCGAAAAGGCGGAGGTTGTGAAGCAATTTGTTGATTTACCTGAAGTCGATATCTTCGTTGTGCTGACAAGCTCGGGAAGATTGTTCTCCCTTGATACAGCAGCGGACAAGTGGTCCAGCATTCCTTCTGTACTCGAAGATAAAGATTCGATGTTGCGTTTTCTCTCTGGAAACTCGGTTATCTTCGCATCGAGATATGGCACGTTATTGACCCTCACCTTCGAGAAAGGGAGCTCCGAGCCCATTCTGCAAAGCCTTCACGAAACAAAGTTCGACAGACCATTTAAGCTCATCAACGTTTTTGTTGCTTCGGAGTCGAGCTCCTTATATGTGGTGATGGACAGCCCCAACCCAGATACTCCAATTTTCGTGCATATTTTTACCAAGGGTAGCGAGTCCCCCATTTTGCGCGAGTCCCTCCAGCTCGAGAGGCTATTTTCTCGCACGTACGCAATAACAGCCGTTTACTTTGACGCGGTCAACAAGCTATTGTTCATCGGCTCCAGGTATTCTAATCTTGCTGTATACGACTTGAGCTCATCTACTATCCAGTCATACTTGGTGAAGAAAATTCTTCCTGGCGACAGTATAACCTCTATTTCTGCAGTGGAGTCTCTGCCTGGGTCATGTGTGACATTGCTCACAATAAGAGATGGATTGTATCTCTACATTCGCTTCTCCAAAATAGAAGGAAAATTAACTCACGACGTTATCCTTCAAAATAAGGTCGCAAGGGTGTTCATTGAAGGTGGGTTCGTGAGAAATTCCCATTTGTTTTTGTATGGATTCCGCCGAGACGCTTTTATTGTGTGGAATGAGACCCTCCAGGTTGAGATTAGTCTGGAAGTGTGTGGAGGACCCCACAGGCAATGGAAATTCACCAATAACTCGATCCCAAATGACAGATTTTCATACATAAATAAGGCTAATGTGGTGGTGAGAACTTTCTACAATAGATTCGATCTGAAACATGGTCTTTTGGTGAAAGGAACACATGGCCGTGAAATCAGAGACGTTGCTATCTCTGGGACCACTGAGGAAGATGGCTCAAGATTGATTGCCACAGCGTCCGAGGATGCCACGATCAAGGTGGGTAAGCTCGACGCATCAGGTGAAGTTTCCTACCAATGGACCATGAATAACCATATATCTGGATTGCAGACCGTTTCATTTTTGAGTGGCGATTACATTGCAAGTTCCGCTGCGAATGAAGAGCTTGTGATATGGAGGATCACCAGGCTTTCGCTGGGAATGATTGCTGTGATTGAGGATTCTAGAATTCAAGCAAAAGAAGGCAACCCTGACTTGAGAATCATGGACTTCGCATCTATTGAAACAGAGAGCTGTTTTTGGATTGCAGCTGTTTACTCCAATTCGGAGATCAAAATTCTCTGTTACGACAAGCATGAAAAACTGTTCTCTCAGGTATCAAACATCACCTACAGCACTTTCTGCATTTTGAATGTCAACTTCATTTCAAATAGGGGAACAATTCTATTGGTTATAGGTACTACAGATGGATTCATTACGATTTGGGATGTCACCGATCTATTCAATGGAGAGGCTAATTTCGACATGCCACCTCCAAAGATCAAGCAGCAGTTGCACCAGAGCGGTATCAAGGCCATAGCAATAATTGATGAAGGTGAATCCTGGATGATGATCACTGGAGGAGACGACAATGCTCTCGTTGCATCACGATTGAATATTGGCAAAGACTTGACCTTACTGGTAGAATCGTTCGTTGAAGGTGCTGCATCGGCGACCATCACCGGCATCTCTGCTGCTGGCGAAAAGCGCGTTTTGGTCTCATCGGTGGATCAAGTTATCAGGTTATGGAGCTATTCACCCGAGTTGACTTGTGAGTCTGCCACCTATACCACGGTCGCCGACACTGGATGTTTGGATACATCCACTTTAGGCAACAAAAATATAGCGATGGTTGGAGGAGCTGGTCTAAGCATCTGGCTGTGGGATTGATAATGGAGAAATTATAGAAAACCGGATTAGATATTACTTTAATATTCGAAGTCTATGTATATAACCAGTCTTTCATCTATCTCTAGAGCTTCAACAATCTCAAGTTGAAAGTGGTGTCATTAATAAGTTGTTCTTCGTCGATAATGACCTTTTCATCAGCGGCCACAGCGAATGGAGCGACAGGCCTCTTGGTGCACTTGAGCAAGAGTTCCTCATTTGCCTTCAACACATTCTCGAACTCAATGGTGTCTTTGATCAATTGGTACTGAACCTCGACCTCATCAGTCGTGTTCAAGCCAGCCTTCTTACGCAATCTTTGGATGCGGTTAATCAACTCTCTGGCCAACCCCTCACTTTGCAACTCGGGGTAAGAGTTCACATCCAAAATGATCAAAACATCCCTTTCGGATCTGGCCTCGTGGCCAGAAGCGACCTCCTTGTCAGGCAAACCGCGCTGGACTTGTAAATCTTCGCTGACCAAATCAATGCCGTCGACGGTGAGCTTACCAGTTTTGGAGAACTCCTTAACATCTTCAGATGAGACGTTTGGTAACGCAGCTTTCACTCTCTTAGCGTCCTTCTTCAACTTCTTACCAAGGACAGGCCAGTCAGCGACAGCGGTGTACTGGACGCCGTATTTGTGCTCGTCAGATGAAATGACAATACTTCTGACATTCAACTCAGACTTGATGTAGTGCTGCAAGCTTTCGATGTCCTTCTTGTACGAGGGGTCGGAGTTCAAGATGATCAATTCCTTCAAAGGAGTCTTCAAGGAAATCATCTTCTTCTCTCTGATGTTACGACCTAAGTCAATAACCTTCTGCATTCTTGAGACAGATAACTCAATTGCTGCGTCGAATAACTCCTCTCTCAATGTTGGATAAGCCAAGAAATGCACAGACTCGATGGCTTTCTCTGCTGGGTTGACGCTGTATCTCACAAGCTCCTCAGTAGTGAAGTAACCCTTCAACTTCTGGTAGATACCATCAGCCAAAAACGGAGTAAATGGGGCCATGAGTCTGCACAAAATGAACAAGGCCTCGGCCAAAGTATTGAGTCCTCTCCTCGTGTCGTCGAGGCCTTCCAAGGTCTCACCTTTAATACGACGACGGTTGAATCTGATATACCAGTTGGTCAAGTTGTCAATCAACGCGAGTAATTTGGGGACAACAGTAAACAATCTGTAGGCCTGCATCTCCTCGTGGATGAACTTAACCAACGACTGGATGGATGCCATCAACCACCTGTCCATGACATTCTCAGAAACCAACTCAGGGTCATAAACGAAAGCATGACCGTTCTCCTTCTCGTAAACGGCTGCAGCATCCTTGAAGAAGTTGAAAGAGTTGTACCAAGGCAACAAAACAGAGGAGACGACTTCTCTCACACCATCCTCCTTAAACTTCAAAGTTTCTGCTCTCAAGACTGGGGAGTTGATCATGTACAATCTCAACGCATCAGCACCGTGCTTTTCCAAAACTTCGCTGGGATCAGGGTAGTTCTTCAAACGTTTGGACATTTTCTTACCGTCAGCAGCCAACACAATACCCGAAACAATGACATTCTGGTATGGAGCAGTCTTGAACAAGTGAGTACCCAACACAGTCAAGGTGTAAAACCATCCTCTGGTTTGGTCCAATCCCTCAGAAATGAAGTTAGCAGGGAATCCATTGTGGAAAGTCTCCTTTCTTTCGAAAGGGTAATGTTGAGAAGCAAAAGGCATAGATCCAGACTCGAACCAGCAATCAAACACTTCCTCAATTCTTCTCAACTGGCCCTTGCCCTTCTGAGATGGAATTGTGATGTCGTCGATGCTGTCTCTGTGGATATCCGTGATGTCATCGCGACCAGATAATTGTCTCAATTCTTCAATCGAGCCAACGCAAACAATTTCCTCGTAGTCCTCGGAAACCCATAGAGGAATAGGAGTACCCCAGTATCTGTTTCTGGAGATGTTCCAGTCTCTAGCATTGGCGATCCAGTTGGCAAATCTCTTGTCCTTGATGTTCGATGGCACCCAGTTGGTCTTGTCAAGGTTCTCCAACATCTCTGGAATGATTTCACCAACACGGACGAACCAAGAAGGAACAGTTCTGTACAACAATGGAGTGTCTGATCTCCAGCAGAAGGGGTACGAGTGATTAATCTGAGTAGCGAGCAACATTCTTCCGTTCTCCGTCAACTTCTTGATAATCAACTTGTCAGCGTCCTTGACATAGATTCCGGCAAACTCAGAAACTTCGTTCGTAAATTTACCGTTGTCGTCAACTGGGTTGGGAGGAGTTCTCTTCTCGTTGATGATGCCGGCTTCCGTAGCAGCAACAAAATCCACCTCACCGAAGGCGGGAGATTGGTGCACAATACCAGTACCAGAGTCATCGGTGACATAGTCAGCAGCGATCACACGGAAACCGTGGTCCTTGAACTGTTCGTAAAAGTAGTCGAAGAGTGGGACATATTTGAGGCCCTCCAATTTCTTACCCTTAAATCTGTCCACGATCTTATACTTTGCAGCAGCAGGCTTCTTGTACAACGACTTTATTAAGCCCTCCAACATGATGTAGTTTCTCTGTTTCTCTTCATCAAAGATTTTGACGTACTCAAGTTCGGGGTGCACGGCAAGACCAATATTAGACGGCAATGTCCATGGTGTGGTAGTCCATGCGACCAACCAAGTGTTCTCGTCATCCAACAAAGGGAATCCAATAGTCACAGCGGGGTCGTTGACGTCCTTGTAATTCTGCTGAGCCTCGAAGTTGGACAAGGGAGTGGTAAGCCCGGTGGAGTAGGGCATAACTCTTAAGCCTTTGTAGACGGCATCCTTCTTGTATAACTCTTTGAAGCCCCACCACACAGACTCCATGAACTCAGGGTATAAGGTCTTGTAGTCATTGTCCATATCGATCCAACGGCCCAATCTGCGGATAGTTCTTCTCCACTCACCAGCGTATCTCATCACAATAGAACGGCACTCAGCGTTGTACTTGTCGATTCCCATTTTCATGACATCTTCCTTACCGGTGATGCCCAACTTCTTGTCGATTTCGTGTTCAACAGGCAAACCGTGGGTGTCCCAGCCGAATCTTCTCTCGACGTGGTAGCCGTTCATAGTGGCATAACGTGGAATAATATCTTTCACAGTGGAAGCCAACAAGTGGCCGTAATGAGGAGTACCAGTTGCAAAAGGTGGACCGTCAAAAAAGGCGAATCTTGGGTACTCCTTCGTCAAGTCGAGTGTTCTCTGAAAAGCATTGAGCTCGTCCCACAGCTCGATGATCTTCTCCTCTTCCCTGGGGAAGTTGAAGTGGGTCTTGCTCTCTTCAGCCATGTTCGAGGTGTCTTCAAGATGTGAAAATCTGAATGCTCACAATTACTCATAAATTTTTATTGGTGTACTGGTCTTTCTGGCACTGACTCACAAGCGGGCAAATCAGCTGCCACTTGCTAGAGAATTGAGTATCAATACATTTAGAATCTTGAGTAGGCTGCTGTTTTTGCTGTACTATGATGTTAAGAATTTTGGGGACGGGCAACATTTATATTTTGCACCCATAGGTGGATGCGATGCGACAAACATAAATTCTGCACTTCTGACCAAATTTACACTCTTGAGTATCTTCTATGAATCAAAGTATCGGTCCAAATTGTTAATTTCGATGTCATGTACTTTTAAGGCTCAATCGACTCTGCGCCAGCTTCGAACTTTCAGCATATGTGAACCCGATGCTGCTACTGTAGTTGTCACTGTAGATAACCTCGCACCTGAACTTGCAGCCTTGAACTTCATGTCTTAATGATATCACACAATGCGTTCCGCAGGCAACTTCTACGATCGTTTGAAGGAAGGCCACCTAATAAGGTGATGGTTGCTCTTTCTGGAGGAGTAGACTCGATGTGTCTTACCTTCTTACTTTCTCAATACAAGCAGAGAGTTCAACCTCTGCTAAAGATCCACGCACTCACCATCGACCATGGTTACAGACCCGATTCGGCAGAAGAGGCGAGAAAGGTCGGTGAGATTGTTCACAAATGGGGCGTCGAACATTCAGTCGTCAAGCTACTGTATCTTTCTCGGGTCCATAGTATCTCCAACTTTGAAGAAGTTGCAAGAGCTCTCAGGTACGAGAAGTTTCTGGAGATGTGCATTTCGAAGGGAATCTATTCTTTGCTAGTTGCACATAATTTGGATGATAAGCTCGAGACATTTTTACAACGGCTTCAAATGAATTCCACCTTGTACGGTTTGTGTGGCCTAAAAAGAATTGCTCCACTTCCCGGAGCTCCCAAAGGGCCTAATGTCGAAGAGAATATAACTGTGCATCGACCCCTCTTGCATTTCGATAAATCAGCAATTCAAGAAACGTGCCTCACGAACGGGATTCGTTGGTTTGAAGATGCGACAAATGCTGACACCTCTCTCACAAAACGCAATCTTTTGAGGTTCATGATTAATGAGTACGTTCCTCAAAAGCTCTTTGATAGACCCGAACTATCTTGCCTTTCCAAGGAACTGTTGGTGAAAACCACATCAGAAGTTGAAGCGGTGGTGTCAGGTCTAGAGAAACAGGTGGATGATTTTGACATGACCACAAGGGCCAGCGAGAATTTTGACTTCAGAGCAGAAAGCGCCACCATAAAGTTCTCGATGCTGACCACAGACTGGGATGCAGTGGGTTCGGCAGTGAGTTCAAGGTGGTTATATCGACTTGTGTCTCCGTTCTCGTCGGCGAAACACCTTCATTGGTCCTATGCCAAGATAGAGCGGCATGCTGCCACGAAAATTAGGGAATTTTTGGAGGGAGCTTCGAAAGTGCTTCACATGACCTACCTCAACATGGCGTTCGAGGTCTCGAAGAACGAGGATTATCTACACTTTCACATCACAAGGCAAAACCCTATGACTGAAAAGCCGCTCTTAGAGGTTTATGTGACTCAAGATCTTCTGCCCTGGTATTTAATAGACAGGTGTTGGTGGGTTCGGTTGCAAACTGAGAAGAAGACGAGGGTGGTTGCAACGCACTACGCTCCGCACATGAAGTCACGCTTGAAAGTAGCGTTTCCAGACTTTTGCCGTTCACACGAGGGCAACTCACTCGTTTCGGCTGTGGGAGTGGTTCCTGTGCTTCTAGACAAGGAAAGTGGAGATATCTTAGCCCTTCCCACACACGGTTTGATGCGAGAATATGTAAAAGTAGAATGTGTACTCAAGGACCCGATACACAATTATATTTAAATGGGCTGAATGTACAAAGATTTTAGCGAACGCTGTCGTCTTAGAAGTTTGTCACTTTGATGGGGTACCACAATCCTGTATACAACCTGAATCTTCAACGCAACAACTTTCTGCCTGCCTAACATTCCTAGCCCGGAGTAATGCTGGCGATCAATGCGCATGAGCGGCAACATAACGTTCCTACTCCAAAACACACTGGAGGACTTACGGGCACACCTAAGGCAAGAGTTCCCAGAGCTAAGAATGCTCACTTCCTGAATCAGCTTCTTCAGGTGGCTCACCAACGAGTCAATTTGGAGGTTGACTTGCCATCAAAATCCTTATACGGCTACACAGAACTTACTGTCGTTCCGTTAGCGGCCAACCTACGGGTAATCAGACTAGATGCACGGGAAATGAAGATCAAAAGAATCTTGGTGAATGGCTCACAAGTGACGAACTACATCCATCGAGATTTACTATATATCAACGACCCACAGTTATTTGAAGACAGTGCCAAGTCGGGAAAGCCAGATATCTGGGATCTATATTCCTCCGAGTTCACGATAAATCAACACCACCTTCTAAAGGAAAAATTGAACTACCTCTTCGGAGAGGTAGGTGAAGAAAGCCCAATCTCCGAGAAATTAGAGAATCTTAACACAGAGGAGTTGGCCATTCTCCTTCCGGACAATTTGAAACTAGAATTGACTGATCTAAATGCAATTCACACTCCAAATTCGCTGGCACCCGCCACCTCATTGACCCCTCTTCAGCTTCGAGTCAGAAATACAGTCAGCGAGGTTTATACACCCATCCAGATAGGCATAGAGTATGAAATAATCAACCCAAAGAGTGGAGTGAATTTTGCATGCGACCCTGAGGTGGAAAGAAAGTTTTGGCATGCGTATACAGTCAACTCAGAGTTCAATGTCTCTGCTTCTTCGTGGGTTCCTTGCATAGACAACATGATCGAGAAAAGTACTTGGTCGATCGAACTTAGCATACCACGAACCATTAAAGACATTGGTAATTCATTAGCACCCACAGCTCAGAACGGTGTTCATGATAGCGATGACACAGAGGCTCAAAAATGGGATTCCAAACAAGAAGCAGATGGCGAAGAAGACGAGGATGAAGACGGCGATAATCTTGACCTCATAGTGTGCACAGGAGACTTCAATAATACCAAAGAGACTCCACACCACTCTAATATATCCAAGAAGGTCGTATCGTGGTCTATATTCAACCCTGTGAGTGCCCATCACATTGGTTGGGCGTTCGGCGCATTTGAAAGCACGGAGTTGACGGCCACCGATGATGGCGCGGCGCCGGCAGCAGAGTCGGACGAAGGTGCTGAAGAATTCGAAGAGATAGAAAAAGATGCTTCAAGTTCTTCAGTGATGTTATACTACCTACCTGGCCAAGAAGAATTGGTCAAGAACACCTGCATTTTTGCTCAAGAAGCCCTTGAACATATCCTGAAGGAGTACGGCTCATTTCCCTTCAGCACATACGCTATAACATTCGTCGAGGGTCCAAGATTCCCCTACAACAATTTCGCCGGTTTATCTTTGATAAGCACGGAGGTTTTGTACCCACCTGAAGTGATTGAGCCTATGTTCTCGGTCACTGAGGATATTCTAGAGTGCATAGCTGCTCAGTGGTCTGGTATCAACATCGTTCCCCAGGGGTATAATGACATTTGGTGTACCATAGGCATCGCTAAATTCATGACTTTCCTGTTCATGAATCTCTTGGTGGGATCCAACGAATTCAGGTACCAAATCAAGCAAAAAATGGACAAGATTGTTGACCTTGATATCAACAGACGACCAATCGGCCATTTGTCATTTCAGACGCCGCTTTCAGAGTCTGATCTACTGTTTATAAGGTTGAAGTCTCCCATTATTTTGTTTATTCTCGACAGGCGAATGACGAAAACTGACAAATCTTTCGGTCTATCGAGAGTGTTACCAAAACTTTTTCTTCAAGCGATGTCAGGAGATTTACAAAATGGTGCATTATCGACACTGCATTTTCAATACGTTTGCGAGAAAGTAAACAGAAACAGGCTTGAGTTGTTTTTCAGGCAGTGGGTATGGGGGACAGGCACTCCCATATTTAACATCACCCAAAAATTCAACAAAAAGCGATCTATGATTGAGGTTGCAATAAGACAATCACAATCACAGCAAGCTAAACAGCCACAACCTTCTCCAGAGACTTTTGTCAAAGATGCTACCAATCTTCTCAACAACGACCAAACATTTCCCACCCCGCTGGCATTCGTTGGACCCATGACCATCAGAGTACACGAAGCCGACGGAACTCCTTACGAGCATATCGTTGACATCAAAGATTCCGTCGTTAAATTTGATGTGCAGTATAATACGAAGTTCAAGCGACTCAAAAAGAATAAGGACGAATTTTCGGAGGGAAACCCAGTGTTCTCGAAGTTAGGGGATATACTTCTGTCGGAATCTGACATAGACGAATGGAATTTCGACGAGTGGCCCAAGCGTGATGAGGATTTCTTTGATCCTTTTGAATGGATAAGAGTGGACACAGATTTCGAGTGGATTGCAACTGTTAATGTCATTCAGCCAGATTACATGTTTGGCTCACAATTACAACAGGACAGAGATATCGAAGCCCAAATTCAAGCAATTAGATATTTTGGCAACCAAGAAAAATCGAATCAGATTTACTGCACAATGTTGACTAGAACTTTGATGGACAAGAGGTATTTTTATGGCGTGCGTATCGCTGCAGCAAAAGCACTTGCAGAAGTTTCGAATAGCGCGAACTCCTTTATCGGTTTAGAGTATCTTTTGAAAGCTTTCACACAATTGTTTTGCTTCAAGCACAGCTACATTCCGATCGGGAACTCATTCGATGATTTTGGTGAGTTCTTTATTCAGAAAGCCATTCCTAAATTTTTGGCGCATATCAAAGATGACGAGGGGAACACACCAGCTATCGTGAAATCCTTGCTTTTCAATCTTTTGAAGTATAACGACAATTCCAACAATGATTTTCAAGACTGCTTTTACGTGGCCGATTTGGTTGAAGCACTCGTTCATGCAGTCATTCCCACCGGCCAAGAGCAAAGAACAGTTGACTTTCATATGGAAAGAGAATTGGCAAAGTTGTTGAGCTCTAACGAGCAAAGGTTTTTAGGGAAAGTGCTTGAAGAGATCGAAAGAATCCAAAAATTGGATCGATGGGTTTCATCATATCAATCAGTGGTGTCTTACGCTTGTATTGAGCAAAAGATAGTGTTGGCGAGAAACAACTTGTTTGATCTCTCATTTGAAAACTTACTATACTATACTCGCAAGAGATATACTCAAAAGATCAGACTTTTGGCTTTCAAAGGTTTGTTCTTGCTAGGAGGTTTGAAAAACACCGAGATATTGAAGTACTTTTTGAAGGTGTGTCTACTCGAGGATTGTTCAGCAGAATTCAGATTCAAAATGATTCAGATTTTGATAAATTCGATCAGTGACGCTGCAGTTCGTGGTACTCCATCAATGCTTGATGACCCTGAATTCAAATCGTTGGAAAAGATTCTGGATTCGTATGGAACTCTTGGCAAGCAAAGCAACATGGTCGTCATAGAGGAAGCACGCAGCTCGGAAATGGACACGCGGAGGGATACTCTTGCAAGGGAGAGTGTCAAAGGTGCTCTTGCGCTCTTGCGAAGAGATCTATCTGTGGGCCGTGGCCTCAAAATGACACTTAGGGAAATGCTACACACCTCGCTCCTCAGTCTTCACGAGAAAAAGCTAGTGTTCATGATTTGCGATATTCTATACACCCCGGTGGACTCGTATCTAGTGCGGATACCAGTTCCTTGTGTTCCGTTTGAGGAACTTAAAAAGAAGATTGTCGCGAAGAACATCGGTGAAGGGAAGGTGATCATCAAAAGGGAGGGTCGATTCAAGATTCTGTTGAGCACGAAGATCCTGTTGACAAGTACCAAAGCTGAAGCTCCCAGCAGAAGAGAAGGAAGTAGGTCGAATACCAGATCGAGTAGGACCCATGTTGAGGAAATTCCAGATGAACCTCAACCAATACCCAAGCCAAAGCCTCCCCCAGTCATTCCTGAGGAAGCAAAACCCAAAATTGATCCGGCTCCAACCAAGAGGAAAGCCCGGTTAGTGACCAGAGATCTCAACAATAGCTTGAAGCTCAAGATCAAGTTCAACAATCATAAGTTGAAGCCTTTAACTGAGAAAACTTCTACGAAGTCTTCCGTTCTTGTCGAGAATACGCAAGTGAAAATCAAATTTCAAAACCCCAAATCAAAATCTCAGTTGAGTGCGATAGTTGGTCCAACTCACAAATACATAAAGATCAATTACAAGAAGAGAAAGGTGGCCGTGTCAGACAGTCGTTTCGAAGAGACCTCGTCCATAAGTCTGCTGGTTCCTACCAATGAAAACATGGAAGAAGAGGAGGAGCTGCCAAAGAAAAATGGAGATCAGCACATAAAGGAGGAAGACGATCTGACTAAAGTCCCGGAGAGGACCGACTCACGAAACGAAACTAAGCAAAGTGATGAATCTGAAGATCATCAAACGAATACGGAAACCAAAAAAATCGATACTTCGCATGGCCAGAAAGAGGACACGCCGATTGAGTCCGAGCAAAAAGCATCCTCAGTCTCAAGGGCATCTCTGGAAGCCACTAAAGAGGATAGATCTAGAGCAGCAAGCCCGTTTGCAAGTGATGACTCTGCAAGCAAAACGAAGCGGAAGAAGACCAAGATCTACATCCACGGAAATACATCGAAGCTGCCTTCGCCGGTATCTACACCTGAGGCTTCCGCAAGCCCACAGAACCAAGAGAGTGAGAAACCTGCAGCGAAGGCACCAAAGTTGAAGTTGAAGCTCTCATTGAGAAAATGAATACATGAAAATTGAGCCTGCGTAATAGAGCACACGACATTGAACCCCGAACTCTTAGCTCCTCTTTACTGATCTTGCCATTGCCTCCATGATCACACATCATTCGATTTCTTTTCTCACTTAACTGCCCGCAACCAAACAGAGAATACTTCACGTTAACCTAAATGTCGTTCAATAATCATTTGGCCTTCAATATTTCGAAAGCCAATCCCACCACATCAACGACGAACATGAACACGATCTCGCAGCCATCAGCATCGCCGCCGAAACTGCATTCGGCTACTCCGACATTTGCCCCATCCAAAGACCCCCACCTACCGCTCTTGCAGAACATCTTGTCGAAATCTACCAATACGTCTCCCAAGATTGGCGCAGTGACCTTGGCGTCAAGCGAAGTTACTCCGGCTGTTGCCAGTGTGAGCGATCTGTCAAGCTCCAGAGACAGGCAGGACCTACTTGGGCTATTCGGGAAGTATGAGGTGGATGTTCCGAGGCAGGAGGATGACTGTGATGATGACATTGATCTGATAGAGGAGAAGATGAAGCAGTTCAAAGCAAGCGACACAAATGACGCACAAGACGTTGACGCACAGACAGACAAAAGCGATGAATTGAATACCGAGACTGACAAAGCGAGAGAACTTTTGAATGTTGACGCATCGAAAGAAGCGGACCTGTTGGGGACGAAAGAAGTGGAACTGTTAAGTGAGGCTAAAGAAAAGAATCAATCACGAGCTCCTCTCGCTCCAAAGGAAGCTATTCAAGGCGTCACCGATTCAGCTCCTCATAACATGACGATACAACCATACAATTACCTGGAAACTGATGCTGCAACCAAGGTAAATGACTCTCACGAAGATAGCAGTCGTCAACAAGCGGACATTTTGGCAATTGAAACTAGCGAACCAATTCGTGAGCTCCCACTAAGTGAGTGGCCATCGTCTGGTCAAGGTGGATCCACGGAAGAGGCACCAGTTCGACCTAGGCCGCAGCGTAATGACTCGATAGCCAGAGCAAAACAGTCTATTGTCAGCTCGAAAGAGCAATACCAGCAGTCACACAAAGCTTTTGACTTCCTGATCTTTCTCGAACAACTCAAGAAGAAAAGTGCAGACCCTATTGTGAGGTACATTCGATCTTTTCTTGTCTCATTCTCCCGACAAGCGAATAACATGTCAGCTGCCCAAATGATCAAAGCCATTAACCAATTCAAGCAGTTCGTCAATGAAAAGTTCCAGGAGTATGAGCCATTCGCATCTATGTCTGCTATGAACTTAGAAAATTCGGGAGAGGGAGTCGAGAAACTTATCATGAATCGCTTGTACGACTACTGCTTTTCTCCGGAGGCGGTTCGGAAGTATGGCAACAATGCTTCACCCTCGATGCAGCAAGATGTACAAGATGATCGCCAATTTTCCTTACAATTGGAAAAATTCAGCTGGGTCCTGGGGGCTCACCTTGACGTCGACCTTGATAGTATCACTAAGAGAAAAAGCGAAGAGTCAAGGGAGACGGTGGATTACATGGAGCTCGCCGTGAAGGAAATCAACAAGATGAACAGTTACCGCGCTCCCAGAGACAAAATTATTTGCATTCTAAACTCATGCAAAATCATCTTCAGCCTCCTCAAGGTGAACAATCAGGAAACAAACGCAGACGCGTTTATTCCATTATTGATCCTCGTGATTATCAACGCGAAGACTCCGAACATAATTAGCAATTTGCATTATATTGAGCGTTTCAGGGGTGAAGAATGGTTGAACCATGGAGAGACTAGCTACTATCTTTCGTCCATTCAAGGTGCTATTACATTCATTCAAAATATCAAAATTGAAGACTTGACGATCGACGAAGAGCAGTTCCACGCTAATATGGAAGCGTGGGAAGCCGATCTTCGCCAGCGAAATATCTCTTTAGTTCATCCTGAACCGCAAATGCCGGACGCTGCTGGAGGTCTTGTGCAAAATCGGCAGACGATGTCTCCATCTAATGTGATTATGGCAAGTGCGGAGATGTTCACCAAATCATTATCTAATTTCATTTCTCCTTCGCCAGTCGAGAGATCAATTCCGCCATCGCCTTCGCGAGATGTACCTCAGGAAGATACTGAAGAGATAGCAAGGCGCATTGACGAGACTTTCAATCAGTTGTCGGAAATATTTCCCACATTTGATAAGGCGATCATGAGAGATATCATCACAATGAACAAAGGCGAGTTGGAAACTTCCTTGGATCTGATTCTACAACTTACCAATGACACATAGATCAACTTATTTGAAATATTGCTTTATTTGTAGGATTATCCTGAGCGCCATCAAATCCAGTATTTTAACTTGAAAGTAGGCTCCAAATAGGCAATCAAAGAGGTCACTTAAAAAATATAGGCTTCTATTTCAGCTGAAGCAATGGGAAGCCAATTGAACTGATAAATGGCCGATATACTATCAGCGCTATGCTATCAAAACGAGGAAATTGCCACTATCAATTGGCTCTGTGGCCGAGCGGTCTAAGGCGGCAGACTCAAGTTCTGTTATCGTAAGATGCGCGTGTTCGAATCACGCCGGAGTCATTATTTTTTGTCCCAATGAACTATGGCGAGTAAGTAATACCGTCGAAGTGGATGGCTTCAACTTTACGATCGTTTGAGGGAAGAACTAATACTCAATGGCTACGTTGTCCGTTTCGATTTCCAAACTTGGAAAGGACTTATCGATTAGCGATTCACTATTGGAGTAGCAGCCTGCGTACTATGTTCGTTGCTGGATGCAAGAATTGCACGCCCAGCGGAATCTTACCCTGACTACTTCTCCGGCATATGGGAATTGACTTCTTCTTTTGGCGAAATATCCCGAGCCTGAAGTGAGGAAGATATATCCCATATGGGTAGTTCTAGATAGCGAGGTTGTCGTTGGATATGAAATATAGAATATAAAAGCAGTAGAAAGCCAATGTGAAGATATTGTGATCGTCCAGTTTTTGCAACCTCCACACTTATCTTCATCACTTATCCAGCACAATGCCTATGTTATACAAGCCAGCCGCAGAGGGAAAGGAGGTCAAGCCTCCTCAGATCCCATCTCCCGGCAACAACTCGTTTTTGGGTGATATCTTCACTTCGGAGGCTCCAAAAGAGGAGCAGATCTCATGCGGTTTCTACAAGCAGGAGAAGGGCGAGCCATTGCAATACTACTACCATTATGACGAGATGAAGATCATCTTGGAGGTTGAAGGTGAGTACTGGATCCTGGACGAGACCGGATACAAGGTTTCTGTGAAGCCTGGTGACGTCTTTTACTTCAAAAAGGGATGCACGATCACTTTCGAGACCACTGGCTACGGCTACGCTTTCTTCTGCGGTTTGAGACCAGAGGGAGACGCTTAGGTGTAATAAAATATCAGGTCATATTAAGGCTCTGTAGTAACACTTTACTGGTAATTTCGATCGTAGCACGCAGTCTAAATAACTTTGGTCAGTCAATTGGAAGGTTACTACGGGTTCCGATAACCTGCGAGCAATTGTGCTTTAACCGAGACAAGATCGAAAATGTGAAATCTCTGGGCCACCGCAAAGCTGAGTATGTTAGAAGTAGTGGTTCAATTAGAATTATCGGTTGTATAGGCAAACGAAGATTCTCGAAGCGTGCACTACTGTTGATCTTGTGTGAAACACCACTCGAAACTTACTGCTCACACTATGCCTATCGATTATTCAAAGTGGGATAAGATAGAATTATCCGATGACTCGGATATCGAGGTTCACCCCAACGTGGACAAAAACTCTTTCATCAAATGGAAGCAGAGAGATATCCACGAGAAACGCCATCAGCGTAACATTGAGATTAAGTCGATCTTAGTCCAGTTGACCATGTACGCCAAATTGAACACCCGTGTGGATTTCTTGTTGAAGAACTTGAGCACGCAAGATCTTCTCGACGAGAAGAAGGTGGTGCTGTTGTTGAATGAGAAGTTTGACCCTAAGGAAAAGTTCGATTATGAAAAGTTGAAGCTGCAAACGACAGACATGAGGAAGGGGTTGAAAGACTTGCAATTCGATGCAGAGGAGATCGAGAACACCCCACCTTATAATGAAATGATCGAAGATTTATTCGTGCAAATCAAGGAAGATCACCCTGAAGCTGCCACCGACGCAGCGAAGTTGGAGGGGTACATTAAGGAGCACAGAGCTAAGATTGACGACGTTTTACTGAAGCAGACAATCAAGCTCGACGAGTTGCTCTACCAGAAGTCAATGTTGATCAGCAGTGACGACTATCACACTGGATTTGACAGGTCTTTCTTAAATCGTGATGAAAGTGAAGCGAAAGAGGAGGCAGCAAAGAAACCAGAAAAGGAGACCAAGAAGCAGACAGTCACGACTGTTGAAACTTTAAATGCTCCCAGCTCTGGAAAGACGGATGAAGAAGCCTTCGACGAATTGCAAGTTTTGCCCAGCACGGCAGAGTTTGCCAAGATTCCCTATAAGGATCTCGAGAAGAGTGCTCAATTTTTGATTGCTCATCCTTCCATTTGCACAGAGCATCAAAAGGACTCCTTGATTATGACAGCGTTTGACTACCAGTTGGAAGGTGACTCGAAAGGTGCAAGGCAGGTAATTTATCAGTCTCTCTTGTTGCAGTACATCTCCCAACTAGCTGGCCCTTCTCCAAGCAAGGACCAAACCATCCGTGCAATCAAATTGTTCTTCTCCAAACTCAAAGAAACTTCACTGCCCGCGAACGTCGCCTTCTTGCAAGACGTCGAAAACACATGTAATCACATCAAAACTAGATGTGAGATCATACAGCAAGAGCATCAGGAAAATAGTGGCGACGAGGAGGCTTTGATTCAGTTGAAAGCGCTTGATGAAAGCACCACTTTAGTGGTGAATACTCCCGAAGAAGGCACTGAAGAGTTCGAGATCTTTCTGAAGAAGTTGTCTCCTGAGATGCAAGCTGCAATCAAGACTGGCTCGCTTGATGCGGTAAACAAAGTTTTCGCCGAAATGAAAGTGGAGGAAGCCGAGGCCGTTCTCGAGGTTTTCAACGAATGCAACGTCATCGGAATAAGTGGCGTTTTAGAGAACGAAGCGGAGTTTGAGAAGTTGAAGGAAAAATACGACGAAGGGCTACATTTGAACGAGAAAAGCGAGATTGATATTGAGGATCTCGATTAGGAGTATTATCGCAAATATGTTCATAATATGATGCTTAGTGTCAATTAGTGCTATTTAAGTGAGCTCAGATTCTTTCATGACAGGTTTTTACATATTACTGTTTACCCAATCTAGTTAACATGTCCATCAATGCACTACTAGTGGGTCGCTGTTGAGGTCCACCAGAGTATGAATGTTGTTGGGAAGTAGAGTTATACGGCTGTTGAGGAGGTGCCGCAGAGTTATAGGGCTGTGGGGGCTGTTGAGGTGGTGCCGCATTGTAGTACTGCAGTTGCTGGCTGCCATTATAGGGTTGATAAGGAGGTTGTGGTGGAAGCAGAGAAGGCACGGGGTTGAACTGATTCAGAGCCATGTTTGGGGGAGGGGCCTGAGCACCGTACCCTGATTGAAACGCTGCGTTTGGATTGGGCGCCTTTTGCTGCAAAAGTGACACCACATTTTGCATGGCTGCGGGATCGAGGTTTTGCAAAGTTTGTAATAGAGCTGGATTGGGTTGCGAGGGAGATTGCTGGCCAGGAAAGCTACCGCCATTGTAACCTCCCTGGTTTGGGTAATTTTGCGAGTAGGAAGATTGCTGGGGCCATCCTCCCTGGCCATCAATTGGGGGCTGGCCGTAGCCTTGATTGGGGCCCTGAAATCCTTGCCCGTAACTGCGGTCATCACGAGCGCCGTATCCTTGGCCATAACTTTGGTTGCCTCTGGGATCGTATGATTGATAAGGGCCTTGTTGATGACCGAATCTTTGATTGTGATTTTGATGGTAGTCTGGCTGTTGATATGCACCTTGATTGCCATACCCACCCGATGAATTGTACTCCAGTCCGGAGTCCCATTGGCGTGGGCTTTGTGCGTGTCCCCTCTGCCAATTGTGTCCATGGCCATAGGGACCATTGTCATTGTGTCTCGGTCCCCGTCCTCTACCATCACGTCTGTCGTTGAAGCGAGAATCATTCCGGAGAGAACTTGCTGGGCGTCTCCGATCGTGCTCTCTTCTCTCCAGCACCTTCAGCGCATGCTTCAGCTTTGCGGAAGAGATAATGTTGGTCATCACACTAGGGTCGATATCGACGTACTCATCGAATTTGATCCCGCCGTCCTCTGTCTCTTCGAAAATTTGAAGATCGAGTTTAGACTCCTTTATGACGCAAGCCCCGACAACGCCCAGGTACGCAGATTCGCTCACCTCGTCGCTCACCTCCGCAGAACCGATATCTTTGACTTTGAAATTTATTCCTCTCTCTTTCAAAACGGTTTCAACCTCATCGACAAGTGCACTAGTGCTCATAGCCGTTACAAAAACTTGGCAGTCTGTGTTGCTTGTCCTTGCTCTTTTCGCAGACGGTACGTCATCACCTTGTGACCGTTCTCTTCCACGCGAAGCATTGGAGCGCGAACGGGATGCATCGAGCCTCATTATTTTATTGTGCAATGGTACATTTGCCTCACCCTTCATGCAATCTGCGCAAGCTTCAGCGGTTCTGAACTGGACAAACCCGTAGCCTCCCTTGATGGAAATCTCCGCGAGGTCTCCATACTGGCTGAAAATGCGGAAGAGATCTTCCTTCGTGATGGTGTTCGCAGGTAAATTTCCCACAAATAGTCTCAGGTTATCAGGGAACTCGGTGTTCCACACAGGGTTTTGCACCTCCAGTTCCAAGAAATCGTCGTAGGCTTTGCGCTCCTCAGGAGTCATCGGAATGGTAATGTTGGGGCGTCTGCAGAACTTGTTAAGCGGAACAAGAGGTATGGGATCCTTCAAGTACTTAAATGGCTTGTTGTACGAGTAGACCTGGTCATAGTTCATGTCCGGGTCATGAGGTTGAGCATCGGCTTGAGGCATGGAAATGTTCTTTTCTTGGAGGAGCCGCTGAATTGTTTTCATCTGCTCCTCTTGAGACATTGCTGCAAATTCGGGCAGCTGCACAAGGTCGCTCTTCATGACGGCCTCATAGGCTTCCTTGAGCTTTGCGTCGGGAGACTGCTGCTGTGGCTGAGGCTGCAATTGAGGCTTTGGGGGAAGGGCGGGTTTCTTCTCCTCTTTTGCGGATGCTGATTCTTGAAGCTTGAACTTGGCTTCAACATCATACTCGTCTTCGCTATTGAATTTTTCGGTGCCGGGTTGTTCAGTACCCTCTGTCTTCTCTTGAGCTACTTCGACTTGCTCCTCAGAGTAACTACTGGCGCCTTTATTTTCGTCATCGGCGACAGAGAAGGCTGCCTCGGGATCGTAGTCATCTTCAGAGTCGGCGTTTGATTCGGCTGCACTTACGTCTTCACGTTGCGGAGTACTACGCTCCTCTTCATTATCCTTGGTAGACTCAGATTCCAGATAGCTTCCAACAGAGTGCTCATCGAGTTGCTCTATGCGCTTCGGTTCGTCAATCTCTGCCTCCAAAGTAGTTTCGGACGTTGGAGCAGGTTCAGAGTTGGGAACAGATTCAGAACAGGGGGAAGGTTCAGAGCTTGGAACAGATTCAGAACTAGGAGCATGTTCAGAACTGGGAGCAGGTTCGACACCAGGAGAAGGTTCAACACTGGGAGCAGTCTCAACAATAGGAGAAGGTTCAATTATGGGAGAAGGCTCAACTATGGGAGCAGGTTCAACTATGGGAGAAATTTCAACTATGGGAGCAGGTTCAAGATTGGATGTAGATTTAGAATTGGAAGCAGATTCAGAGTTGGAAAGCAGCTCAGAGTTGGAAGGCGGATCATTGTGAGTCAGCTCATTATGTTCAGAGATAGGCGCCGGCAGTTCCGGCTTGTGCAAGTCAACAGGTGTAACCTCCATTGAATGGTATACAGAGTGATGACAAATTTTATGCGTCGGATACTTCGTGGAGTGCATCCTGCAGTACCCCGCTAAGCCCACTTCTCTAAGAGTGGAGCTGCTTTTAGTTGTAACGAAGACCACAACGTTTTAGGAGGCATATAGAGGGCTGGTAGTATATTGGCACGAGGTGTAGTTGTATTAACGAGCAGTAAGGTCAAAAATATGAATGTGGACGGAGCTATTCTCGGCGTCTTCTGACCCGCTCGCGATCCCCCACGTAATTGACAAAATCTCATGGTATATAAGATTCGACATTTCCAACATTGCGTCAGTAACTAAAATGCCTTTGAACGTTGGAATTGTGGGCACAGGAATCTTTGCCACCGACAAGCACTTGCCAACCATCCAGGCAATCGGTGGACTTCAGCCATTTGCAGCCTTCAACAGAACCAAGAGTAAGGCGGAAGCTTTTGCTGAAAAGGCCAATATTGCCAGCTCTAATGTTTACGACTCGGTGGAAGAGTTGTTCAAGAACCCAGATGTAGACTTTGTTGATGCGTTGTTACCAGTTCAAACCAACTTGGACGTGGTCAAGAAGGCGATTCAATACAACAAGCCTATCGTTGTGGAGAAGCCAATTGCAGCCAATATGGAGCAGGCCAGAGAGATTGTGAAGCTTTCCGATGCTACTGACCTTCCAATTGGCATCTTGGAGCAGTGGGCCTTCTTTAAGGGCATTGAAGAGGTGAAGAAGGTGTTGCCCAAGATCGGCGAGGTTGTGTCGTTCACCTACAGAGCTACCGGTGCGTGGAACGCTGACAACAAGTACTTAAACACCAGCTGGAGAAAAAATCCTGAGCACATTGGCGGGTTTTTGAGTGACGGCGGTGTGCACCAATTGGCCCTTCTCACTGAGATCTTGGGCGACGTCGAGTCCGTGAATGCTCGTACCAGACAGGTGAGAGAGGAGAGCGGCACAGATGACATTGTGTTTTCCACCTTCAAGTTGAAGTCAGGTGTAATTGGTACGTTCACTTACGGTTCTTCCTTTGGCGCGACCGACAAGAGTACTTCCTTGACCATCTATGGTATCGGGGGCTCTATTGTCTACGACTTCTCGCCAGGCTTGGAAAGACCCACGGTGAGTTATCAAACAGGCGAAAACTCTGCAGAGGCCTCCGATAAGACTGTCATCGGAATTGATGAAGTTGACGCGGTCAAGGCAGAGTTTGAGAACTTCAAGGCTGCTGTTGAGGCGAAGGACAAGAGCCTCATCGCTGTGCCGCCAAGAAAGGCATTCCACCATTTGGCCATTGTTGCTGCGGCGCTTGAGTCGTCAAGTAACAACGGCTCCTGCGCCGTCGTTGAGACCATCAATTGAGTTACGAGAATTTTTATGCAAAATTTATAGATTCATACTAAAGTTCGTCGTGACCGTCAACTTCCACCTCTGATCTCTCTTCGTAGCTCGATGTTGGGGCGATTTCAGTTGGGATTTCAATCTCTTCATTCAAATCTTCATCGCTAGCAACTAAAACCACATCTGGTGCATCGTGTTCATCTCCATCAATGGAGCCACCATCAAGGCTCGAAGTGTCTACCAGAGGCGTCTCCGGTTCTGAAGGTACTTCAACGGATACGATTGGCTCGTTCGTGTGAATGCTATTGTCATGGTCATGCTCTACCTCGTCGATTAGCTCCGAGAACTCTTGGACTGGCTGCTGCACACTACTTTCTTCTTGTAACCGCTCCACAACAGATTCTTGAGTAGCAGAGTCTTGAGTAGCGGTCGAGTCTTGAGTAGTGGTAGAGTCTTGAGTGGCGGCAGAATCTTGAGTTTCGGCAGAGTCGTCAGTAGCGATGATGTCACCGAAATTAATTCCCTCGCCGTCATCTGCGTTCGTGGTGGATTCGCGTTCACTCGTCACTTCAAGTGTTTGCTCGTCTTGCTTCGACGTTTCATGAGTTGATGGTGATTCACTGTGGCTGAGATCTATCACTGCCTCAGATGAGGGATCGGTCAGGTATTCCAAGGACGACTCAGCATCGTGCTCGAGTCGACTAATCTCATCCTGATCCAAAGTCTGAGCGATCTCAGTAGCGTACGGCTCTTCATCCCAAACTTCAAACGCTTTCCCACTCGTCAAATCTTGAACGAACGGCTCGTCGACGTTCACAGCAGAATACGCTGAGTGAGTCTCAACCAACGCAGGATTGTCGGACGCAGTTGCGGTTTCCGATAAGATCGAAAATTCATTGGACGCTTCAACCGTTGATGGAAGCCTCTGTTCGGACCAAGGGTTAACTTTTTGGCGTTTCGAAGCAACCCAATTAAAAACACCAAAGAACTTGAGTAGCGTCCACATGAGTATCTTGACAGGTGTCTTGAGTATTCTTCGCCACGCAACCCACGCAGAGCAAAGAAGGAGAAAACCAAGTGCAATGTAGATTCTCGTTCTATCACGCCTGTCCTGCTTCTCAATGAATTTGACAATCTGCTTTGACTTGAGAAGAACACTTTCCAAGTCGATCAACTTGTCGTTCAACGAAGACATGTCCTTTGTTTGCTGGTCAAGCGTTTCAATGTTGAGTTCTGTTTGCATGACAGACATTGTCATGAGCTGCTTTGTCAGCTTTAAGCTCGCTGTGATGTTTTTGTTCTGGGTCAAGATCTGGTCGTCAATGGGCTTTCCATCTTGCTCGTCGTCCTTCTTCAAAGTTCTTCCTGCGAACAAATCCTCCTTAGTTCCAAGTGAGACAGGGTCGTCGTGCTTTCCGTATTCTTGTATTCTTTGATCGTGTATGATGACGTGCTCTTGGCTGTAGGCGAGGAGCTGGCTCTCTTTGAACTTTCTCCTCAAGTTTGGTAATTTCTCCTTGTAGATTGCGAGCTTTTCTCGCAACAACAAGGCATCTAGGTCCGCATTGCTCACTTGCTGAATGTTGACCTCAATGACAGCCAACAAGTCTGGAATTTTACTTAGTAGCACATTGACACTCTTTGCTAAAGCAACTCTCTTTTCATCCAATGACTCGCCTGCTGCACAGTCCCCATCCTTTATATTTGCAATCTGGTTTATTTTCTCATATGCGGCAAACTGAACTGAGTCAATCTCTTGGAAGCAATACGAAATCCCGTCGATTGCGGACATTTCGAGGTCTAGTAGTGACTGATCTCCACATTGATCTCTAGCGAGCACTGGATATGTGCAGTGCGCAAGGTTGCCAGATCACTACTCGAACACCTTTCTAGAGCAATGCTCACATTGTTGCCCAGAATTGACATTCATTTCAGCCAATTCCGTTTCAGCATGTGGATGTGATTCATTGAAACCCTACGTTGCACTTTTTCAGACTTGGTGACAGATTCGCAGCTAATTCCTTTACACTAAGACATCTCTGAGTCGATTGAACCACTGAGGAAAACACACTCTTCAGTCAGCTTCAGCTTTTATTGCGAGAATTTACGATGCCGACAGAGAAGAAGAGTCCTCCGCACCCAGGTCTGGGTCAGTACATAAAGCGTGCAATGTTGGAAGTTCCTGGAGTGAAATCTGGCGACGGATTACAAGTCTCGATCATGACATACAACGTATTGGCACAAGGACTTATTAAGAGGGAAAGGTTCCCCACATGCGGGAAGGCGCTCAAGTGGAACGTCAGAAGAAAGATTCTCGATGCTGAAATTCGTGGATACGACCCCGATATTCTATGCCTACAAGAGGTGGACGACGGAAACTGGGCACCATTTTGGCAAAGCACGCTTCGGAGTCTAGGGTATGAAGGCAGTTTCTACAAAGATGCGGCAAAGACCCACGGTGTTGCAATTTTCTGGAAGAAGGACAAGTTCACTAATGAATGTGAGGCGCATTTTGACTACGACGCTGAGGAGTCGGGGCAAGTGTCCAACACGGTGAAGACGGGAAATGTCGGCCTCTTGGTCTCTCTTAATTTTAGTGAAACCTGTAGAGCGCAACACCCCTCGCTAACGAAGGACGGGCTTATCGTTGGTACTACACATTTATTTTGGCATCCGTTTGGCACGTTTGAGCGGACCAGGCAAACATACATTCTTATGCACAAGGTGAGGTGCTTCCAGGAGCAGCTCGAGCAACAAAAAGGAAGGAAGTTGGATCTCTTTCGCTTCGTGGCTGGCGACTTCAACTCGCAGTCGTTCGACACACCCTACCTATCCATTACAGCCAAACCGGCGGACTATAAGGATATGGCCAAAAGCGTGTTGGCAGCAGCTTGTGCGCATGACTTTGAAGACCGCAACTACAAGCAGAAGAAACTCCACATTGACGAGATTGACGACGTCACGTCCGCCAAGCTTGACATGTTGCAGGAGTTGCATAACGCTCTCCCGGTGCGTGCCACCTCGCTCTACTCTCTCGCATACCATCTCGTGCATGAGGAGAATTCCAACATCGACAACAATCGCAACGAGCCAACGTATTCGAACTGGGCGCACGTTTGGGCCGGGCTTCTAGACTATATTTGCGTGGTCTCCGAATGGGATGGAAGCACACTGCATGCCGAGAAAGTAGAGACTCCGGCGGCATTCGAGGCAGAAGCAAACGTGAGGTTGCTTAGTTTGCTCCGCATGCCTACTGAGGCCGAATTGGGGCCAAGAGAGCAGACGGGGTTGCCTCAGATCGGCATGTACCCGTCAGATCACCTCTGTATGATGGCACGCGTGGAGCTCACGTAAGCCATCATTACCTGTATCATAGATATAGAGCAAACAACCAAAATTCCAGCATTTCACTACCGTACACCAAAAACCAATACTCCAATAATACTAATATACATACCTAACCTACTTCCCCCAAGGACATGCATGCCCTGAGGAATTCGTGACTCGCCGTGCACGTCTCGCTGCACTTCTTGCCATGCACCTATGGCTTCAACATGGTCTGGATGAGGTCCTCCAAGGGCCCGTAGTCCTTCTTGCTGATCAAGTCAAACTCCCTGCTGAAGAGCACGTAATGTTTCAAGCTGGTATTGAGGTGGCTCTGCAAGCCGAGCTCCGAGATCTCGTGGAAGTGGTGGCAGTAGATGTGCGCGTAGATGCGCAAGAGGCGCTTGAAGATGGTCTTGACCAAGTTGGGGAACTGCTGCGGGAACGGCGCGCCGACCTTGGACGGGAAGATGTTGTCGTTGTCGAAGAAGTTCTGGATCCAGTTCATCAAGTTCTCCACGTACTCGCACGCGGGCAACAGCACGGGCTTCTTCAACGCAATGGCGCCGTTGGCCACCAGCGTGGAGTCCTGCCACAAGTACTCGTACTCGTCGGTGGCGATCATGCGCGGGCACGTCTGCGGCGAGCAGAACTCGGTGATGGTGCCGTACAACATGTTGATCTGGTTGTAGAAGTCCACCACGTGCACCGCCAACCACTCGTTGACGTCCTCGCCCTGGGGAAGCTTGACCGCGCTGATGAGCGCGTTGTCCGACCCCAACGTCTGCTCGGCGTAGCTGCGGATGTCCTTGTGCGAGGAGACGTTCTGCACGGTGGTGTTGACGGCCGGGTACTCGTCCGCGGGGAGCGGGGGGAGCGCCACGGCCTGCGGGCTGCCGGGCAGGCCCTTCAATTTGAAGCCGCGCGTGGTGCGCATCGAGTGCGTGTTGAAGTTCTGGAAGAAAGACATGGTGGTGGAGGTGATGCTGCGCGCCGGCCCTGTATGGGTGTTTACGTTTGCGCTGCATCGGGCCGGAGCACGCGGAGGGCATACGCCGACGCCTTGACCAGGCGCCGCAGCTCGTCGTGCCCGGCAGATTGGCCCTGCGCCCCTGCGTGCGCCCGGCACCCGCGCGCGCGGTGCGGGCGGAGGTCGCACTCCTTCATGACGTTGAGGGTGTTGAACTCGGTGCGCACCGCGTGGGCGAGCTTGCGGAGCGCCAACTTCACCGCCGCGTTGTGATCCGGCGGGAGCGCGCCGTCGAGCGACGCCAACGTGGCCAAGTTGCGCGTGAGCGGCACGTAGTTGATTGCCACGAGCCGCTTGCCGTGGTGCGAGAACACGAAGGGGAAGCGGAACTCGAGGTTGAGCACGAGCGACGCCATGGCGTAGTCCACGAGGCCCGCGAGAACGTCAAAGGGAAGCGCGCGGCGCCGCGTCCACACCTCCACCTCCACGTTCAACTCGCGCATCTGGTGCGCGCGCACGTACTTGAGGTCGGGGAGAATGGGGTGGAACACCAGGCACTGGAGCGCCACCGCGACGTTGGGGCGGGGCTGGGCCGTGAAGGCGAGCGCGGCCCAAAGCGAGCTCTCGGTGAAGAGGGCGCGGAGGCGGGCGCTGGCCTCGCCCTCAAGACTGCGCCCGTTGACGCTGAGCGCGAGGGACACCTGGGGTTAGTGGGATGGGGCTAGTGGGCTACGTAGAGCGGGCGTACTTACTTCGAGGGTGGGCGCCGCGACAACAAACTCGGCGGCGGCGTCGGCAGCCTCGGCAGCCTCGGCGGCGGCGTCGGCAGCCTCGGCATCGGAAGACCAGTTCACGCAGAGGGTGTCGACGCCGTCGGAGAGAGAGAGAGAAGTAGGGGGCATGAAGAGAGTGGTAGGGAGAGCGCGCACCATCCTCCCCGTCTAGCCCCATCTATCCCTTCCCTTCTAGCCCTCCCCATCTACCCCTCTTATCGCCTCTCTTCTCTTACCTTCCATCGCAAATATCATGGGCGCTCTTTATCAAGGATTTCTTTCAGGGTAGAAGAAGGCAGTCTGACTTAATGTACCGCCCTAACTCTTAGCCGCAATTAGTGGATGTCGGCTAAGATTTCCAGTCACCATGGTTCACTTTTACTCAGTGCCACAGTCACTATTGATTGTGCCCTCCGTCTTTCAGGTACTGATTCTTCTGTCTCTTCTTGGGTGCGAAAGACTGAACGATGCACATAAATGGGTGCGAAAAGCGACCTGGATACACTCACAATAGCCAATGCAGAGGACACCTATGAAGAGGGCTGACATCGAGACAGTACTGATGAGTCCAATGCACATCTCTACTAAGCCGATGCATTAGCATCGCTTGCGACGTCGTCTATAGCATTCTATCGACACCCTGATGAAGCAACGGCAACATTAGCATATTTAGAGGTGGTGGATTGAGAGGTGGTGGATTGAGAGGTGGTGGATTGAGAGGTGGTGGATTGAGAGGTGGTGGATTGAGAGGTGGTGGGTTGCAGGGACAGAGCTCCAGGTGCCAAAATCTTCCGTGCAAGTGGTTGAACTGTCTTTCCCGATTGTCTGCGGATCCAATTTTCTACGGATGTGTTGGTCTATAGCTCCCACTATCTACCGATCGGACTGTCTATAGATCCGACTGTCCACAGATCTCAATTGAATCGTCGAATAGGTGGCAAAACACAGGACGAACGAAGAGATTCTGAGTGCCAATTGTGACCCAGGATTCAGTGCCTACCTCCTTTGTGCATTCCTCTCTTGTTCCGTATAGTGCCATCGCCTGTTGCAATGTCGGCCTGTGCGATGGCTTCGCGCGTTATCACCAACCACCTACTCACCTGCCGCGATAAATAGCTGGCTCGTTTCGAGTTCCAGATCGGTCCACCACTTTCTACCCCTTTGTCCGGCCCTTGTCGCGTTCTTGTCGTCTCTATCGCAACTCAGGTGTATCAGTCTTCCGGCCTAGATGCTACGCAACCTGCCGCTTGGCCCCACACTCGAGCTTGCTCGCCCCGTGTGCTCCCACCTCACCGCGGATCTGCTCCGCCCCCTCTCACGCCGCGGCCAACTCACCGCCCTCTACAAGCGGCTATTTGCTCTCCGCCATTGCATCGACCGCCAAGAAGACTACGTTCGGTGGCTCCGAAGGCTGTTCTCTCGCGATCTCGACCTCCGCCGGCGTGTCTTCCTCGGAATAGATACGCCGCTCTCCGCCGCCGAGTACACGCGCCGCTTGGCCAACACCTACGCGTTCGTATTCAACGCCACATGCTCTGCGCCCGCTCCTGCCAAAGTGCACTTCTACCACGAGCTCCGCGACGTACAGCCGCGCATGGAGTCCCGAATTCTTGATACCTTGATCGCGACCGAGGCCCAGAAGCCCGACGCCATCAAGTTCGACCGCTCCTACCTGTGGGTGGATGCCCTTACAGCCTTCTACGCTCAAGTGCGTCCGAACCTCTCTCGAAAGGACATAAGCACACTCGCCGGGAAGAAGATAGCACACAATATAGGCTTCTACCAGCACGAGATAGCCGTGATGGCCATGAACGAGGCCCACTCGCTATGCCTCTGACCGGCGTCACTATGCCTCTGACCAGCCTCGCTATGCCCTGACTTGGGTATGATCCGACCTGCACAGCCATCTCACCAAACTTTCACCACCACCCCACATATTCTTCTAAGACATGGTGTGGCTTCCCTTTGGCAAATCTTCCCAGGTCGAGCAGCGCTCGCACACGCCCTTGGGTGTGGTTCCGCAAGGTGCGGCGGGCGTTCCTCCCGGCGAGTCCGACATTGCTCACACGTTGAACCAGATCACCCAGGACGGCACCGCCCACGTGCGGGAATTGAACGCCGAGGGCATCAAGGCCACGAACGAGCTGGTGGCGGCGTTTGTGGAGCTGCGGCCGTTGAAGACGTTCATCATCGACGGCGAGAAGTACGCCAACGAGAGCATCATCTGCACCAGCGACGAGCGCGGCAACAAAACGTGCTTGAAGTTGAAGTACAACCTGATCGAGTTGTTCAAGCAGATGCAGCGGCTCGAGTACTTCTGCTCGTTGCCCAACGACATCGACGCCACGTACTTCGAGTGCCGCAAAATCGCATAGCAGCCTACAGCAACCCTACATCGCAGCAACTCCGCTCCGTCTAGTTTTTTATTAGCAAGTACACAGCAACACGGACGCGTGACGCGGTAGCTGTAGCTACAAGAGGGCGCCGAGCAACACCCCCAAGAGGCTGCCGGCCCCGGTGCGGAGAACACCGCCGACGTCCTGCGACGACACGCTCTCGTAGGCCAACTGCGTCGCGTTGGACCAGTTGGCCCACGATGCATTCACACGGTCCTCCGTGGCCATGGCAACCTCGTCTCGTTCTTGGTCGTCTCCTTCAGTGTGGTCTTGTTCTGTGTCTCGTTTTGTGTGCTCAAAGTCGTCCTCCGAGCCGACGTCCACCTCCACCACCTCGTCCAAGTGGTACGCGGCCAACGAGTCCACCTGGCTATCTGTTGCAATCCGGATGGTGGCACACGCAAACCGCCTCATGTCTGCGTAGTGGAACACCACCGAACGGCCCACTACGTTGGCCGGCGACAGCACGTCCAACGAGACGAAGGGGTCCACGTAGCTTGTCTGGAAGCATGTGGTGTTGATCCAGCCGTGCTTGCCCAGCAAGTCGCCGACCTGGCACTGGGCGTCGTCGCCCTGGGCGGGGCACACCTCGAGCCCGTGGTAGGGGTCGAAGTGGGGCCCTGCGGTTTCGCAGTCGCCGTTTTCGCCCACGGCCACGTCGTGGATGTGGTAGTAGAAGGGGCCGTCGTGCTGGGGCAACCCGGTCATGTCGACGTGGACGTTGACCTTGCCGCCGTCGGGCGACGAGAAGATCACATACCCTCTGGTGAAGGTGTGGTCGCCGCCCTGAGGGAAGTCGGCCACGGCGATCGTGCCCTGGGGGTTGCGGGGCACGGCGGGGGCGGCGCAAAGTACGAGGGGGGCCACGAGGGCAAAGATACTTGAGAGAGTTGAGAGCTTCATGGTGGTACAAGTGGAGAGAAATGGGTGCAAAATGCGCGCGGCTTTATAGTGCGGCCGCGGCTCACCCAACCCACCCAGCTCTCGAATTTGATGAAGCTTTGAGAAGACAGGTACGTCTTATTTTCATAAGAGGAGGGGCATAGAGTCAGTAGGGCTGTGCTTCAAGGTCGGATGGAGGTAATGATCCACCTGGTCTCGACAGGGTCTTGTCAAGGGAGCTCCAAATTATATGCTGAGCGGTCAATTGGTGCCATATGGCATATCTCTTCGAGTTCCATGGCCTTTCAATCGTTTAACAATTGTGGTGTGCAATCACCTGCTGTGCTTCTACAAGTGACTGGCTTGCATCTTAGCCGCACTCACCAACACACCTCAATACACTTTGATAGCAGTGGCCTCGAGACATGTAATTACCCATTCACATTGTCGTGTATGCAATTGTTCATGAATCAAGATGTCACAATGAGATTCTACTAACCTAGTAGTCGTAGTGAATTAGTGATCAGATCTTGGATCGTGGGGCTACGCCGTTTAATCATGCTGTTCCATTCCCAATGCTATGCTATACCATGAAAGACTCGCCGCAGCCGCAGGTGCCCTTCGAGTTGGGGTTCTTGAAGATGAACCGCGACGAGAGCTTGTCGTCGAGCCAGTCCATCTCGGAGCCCACAATCGAGAAAAGCGCCTTGGAGTCAATCAAAACCTTGACACCGTCCTGCTCGACAAACTCGTCGAACTTGCCCGGCTTCGACACGTACTCAAGGTTGTACGTCAATCCCGAGCACCCTCTGTTCTGCACGCCGATCCGGATGAGCTGGGGCTCGGGCTGCTCGAGCAATGCGCGGAGGTGCTCGATCGCAGTGGGCGTTAGCGTGATGAGCGCCTTTCTGGGGCGTAATTGTCTTCTGGGCTTCTTCTTGGTCTCTATCTGGGTCTCTGTTTGGGCCGTCTCGGTCTGGGCCGGTGAGGCAGCGGCTGCCTTTTCGGGCATGCTGGCCGTCTCCACAGCAGGAGCCTCGACCGGAGGCGTGGCTTTCTCCTCGAGCTTCTTTCCGCCAGCAGACCTGAAGCGAGCAGTGCGGGCCCTTCTGGCCGGAAGAGCAACGTTGATGGGCTCCTCCGGCTTCGCAGGCTCGGCTGGCGTTTCTAGCGTGTGTCTGGCCCAGCGGCTTGTGTCTCTCGGCAAAGTGTGCTTGGCCAAGGAGCGGGAGTTGGTGGCGTCGGAGAAGTCCGTGTTGAGCTCGTAGTTCAACCTGCCGAAGCTAGCAACAGGCGATCTCTTGGAGGCAGCAGGCACCGTCTGCATGAACCTCTTCTTGCCCTCCTGCGAGGCATATCTCACGAAGATGTTGGCCGAGTGTAGGTGGCTTCTTAACATGATGAGGTGCAAGTAGTGTAAAGTTGAATCAGTAAATTGCTTAGTCAAGCCCGACAGAAAAGCGTGCGCGCCTGCAGGACATCATTTACCTATAAGCAAGTTTGAGCGCGCGCTGATTGGCGCACAGCTGCACCGAGCGCGGACACCGACTTCGGGGCCGACGACTCCGAGCGACTCTTCCCCGCAATTGCTGCAACCCTTGCAACCGAGCCAGGCATCAGGGGTGCATTAGGGGGCATCATTCATGGTGTGTCTACAATGACAATAGTGCAGGCTACTAAATAGATGACGGCAGTGCAGGCTTACTAGATAGGTTCGGTCTCTCTCTTCAACCAGTTGTACTCGAGACTCTGCTTGTCGAAGCTAGGGCTCAAGTCGTTCCAGCAGGCCCGGTGGTAGTTGTTGATCCACTGCTTCTCCTCGCTCGACAACAACTCCTTGTCGATCAAGTTGCGGCAGTAGGGCACGCGGGTCACGGTCTCGAACTCGTAGAACTTCTTGCCATTGTACAGGTAGCCGCTGTTCTTGACGTACATGACGTTCTCGATGCGGATGCCATACTCGCCCTCCTCGTAGTAGCCCGGCTCGTTGGAGATCAAGTGGCCGGGCTTTAATGCATTCTTTGCTGCGTTGGGCCGGGGTCCAATTCCAATGGGCCCCTCGTGCACATTCAAGTACGCTCCGACGCCGTGCGAGGTGCCGTGGCCATAATCAAGCCCGTGCTCCCACAAAAACTGTCTAGCGACGGAGTCGATCAAGCTGCCGGTGGTGTTCTCAGGAAACTTCAATTTACCTAGCGACACGTTGCCTTTCAAAACAAGCGTGTAGTTTCTCTTCTGTTGTGCCGTGGGGGTGCCAAAGTGGACGGTTCGGGTCGTGTCGGTGGTGCCTTCCAAGAATTGGGCGCCGGAGTCGTTAAGGTAAATCTTCGAGGGGTCAATGATGGAGCATACGCCCTTGACGGGCTTGTAGTGGATAACGGCACCGTTGGCGCCGGTCGCACTGATCGTGTTGAAGGACAATCCAACAAAGTTCTGCTCCTTCTTTCTAAAGTGGGTCAACTGCTCGTCCGCGTCGACTTCGTCAATGAGTTCGGACTCGACAGCCACGCGGTTTTCCAACCACGCAAAGAAGCGAACCAAAGATCTGCCGTCCTTCAAGTGGGCGCGGTGCGCACCGGCCAACTCGACCTCGTTCTTGATCGCCTTGAGGTCCTCGATGGGCGAGGGCGATATCAGCTCGAAGCCGCACTTCAACTGGCGCACAATCTCCCACGAGGACGAGCCGGTATTGAGCAACAACGACTTGTTGCTCAAGCCGAGCTCCGTGGACAACGTGACGAGGTCGGCCCAGAACGACTTGTAAGGCTTCACCACAACCCTGCTCTTCTTCAAGTGCTCGCCCACGTTGGTGTCAAACTTCTTGTTGTCGGCGTACAACGTCACCTCCTTGTCCTTGGTGACAATGGCGTAGCTGTAGAAGACCGGGTTGAACTCGATATCGGACCCTCTCAAGTTGAGCAACCACGCAATCTCATCCAACGCGCTCACAATCAACCCATGTGCTTTCTTCTCTTCGATGACCTTGGCCACTCTCTCGATCTTGGACGACACCTCCTCACCGGCGAACTTGGTGTCTAAGGTCTTGATGATGGAGTCTGCTGCCGCAGGCACAGCCTCGAACTCGGCCCACATCTGGTCGATCAAGTTGGCCTTGGTGGGCAACAACTCCACCTGTGCGGCGGGGCTTCTCGCTGTCGCATCCTTGATTGCCTTGACAAGCTTCTCCTGGACAAGCTGGCTGACCAACTTGGGGTCCACGCCAATATTGATCTTGGACCCCGAGTCCAACGAGAGCTGGACCGCCTGCTGCACGGCCCACTCTTCCCACGTGGGCTCGTTCTTGACGCCCTGCTTCAACAAAATCCAGTTGAAGTCCAACTCGTTGGTCGCCTGGTTGAAGTACCTGCCGTCCGTAGACAACGCAGCCAAACCTTCTGGGGTGTCGTTCATACAGGTGACGTCTCTGGTGATTACCGCCACGCCCGCGCTGCCCGAAAAGCCAGAGATGAAGCTTCTCCTCTGGTCGGCCGCAGCCACGTACTCGCTCTGGTGCTGGTCCTCGCTGGGCACAATGTACACCGCCACGTCGTTGGCGGCCATCAACTTGCGCAACCTCTCCAATCTGGCCGACGTGTTGACTTCCTTGATCTCGGGCAAGCACAACGACGCTGCGTCGATGGTGAACACGGAGCCCTTGCGGGACCCGCCGGGGGAAACGCTTCCTGAGCCCGTTCTCTTAATACTGATTCTCCTGGCGATGGCCGAGGAGCGTCTGTTGCGCGATAACAAGCCGGGCGAACACGTGCAGTTGGCACAGTCGGCTCTGCTCACTCTCCTGTTGGCGACTCTCATGCTGGGGGAGGAAACTGGTAGGGAAAAATTGCATGATTATGTATCGGATTATCTCCAGCTGCACCCGTACCTCCGCGGTCAGGTGCTTCGTCACACGGCTGCTGGCCATTGCATTGTTCTTTGCTTTCAACGGGAGCGGCCTGTCCATAGTGGTGCTGTAGCCGTCCGTATTTGGTTGTGCCCCGCTACGATTTACTGGGTGACCACCCTCCTCATTGTCGCATCTCTGATCTGCCGCGCAGTCTGCAGCGAAGAAAGGTAATGGAGATGGTTTAGATAAGAAATCACGGCGCCAGCGAGTCCGGGCAGCAGTCATAGGTGACAGCACGAGGTGAGTGGGATCAAACTAAGTGAGCCAATTTAGTTGCTTCAAATGGTCTGGTTGCTCTCGCCTGAGCTTCATCACCATAGTGATGAGTAACCGCGAACATCAGTGCGAAACTTGGAGCGACATGCTACTCAACTTCCAAGATGTGGCTACGGTATGTCTAACGCAAATACACAATTGGCCCTACTAACCTCAGCAAGTGGAGCAGCTCTACTCGTCCAATGATCCACACATGGTCCACAAGTACCAGCGAGAGCTCCAAGCTATTCAACGATCACCAGAGGGCATGCTTTTGGCATCCAACTTGCTCCAGCTACCGTCCAAGAATTGCAAGTACTTTGGTGCTTTGACCTTCACGGTGGTGATCCAGAACTCGTCCTTGGACGCCGACAAGGCGCAAGAGATGGCCAACATCATCTACTCGCACCTATCTGGGTTGATCTCTGATCCGTCCCAAACCGGGCCCAATTTGTTCATCATCAGGAAGCTCATGTCCAACATCTCCCTTCTATACTTGAAGGAGCACCTGCAAAACCCATTGTGGCAATTTGTCCGCATGTTCCGTTCCGAAGACCAGTCGTTTGCAGACGCTGTAGCACAATTGTCGCCCGCACAGTTGGACTTGCTACTTATATTCCTTACTGTGTTGAACGGCGACATTCTCAAGCAGGATGACTACCGCTCTCTGGTGCATGCATCTATCCACGAAGATTTGTATCCGTTGATTGTGGTGTTGTTTGAGTACTTGGCCTACCTCTACAACGGCAACCAATTGCTGAGTGATTTGGACTTGCGGTCGTTGGAGGCATTGAACGCATGGATGTCGTACATCCCCAACGTTGGTGGTGATGCACGGTACGAAGCCGGCGACATAGCAGTGTTTGTCGACTACATTTTCTACCATCTTCAACAACCACTCAATCCTCGTGACTCAGACGCTTTTGCACGCACTCGCCAGTGTCTCCTCACGCTAAACGAACTTCTAGAAATCAACCCGACTCTCTTTTCGGTGGAGAGGAAAGCCGCGTTGTATGCCATGCTTCTAGAAGAGAACAACTGGGGTGAGACCTTCCTTAATACCATTGTGACTCCGGACTACATGGACGAGTATCAAGAGGAAATCAACTCGTTCGTTGATTTGGTGTTGACCGTGCTACAGTTGAACTCTATTAGACTTTCCAAGTCTCTCTTGGCGCCTTCTGCGCAAGGTGCCCTCTCAATCGCGCTACGCTTGACTGCCGTCAATGGCACTCCTTTTGTTGATGAATTCATAAGCGAACGCCTATTGGTGTTTTGGGAGGAATTTGCTAACGTCTTCCAAGATTCAGCGGAAACCTTTGTGATACTCTTTGAAAGCAACGACGATCCAGAATTCGAACGCGCTTTCGAGGAAGCAAAGCGAAAACTCTTCGATGAGGTTGCACAAATCTACTGGAAAAAATTGCACATTCCAGATATTGCCACTTACAATTCCATCCGCACGGAATTTGTCTCCTACAGAACCAGCGTGGCCGATTTCTTCTTGGTGGCATACTCGCTACTCAAAACAGAATTCTACGAAATGATGTGTGAGTCGTTGTTGCAGAGTCTACAACAGGGTGGAGAAGGAAGTGTCGAAGACGCCGAGGCGACCTTGTTTCTCCTTTACAAGATCAACGACGATACCGTTTACTTTGAATCTCAGGCGAAAGCATTAATGCCCGCATCGGCCAAGATTTTTCAGCATAATCTTATTCAAATGGTCAAAGGGTTGCCGTTAGACGACCCGACGAATCAGTTGTTCTTTTCCACTTTTGTGCTGTTTCTCTCATCAAATGAGTTCTTTTTCAAAACGCCAGAGGGAAGTCGTTATCTTGGGGAAGTGTTCGAAACGATTTTCCCTATGATAATGGCTAATACCTCCAAGCTATCTTTGCTCGCATCCAAAACTGCCACCCGGATATGTGAGGAGTGCAGTGATTTCTTAGTCGATTTCTTACCGGATCTAAAATTGATCGTTATTGAGATGCTCAAGAACTCATCAATAGACAGCTTAATCAGGCTGAGGATGTTTCATGCTTACAGTTCCGTTGCCAGGAGTGTCGGTAACGTTCAAGATCGGAGCAGTTTGACTAAAGAACTTGTCAGTGCAATCTCTGATGCGGGGAGTTCAATGATGGAAGCGGCCGGGTCCTCGCTCACTGATATCCAGGAAGAGTACTTCATATCCCTTCTTTCGTGTCTCGTGAACATGGCTAAAGGCATCTCTTTGGATGACGAAACTGTGGAGAACATGCTGGAGGATGAAAGAAAGTTAAACAAATTATTTTGGGAGAAGGATCCCGACCAAATCAAGCCGCACGTCATGGCAATCATTGAAAAGTTCTCCCTCGACTACCAACCATTGTCCCAGAAGCCAATGGTGGTTGAGAAGTGTACCATGGTGCTCAAATCAGGACTTGGAGAGAAGATCGGCGGGCCCTTTGATTTTGGTCCTTACGTCATCTCGAATTATGTTGCACGATTGATGGCAGCGACTGCGAATCCAAACGATGTGCCCTTTATATTCGGCTTGATTGAAAGCATGGTAAGTGCAAACTATGTGGACTTGGAAACGGATTCTATTCAACTATTGATTGAGTCTGTCTTCACGCGAAGGCTAGAGTTCTTGAAAACCGATCCAGACATGATTAAGAGTGCCATTAACATGTTCACGAAAATCATCGAGTGCAAGCCATCTCTTATTATTCATTCTAGCATCTTCAGCTCCACCATAGTCCGCTTTGCCGTGGATGGCCTACGTGCAAACGAGCTGTTCATCGTCAAATCTATTGTCAAGTTTTGGACCAGTATGCTCAACATGAAAAGGGGCACTAGGGAGGATCAAGAGGTAGCCAACAGGTTATTTCTTGAATTAGGTTTGGGAGCAGCCGTGACACAAAACCTTTTTGCTGCTTTTCTCAAAGCTCCAAGACTGAATGTTGACTACTACTTTAGCATTTTTCGGGCACTCATAGTGAAGCACCCGGTTGCATTCAAATCCTGGTTAATTGAGACTTTGGCGGCTCTGTCCGATAGTCTCACGAAGGTGAAAGAGAAGGAAGTCGAGTTGTTTGTTCACAAGTTGCTCGTAACGCGGGGTCGTCACACTGCCAACGAGGTTCTCAAACAGTTTTGGTTGACTGTGAATCAGTTTGTGGAATACAACAGAGAAGTCTACTAAAACGAAAATACACGTTGCATTCAAGCTATTATTCTCAGCACTCATAAAACTGCCTCCAATTCCTTCGCCAACAACCCACACTCCGCACTGTAATCCACATCGGAAATGGCAGCCACGTTATGACGGACTCTCATGTTTCCATTAAAACTCTCCTGTTTCGCTCTCAATCTGAAGTTGAACTCCTTCATTGTAATGGAGTTTACAAGCTTCATGAAATCGTGCACGTCGTTCTCCTCCAACTGCTTCAAGTTCATCAATTCACCTGCAGTCATGTTGAACAACTTCTTTGCCTCGTCGTCGAATAACGTGGCCCATATCTGCCCGGTGTGGTCCATCATGGAACAGTTCAAGATGTACCTGTAGTGAGGCTCGTCGTAGGACAAGTTGCATCTCTCGCATCTCCACGTGTTGTCACTTTGCTGGATCACCTTTCTGTTACAGGATGTGGGGCCCCTGGTGCCCTGGACTTCGTTGTTGCAAGCGGGGTAGCAGAAGTTGTCCGTTTTGAAGTAGTTGATAGTGGCCTTCACGTTGTAGTAGTCGGGCTTCTCCTGGGTGCCCAAGCCCTCCTTCTCTGCTTGGGCAATGGTTTTTCTGTTTGCCAATGACTCGCTAGAGCCAGACGACTCGGTCTTCATGGTCTGGAAATTCTCGTTCACACCCTTGTTGTCGTACCATCCCTTCAACAGGTATGCCTCGGCTATGTCTGGGTTGCCCATGATGCTTCCCGAGTGGGTCAAACTCAAGGATCTGCCGTTGAAATCCTGGACCTTGACACCCTTGACGGCAACCACCGAGCCCACCGGGATGTTGAAGTCCATCGCCGTGGCGTTCCACAAGCCCACCTCAATGGCGAAGTTCGAGTCGTCCACGAGACTGATGTTTCTTCTGTTGAACGGCTTGCCGGTGGACTTTGCCGTGATCTGGAACACGTCGTTGACCACGTTGACCACGCCAATCACGTCGATGATGGAGTCTTTCTCGATGTTCTGCACCTGGTCCAACTTGGTGAAGTTGAAGTTGATCTTGGGCACGTCGGAAGTGTCGAAGCACTCGGTGATCTCGGTGTCTCTGTCCAAGGACAACTCGTAGGGGTGGCTCAAGTGGGAGAACTTAGGCTTGGCCTGCTGGATGCGGCCCTTGGTCACGTAGTAGACCTTGCCCTCCTCCAACAAGTTGTAGAACTTGTCGGCCATCTCGTTGAACGCGGTGGCGCGGATCTCGTCCGACTCGTCCAAGAAGTTCACGTTGAACAACTTGCCCTCGCCCTTGGCGTTGGACCACGTCCTCACGTCGCCCTTGTACGACACACGGCCCTTGATCGTCCAGTTGTTCTGGTAGGGCGACAAGGACTCGATGGGGTTGACGGCGCGTTCGGGCGCTCTGGACTGCGGAGCGGGAGCCGCTTGTTGCGGCGCCGCAGGCTGGGGAGTGTTGCCGCTGGGCACGCCGGTGGCGATGTCCTCGGCGGGGTTTTCGTCGAAGTACTGGTCGAGCAACGTCAAGTCGGACGCGATGCGGTCGGCCTTGGGCACGTCCACGGTCAAGTCTGCAATGAGCACGATGCGCTTCATGGTCTTGGCGATGGTGTACTGCTTGATGGTGATGATGGAGAAGCGCGTGAAGCCGTTGGCCTCCAAGTACGCGTTGCAGCGCGAGTCCATCAAGCCCTGGATGGAGTACTTGCCGTCGCTCAACATGCAGCGGTATCTTCTGTCGGTGGCGGACGATTCGTTGATGACCTTGGAGTTGGTCACCTGGACACGGAGGCCCTTGCCGTGCCACGCGTGGCACGTGCTTCTCGAGAGGGCATCTTTGAGGGTGCCCGGGATGACGCCGTATGTTTCTGTCATGGAGTAGTTGCGATCAAAGTACGCGATACGCGTTAGTACAGGACGTGTACCGCGAGGCAAGAACCACTCAGTCATGAACCACGCGACCACTGTATGAGAGAATAAAAAAATATTATTTAAGCCGTTGTGAGTTGCTGTCTGACCACAGTGACATTGACATTGTGGTGAGAGGCAGGGGTCAGGTGGATGGTACAGAGATCAGTAGGCACATGGTCTACACTGTGCGCGGGTGCTTGGTGAGTGCTTGAGCGAGTAGAGGTGCTTGCGAAGCGGTGGGTGAGCGGTGGTAAAGCGGTGGGTGAAGTAGAGGTGGTGAAGAGTGAGGGAATGGGCATCTATTGCCAGCGTCGACGCACTGGGACGCGAATATACAACCTGTTGGAGGAAGCAGGAACGATGGGGGCAACTGTTGGAGAAACAACCGTTGGAGAAACACAGTGAGTACTGTGACACGGCTACGAAGTAACCGGTGTGTGATGGTGTGGTAACCGTAATGGTGGTGTGATGGTGTCTACAACTTGGCTTGCGCGTGCACGGCGTTGTACAACTCGTCGCGGGCATTGACCTTGACCGCGCCGCTCTTCAAGAGCGCGCGCGTGAGGTCGGCCACCAAGTCGTCGATGTTCTCGATGCCCACGCACAAGCGGATCAAGTCCTCGGGGAAGTCGCGCTCCTCGCGGGTCTTGGCGTCGATGGACGCGTGGGACATCTTGCACGGCATGGAGATCAACGAGTTGACGCAGCCGAACGACACCGCGATGCCGAAGATCTCCGTGGCCTCCACGATCTTCTCCGACAACGCCACGGAGCCCGTCTCGAAGCTGAGCACGGCGCCCGCGCCCCGGCACTGCGCGCGGTGCAACTCGTACTGCGGATGCGACTTGAGCCCCGGGTAGCGCACCTTGAAGCCCACCAGGTGCAAGAACTCGGCGATGCGCACGCAGTTCTGCTGCTGGCGCTCCACGCGCACCGCCAACGTGCGCAAGCCGCGGCTCAACAACCACAGGTCGAAGGGGCTAAGCCCGCAGCCCGTGGAGTTGATGACGAAGTAGATGCGCTCGGCCAACGCCGCGTCGCGCGTGCCGATGATGCCGGCCATGATGTCGTGGTGCCCGTTCAAGTACTTGGTGGCGGACTCGTACTGGATGTCCACGCCCAAGTCCAACGGCGTCATCAAGAGCGGCGTCATCATGGTGTTGTCGAACACCACCACGATGTCGGGGTTGACCGCGTGCGCGTGGGTCGCGATGGCCTTGACGTCCACCACCTTGATCAACGGGTTGGTGGGCAGCTCGAGGAAGATCATCTTGGTGGAGCGCGAGATCTTGCTCTTGATCAACTCGGTGTCCGTGGTGTCGTGGTGGCTGACCTTCAAGTCGCCCTTGGTGTTCAAGTACGTGAGCAACCGGTGGGTGCCGCCGTACAAGTCGTCGCCGGCAATCACCTCGTCGCCGGGCTGGAGGAGCCGCACAATCACGTCGAGGCAGCCCATGCCGGACGTGACGGCGAACGTCTGCCGCGCCTTCATCACGGTGGCCATCTGGTTCTGCAAAAACGTGCGGGTGGGGTTGCCGGAGCGGGTGTAGTCGTACTCGCCCATGTTGGACAACGACTTTTGCTTGAACGTGGCCGACTGGTACAACGGCGGCACGGACGCGTTGTGCTGGTCCGTGGACTTGGTGAAGACCAACTCGGTCTCGATATTGTAGCTCTTCTTGCCCATGGTGAAAAAGTGAAGAAAGCGATTGCACCTGTGCACGAGATAGCGCCCGCGTGCAGGCCCGATTGCACAGTGATAGTGAGTCAGCCACCACTGCACTCCACGAGCCGCACCACTTCCACCGCTCTGACTCACTACTTCCCTCTTCACTCTACGTCCCTATTACATTCCTCTGAATCGCTAATATTGCCACTTTGGTCGGGTCGGCATCGCATCGGATCGGCATCGTGTCCATCCATCTCCGCGGCCGATGCTATCTTCCTGTCTACAGTCCTATCTCACTCAACCTTCGACTGTCTCTCAATTGGCTTCCCTACGTATTCCTCCACGTATTCCTCTACGTATTCCTATCCGACTTCCCTACGCCCTCTCTTCCTCTTTGACTGTATACTTATATCTCTGTGTTTGTCTTCTATCCTTTTGTATGTCTCACTTTCTCTGTTCTTCACTACCTGTATAATTCCGTCTCTCAGTCCTCTCTACCTGTATGCTCGTCTCTCTCAATTCTCTTCTTGTATTCTCCTCTCTATCTGTATTCTTCTCTCTTCGTCTTACTCACTATCTGTATACATTTCTCATCCTATTTGTCTTCCTCTCTATCTTTATACATCCGTCTGTCAGTCTTTGCCTGATTTCTCTGTGATCTGCCTCTCTGTCTTCCTCACTATCCGATATTCTGCCTAACTTCCTCTCTGACTGTACATTTTTGCAACTTCTATATACATCTGTCTTTTCCGTCGTCCTCTCTAACATCGCATTTCTGTCTTTCTCCGTCTTCCTTTCTAACATTATATTCTTTCTTTTCTTGTCACTTTTGACTGTTGTCTGTCTGTCTCCATTTCTATCTTATATGATCTATCTTCCTCTTCCTCTGTCTGCCTCTGACTATATCTCTCTGCCTTTCTGCCTGCCTCTCTCCTGTCTGTACGTGTACGTTTGTGTCTACCTGGTATGTGCATTTTCCTCTGTATGTGTCTCCGTGATGCATTACAAGTCGCTGCGCGTGAACTTGCGGATGTCGTTGGGCTCGGCCGCCGTCAACACCTTCCTGCCGCTGAACGGCTCGCAAGAGTGTCTACCAGAAACAGGCCCCGCTTTCGTCAAGGGCTTACCCTCCTGCAACGTCTTCAAGAGCTCCACCGTCTTCTCCGCGGTCAAGTCCTCGTGGAAGTCGTCGTCAATGGCAAGCATGGGCGCGTTCACGCACGCACCCAAGCACTCCACCTCCTGCAACGTGAACAAGCCGTCCTTGGTGGTCTGGCCGGGCTGGATCTTCAAAAAGTCCGTCACCGCCTTCATGATGGCGTCCGACCCGCACAACTGGCACGGCGTGGTCGTGCACACCTGGATGTTGTACTTGCCCATGGGCTTTCTCATGTACATTGTGTAGAATGTGGCCACCTCGTACACACGCATGGGCGGCATGTCCAACAACTTGGCCACGTAGTTCATCACGGAAATGGACGTGAACCCCAACTGGCGCTGGCCCAAGTCCAACAACGGCATGCACGCGCCCTTCTTGTACTGCGGCGGGTACTTGGCGATGATCTCCTCCGCACGCTTCTTGTTGGCTGCGTCAAACTCAAAGGGAAGCTGCTGGCTGTCCTCCTTGATGTCTCTGTGGACAGAGATGATGCTGCTATTTCTGATTGCTCCGAGGCGCCCGACGGCTCTGACGGACCCAGCTCTAGGCATGAAGCGCAACATGGTGATGAGGTGTGGTGGTGGTTTTTTTGAATGCGTAAACGGTAAATGGTGGGAGGCCATTGGCCGCGCGCCACCCGTACACCAACCAAAGACTAGTACTGACTGAGTGCACTCCAACGAGAGACCTAGACAGACCCGACACAAGTCAAATATTGTGGAGAACATTTGTCATTCGTGATTGGCTGTGTCATGTTCGTCTCATTGATCTCCGTATCATCTCCGTATCTTCTCCGTAGTCGCTCGACTTGGCACTACTCGATGCCTAGCTCTACGCTTGGCTCTACTCTGCTCAGCACACTGATGGTCCTTATATTCTCTCAACTAACACTCGCTTCGTCTTTGCCTTCGCTCCGCCTTTGCCTTTGCCTTGCTTTGCTTCACCCTCACTTCATTCTCCTCATTCTCCGATACTCTTGCATCCACAATAGCCTTCTATTGTCTCCACCCTAGTCTCACCTCTCCCACACCCAAGCCATACCACACCCTTTCTCTCCCAGCCATAGTTCTTCTCGTTGCACAATCCAACTACTCTACACTCCTACGACAATTCTTCCCTACGAGCATTTCTCATCGAGTCTGCTCTTGTTTCCCCGTACGGATCACCGCCTGGTGTGCAGGCCAGAATCTTCAGCACAAACATCTCCTTAGCAGACAGCCCGCAACTCCATCACGAGCTCTGCCGTCCCTGTGTTCTTACGCCTAGACATTCAATCCGCTCTGCGGCACGCAACCCTAATTTCCCCGTCCCCAGCTCCGGCCGTCTGACCATGAACGGCTCCACCAAAAGAGACCCATTGGCCCAGGCCAGCGTGCGACGGTCGCCGCTGCCCATGGAAACGCCCAAGTCGCCGTCGCGATCCACCCGCAGCATGTCGCCGCCCAAGCCGGGCGACGCCTACGGGCCGTACCCGTCCACGCTGCCCCGCCGCCGCCCCAACGGCCGCTCGTTGTTCAGCGACCGCTACATCCCCAACCGCACGGGCATCGACCTCCAGGCGGCGTTCCTGTTGTCGAGCCAGGACGTGGTGCCGGACCTCCGCTCGCGAGGCGGCGCCCGCGGCGCCAACGCGGCCGACGAGCGCACCGCCAACGAGATCGAGATCCGCAAGGAGGAGGAGGCCAACCGCAACTTCTCCAGCGTGCTCAAGGCCGAGCTCTTCGGCGACAACGTGCCCATGGCCACCGCAGACCTCTCGCGCGGCGGGCGCGACGGCGAGAACAAGCTCCGCCTGGCCAACACGGCGCCAACGACAGTGGCCGTGCTGGGCCGCACCACGCCGCCCCGTGCGCCGGGCACGCTGGCCAGCACGCCGCGGCTGTCCACCAACTTGTTCACGTACCAGCTGCCCAGCAAGCTGCGGCCCATCTCGCGCGACCTCCAGCAGGAGCTCTTTCTGTTGTCGCCGGTGCGGCTGGAGTCGCAGAAGTTCTTGTTGAGCCCGCAGAAGAAGCCGCGCAACATCCTGAAGGTGCCGTACCGCGTGCTCGACGCGCCCGAGCTCTCGGACGACTTCTACCTCAACTTGGTCGACTGGGGCCTGCAGGACGTGTTGGCGGTGGGCCTCGGCGACTCGGTGTACCTCTGGGACGGGCTGACGCAGTCGGTGGACCGCCTCTGCGTGCTCGAAAACAAGGACAAGGTCACGTCGCTCGCCTGGATTGGGTCCGGAACCCACTTGGCGGTGGGCACGCTGCGCGGGCTCGTGGAGATCTGGGACGCAACCAAGATCAAGTGCGTGCGCACCATGACTGGGCACAAGCTCCGGGTGAGCGCGCTCGCATGGAACGAGCACATCTTGTCGTCGGGCTCGCGCGACAGAAGCATCTACAACCGCGACGTGCGCGTGCAGAGCCACTTCATCAACAGCTTCGCCGCCCACAAGCAGGAGGTGTGCGGGCTCAAGTGGAACGTCGAGGAGAACAAGCTCGCCAGCGGCGGCAACGACAACAACCTCTTTGTGTGGGACGGCCTCAACACGAAGCCGCTCCACCAATTCACAGACCACAACGCTGCGGTCAAGGCCATCGCGTGGTCCCCGCACCAGCGCGGCATCCTCGCGTCCGGCGGCGGCACCGCCGACAAGACCATCAAGATCTGGAACACCCTCACGGGCAACCGCACCCACGACGTTGCCACAGGCTCGCAGGTGTGCAACTTGACGTGGTCCAAGAACTCCAACGAGATCGTCTCCACCCACGGCTACTCGCGCAACCAGATCATCGTGTGGAAGTACCCGTCAATGCAGCAGATTGCACATTTGACGGGCCACACCTACAGGGTGTTGTACTTGTCGTTGTCGCCCGACGGAGAGACGATAGTCACGGGCGCGGGCGACGAGACACTACGATTCTGGAATGTGTTCGAGAAGAACCGCAACGACGAGCCGCCGAGCTCGGTGCTACTAGACGCTTTTTCGCAGTTGAGGTGAGTCAACCACCTTGGCGGTTATCGCACATATCGTGCCGGGCGGGCTGATGCTGCAAAGCGCCGTGCAGCATGGCGTGGGGAAGGTTTGGCCCGCATATAACAATATGGGGCGGAATCGGCCCTGCGTGCACACCTTAACGGCAATAGACCCCGACCACGCTCGCTATCGCGATGGGAACTTTCCGAACTCGGTGCAGGCGGAATTACTCATCCGTCTGTATATAAATGGAGAACTCGCGGTTTTAGTGATTCACAGTACTCTTCAACCATGACAAAGCCCGCGGCCAAAGACTTGTCCCATCACTTGAGCGTTGAAGCAAAGTCGAGAAACGTCTCCCCTTTGAAGGGAGCGTTCAAGTACTACAACCAGCCGGGAATGAGCTTCTTGGGTGGAGGATTGCCGCTTTCCGAGTACTTTCCGTTTGACAAGATCACCGCGGACACCCCCACGGCGCCTTTTGCCAATGGCATTGGTGCTCGTGTCACGGACACCGACAAGACTGTGGTGGAGATCAGCAAGAGAGCCGCCGAAAACGACAAGGCCAACCACGACATTGAGTTGTCGAGGTCTTTGCAGTACGGCTTCACGGAGGGTGCGCCGGAGATCGTTGGCTTCTTGAAGGAGCACACAGACATCATCCACAAGGTGCCTTACCTGGACTGGTCGGTCATTGCTACAGTGGGTAACACCCAGTCGTGGGACGCCTGCTTGAGAACCTTCGCAGGCAGAGGTGACTCTATCTTGGTTGAGGAGCACACTTTCTCATCTGCTTTGGAGGCTGCTCAGGCGCAGGGTATCGCTTGCCAGCCCGTGCAGATGGACGGCGGCGGAGTCATTCCCGAGGCGTTGGAGAAGCTCTTGGACAACTGGGTTGGTCCCAAGCCTAGATTGTTCTACACGATCTGCACCGGCCAGAACCCCACGGGCTCGTGCATTGACGGCGACAGAAGAAGAGCCATCTACAAGTTGTGCCAGAAACACGATATCATCATCATTGAGGACGAGCCATACTTTTTCTTGCAGATGGAGGACTACACCAGAGACTTGGACGTCAGATCCAAGAGACACGTGCACAGCCACGAGGAGTTTGTCAAGGCGTTGGTGCCTTCGTACATCTCCATGGACGTTGACGGCAGAGTCATCAGATTGGACTCTGTGTCCAAGACCATCGCCCCAGGCGCCAGATTCGGCTGGATTGTCGGCCAGGAGAAGTTGTTGGAAAGATTTGTCAGATTGCACGAGGTGTCTATCCAAGGCGCTTCTGGGTTCTCGCAGTCGTTCTTGAACGGCTTGTTCCAAAGATGGGGCCAGGACGGCTACTTGGACTGGTTGATCGGTTTGAGAGCAGAGTACACCCACAAGAGAGACGTGGCCATCGACGCTTTGCACGACCACTTCCCCAAGGAGGTGACGACGATCTTGCCTCCTGTGGCTGGCATGTTCTTCACCGTGCACTTTGACGCCTCGAAGCACCCCAAGTTCAAGGAGTTTGGCGAGGACCCACTCAAGGTGGAGGCCTCCATCTACGAAAGAGCGTTGGAGTTTGGCTGCTTGATGTGCCCCGGCTCGTGGTTCAAGGTGAACAGCAAGACGAGCCCCCCTCAGCCTCCTGTGCCTGAGGACCCAGAGCACAAGAACAGCATATTCTTTAGAGGCACCTACGCTGCGGTGCCATTGGACGAGTTGAAGAGGGGCTTGGAGAAGTTTGGCAAGGCTGCGCACGCCGAGTTCGGGTTATAGTAGAGGAAATAGACGTACAGTCGTTGTATAGACGTATAATCGTTGCATACCATACAGTACATGCCAGTGACATCAGTAGCATCGAGTACTTCTCGTCCTACATAAACCGCGACCCCAGAATTCACGCTTACACCTCTACAATGAGGGTTCTCAAGCTACCGTGGCTCGGCCACAAAGGTATGTCCTTCAACTTCTAACTTCCCCAACCTGTGCTAATTCCAGCCGAAAACAAGTACATTGAGTGCTACACGGTGAGCGTGAACCACGACGGGACCAAGTTGGCCTCGGGTGGGCTCGACGGAAAAGTCAAAATATGGGATATACAGTCGATCCTCCGCTTCCAAGAACCTGGAGGTACGCTTCTGCTGCGAATGGAGTCGGAGCCCGGCATCCATCGCGCACTAGCCTCGATGAGCAGGCACAATGGAGTAGTGACGTGTGTGAAGTTTTCGCCTGATGGGCGCTTCCTAGCGTCCGGCTCCGACGACAAGATCGTCCTCATCTGGGAGAAGGATGAGGAGCACACCAACCGGCCCAAGCAGTTTGGCGAGACCGAGGCAGACTTGGAGCACTGGGTGGTGAGGAAGCGGCTTGTGGCCCACGACAACGACGTGCAAGACATCTGCTGGTCGCCCGACGGGTCGCTCTTGATTACTGTTGGCCTCGACCGGTCGATTATCATCTGGAACGGAACCACGTTCGAGAGAGTCAAGCGGTACGACATCCACCAGTCCATGGTGAAGGGCATTGTGTTTGATCCCGCCAACAAGTTCTTCGCCACGGCCTCGGATGATAGAAGTGTGCGGATCTTTCGCTACTACAGGAAGCTGAATGACGTATCGGCGGGCAACTACGAGTTCCAGATGGAGCAGATTGTCATGGAGCCTTTCAAGAAGTCGCCGTTGACGTCGTACTTTCGAAGAATGTCGTGGTCGCCTGACGGCCAGCACATAGCAGTTCCGAACGCGACCAACGGGCCGGTGACCTCGGTGGTGATCATTAATAGAGGCAATTGGGCGACCGATGTTTCGTTGATTGGACACGAGGCACCTTGTGAGGTGTGCTCTTTTTCGCCCCGGATGTTCCGTCTCGGTTCCAAGGACACACTTACCACCATACTAGCATCGGGTGGGCAAGACCGCACGCTCGCCATTTGGAGCACAGCCCTCACCAAGCCGCTTATGGTGGCGGAAGATATTGTGGGACACGCAATCACAGACATTTGCTGGACCCCAGATGGAATGTCGCTCTTCTTGAGCTCGCTTGACGGCTCGATTACGTGCGTCATGTTTGAAAAGGACGAGTTGGGTGAGGCCGTAAGTGCCGGGGCAATAGCTTCGCAGTTGGTCAGATACGGCGGGGACCGTGATTCGGCTATTCTCGTCGAGTCCACGGACCAATTGGCCTTGGAGGCGTTGGTTCCGTCGCTGGAGCCAAAGCAGAAAGGGGTACCTGCTGCAGAGCCGTTGACCGTTTCTGTGGCCGAGGGAGACACCCGGGTCCAAAGTACACCGAGCCCTTTCCTGACCCCAATGCTTACCACTCCGAAAAAGGCACAGAAAATCACCCAGAATGTTGTCATCACGAAGGGTGGCAGAAAGAGGGTTGCGCCTACGCTCCTCAGCACGTATTCGGGTCCCAAGAAACAGGTTGCTCCCACTGCGAAGGTGGCCAAAACATTTGACATCAGTTCCAAACTATCGCAAACGTCGTACCTCCTACCGCGTCTTGGGCTTCAATCCTACGTGCACGGACTCCGTCTTCGGTCCACTGCGACTCAGCAGTCAAATGACTCTGATGCGGACAACGACAATGAAGACATGGGGCTTGACGAGTCGTCTGCTATGCATTTGTTGGCTCAATCAGGGCCAAGCATGAGGAAGAAAATAAGAAAGTACAGAAAGTGGCTCATGGTGCAGAAGTATCCGACGCCGTTCAAGATGGTGTCGTTTTTGCCGGAAACGCTCTTTTGCAACCAAGCACTCATGAGTACAGAATTGACGGGGCTCATCAAAAGCAAAGACGTGATGAAGCTCAGTGGCGAGCTAATCAACACGTCTGCTCTCGACGGCATTGACGAAAACTTGTACTTCCAAGTGGTTGTCAACACTGTGGAGCACATGAAGAAGAAAGGTGGGGATGAGCAGTTGGTGAGATCCATCATCGAGGTCAGAAATGGGCCCGCGTGGCCCGAGGATGAAGACACCGTCAGCACCGACTACGTGCAGAGATTGGACTTCCAGGATCCAACGCAGGTGATTGTTACCAATAGCGAGGACGATGAGAAGAAAGAGTACATTCTCTACTTTCCCTACAGGATTCAACAAGTGATACCCATTATTTTCGATGAGGAACTCGTCTATTACGTTCTCGTCTCATCAGACGGCTTGATTCAGATCATCCGTGCGGAGTCAGGCACCTACTTGGCACCAGGCACAGAGCTAGGAAGTAATGTTGTTGCATGGAAACAGAGCAAGCAGTACCTTTTGTTTCTCACCAGCGCAGGCTTGGTCTATTGCTGGAGGCTCCCCTACTTGTCAAAAGGCGAGCAGCGAATCACCGGTGTCGTCAAAGGAGTTTCACTTGCGCTGGTTCTTCACAGCGAGACCAACTTCAAGAAAAGCGCTACTGACCCCAAGAACAGTAAATCAGTCATTCTTCGCTCTGTCGTCGTTGACAGCATACGGGCAATTGAGGTCGACGGAGAGACAGGAGTGCCCCTTGTGGTGCTCAAAGGCAGCAACAGCGTGTACGCCTATTCTACAGACATGATGGCGTGGGTCAAGTCCATCGACACATGGTACTACCACTCGGTAGACGAGGCGGACATTGAAGGTCTTGACATTAGTGATGTTAAAAAGCAAGTGTTGCGGCGGTCGTTCAGAGAGCAAGCAACGAAGCTAGAGCAGGGCGCCTGCTCGCGGTATGTCTTCAACGAGGAGAACAGCGAGCTCGCAGCTACAATGAAGGCGAGGTTCAAGGAGCTCGTTGAGATGTGAGCTTGTTGAGATAATGCTATATGCGTGGCTAGTTGACGGCTTCGACCTCGGACAACTCCTCCACCTTTTCTGTCCTGACGGGTTTCTCGGGCACCGGGTCGAGAAAGTAGCGGATCAAGAAGTCAAGCGAGCCAAGAACAGAGTTAATAGCGAACATCCACACGGTCAAGCCGACGCCGCCCGTTTTCACGAACGGAAGCGCCAAGCACCACTCCACAGGATACGGAAGAATGCCCGGGGTGAAATAGAACAATGTCATTTTGCGATAGAAGAACCGCGAGAACCAGATGGGCGCCGTGGTGACGGCCATGATGGCCAAGCCCGTTGCCTTGGTGACGGCGGCCTTCTCGGACGAAACCTCGTCTGCCAAAGAGTTCACCTCGGTGGACAACTTGTCGAACTGGCGGTTGAGCTTCGTCCAGCGCGCGTACTGGTCTTGCGCACTGATGGACTTGCGCTCCTTGTTGATCTTGACCAACTCTGCTCTCGTGCTGGCGAGCTTGGCGAACTTGGGGTGGCCCGCCTTGGAGGCCACCACGGTGTAGGCGTTCCACACATGGTTCAGAAGCGCGGACTTGCCGCTGATGCTGATGGTGTGCTTGATGACGAGCACGACCAAGATGGCCGCGAGGACCGTCTGGGGCAGGAGGTCGAACATGGAAAACAGAGACGAGAAACGGAAAGTGCTGAGGACGTAGTTTGGTGGGGTTGATGGAGCGCGGGTCACGTGGCGCGGTGGCCTTTTTTCCTCTCATCACAGGGAGGACAAGTCCCAATCAGCATGTCGAGTGACCCCGAGGACGACTACGTGCCGTGGATCCAGCAGTTCTGCGAGTCCTTCGGGCACGACTACTTTGTGCCCGTGGCGCAGGAGTTCATTGAGGACGACTTCAACTTGACCGGGTTGTCGCTGCAAGTGCCGTACTACCGGGAGGCGCTCTACACGATTTTGGACTATCAGGTGGAGACCAGCGAGGACAACGGCGGCGCGGCGAAGGCCGCCAACGGCAAGCGCAGCGACTTGCCCAACAAGGCATTACTATCACATTCGGCGGAGCTCTTGTACGGGCTCATACACGCGCGGTACATCATTCTGAAGCTGGGGTTGACGGCGATGGCGTCCAAGTTCGAGCGCAGCGAGTTCGGCATCTGCCCGCGGTACTACTGCGACGGCATGCACCTCATCCCCGTGGGCGCCACGGACATCCCCGGGCAGGAGACGGTGCGGTTGTACTGCCCGTGCTGCAACGACATCTACTTGCCGCTGAGCCTGCGGTACTTGAACATCGATGGCGCGTTCTTCGGCACCACGTTCCCCGGGTTGTTGGTGAAGATGTTCCCCGAGATCGAGAACCAGTGCAACATTCGCATCAACAAGGTGAACCAGGACAACTACGGGTTGCGGCTCTTTGGGTTCCGCGTGCACGAGCTGCTGGCCACGGGCCCGCGCATGCGGTGGTTGCGGCAGTACCCGCAGGGCGCCGGCGAGAAGAAGGAGTTGGACGAGTGCGAGTTGACGGTGCCCACCGGGCCCGACAGCGACGTGGAGCTCGCCGGGTCGACAGAGCTGGACGACGACAAGACGATGGCCAGCGACGGCAACTAGCGCGGTATATATTGTAATATAGGGGGTCAGATGAACCGGCCCAGGGCTAGTAGAATGGCTAGTGGTGGGTAGAGGTGGGTGGGCTAGTGGTGGGATCAGTGGGTCAAGTGCACCGGCTTACCCGGCTCCCACTCGCGGATGCCGTTGTCGATGTTGACCCAGTACTTCATGCGGATGGCCTCGATCACCACGTCGTCCCACGGCACCGGGTCCTGCTTGAGAAGCGCCGTGAGCGTGGCCTCGGTGGCTGCGATGCGCTCGGAGTTGGCCGCAGCCAAGTCCGCCAAGTCCGCCTCGCTGCCCGCGAGCTCGAGCGCCTCGTGCGCCTCCAACACCGTCATCAACAACGTCTTGTAGTTGAGCGTGTGCTCATACCGCGCAATGATGGCCTTCGACACCTCGTCCAGCGTCATGTCGAGGTGTTCCGGGTGGTGGAGCTGCACCACGTACGCCGCGCGCGAGAACGGGTTGCGCACCGTGGTGTAGGCTCGGTTGATGTACACGGAGCCGTCGCCGGAGCCGGCCACGTCGGGGTGGTGCTCGCTCTGGAGGCTGCGGTACTCTCTGCGCAACTGGCGAGCACTCACCGAGAAGTCGTCCGCGGGCGGGCCGCCGCGGGGAAAGCTTTGGGGGAAGAGGTCAAAGTACGTCTGGGCGGACGCGTAGCCGCGCGCCACGGCGAGCTGCCGCGCGAGGGGCCGGGCCGGTCTGGCCCACCTTGAGAGTTGGAACATGGAGTAGTTGGTGCAGGAGAATTTGCACCCACCTACATTGGGCTCCAGGGACAGCCCCAGCACCAGCCTTCGCCAGCGTCGCCGTAACATATCTGAGCTTCGCTACATGTGAGATACATTTTCGAATGTCGGGACTCGTCTCACATCACTCGTCTCACATCCTGGGCAACCACTGTCCACTCTGGGAGTCACTCTGGAATCACTCGGGAATCATTCTGGAATCATTCTGGAATCACTCTGGAATCACTCTGGATTGGACCATTTTGTCCATGTAGCCATATTGCCCACATGAGTATTTCTGTGTATATTTACTCGACGTTCGATTTTTGGCGGTCACCTGTTCATAGCTGACAATCAGTTTTCGCATCCTGCCAGATATACAACCGTCTGACAAAAGTCTCACCGTATATTGAGAACGTAGCCTAGTCACGAAAATCGCCGTCGCTTACTCTACCCAACTCTCCACGACGTCACCACTACAAGACGATTAATTCGCTCTTAAGGTAAGGCCAGGTGGTAGAGGTGGGGCCAGGTGGAGAGGCTAGGTGCCGGGACGCGCGGTACGCGCACGCCCGTGTGTTGTCCTCCAACGCCGAATTTTTAGATCACGCTCAGTCGCCAGCACCCATCAGTTGCCGCCGCTCATTAGCATGGATTTCGAAGAAGCCGAAGACATCAACGGCGTGCGCTTCGCCTGGAACTCGTTCCCCTCCACCAAGGCGGAGGCCGGCCGCATCGTCATCCCCACCGGCGTGTTGTACACCCCAATCAAGTACAGGGAAGACTTGCCTATCGCCGCGTACGACCCCTGCTACTGCCAGAACACACAGTGCCGAAGCGTGTTGAACCCCTACTGCTCCATCGACCCCACGGGCTTCTGGATCTGCCCGTTGTGTGGCTCTCGCAGCCAATTGCCGCCCCACTACCAGGGCATCACCCAGGAGAACTTGCCCATCGAGTTGGGCCCCAACTCGTCCACCATCGAGTACATCACCGCCAAGCCCGTGCAGCAGCCGCCGATCTTCTGCTTCGTGGTGGACTTGTGCCAGGACGACGACAACTTGCGCGCGCTCAAAGAGACGTTGGTGATCTCGTTGTCGTACTTGCCCCCGAACGCGTTGGTGGGCTTGATCACGTTCGGCACCATGGTCCAGGTCCACGACTTGGCCTCCTCCTCCGTCAATCGCTCGTACATCTTCCGCGGCGACAAGGAGTACTCCGACAAGCAGGTGGCCGACATGTTGAACAAGCCCGTGGCCGCGCAGCCGGGCCAGATGACCATGCCCAACTCCTTGCACAGGTTCTTCTTGCCTCTAGAGGAGGTGGAGTACCAGTTGACCAAGATCTTGGAGAACTTGTCCGCGGACCCGTGGCCCGTGGCCCACGGCAACAGACCCTTGCGCTGCACCGGCGCCGCGGTCAACATCGCCTCCACCATCCTCGGCAACTCCTTCTCGGGCTTTGGCGCGCGCATCTTCCTCTTCTCCGCCGGCCTCTGCACGTTGCAGCCCGGCATGATCGTGGGCAACAAGTTGAAGGAGCCCATCAGATCGCATTCCGACATCGACAAGGACAATGCCAAGCACTACAAAAAGGCGGTCAAGTTCTACGAGTCCGTGGCGGCCAGGGCCGTCAAAAACTCCCACACCGTCGACTTGTTCGGCGGGTGCTTGGACCAGGTTGGGTTCTTGGAGATGAAGTCGCTCTGCAGCAAGACCGGCGGTGTGTTGTTGTTGACGGACGCCTTCACAACCTCCATTTTCAAGCAGTCCTTTTTGAAGTTGTTCAACAAGGACTCCGAGGACTACTTGTTGATGGGCTTCAACGCCACATTGGACATTAAGTGCTCGAGGGAATTGAAGGTCAGCGGCTTGATTGGCCACGCGTCCTCCTTGCACGTGAAGAACGGCAACGTCTCCGAGAACGAGGTGGGTATCGGCGGAACAAGCCAGTACAGAATCTGCGCGCTTTCGCCCCAGCACACCTACGCCATCTTCTTCGATGTCGCCAACGTGTCTCCGTTGCCCCCCAACGCCCAATCATACATCCAGTTCATAACTCACTACCAGCATGCCTCGGGCACATACAGATTGAGAGTGACCACAGTGTCCAACATATTGACCGGTGACGAGCAGGTCTTGGCCCAATCGTTCGACCAAGAAGCTGCCGCGGTCTTGATGGCTCGCGTGACTCTCTTCAAATCCGAGCAAGACGATGGCGCAGATGTTTTGAGATGGATCGACCGTATGTTGATCAAATTGTGCCAGAAGTTTGCCGACTATAGAAAGGACGTCGAGGAATCCTTCAGGTTACACCCTCAGTTCGCGTTGTACCCACAGTTCATATACTACTTGAGGAGATCCCAGTTTTTGCAGGTCTTCAACAACTCTCCCGATGAAACGGCCTTCTACAGACACATATTGATGACCGAGGACACAAACAACTCGTTGATCATGATCCAGCCTACCTTGACCTCCTTCAGCATGGAGCTAGAAGAACCAGAGGCTGTCTTGTTGGATTCTGTGTCCATTAAGGACGACCGTGTCTTGCTTTTGGACACTTTCTTCCACATCTTGATCTTCCACGGAAGAACAGTCGCACAGTGGCGAAAAGCAGGATACCAGGAACAAGAAGAGTATGCTGACTTCAAAAAATTGTTGAATGACCCTAAGATCGAGGCTGGCGAGTTGTTGGTTGACCGTTTCCCCTTGCCTAGATTTATCGACACCGAAGAGGGAGGATCTCAAGCCAGATTCTTGTACTCCAAGTTGAACCCAAGTACATCGTACAACTCGCAGGACATCACTCGTGGAGCCGTTGTATTGACCGATGATGTCTCGTTGCAAGTATTCATGTCTCACTTGCAGAAGTTGGTTGTGTCGGGCTCCAACTAATTTCATCTTCATTTCTATTGTTTCACATCCATGGAACATTGAGACACCCTAGAGAAGAGCGATCCAAAAGTAGCAACCAAGCCAAAATACAAGATTTTTTATGCTCGTTGTAGTGTCGTTGAACGCAGCTGCTGTTGTGGACTGAATGCAGGGCCAGTAGCACGCAGGTAGTCTTCACCTCTTCACCATCCACATTTGAAATATTTCAGCCTTGATGCCAACTGAACAACTTAGTGCAGGTAAGTGGGTCGTTTTTAACGGGATTGAAGCAAATTACTAACATAAACAGATGAAATTGCCCTTTACGATCGCCAAATCAGACTATGGGGTACTGACACACAACTCCGATTGCGATCAGCAAAAGTTCTCGTGTTGAACTTGGGTGGCGTTGGGACAGAGATTGTGAAGAACCTTGTCCTCGGTGGTCTCAATACAATAGAAATCTTGGATAGCCACGTTGTCAAAGAGGAGGACTTTGCTACCCAGTTCTTCTTACCTAATGATGATAAAGTCGTTGGCCAACTAAAGCTTCCACACGTCATATCAAGAATCAAAGAGCTCAATGATCGCGTCAATCTCCTGATCAACACGAGGGAGCTTGCTGAAATTGATCCCGAATATTACGGAAATTTTGACTTGGTTGTCGCAACCGAACTCTCTAAAGCCGAGTTGATTGATCTCAACGATGTCACAAGGAAGCTTGGAATTCCTCTCTATGTCTCTGGATTGCATGGAATGTTTGGTTATATTTTCACTGACTTGATTAAGCACGAGTCTGTGAAAGAAAGTGAACGTGGGAATCAACCGCGTGAGGCCAATACTTCCATAAACGCCGTCAAAACAATCACGAAGGTTGAATTGAAGGAGGGGGATAACAAGGAATTGGTCACTGTTTCGGATGAGTATGTGCCGCTCAGTGAGATTTTCACGTCAAAGAAGTTGCCCACACAGTTGAACCGCAGACAGCTCAAACGACTCTCATCCGCGTTGCCTCTCATACTTGCTCTTTTCGAGATTGACCGCCCGTCCGACCCATCTGAAACTATCGACAAGGAGATCCTCAGGAAGCTACTGCATCATGCTTGTGAGAATTTGGGACTACCAACGACGGTCGTTACTGAGTCGTATGTAAGTACATTTTCGGACCAAGCATTCACCGAGTTCGCCCCAGTTAGCGCGATTTTGGGTGGGATCTTGGCACAAGACGTGATACAATACCTAGGGAGGAAGGAAAGTCCCATCAACAATTGCTTGGTGTTCGATGCTATTCAGTCCGAGTTACCTATATACTACCTCTAATGAATCAACGCGAGGAAGGCGTAATACCGCGTCCTTTTCTCTTCTTGAGATGCGATGTATCCCTCAAAAACTTGAGTGTCTTGGTCAACTTTGCTTTTAGCGCATCGTTTTCCTTTTGAGCAGCAGCCAATTTGTCATTGAGAGCTGTTCTTTGCTTCTTGTATGTAAGAATCTCAGCTTCTTCAACGTCCTGGGCCGCCGACACTTTGCGCCGTAGGTCTTCATTTTCTTTCTGAACTTCTCCTATCTGTACTTTCGACTGCGCAATGGACTCAGAACAATTAGTTACCTCGTTCATAGTGTAGTTTCGTTCCTCGCCCTTTGCCTGCAACTTTGTGACCAAACTCTTAATGCTGGTTTGAAGCTCCCATATTTTCAATTTCTGCTGCACAAACTTATCTTTTGTAGACCCAGGCTCAACATTGTGGTCGGTCGCGAATGTATGCAACTTATCCTTATTTGCTTTAATGGTCTCTTCTAATTGTTCATTCTCTTCATTTCGCTTCTGTGACTTCAGCTCGGTCACCTGTACCCTCTGTTCGGCGTGATAAACATCATCCATAATAGTTGACAACGATTTTTTTATTTCATCCACTCGCCGGCCAATTTTCTTTAAGTTATCAGGCTTATTCAAGTTTGAATACGTATTGAATTCCTCCTGAACGACCGCCAATCTCAAGTAGCCTGCATTAAGCTCAAGGAAAAGCTTATGAGTTAGTAGCGAACGATCTTTCACTGGTTTGGTCAATAGTTCATAGTGATTATGGATCCCGCTCAACGTATTGTAGTCATTTTTCAAAGGATTGGTAACATAATCCAGTTGTAGTCTTCTTGTCTCGTAGTATGATTTCTTCTTTGTTGCTGGTGTACCCGAGACGACCTCATTGGAGTCATAGGGTGTGTAGTGAAAGAAGACTTCGGTCAATAACGACCTTTCGACATCTGTAGCGGAGAATCTGGGGATGTTGGAAAGCTCGGGCAATGGCCAGGATGGGAAAGAGCGTAATTCAGGCCGAAACACTTGCTCAAAAAAAGTTGGAGACAAATATGTAAGGTTTTGATTGTAGATCGGAATGATATCAGGAGGCAAATTTCCAATTTGGTCTCTCAAACAAACGATTGACGAGATCAATTTATATAGGTATGAAGAGTCGTTTTTGTCGTCTTCGTAATGGAGGAGACAATGCTCAATTGAGTTCATTGGCACCAAGCGAATCAATACAGCGGTGTCTTCTCCACGATGATTCTGCTGGCGTAGTTTCAGAAAAAACACCGACTTCGTGTCAACGTAACCACACAAAGAAATGATAACGTCGAACTTCGCCAGCTTGAGCTCCGTCTCGTTCTTGCTCAAAATACCATCAGACGGGATCAAGTGTATGTTGTTTTGTCTCCAATCTTTGGTGTTCCTTCCCGATTTCCCGCCTTCTTTCTTGATGCTGTTGCCAACGTAACGTATAATTGACTTGGGGCCCATGCAGCCGTGTAATAGGGATTCCGTCAAATCGAAGACGCGGCCCTCGTTATTCATGACAATACCAATGTTCTTTGTTGAAGACAGGGAGCTGGTCAGTAAGATCACGTTAATTAGATCCCTTAGAACATTGAACTTGCCGCTTGTCTCGGCTAGTTTTGCAGGAATGTCTCGAAGTCCAAAATTCTTGGGCATAAAGTGCTGAATGAGCAAGTACGGGTGCGTAGCCACGAGCATGCAGTTGTCCACGCATATTTCCAAGGACTTGATAATGAGTTCATTCGAGTCGTTTGTTTCACAGTATTTAAGGATGTCCGGATAGTGCAACGAGACAATTTGGTCCGTTAGCTCCTTTTGAAACTCAAACATGGGTGTGGGGAGGTCATAGACCCCAGAGTCGTTGATAGCGTCCAAGTGGAGGTCGACTATCGGTGGCTCAGGGGTACTGTCAAGTATGCTGAATAAATCCATTCACAGTTCCAAAATAGTTGCAAGTATTGTAGAGTACTCACTTGTACAGGAAGCCTAAACTGCCAAGAGGCACCTACAGGAAAAGCGCCATAAGAGACAATGGAACGAACCGGATGAATACACTGGTAACTCAACCTTGTAGATACGGTTTTAACTGTTATCAGCCTTGTTCCTACTTTTTGGCGGCTCGTCTGAACCACTGGTTCGACCAGTTTTTCTAAATCTAACGGTAATGCTAAACCTTGCCCCATGTACGCATGGTTCGGTCCCATCCACAACTCACAACAACCAGTCCATCTTTACTCACATCGCAGCTCATGACTTTGTCTGTGTGTCCGCTCAATGTCTTCAAATGAACCCAATTATCCGCGGACCACAACTTGACTGTACCATCATATGAAGCAGTGGATAAATAAGCCCCAGAGACCTCAAGCAACTCGGGGTTCTCATCATTTTCGTCGGTCACTGGCGATGTGATTGCAGGCCCACTAGAAGACTGAAGGAATTTTACTTCGCTCACGATTTTCGTGTGCGCTGGAATAGAGAAAAGCTCTTGCTTGTCTAACTTTCTCATGTCCCAGATTTTCACCGAGCAGTCACCGCTGGCAGTTGCGAGATGGTACCCGTTTGGAGACCAGTCCATGCTATAGATACCCTTCACGTGGCTTTCAAGCACACCGATAGAACGCCCACTGCGTAGATCCCAGATGCGGCCAATGGCATCTAGCCCTCCGGTGGCCAACAAGCCTCCATCGGGATGGAAACGACTCGCGTAAACTTCCTTAGAGTGTCCCTCCTGCTCTAAAAGCTCCGTTTGACGATTTAAATCCCAGAGCTTCCACGTTTGGTCGAAGGATGTGGTGACGATGTACTCACCACTGGGGTCATGCTCGATGTTGGCGATTCGGGCATTGTGGGCTGAAATCGTGGCGCTTGGTTTCAAAATCTCAAGCTTAGTAGATGAACCCTCCTCTCCCATCTTCCATATGTTGATCTTTCCTTCCGCGCCTCCTGACACAAGCATGTTCCCATCGTTCGGACTCCAATCCAAGACGACTTTCTCTGAGTGACATCCTGGTGTCAGGCGGGTGGTGAAACTTAGATCTGACCCAAGTTTCCCATCCAATACGTAAAAGTTTCCATCCCACGAGCCGCATGCAACTCGGGTGTCGTCTTTGTTGAGCCTGGCGCAACTTAGAGTTCGTGTGTTTCCTCTAATAGTGTACGTCCCATTCAATTCGAGTCCAGATAAATATTTGGCAATGCATCTTCTATGCTTGAGTTCTTTTGCAAAGTCATGTCCCGTAGCCCTCTTCTTTTGTCTCTCATTACGTTCATACGCCTTGGTGACGGAATGTTTGAGGATGTTCTTTCGTGCTTCTAGAAGCTGCTCTGTACCCGGCGTGTAGAACTCTTCGTCTTCTGACTCTTCGGCCTCCTCCATCTCTGCATCTTCCTCTATGTCAGCGAATCCGAAGTCTGTGTGTTTTTGCTCGGTCAAAAGTCTCACGAGTCGTTCTCGTCTTTCCGGTTCTCGCTCTCCAAAGAATGTGATTGGCTCGCCGAGCTTTCGTAGCTCTAAGCGCACTTCGGCATCATTTGTGGGAATGTCATATTTCGATGGTCCGTTTCCGTTGTGTCGTGAATCGTTTATTATAGGTGCAAACGCATCTCCCATAGTAGTTCGAGATGTACTTGTAGTGTGCATGAGTGGGTGCGAAAAGTCTGAGGGCACCAGCAGAATATAGAAAAGCACAATGTACACTAGAAATATGACATACTGAAAGGATACAGTGGTGCAATACAAAGATATGAAATTGGTCTAGTGATTTTCTCGAATGATCCTCTCCGCAAATTGGGCGAAGTTTTCAGTTTTGTTAACCTTCTCATCTAGGTCAGGTTGGCAAAACACCGCTAGCGTGTTCCTTGCGACATGTGGAAGAGATGTACCTCTCACATAGTGGCTCACTGCCTTCAAGGAGTTCTTGGACACTTCCTGAATGGCCAAGCCTGTCTGAAATGCAAGGCAGTCCACCGGAATCGACACTTTCTGTATCTCATTGTGCCTATTTCTGATATAAAGGCCTGCCTTAGGGTCGGGAGATCCTTCAATAAATTGAGCGGCTCCGCCGCTCTCTTTCAAAAACAAGGCGGATGTCAATCCCGTAATACATGAGTGATCCGTGTGCTCCCCGCACCAATCGTCAGTTCCTTCGCCACCACTCTCCATTGGAAAGTAGTGTAGAAGTCTGGCCTTCGAGCAGGAGGAGTCGCGTACAACTCTTTCTAGAAAATGAGGCTCATATTCGGGGTTGCCTCGACTGATAAAATTGTCACAGTTGCGAGCAACTTGTTCGGCCACACTGATAATGAGATTGCACAACGCTTTACAATCTTCCTCGAAACACTCGAGCCCAGGAATATCTCCGGGAGGCCAAATATTCGGTGTCGTGTAGGTTTTGAAATTTGGGAAACGTTCACATAAGGAATTTGTGGGCCCTTCAGAGTCTGGGTGTTTGTGAAAGGCGCAATTGACATAGTAAGAACCTTTGTTGAAGTCGGGTAAGTTCGTCTTACTCAAGATTTCTTTGCCCCTTGACCATCCCGTTAACCAAGTCGACTCTTCCGATTCGAGCTTCTTTAACTGTGGTTCTGGTAAATTTGCAAGCGTGGATATCATTCTGAGCACTTTTAATCGGAGCTCAGGAAACTCTTTTGGCAAGTCCTTCACCAATATGATTCCCAATGAGTCTGGACCAAATGCTGCGTCCAAGACCTCGGCACTCAAACCTTTCTGGAGTTGCTCGAGAGTCACAGTGATCGCTGCCATCACTCGATGAGTTGCTTGTGTTTGAATGGCGGTAAGCCCGAGATGAATACCCCAGAGATCGCTTAGTAGTTCTGCATTGAATGGCCCTGCACATTATTAGTTGCAACAACCAATGTAATGATCCATGATATCATCATCGTAGTTCATCTCAGATAACATTTCGAGTTTTTTATAAAGTGGGATTGACGCAGCTAACCTGCTCTCCTTTTGAATCTGCTCACAAGTTGCCACATTTGGTTTGCTGTTGGCTGAGCGGAGCGGCAGTTCTTGGGAGCCAGAACCTTGACCTCTCATTCTTCCGAGCTTCATCTTCAAGCAAAGAAATTTAAATTTTACTTTCTGATCAGGAGAGCTGAAATATCTCAGGAGATGCTTGTCCAAGTCGGAAAACAGCAGCTTATCGTTGCATGCCAAAAGCAGTTCCTTCAATTTCTCGATAGGAACAAAGAGCAGGGCAGACAGTAAAATCTTCTGGAATCGGTCACTAATAATCTGGAGCTTCTTGTCTGATAGCTCGGAAGATGCTTGATCTGCAATGATAAGCACAGAGGCAGTGCCTTTAGTCGGGCTGAGATATCGATGAGCAAAAGTCATGAGTTCTCGATGCGATAAGTCTTCGATGATGCCTGTCTTGATCGGCTCTTCGCACTGCTCGCCTCCGAAATTGTAGGTGGAGGCTAAAATTTGGTCTAGCAGATTCCAATGTTTTTGAAATTGAGGCCCCGTCATCTTCAGGTCTGATCCGTGAACAGGCTTTTGACACGCAAATAAACCCGAAGGATTGGAGTCATCATGTGAGCTCTGTTTGAGCGATTCCAAAAAGCCACTCACGTAGCTTTGGAACGCTTTTTCGACGCTAAGGTCGTCCAAAAGGGCACAGAGGTAGTCCTCAATTTGCCGTGCAATGTACTCACAGCTGTGTTGGCTCGATGGTACGGTGACATGCAACCCAAACGTCCTTCGAAAGATCTTCATTCCAGTAAGTATAGTGTATGCCACCTTTCTCTTCGTCCTCAACTCGTTTAGAGCAGTATTCTCCATTGCATACTGTAATACCTTGGTGAGGGCGAAGAGTCGACTGTCGCTCCTACTTCCAATTTGAATATAGTACAGCACCACAGAGATATTGTCGTCATCCTCGGCTTTCATACTGATCCAACTTTTTGTTCCCTCTTCTATTATATAGCTTGACGCTGGCCCACTTGTATGTTGAGAATCGATACCACATGTTGGAGAGGTACATACAACACGAAGAATTCTGCACTCATCTTCAGAGACTTCTCCCGAGATAAGGATTGATTTGAATGCCCCTGTTTCCTTCATTTTCAGACCCAAAATCCTCAAAGAGGCGCTCTCGTGCATCTCTAGTGCTTCAATTCTCACGTCTGGAGATATGATCCCCTCTTCAAGAATAATGAAAGTGTGAGTAAACACCTTTTTCACTCCTTTGGCATCCAAGTACTGTTCGTATTTCGCCCGTAGAACATTTCTCGCTTTTTTAATTTCTACATACGGGATTTCTATGTCCAAGGCGAGGTTATCAAGAATAGGAATTATCGACTGCATCATGTGTTGGGTGCACTGAGATGGGCCAGACACAGTGATGGAAATACTGGGCTCTCCATTCAAGTTCGCATATAGAGCCCAATTGCATCCAATGAGCTCGCTATAGTAGTTTTTATACTTGAGTTTTTCTCCGAGTATCAAGGCTAGTAGTTCAATGCCCACAAGATTATCTGCTGTCGGAGGAATGTGGAGGTAGGATGAGTGCACTGTGATGGTTTGATGGCTGAATGGAACTTCATTGCTGATAGTTTGAAGCCATACTTCCAGGCAGTTGTCGAACCAGAGCAACTGTGGATCTTGCGTTTCGATCTCATTTTGCCTCGTCTCAAGATCTGAAGTCATGGCCAAGTTTAGTAGACAGCTTTGAGCAACCCACTCTATCGGCGATCCAATCGGCCGTGGCACCAGTAATTCACAGAATTTCGAGTCAAGGTAAGAAGGCGTTCGCTTGAATGTGCCGAGGACGTACAGAAATTTGTAAAATTGGTCTTGTGAAACCCGAGAACTCTCTCCAAAGGTTTGGAGAACCGTCTGAAGGTCGTTTGCAATGACCTGCAAACGCAAATTCAGCGAAGTGAATAGCTTGGATTTGGCCCGCCTGAACTCTTCGACCAACAAGGGTCCCTCTTTGCAGTCTTCATAGCCTCTAATGAATTGTGTGAAATTCTTGTCATAGCTTTTGCTGTGAAGCCTTTCTGCGTACTCCACTACTTCCTCAATGGGGGAGGCGGGTTGCGAAGTCATAAATGAATACTCCTCAATTATTCTGTACTCTTTTGCTATTCTTTTCAATGTAGCTGGTGTGAGAAGGTCGAGTGTGTTGTGGATGTAGTGAAATGATAGCTCAATAATATTCCTCAACCTGTTGATCCCGGTTCCTGTAAGTTCCACGGTAATGATAAATAGTCCGTTGGCGGTAGATATGTACTCAGTACTAACAAGCACACTTCTGGCTAACTGAAGCTTGCGTTTTAACTTCTCGCAGAGGGAACCCTCAGACTCATCGCCTATTAAGTTGCATAGCATACGTTGAAGCGGCTCAGAAATTTCTTCTCTTGCAAATGGAAAGCACATGCGTAGAGTTGGGGTGGAGTCGTCTTGGATAAGAATAGAGTTGAATTCTGTTTCTGTGAAAGGCGATTCATCTCCAGATACTGAATTGTCGGGTCTGCAGTCAGCAGTATATGAGTGAGTGGAATCGTCCGGCGAATCTTTCACATCCCCAAAATGGCACACCGCAAGCTTGCGCAATTGGTTTAATGATTGTGGCCCTTTGATGACCAAACTCATTCTGTCCGCTGAGAACCTGCGCCTGTAATGGGTATTGACAAGTTCCTTCATCTTCTTGGTGCCGATGCGAGAAAGGGTACTCCGACTTCCAGTCGCAAATCTACTGAAAGGGTGTAAAGGGTTTGCAAGAAGGCGAAGACCATGGAAGAGAACTTTAGATGGGCAGGAGGTGTTGATATTATGCTCGTCATGAATGGCTTCTATTTCGGACTCCAAGAATGCTTCGCAAACCTTTGGACTTTTGAAGAAAGACCCAAACGTCGCGAAAACAGAGTCTAAAGAAGCGTCGGAGCATGTTTTCGCAAACGCCGATATTTCAAAAGCAAAGTTCGTCTGCTCTCCTGAAGTGAATGCATTGAACGTGCCTCCAGCCATTTCCACAGCTCTCGGAAGACCGTATGGGCATCGCTTGGTGCCCAGCGCGAGAGCATGCTCGCACAAATGTGCCAATCCTGGTATGTTATCTGGGTCGTCGAAGGAGCCGGCTCCTACGGCCACTGAAGCTGCCATTGCACGAGAAGAAGGGTCGCTTATCAAAAGGCAGCGTAACTTCGAAGGAAACTCGACCGTAGCGTAGCTGCGGTTTGCATGAGAATAAGGAAGTTCTAAATCGGGCGTGGCCATTTTGTACTGGAGCACAGACATGGCATTACTCCTACTTCAGTCTACTGATTAGCGCTTATAAGTTGGGTGCAAAATGTCAGAGCGACTTCCGCTTCGGTGCACTACAATATGGCATGCAGTATCGGTGGGCGTTCGACCGAATAGGGGCAATACATAGTGAAGAGGGAGAGATTTGCCAAGCTCCTAGAGAAAATTCTAGAGAGACGGGAGTAAAGTGTCGCCACCTGGATCACCTACGAGTCCAAATCGATTTGTGTTTGTTCTGAAAACCGCGCAATCTCAACAATAAACATCTTAAATGCGTGTATGATAACAGAATAAAAAAAGCAACGGCCACGCAAAAAAGCCTTCTTCGGCCCCAGGCCCCACGAGAGACCCAAAACAGGAAGAACGACACCCAAGCTACATATACTCAGCGACCGATTCCCTTTATCTCCGAAAATAGGTGTTTCTCTCGCCCACTGCTGGTAACCTCCATCTGGGCGACTGCAGGAGGGTCACGAGGTGATGCGGAGTGCACACCGGTGCATGATACCATCGTGGAGGCCCGGGGTAGGCGCTAAAAAACCCCAAAAAAGGACGATGAAACCCTTTCTAACCAGGCCCAATCTTTCACTTCCAGCCAGAACATTTTCCTGGCATTATGCTCCAAATGTAGGGGCAGCTGTGCTGCCAGCAGATAACCCAGATACCGTGCCTGCAGGACGGTGCGACTGTCATCAAAAGAAATGTTCTCCCTAGTCTCTCCAACTTGCTTCCTCTGCGATCTCTTCCCGTCCAGCACCAGAACCACAGCCGAGACCCATATATGCCCCCACCCCCATGTCAAATCCCTACATGTACAACAGCTATCAGCAGTACTCGCCCTCTATGGCAGAGGACCAGATGAACACCTCGCCCACGTTCCACAACTTGCAGTACACCGGGGCCAACAGCACAGTGTCGTCGGCGTCGCTGACGTCGTCGTCGGTGTCGTCCAACTACTCGTTGAACAACCCGCGCATGCGCTACTACTTGTCCAAGTCGTTTGACCTCGAGGACGACCTCGAGTTCTGCCCCGAGATCCCGGAGAACGGCACCAGCCCCACGTTCAAGAAGTTCAACCCTTACACCGCGTCCGTGTTCTCCCCCACCGCCACGCACGGCGACGTGCCCTTGTCACCGGTTGGCAACGCCCCGCTGTCGCCCCGTGTGCACACGCCTCGAATCAAAAAGCCCATCGAGATCGTCAACCCCAAGCGCTTGGGGTCGCCCTCGGTGGGCAAGTAGTCCCCTGGCGGAGTTATGTGTGACGTTTCAGTCCCTGCTGCAGGGACGCTTGCATCTGCTGTGCAGAGCGCAGTTTTGATTTAGATAACATGTACATTACGACTCGGTGTAGGCCTCTAGCGAGGAGCATGCAGTCGAACGTAGGCGAGGTAGGCGAACGCAGTCGAACTAATCGCTACGGCGTCATGAAACATCACTAAGCTGATGCTTCAGTGACTTGGCAGAAGATATGTGCCGAATCATTGGAGGAAGAACAATCGCAGAAGAGAATGAGGAAGACAATCGCACAAGAAGATACAGAAATCGCACAAAAGGATAAGGAAAGATCTTGCACAAGCCGCTCGTTTGGCCTTGGCCTCAGTCCATGCCACGCTACGTCCCATTCTTAGTTCCACTGTGCATTGGCGGTGTTACTCGCAGGACTAGGCCCTTTCACGGACGGACATAATCAAATCGGGCTACCTGTACAATCCTACTTCCATTTCGCTTCTATCGCCTTTGACCCCACTTCTTGCACCACTCAGTTTCATTCTCTAATCAGTCTCATTCTCTGACCAGTCTCATTCTGTTCACCTGCTCAGCTGTTCACTACTGATTCCCGTGACGTCATTGTAGCGTGAGCAGCATCACGTGGACGGGATGGAGGGGCTGGGGAGACCCTGGTGGGGAGGCGCCGTCGCTAGGCCGGATCCGGCGAAGCGCTGCGGCAGGCGATGGCCACGTGACGGCGCACGGCATACGGGTGCGCGCGCACCAGATCCGGCAGCTCTATGAACCAGATAGCGCTACCGCCCGATTAGGCAGGTCAGTGAAGATGGTGTGGAAATCTATAAAGAGCCTTCGCAGCCGTCGTTTTGTTCTCCAGCTACCATGGCCCCTCACCCCTTTGACTCCGTCACAGACGCAGAAATCAGAATCGCGGCCAAGTTGGTCAAGGACTCGCACGCCGCTGCGGACAATGTCCACTTTGTCCAGATCGACCGCTTGGACCCTCCCAAGCAGGACATGATCAAGTACTTGGACGCGGAGAGAGTGGGCGCCGCGCTCCCAAACATCTCCAGAGTGTTGTACTGCTACTACTACACCAACACGTTGACGTTCAACAAGGCGCTCGTGAACGTGCTGATTGGCCACGTGATCACCAAGACCCAGTTGCCCAACGGCACCGTGGGCCCCTTCTTGCCAGAGGACGTGATGGAGTGGGAGGAGCACTGCATGCAGCATCCCATCGTGTTGGCGGAGATCGAGAAGCTCAAGTTGCCCCAGGGCTACTCGGTCAGAACCGACCCTTGGATCTATGCCACCGACGACGCCAACGAAAAGAGACCCTTGGTGCAGTTCTACATGTACGTTTTGGCCAACAACGGCCACTCCGAGAGCAACCACTACTCGTTGCCCTTGAAGTTCTCGCCCGTGTTTGAGGCCCAGACCATGAAGTACATCAGAATGGACTACTTGCCTGGTGGCTATGACGAGACCACCACGCCCACCCAGCCTTGGCAGGTGGTTCCCGGTGTGGAGTACCACCCCGACCTCAACGGCGAGGCCAGCTTGAGGGAGGTGAAGCCCTTGATTGTTTCGCAGCCCGAGGGTGCATCCTTCTCCGTTGAAGGCTCCAAGATCAAGTGGCTCGGCTGGGAGTTCAGAGTGGCCACCACCGCCAGAGAGGGCTTTGCCGTGTACGACGGCTGGTTCAAGGGCAGACAGGTGTTCTACAGAATCTCGTTGTCTGAGATGACCGTGCCCTACGCAGACCCCAGAGCACCCTACCACAGAAAGCAGGCGTTCGACTTGGGCGACTGCGGTTTCGGCGTGAACGGCAACTCGCTCAAGCTTGGATGCGACTGCCTCGGTGTCATCAAGTACTTGGACGGCAAGACCATCAACAGCAAGGGTGAGCCCCAGGTGTTGCCCTCCACCGTGTGCTTGCACGAGCAGGACGCGGGCATCTTGTACAAGCACATGAACTACCGTAACATGAACGCGGTGGTGGCCAGAAAGCGCGAGTTTGTCGTGCAGACCATCGCCACGGTGGCCAACTACGAGTATGCGTTGAACCTCAAGTTCACCAACGACGGCATCATCGACATTGAGGTGAGAGCCACCGGTATCTTGTCGACCATGCCCATTGACGAGAACATCACCGTGCCCTGGGGCACTGTGGTGGGCCCCAACGTGATGGCGGCATACCACCAGCACATCTTGTCGTTCAGAATCGACCCCGCCGTGGACGGCCACAAGAACTCGGTGTTGTACGAGGACGTGGAGAAGATGCCCGTGTCGAAGTTGAACCCCTACGGCATTGGGTTCGTCACCAAGAAGACCTTCCAGGAGAAGGCCGGGTACATTGAGCAGTCGCCCTTCACCAACAGAACGTACAAGATTGTCAACGAGAACAGGATCAACCCGGTGTCCAAGGGGCCCGTGGGGTACAAGGTGCAGATGCCTGCCAAGCAGATGCTCATGGCGGACCCTGACTCGTTCAACTCCAAGAGAGCCACGTTTGCGACTCAGCAGCTCTGGGTGACCAAGTACAAGGACCACCAGTTGTTTGCTGCCGGTGAGTTCACCAACCAGTCGCAGACCGACACTGGTCTCGGCGACTGGGTCAAGGGCGAGGACCCCGTGAGAAACGAGGACGTTGTTGTGTGGGCCACCATGGGCTTCACCCACATTCCTAGAGTGGAGGACTTCCCTGTCATGCCCGTGGAGACGCACAACATTCACCTTGTGCCTGCCAACTTCTTCGACCGCAACCCCGGCTTGGACCTTCCGCAGGCCACCAACGCCTTCAACAAGTCGGTGTTGGCCGACGTTGGGGTGGCGTCCACCAGCGCGAGCTGCTGCAAGACTAACTTGTGAATAGATATTTAATGGGACGTACTAGAGACGACCGGTAGACAAACCAAGTATCGTTATTTATTGACTAGCTCCCCCAGTAGGGTGTGAGTAACTTCATGTCTGCTGACTTCGTTGAAGGTGGTTGCCGCTTCTCAGGCTCGTGGCGGGCATGCCTCTTAGACGTACCATACGAAGCTGGATCGATGCTGTTTACTAACATTTCTCTATCTGTGTAAACAACTTCCTTCCTAGGTCTCTGATGGTCTATTTCAATATCTTGATTTAGACAACTAACAATCACGCATAGTATACAAGTCGAGTCATCAACCAAAACTTGCTCCATATTATAATATAAGATATTAAGGATAGCTCGTCCTCAAGGAATGAATCAGATGTATATGCCACGAAAATACCGTGGGTCACTAACTAGGGATAACCATGCAGAGGGGAACAGGAACAATGGACACCGGGTCCACTCCCACATCCTGTCAGACAAACAATTAGATATCCAATCGACTGAGGGAGATCGGGCTACCCTCGGGGCAAGCCCTTGGCCCGTAAACCAGGCTGAACGCATAAAATGATGTCAGATACTATCTGTTAACTTCAGATCATTTTTTGTCAACGAAGTCCGCGATAGTTTAGTGGCTAGAATTACCGCTTGTCGCGCGGTAGACCGGGGTTCAATTCCCCGTCGCGGAGCACCATTGCGCAAGTGGTTTAGTGGTAAAATCCAACGTTGCCATCGTTGGGCCCCCGGTTCGATTCCGGGCTTGCGCATCTTTTTTGCATGTGAGACATTCCGCATTAAACTTCTGCCCCATGTCTCATACAACAACAGGGATGTCCACCACACGGATGTCCACGACAGGTATGTCGCTTCCATTTCAGCTTTACGACAACGCAACGATGCTCGAGCCCACCTACAGCCCTAGAGTAGCTTAGACTACGCTTAGAGCTTCATCCCTCGCTTCGTTCCTTAGTTCTGTTCTGCCTCGTTCGTTACTGACTTCAGATGCGCTAGGGTTCCAGGACAAACGCCACCCCCGCGGCCGCTTCAGCTGGGTCAAGCGCCTAGTACAGGGCCCCAACAAGTCAATGCCCCCGGGTGTGCGCAACGCCCGTTTCGAAGGAGCCCACGACATCGATTTCCGGGTCTATGGCCCGCACCTGGACGACAACAGTACCCGTGGCCTGTTGCGGAGCGTGGAGTTCCCGAGCGACGAGGAGTCGCAGGTGTCGTCGCACTGGGACAACCTCAGCACGATGCCGTTGAAGCTGATTGTGCTGCAGTCGTCTACGACCAATTCGCCGTCCATTTTGAGCGAGCCCAAGGAGGACGGCTCGTCGTACGTCACGCTGACGGCCGAGACGTCGTTGGCGCCGAGCACGCACGTGTCGCTACTGCCCAGTGGGCCCAACTCGCACGCCGGGCCGAGAAGCGAGCGCGACCGTGACAGCGAGTCCATAGTGACTCTCGCGAGCCTGTCGAGACGCATCCGGCGGCGGAGCATCGACACCAACTGCTCGTTGGCGGGCATTCCGCCCGCGAGCATCATGGAGCGCCTCACGGTGAACCCCCACACCGAGCACGATTACGAGTAACGAACACACGACACCGGGCCACACGACACCGGACCACACCACACCTGGACCACACGACCCCCGGACCACCAGTACAACCATATACACCGTGCCAGCGCACGACTACCAGCACCACAGACAGCACAGTGTACCAGCACCAGTGAACAGAAAGTGTACCAGCAGTGCAATCATATACAACAGTACACGACACACAACACTACCAGACCATATACAGCCTACCAACAGTACAGCTATACACTTCAGAGCTTACAGTACACCGTACGCCATACCCTTTCAGGACACTATTGTCTTACACCATGCTAAGTATCTGTACACCATACTTAGTACCTTACAAGACACAATTAGGTGCCTTACAATACACCATATTACAGCCGTACACCGTATTCCGTGTTTTGCTGCACCGTGCTTAAAGTACATCTGCTCTAGCTGATACCATACTCAGTACCGTACACCATAGTTAGTGCCCTACAAGACACCATGCTCAGTGCCTACAAGACACAATACTTAGTGCCGTTCACTATATTCAGTGATATTCTGTGCTTATAGTATATTCAGTGCTTATAGTATATTCAGTGCTTATAGTATATTCAGTGCTTAACTTACATTCAGGCTTACAGCACACGATACTAATGCCATGCACGATATTCAGTGCTCAATATATATCAGTGCTCAATATATATCAGTGCTCAATGTATATTCAGTGCTTATATTCAGTGCATATTCAGTGCTTATACCCAGTGCTTATTCTTTGCTATACACCATGATCAGTGACCGCATTAGGTATTGCCTAAAGGGCACAGCCGTACCTGATACACAATGGCCCGAATCACATGTGCAGTACACGCCGTTGTCAGGCTGTGCGAAGGCTACACTATATCGATACCGATTCGGACCGCCGTATACAGACAGGAGCATACAGCCTGGCGTAGGCGTAGTTTGGCGTACCTGCAAGTGAAGCCAATCAAGTCCGGAATGCGTTCATCGTTCGGTTCGCGGTCCATTGTCTCTAACGATAACGTCATCTAGCCCTGCACACTGGGTAGGGACCAAAACAAAACAAAACACCTTCACCTCCTCCTCGTCATGGGCGCCTTCGGCAATGACTCCTCCATCGAAGGCGACGTCTATGTTCAGCGCCTCGCCACATACATCCGGCGCAACGAGGAGGCGTTGGCCAACGGGCTTCTCTGCTTCTCCAAGGTGAGGACCGCTTCCAAGACCAAGCCCATCCGCCCGTCCTTCACCATCCACCACCTCTACTACATCACCGAGCGCATCGAGAACTCCAACTTGGGCGTGGACGTGGGCCCGCTCAACATCAAGCTCGACAACCCGAACCAGGAGCCCACGTTCATCTCGTTCATGGCCAACAACGCCCGCCACCTGCGCCAGTTCGAGAGTGACGCGCGGTCCATCTCGTCCATCAACTCCGTCAAGTCCATGGTGTCGAGTGCGTCTGTGTACTGGCGCTCGTTTGCGTTCAGCAAGGACCCCAAGGTCATCCAGAAGGACGTCAAGTACCTCTATCTGTCCTTCACCAAGATTCCGTGCTTGATCTTGAGCCCGCACACGAAGATCAACAGCATAGCGGGCTACGAGGAGTATCCGTGCGACACCTCCGTGCCGTTGCAGATGTTCAAGAACCTCCAGGTGCTCGAGCTCGTGGAGTACGAGCCCAACGAGGTTTTCGGCTGGCACATGCTCAGCGAGCAGTTGCGCATCTTGATTGTGCGCAACTCCAAGGTCAGCGACGTGGCCGAGGTCTTGTTCACGTTGGTGCTCGAGGACGAGAACGGCCGGTCCTCGTTCAACAACCCGCGCCACGCGAAGAAGGCGGACCCGTTCGCCGCGCCCGAAGTGAACTCGCCCTTCAAGCAGAAGCGCCGCGACCGCGCCATGACCGCGCACTCCGCCTACAGCAGAGACTTGGCTCTCGGTGCCGCCTTCAGCAGAGAACACGCTTTCCCTAACAGAGACGTATTCAACCCTCTTCCTTCCGCTGCCGACCGCTACCAGGCCACATTGCCGGACAATAAGTGGTTCTACTTGAAGCAACTCACCATCTCGGAAAGCTCCATCACGCGCATCCCCTCGTTTGTCTTCAAGCCGCTCGGCAATCTCGTCAAACTCAACCTCTCCAACAACCTTCTCGAGGACCTCCCTGAGGGCCTAGAACAGCTCGTCAACGTCAAGTACATGAACTTTGCAGACAATTACATCACAACCTTGAAAAGACTTCCGTCCAACTTGGTACACTTGACAACCCTCAACTTCAACAACAACAAGCTCGTTTCGATCGACGGCTTGGAAAACTTGAAGTCCATCGACAAGATCGACTTGCGCAGGAACAAGCTCAAGACGGTGGCGCTGTTGGCACCCCTCATCAAGCACATTTCAAAGCAGGAATCTAAGCTCAACAACATTTTTATCTCCAGCAATTTACTTCCGAAGACTTACAGAGCAGACCTCTTCAACTTATTCAACGGTGCAAAGCCAAAAAACCTGATCAAGATCGATGACTCGCGGCCGGGCTATTTCGAAAGCGCCATGCTTTTGGACCCGGAGGCCGCTCGCAAGCACTACGAAAAGTACATCAAGATCGAGCCCTCGGACCAAGACCCAGGTCTGCCGCGAGCGCCCGCTCTTCCGATGCCACTTCCACCTCGCACACCGGATAGATCCAGCGGCGCACACCGACACACCAAATCTACAAATGACGTATTGGAGTCACTCGCACTGCTTAATATCCACGACTTGGAGAACACTATAACGGGCAGAAAACACTCCAGTATCATGACAACAGCCTCTTCCACAACCACAACAACGGTCACTACGCCAGTGACTGCCGTGGAAAGTATTCCGGCGAGCCCAACGGTACTTCATCCAGGAAAGTCAATGATGCCCTTGCTCCCGAATCAGAATTTAAGCAATCAGTCCTACGCTCTGAGCAAAATTCTGGCAATCGCAAGGCAGTTTCTGTCGCCAATGATCCACCTGAGCGTCAACGGATCGGCCTCCACCCTCAAGAGCTCTAGCACGATGACTAGACTAGATTTAGACTCGCCAACAGTCAACAACCCTGCGCCCAGTGTGGTGACCCCTGTCCAAGTACAGGTCGAAGGGTTTCAATGATTAACGACGTTTTATGTTTTGGCATTGCATGTTCCCGTTTTCTTGCATATGGTGCAGGGGTGCACCTCATTTATATTGTTTGTACAATTTAATGCGAAGTATTTTGCAACCGTTATTTAGCCGCCGAGACAAAATGCTCCCAATGTTGCCAGCACTTTTCATGTGCTTTCAAATAGCGGTGACATTGAAGTTCGGCGATATTTCCAATCATTTGGATTACACGTACAACGAGACTATAAGCGTATTGGAGAAACGAGGCTTACATGAGGAAGACCCCCTCATTTTCGTAGCCGACGACCATCCTCTGGAATATTATTGGACCAGGCCAGAATTTCCAAGTCGTAAGTAAGACCCTGACTTGCTCTACTTCTCGACTAACGTATTTAGCACTCGGAGGAAGAATTGAAAAGGTTTGGCAAAGTGCCTACTCGAAGGCTCGAAAGTTGGTGGAAAAGATGTCCATCCCAGAAAAAGTAAACTTAACCACCGGCACCGGCTGGGGCTCTGGTCCATGTGTGGGCAATACCGGATCTGTGCCTCGGCTCGGTATTCCCAGCCTTTGCTTGCAAGATGGGCCCAATGGAATTCGTTTCACTGACTTCGTAACTCACTATCCGTCAGGATTGGCAGTGGGCAGCACGTTCAACAAAGAATTGATGTATCTCAAAGGCAAGGCTTTGGGCAAGGAGTTTCGTGCAAAAAACGTACATATTGCGCTCGAGCCTTCGGTGGGTCCCATTGGCTTGAAGGCTCAGGGCGGCCGCAATTGGGAAAGTTTCGGAGCAGATCCGTACTTGCAGGGAGTAGCTGCCGCTCAACAGATAAGAGGGACCCAGGACGAAGGTGTTGTTGCCGTGGTGACTCACTTGATTGGAAATGAACAGGAGCATTTCCGTCAAGTGGGCGAATGGGACGTCAATGGTTGGAACCAATTGGACACGTCCATTAGCTCCAACATTGGCGACAGAAGCATGCATGAAGTCTTTCTCTGGCCCTTCGCCGACGCAGTTCGTGCTGGCGTCGGTGGTGTTCTTTGTGCTTACAACCAGGTCAACAACACCTACTCGTGCGAGAACTCGTACTTGCTTAATTTCTTGTTGAAAGACGAGCTTGGATTCCAAGGCTTCGTAGTCTCTGACTGGGGCGCCCAACACACGGGCGTGACTTCTGCACTCTCCGGCCTTGATATGACAATGCCTGGAGAAATCTTTGACGAATGGTTGAGCGGGAAGTCCTATTGGGGCCCTTCACTCACTCGAGCCGTTTACAACAGAACCATACCTCAAGATAGATTGAACGACATGGCCACGCGGATCTTGGCTCCCTTTTTCAGTGCCAAGCTGCTTTCCCTTCCATCTGAAGACGACTTGCCAACCTTCAGCTCCTGGACTTACCACACCTACGGCCAGCAGTACCCATACCAGCACTTTGGGTCGATTGTACAGCAGAACTGGCATGTTGACGCAAGATCCAAGTTTGGTGACGATGTTGGGCTCAACATCGCCAGAGAAGCCATAGTGCTTCTCAAAAACATGGGCCATCACCTCCCGATTGATAAAGGCGACGGGATCCGGAGACTACTCTTGGTTGGAAGTGCACAATCGCCTGACCCGAAAGGGCTCAACTGCAGAGATCAGCGGTGTGTCGAAGGGTTAATGACGTCGGGTTGGGGTTCGGCTGCGGTCAACAACCCCTTGGTGGTTACTCCTCTCGCTGCAATCACCGAGAAAGCGAGCGAGCGGGGCATCATGATCGACTCTACCACCGACAACTGGGACCTCGACAATGCTCAGGAACTCGCTGACTACGCTGACATGGCAATCGTGTTTGTAACCGCCTTTTCGGGAGAAGGGTACATTGAAGTTGATGGAAACTACGGCGATCGCAAAAACGTCTCATTGTGGAACAACGGCGATAACCTCATCGATCTCATTGCTGATCGGTGCCGCAAAACTATCGTCGTCGTAAATGCCGTTGGCCCAGTGGACATGGAAAAATGGATCGAGCACGAAAATGTGGTTGCTGTGCTCTTCGCTCCACCATTGGGCCAGTTTGGAGGCCAGGCCATTGCTGAGGTTCTCTTTGGCGAGGTCAACCCTTCAGGTAAACTTCCTTTCACCATAGCGAAGAAGGCGCTGCACTACGACCCCATTATCGAAACCTTGAATGATGGCGTCGATCCGCAAGACATCTTCGATCGAGGTATCTACCTCGACTATCGTTTCTTCGACAAGCACACCATCAAGCCTAGGTTCCCATTCGGCCATGGCTTGTCATACACACACTTCCTGTTGTCGAGGTTGAAGATTAAGGAGATCAATGCCCCTACAGAATACCTTCCCTGTCCCAGCGAGTATACACCTGGGTGGCACACCGTCGACGATGATGTTTGTGATCCGGAGGATGCGTTGTTTCCTCACGAGGAGTTTGATCCTGTTCCAGGCTTCATTTACCCATACTTGTACAACGAAAACGTGCGGTCAATTGATGAGGATGACACCTATGAGTACCCCAAGGGCTACCGGCCCGAGCAGCAGACCGAGCCACCGTTGTCTGGAGGTGATTTGGGAGGAAACACCGCTTTATGGGAGACTATCTATCTGATCTCGGCTCTGGTGACGAACGACGGGGACATGTCTGGCGCTTACGCTGCTCAATTATACATTGAGTTTCCTAACACCATTGTTCCATCTCCACCTAAGGTGCTCAGAGGATTTGACAAGGTGTACTTGAAGCCCAAAATGTCAACCCTGATCAAGTTTGACCTTCTCCACAGAGATTTGAGCATTTGGGACGCCCAATCGCAGCAGTGGATCATCCAAACTGGATCATACAAGATCTACATAAGCAGTTCCAGCAGAAAAGTCGAGCTCGTGGGGGAGATAGATATTGGTAGCTAGGTTTTGCGACGCGCGCGTTTGGTGGTGTATATGTGAGTTCTCATAACATGGTAAGCAGCCGATGTCATGGCCCCGAAAATCACTTTAGCGGACAAGTACGCCCAGCGAAAAAATGATACGAGGCTGAACACGGCAACTTCTTCAGGATTGCGGAGTCAATTCTCCTCCTTCAACAAACCTCGTCTAGACTACCTCCAAACCCCGCGGAATCGAGAGCCGACTCGAACGAAATACCCCGAGCTCGACCTAGAAAGACCTGTCAAAACGGAGAAGCTTCCCGGGCTGTATGGCTCACCGATAAAATCCTTGAGCTATACGCCGAGGAGATACAGAAGGCCGACAAGGCTCTACAAAGTGTTGGAGCTGCCTGCAAAGTTCAAGGTTTCGAAAGATAGACCATGGATGGACCGAAAGGGCCCCGTTGCTACCAAAAAGAAGAGCGACGGTATCTTTCTGCACCTTCGAAGTTTCCTTTCCAAGTTCAGCGTCGACGCCCACGAGAAGAGCGACACGGACTACCTAGAATTGCAACGACTGGCTGCCAAATTGTTCCGAAATGATACCCTGGGAGATAACGACAAGAATACTGTCGATCTCGACAAGCTACTAATCCCAAGGGGCGCAAGAACGACGTATGCGGACGAGTTCGACCAGGTTGACTCAAGCGTTCAGAATGCCAAAACTCGGCGCGAGGAAAGCAAAGCGAAGCGAGAGAAGGAAGAATATAATCGCATCATTGAGCAACAGCGGCAAGAGAAGCAGAGTACGGTCGAAGAGTACGAAAGAAAGCTCTACTTGATGGAGCGAGATTTTGAGGCGAGGACACACGCGCTACAAGAGAAAGTCAGAGACCTCGAGCGAAGTGCCAACAATGGAAGGCAGCGTCTTGCTGAAAGTGAATTGGACGAGCTTCGAAAGTCAGTGGAGAAAGAAAATGAGCACTTTTTGCTCCATCGCCGAGAAGCCGAACGAGTGATGCAAGAAAGACAGGACGAATTGAACCGAAGGGAGAGCGAAATATCGAAAAGAGAAGCGAAGGTCGACAAAATGGTGGCGGACCTCCGCAAAAATGACGCCGGACCCTATCCCACTTCTGAAGGCGACGTCGAGGATCCGGCTGTGTCTCTTCCCCGATTAATGAAGCGAGCACAAGCCAAGAGCGAGTTTGACCGAAACCATCGCGAGTTCTCTCTCGAAGAAGAGTCCTTGCGCGACGAGGAGAAGAGCGTGGCAAGAAGTATACGCGCCAATGACGAGGACGTGATCTCGTTCTATGACTTGATACAGAGCATAACAGAACGCATCTTGAAAAAGGAAAGGCTCAGCGTGAGTGAAGAACGCCTACTCGAGAAGGTCCAGGGCCTTCTCAAATCTCTTGACCATCACGCGGGTGAGACCGCCAAGCAGATCGATTTTGCCTCGAAGATGAACGAGTACGCTGCTTTTTTTGGCAAGTTCGACGGCTTGTTCGCACGCAATGTCCTGAAAGCTAAAGAAACTTACACCACTGAGGTTCTCCTGGGCATTGAGCGCGCATTTGTGAATCTTCGCAAGAATCTCTACGGAAGCCTATCGAGGCGTGCGACCGCCTTGAAGGAACTTGACGCCAAGTATGACGATCTGAAGGTAACACAGTCCAACTACAGCGACTACAGGGTGGAACAAGTTGTTGGTATTCTCGACGCCAGAACTCAACTTCTTTCGAGACAGAGACACACAGTGGAGATGTTGAAGCAACTCAACGAGCTCACGCGAAAGCTCCATAATGTCGCGACCGTTCTCGCAAACCAGAAAGAATCAAGGGAATGATACCAGAGATTGATTGAGTGCATGTATCGCGCGACCGCACCACCTGCAGGACCAATCACATACATACGCGGCAGACGCGTTGACTACCTTCTCCACGATGTCTGCTCCAGCTACACTTCCTGTGAAACTTCTACCCTCGAATGTTCGACCGATCGCATATAGAATCATCTCCAAAAAGCATGGGCTTAACATCCAGTCCGACGCGCTCACGGAGTTGACCGAAGTCATCAGTTCGAAGTTTGGCCCAGAATGGCGCGGGCCAAAGTCCCAACAGTTTATGGAAGAGATCGCCAGGCTCTGGAAACAGCAGGATCGAGGTCTATTCGTGGACGGCCGCGGCTTGTCGCAAGTGATCAAGGAAATCAACGAAGAAAAGAACTCCAGATCCGCAAGCGCAGAGCCCGTGAAAGCAACCAGGCTGGACACGCTACAAGACGAGAACGCCATGCAGATCAAGGAGGACTTGAACTGGCCGGACTTTTTCAAGTATGTGACTCCTGATGTGCAGCCAAACTTCTTTTTCGATCGCGTAAGGAAGCAGTTTTCGCCCAGAGCCCCAGCAGGCACGAAACTCACCAGCACCTTGCGCTCGGCGATCGAGTTCTTCAACCAGCGGTTTTACTTGGTCATGGACAGATTGTCGAGGCACGAGAACTTCCAAAAGTCGTCGTTTTCCAGCATTGCCGCGATCCACACTTCACTCAATAACCTGAGCGTTTCCACGTATGAGATCACGCTCATTAAGAATGTTTTGGGTAGGGATGGTGGCAGATTCATTTTACTCGGCCTCCTCTCCAAGAACGCGAACGGGAACTACATCTTGGAGGACAGCTCGGACTACATTGAGCTCAACCTCACACAGGCATACAAGGCGGACAACTCGTTCTACTCCACGGGGATGTTGGTCGTTGTAGATGGAATCTACTCGGCGTCTGGAGGGTCTATGAGCAACGATGCCAACGTCATCAGCGGGTGCTTCCACGTTTCGCACATGGGCCAACCGCCAGCGGAGAGAAGAGACGTGAGTTTGGACGCGTACGGCCACCTCGACTTTATGGGCATGCATAGCGACACCGGAGCCAGCTCCTTGGTGAAAGTAGACAAGGCGTTGCGCAAGAAGCTCACGGCGTTGGAAAAGACCTTGCTTGACCACCGGTTGATCCTTCTCGGAAGCAATATCTTCTTGGACGATGTGAAAATCATGGCCGGTTTGAAAAAGTTCTTTGCCCATTTGGAGGACAATTTAGAAGACCACGGCACCGAAGGACACATTGTGATTGTGATGACGGGATCGTTTTCCTCGCAGCCTCTCACATCCAAGAGCGGATCGGTGCCCATTTTGTCGAGCTCAGAGGATTACAAAAGCAACTTTGATGGGTTTGCAGAAATGCTTTCGAAGTTTCCGTTGGTGCTCAACAATTGCAAGTTTGTATTGATTCCCGGGAGCAACGATCCCTGGCAGTCTACGTATTCGCTTGGGCGGTCGAGCTCGAGCGTTTTGCCACAAGCGCCAATCCCCAAGGTTTTCTTGACACGCTTGGAAAGGCTTCTACCCAAGGGCCATCTAATGTTTGGTTGGAACCCGATGCGCATCAACTACATTTCGCAGGAAATCGTGCTCTTCCGAGATGATCTCATGAACAAGTTCAAGCGGAACGACATTGTCTTGGAGCATGATCTCAAGGTCGAGAGGGAGCTTCTAGAGAAGGAAGAGAATGGCGACGACATGAACGTGGAAAATTTGGTGAGCGATGAGGTCCATTTGACCCTGAAGATCAAGCAGGCAAGGAAGCTTGTGAAGACATTGCTCGACCAGGGCAACTTGCAGCCGTTCCTCAAAGACTTGAAGGTCGTCAACCCACAATATCAGCATGTGACGAGGATAGAGCCCTTGCCCACCACCCTCGTGCTCTTTGACTCGCGGTACGAGTGCTTCGAGGTGTCGTACAATGGCTGCAAAGTGGCCAACATGGGCAACTTGATCAGCAACCAGAATTCCAGGAAGATGAATTACGCAGAGTACACCCCCTGCAACAAGAAGTATGCGTTCAAGGAGTTGTACTTTTAATACGGCGCAATCACGGGTTGTACTTTGACGGCTGCAACAAGAAGTACGCATTCAAGGGCTGTACTTTAGGCAGCTGCAGCAATAGGTACACGTTCAAGGGTGTACTTTAGACGGATGCAACAAGAAGCATACAAGGAGTTGTACTTTTAATAGACGGCGTTGGTAGAGGATTATCGGGTTAGTAGAGGTAGGTGTAGATACATGCGTTGTGCACACTGGTACCATTGCGAAGACATCACCATGGCTCCTCCTGCTTTGTCTAAAGAGCTACATGTCAAATATATCCAGGACTTGGACTCAAAGCTCACGAAGCAGTCTTACGAGTACTGGCTTCTGGAGCATTTGCGCTTGAATGGGCTTTACTGGGGCGTGATGGCATTGGCCATCATGAACTCACTAGACGCCTTACCTAAAGAAGAGGTCATTGATTTCGTCATGAGCTGCTACGACGAGCGAACTGGCGGCTTCGCCGCATTTCCGGGCCACGACGCACACGTGTTGACTACGTTGTCTGGGCTCCAGATTCTTTTCATCTACGACCGCATGGACTTGGTTGATGGCCCTAAACGGCAGCAAACCATCGATTTCGTCTTGGGCTTGCGCTTGCCTGACGGGTCCTTCAAAGGAGACAGTTTCGGAGAGGTCGACACGCGGTTTGTGTTTGTTTCGGTGTACATTCTCACCTTGCTAGAGCACCTTTCGCCCGAGGTGGCCGAAGAGGCGGCCAACTTCATCAGCGACTGCAAGAACTTTGACGGCGGGTACGGAATGTATCCAGGGGCAGAGTCACATGCGGCCCAGGTGTACACGTGTGTCGGGACATTGGCATTGTGTGACGCTCTAGACAGGGTCACCACCAACACTACAAGCTGGCTCAGCGAGAGACAGGTACTACCCTCTGGCGGGTTCAACGGGCGGCCTGAGAAGTTGCCAGACGTGTGCTACAGCTGGTGGGTGCTTCTGAGCTTGGCAATCATGAGCAAAGAGCACTGGATCAGCTTTGAGGCGTTGGAAGCGTTCATCTTGAACTGCCAGGACCTCGAAGCAGGCGGCTTTGCAGACAGGCCGGACAACCAGACCGACGTCTACCACACATGTTTTGCTCTTGCAGGCTTGGGGCTAATGTTTCCGGAGAAGTACGGGTTCCTGGGCGTGGACCCCATTCTCTGTTTGCCCACGTCGGCTGAGGCGCGTCTCAAGCTCTACAAGCGCCAGTGACGTGCAAGGCCTACCAGGCAAATACATACTAGCAAGTGAGGTCTACAAGCGCAAGTGTCGCGAAGTAACAGTAATCAACCATGCCTTGTCTATGATGCTATATGATATGAGTGTCTACCAGCCCAAGTCGGCGATCCAAATGTCTGCCACTTCGTCGTAAAGCGTCACCTGCTCCGGACTGAACTTCACGAGCACGCCCTCCATCTGATTGGACTTGGTGTCCTCGCCGTCCTTGTAGTAGCCACCCATCAGCGAGTACGCGCACCAGCAGTAGCCGTTGCAGTAGTTCATCATGGTCCACGCAGCCTCTGGCTCGTGCTCGAGGTTCTTCATGGAGCGATGCTCAGGGTCAAACGGCGGGATGATGGCGTGGGTGATTTTCAACTTGTCCACGAAGAACGTCTTGAACTCCTCGAGCGTTTTGAGGTGCGTGTAGCGCTTGCCCTGGTTGAACTCCTTCTCAAAGTCCACCTTCAGCTTCATGGCGTTGCCGCAGAAGCGGAAGCCCGAGTTGAACCACACCAACGTCTGGTTGTCCTCGTCGGAGATGTGCGCGGGGTGGTTGGAGCAGATTTCTTGCGAGCGGAAGCTCTTGATGTTGTTGATGTCCTTGTGGCGCTCGGACTCGGGCGTGAGCTCGCCGATGGCCGCGGCGAAGTTCTCGTTGAAGGTGTAGCTGTCGCCGCCGAGGACCAACGACAACCAGTACAACTCCTTGTCACCGTAGATGCGCGTGACAATAGGCTGGTAGAAGTTCATTATGGCCATCATGAGCGGCTGCATGAAATGCTTTTTTCTGTTCAACACCACCGCGCCGGACTCCATGTAGTGCGACAGCCCGCGGAAGAACTCGTTGTGGATGGTGTAGTTAGTGGTCTGGTGGATGTTGAACACCATGGAGTCCTCCACCGAGGGCAAGAGCTTCTCAAAGAGCACCACGTCGTCCCGCGAGCGGAACTGGTACGCCGCGCGGTCCTTGTAGAACATGGTGCCCCACTGGACGTACTTCTTCAACGTGAAGAAGTAGTCCATGTCCTTGAGCGGCACCGTGTCGGCGTCGAGGAAGAACATGTCCTCAAACGAGTTGAAGAGCGTGGCCATGATCTTGTTGGCGAAGCCCTTGAACTTGGGCAAGTACTGCTTGGTGATGGAGCGCTCGGCATTCACAAACCAGATGTCCTGCGGCGGAAGGTTCATGAAGTCGTTGCGCGCCGCCTTGATGAGCTTGTACTGCGAGTCCGGCGACAAGTTCAGGTGGAACACCACCTGGATCGGGTACGGGTTGCGGAAGTAGCGGAGCACGCGCAAGAGGCGGCCGGCGTCCTCGATGTGGGAGTCCAGGAGCGTCATGACGATGCCGCGCCCGTTCAAACGCCGCTTGAAGTCGTTGAGGAAGCACCCGCGGTTGCGGAGCAGCAGGTACTCGCTGCCCGGGAAGAACGGCTTCTGCCCGTTCCACCGCGTGAAGATGGGGTACTCGGTGGTGAGCCACGGGAACACCTTGCGTTCGATGTCCGTGCAGTAGAACTTGTGGCGGAACACCGACCCGGCGCGCGACGGCTCGTTGGGCGACACCAGGTAGTCCACGTTGTTGGTCAAAAACGCTCTCTGCTTGCGCACAAACGCCGTGTCGTCGGCGTGCTTGGCGTCGTCCTTCGTGTGCATGTAGCACTTCTCGAACACCCGGACGTGGGCGACAAAGTCGTGCAACGTCTGCTCGTCGTCCATCACCGTCTGCCGCAACACGTTGTAGTCCTGGCGCAACTGCTCCTCGGTGGGTTTTGGCGGCGGGTCGTTGTTCTCGCGCTCGGCCTCCTTGGCCTTGTTGTTCCAGTTGTTGAGCTGCTCCTCGCGGTAGCGCTCGAACTTGTTATACGCTGCGCGGTTGAAGGACACGCGCTCGTCGGGGTTCACCAACCAGTCCGGGTTGCTCATCAGGAGGTGGTTGAAGTACACCAGGCATCGGTCCTCCAACAGATACTTGCGGAGAAAGTCGTAGGTGTTCACCAGCAGGAAGATCTCGTCGTACACCTTCAGGCGCGTGACGATCCGCGTGAGCTCGGCCGGCCGCTGGTGGAAATGCGAGAAAAGCAGCAAGAGCTTGGGCAAGTCAAGCGGCGCCTTCATCACGGGCGTGGTGGCACCCAAGTGCACGTGCAACGACAACAGCCAGATGGCGAAGCAGATGCCCCACGCGAGCACTAGCGACTTCCACGGCGAAAACTTGCCGAGGATCTTGAGGGTCATGGCGGTGGGAGGTTGTTGGTGCACGGAATCAAGAGCAAGTACGCATCGGCGCGGCCATGCACATAGCCCAGATAATTCCTCCTCCAGACAGCACAGGACGCCTGCTTTAGGGGCGCAGGTAGGTGAACAGTGCAGGACCTGCCCTGCGGGTCTGCTAATCGGCGGAGCGGCTTGCCCGCGTCGGCGAACGGCGGTCGCCGGCGGAGGTTGTCTGGCCGGGGCCTTCTGCACATATCATCTTGTCGCTTCTAGCGGCGCGCGTCGCATCTAGTTGTTCATGCTTGTGCGCGCGGCGGGCGATGCCATCTCTTGTACACACGCATGGAGGTTTATCCGGGTTGGAAGCCACGTGCTGCGATACAGGAGAATGCCGGTGTGGCTGCAACCTGCCGGTGAGAACAATCGGAGATTGTGCAATACGCCCAAAGTGTTACAGATCGGCTGTCCGCAGGAGCAGAACACAAGTTGCCCGCAGGAGGGTCCACCACGTCTCCCGTGTTCACTGCAAGCCCATGCCAGCGTGAACACACGTGCGCACGTCGTGCGCCATTTTCTCGCGCCCGGCGCACCCCTGGTTAAACGATGCGCCGCTTGTCCCGACATTCCTGCACGCGCCGTTAAGAAGCCTGCGAGCACAGCCGCAATACCACATGTCCAAGTACTTCGACGACTCCCCGAACCACCCCGCGGCGCTCATCTGCGAGTTGTGCCGCCTCTTCTACAACAATGGCTGGGTCACCGGCACCGGCGGCGGCATCTCCATCCGCGATGTGCACGGGCCCAACCCCGACATCGTATACATCGCTCCGTCGGGTATCCAGAAGGAACGGCTCCACCCGCGCGAGATGTTCGTGGCCGAGTTGCCCGGCACCATCGTGCACGCCCCCACTGAGGTCCAGTCCGCCGACCTTGCGGCCAGTTTTCGCTACAAGCCGCTGGCGTGCACGCCGCTCTTCTTGAGCTGCTACAACATGCGCAACGCCGGTGCGTGCATCCACACGCACTCGCAGAACGCGGTGATGGCCACGTTGATCTGGGAGGACAAGGTCGAGTTGCGCATGAGCCACATTGAGCAGATCAAGGCGCTTCCTCACCTCGTGGCGGACGCTGCCGGCAACGTCACGAAGGACGGGTCGATGCAGTACTACGACACCATGGTGCTTCCCATCATCGAAAACACGCCACATGAGGAGGACTTGACGGATGACTTGCAGGCGGCCATCCGTAAGTACCCGGGTGCCACCGCGGTGTTGGTGCGCAGGCACGGGATCTACGTGTGGGGCGAGGACGTGTGGAAGGCCAAGGTGTACAACGAGGCGATAGACTACTTGTTGGAGTTGGCCATCAAGATGCACCAGCACGGCGTGCCGTTGGTGAAGGAGCAGTAGATACACGGCTTGTAACGACTTGGTAGCCATGCATGTATTTGACTTCAACGACATCACTGTGCGTAGGAATGCCATTGTTGCTATGAACATTGTCAGCGACCGGCCACGACCAGATAGGAATTGACTGGACAAGTGGCAAGCATGATTCGAGGACCAAGACTGCAGCATGATATGTCGAGGACTCTGTAACATTATAGAAGGCACCGTTGTGTTAATGGCCTGTGGACTCACTGAGTAGTACCGGACGCCTGCCTTGGTTCTCTCATCCTCTGTGATAACATAGAGCCTCGGGAGCCTCGGCACGCCAATAAGCTTGAGAGCATCAGCAGGCTAGAGAGGTTGGAGAGACACGTCACTGGTGCGTTGCCGAGGTCTCAGTAACTTCATAGCGGATTCCTGGTCAGGCGTAGCTCTTCGCCATGAATTGCCATCCAGTCCACCTCCTCTTCCACCTCCCCCACACAGACGACATTGCCTCCTCGAATTAAGTACACCCCCAGCGGTAGCGTCTGGTTCTCGCCGTCGGGGTAGACTAAAGCTTCGATGGTGTTGGAGATGATGATGTTGGTGGAGTGGTCAAAGCTCTCGAGCTTTCCTTCGAAGAGTCGCCCATCGGTGGTGATCACACGGACTTTCTCTGCTTGTTAGTACGAGGTTCAGCTCGCGTTATGGGTTGTTTGCACATACTGCCTAGGTACTCTCTTAGAGAAGACATGAGTTCCAGCGATGGAGTGCACGTAGCGCGACACCACTGGCATGTACACCAAGCAGGACACCAACCCAAACACCACTTTCTTGTGCAATGAGCAAATGTATATGCCAAAAGCCGTACAAAATTATTTTGCACACGAAATGATCTTTGCTCTGCTAAGATCCCGGATTTATGTGTTGTGGGAACATTTTCACTGTTCTGCTACTGGATACGCGCTGTGGGAGCACTAGCTCTGCAGCGCCTACTGACAACGCGTAACATTCTTCGCAGTACATTTTTACTTTCCGTATCAGGTCTACTGCATCATCAGCCAGATGAAAGCCGTTTTTGTTACATTTGGGCGATGCTGCACGTCATGCACTTGCAAGCGCTACTACGCAGGCGGCATGAGAGTTTTCAGCCGCACGCAGAAGAGGTTGTATAGTGTAGTGGAGTTCACTTTCGGTTTTTCAAGCGGACAACCTCGGTTCGAACCCGGGTACGACCTTTGTTTTGGATAAGCAGCTTCTCAATGCTGCAGGCTCGCATGGTTAGGACCAAGAGTTGGTGTTGGTGGAGATATCAACCTTTGTTGCCTACCCACTTTGTCCTGGGTTGCCAGCTACTAGATTTTCAACAGTCTTCGTGGTCACAAACGCCGTTCGACATAAAGGCTTTCACAATTAAGAACGACCTTAGTTCTGACCTATCTTTAGGTTCAGACTTCAAACATAGCCAAGAACACCTGGAAAATGCAGAGGGTTTGAGTAAGCGCATTCTCTTTTGAATGCGCGTTTTATAAATGTACGTCAAATGTCGATCGGCGACATCTGTTGATATGTACCCTTTATTTCTTGTAGCCTCATATGAGTTGTTCATATTTGAGTTCAAAGCTTGACACTGTTCTGTGTCGCTCATGAAGTGAAGAGCATGTATCGAGATCGCAGCCACTGTAACGTCGACATTGGAGTGTGCCGCATTCATGGATGACGGTCAACCTGAAATGCACAGTTACGCGTGTTTGCTGTTTGTACGAGTGAGTCAAGGACAAGAGAGCCAGTTTACTATTAGTGTGAAGTGAAACACCTGGTCACTGTAGATTCATATCTTAGGAGTTGACGATGTTTTCGTTTGGATCGGTGGTTAGTGGTAACTACGAGCCCTGGCACTTGTGACGCTCGTCCCTATTTAGTGCAGGACGATCGACTATGCATCGTAGCTACCGAAGGGTCTCTCAAACTAATCTCGTACCTACGCAGATATAGCTACAGTTGTAAACTAACCAAGGCTGCCTTGCTTGTCGATTTCCGGATTAAGTCTCGGTGTTACCAAATTTACTAAAGAACTATCAACATCATTGCAAGTATCAGGACAAATCCATTTAGAATTGCGCGACCGACCGAGCCATCGCTCAGTGACGAGTTCAGAGGGGTGGTCTGAGACTGCGTGTTGCTAGTTGCAGGTCCGGACGAAGCTGTGGTAATCTGAGTACCGCTGGCGGCAATGCTAATTTGAGTCAGAGCCAGAGACGCAGAGGGGTTCGAGCTGAGACTTTGAGTCAGAACCAGAGACGCAGAGGGATTTGAGCTGATACCGATGCTAAATTGAGAATCCATCAGAGAAGCAGAGGGGTTCGAGCTGATACTAATTTGAGTCGCAACCAGAGACGCAGAGGGGCTCGAGCTAACAGTTCCACTGCTCGAGCCAAGCGGAATCTCCTCAACGATGTTCAGCCCGTCAGTAGCAACAATAGGTGCGTGGTACACTTTCCCTTCATTTTGGTCGTAAACGAGGTACGTGTCAGAAAGAAAATGTGTACCCAATTGTGCCCCTTGTGAGTCCTCTGAGCCGGTAATTGTAAGAATACACCATAACGGAGTTTGAACAACCAACCTTGATATAGGAACTGAAATTGTCCCCCCTTGCTCGAAACTAAAGGATACATCGTAATCGTCATTGTAACAGTTTGAGTAAGATTGGGAAGCCCTCGCTTGAAAATGTAGTAACGTTGAGATGTTCAACTATCTTTTCAAACGTTTGCATTGGGACGGTTGTTGAAGAGTTATAGGGTTCCAAGGCGAACGTATCTTCAACAGGTATTTCAAAGTCCCCGAAGGATAGAGTGGTGGAGCGGTATTCGTAAACATTTAAAGAACCCAGATATTTGGAAGTATCAACTCCCCCTAAAAGTAGCTCTCCTCCTTTTCCTTGGAGGTCTTGTAAGTAGATCGAATAAAATTCACCAGTTATATTGCCGGCTTCGCTTAATACATCAAGGAAGCTTGGATAATCAGGACCGCGCGCTCCCAATCCAAAAGAAGCTTGGGGATAACCAGCCGGTATTCTATTAATATAACCAAAAGTGAAGTTTTCAAGACTGAAACCACCCACGACGACCGAGTCTCGAGCGTAGTTCCCGTCTAAAGTAAGATATGAAAAGGGATCTTTGGTCACTTCAAATGCTGTAGAGCTGCCTGGGTCGTATCCATTCGCCGTACATTGAAGGCCCTCCCCCAAAGAATTTACGCACTGGATGCCTAGCCACATGTAGGGGTCGTTATTGATTTCAAGCCAAACAGGAATTTGCTTTGTTCCAAGGAGGCCCTCGACATAGACCGAAGTATCGTTCAAAACGATATCGGCAAGACCTGAGTCTCTTTTCGCAATCGCGGACCCGGGCTTGAGCCCGAGCTTAACATAAGCAAGGGCAATTGGAAGGATCAACAACACCTCGAGAAGTTGCATCTTTTGAGATTGACTGCCATCAACGGTGTAACATAGTATATTTATATACTAAATTACCACCACTCGACTCTTATCATTGAAATACCGACATGCAATTCAGGTAAAGTCAGCCGGCCAGCGAGCGTATACGTAAAAGAAATGCGACGAACCATGCACAACGTTTAGAAAGAAGAGGAGGAAGGTCGGGTACCGAGCATTCGAACTACACTTGCTGATTATTATGACTCGTTCCGTGCGTACCCCAAATTACCCCAGACATCTCAATTGCCAACTTGTGGTGAACCAATCGTGACTTTCACGATTTAGGAATATCTTCATAAGTCTATCTATGTACTTTTTCGAAACTCAGGGATCATGCAAATGCGCTCGGGGCAAAGACCATCCTTCGTATTCACCATGACCGTACGCGCAAGAAGAGACAGGGCTATCCAATTGGATATGTGACTCTCTACGAGCTCCAAGCAATCACGAGCTAACGTCGGCCGCGTTCAATCTTGCCAAGCCTCCACTGCCAAGACGTCAAAAAGCACTATTTGACGCCCTCAGCTGTCTGGGCTCAACTGCGTCTACATACAGAGGGCGCGGACCCATATGATGGACTGCTCAAGAGTGCATTCTTTAGGGATGCAAGGGTTGATTTACGAAATTTAAGCTTTCTGCCGAAGAATGCAAAAGGTGAAATGCCGCCACTAGACTGCTCTGTGCACCATTCTGTACAGTTACTGTTGTGAGCGTAGTGCTATGTTCTGCGAAATAGTTTGTTGAATAAGCTTGTCTTGTGGCCATTTTAACCGAGCTGGTTAGAGCAGTCAGCGGGGCTCCAATGGCTGACTTTGGATATCTCATAACGCTACAGGGGAGCGACCATGATGCAGCTAGTTGTGTGAGACTGACATGACGCCAGATATCGAGCGAGAGTGGTTATGGAATCATAGTTTGGTATTAGCTCTTGCAGCAAGTGAACAAGGACAAACCAGAAATGGCTGACATCCAGTAGAAAGCATCACCCTCCTCGCCGGAAGCAGAGACAACTAGCCTAAGAGTCCTGGGAAATGATACCATATAATGGTTTATCATTCTTGCCGATGTCAAGTTTACTAAAGAACTGACAACATCATTGCAAATATCAGGATAAATCCGCTTGGAAATACGCGACCGACCGAGTCAGCGCTCAGTGACGAATCCGGAGATTTGGTCTGAGACTGTGTGCTGCCAGTTGCAGTTCCGGACGATGCCGTTCTAATCCGGGTTCCGGAGGAAGTAGAACCAATTTGAGTCACAGCCAGAGACGCAGATGAATTCGAGCCGGTGGTTCCATTGCTGGAGCCACGTGGAATCTGTTCAACTATGTTCAGCTCGTCAGTAATCACAAGAGGTGCAAAATAGTTTTCGTCTTCATCATTGTCGAAAACGAGGTACGTTTCGGAAAGGAAGTAAGTACCTAAGAATGGGTACAGAGATCCGAAAATTCCAAGTAAACAGGTGCCGTTCTTTTCTTCAATCAACCTGGATAGAGGAACCGAGATTCTTCCGCCTTCTTCGAAACTGAGGGAAACAACGCGATCGTCATTCTGGTACGAACAGTCAACCTCTGGGAGCGACGTGCCGTTGTCCGTAGCGTTCAACTCTTCAATCAACTTATCATGAACCTCGAACGGGACCCCTGAATAGTAGTAATAGGGGGACAAAGTGAACACATCCCCGACAGGTATTTCTAGATCTCCCAAGAAGAGAGTATCGGCAGTACCTCCGGACGTAACGTCAAGCACGTTCAAGGAACCCAGATACTTGGCAGTATCAACTCCACCTAACACGAGCTCTCCTCCATCTCCTTGGAAGTCGCTGAAGTAGACAGAGTAAAATTCGCCTGTTATATGGCCACCCTCACTTAACACATTGAGGAAGCTTGGATACAGATAGTCGTAGCTGCCGGTTCCCAACCCCAAAACACCTCCAGGAAATTCCCTGGGTGTATCCTCAAGAACTCCGAAGCTGAAGTTTCCTAGACTGATACCACCCACGACCACCGAGTCTTGAGCGTAGTGCCCGTGGGTACCACCGAAGGCAAATGCGTCACTACTCTCTTCATAAGTGTCAGAACTGCCTGTTTCGAATCCACCCGCTAAACAGGGCGTGGGCCCCAAAGTTGTTTCGTATTCTGCGTTCAGGGAAACAGCTATGCATTCGTTGTTGCTTACCCACGTGTCCGCTTGGTCTGTATTGATTTCAAGCAGAACTGGACTTTGCTGCGATCCAAAGCGGCCCTCAACATGGAAAGAAGTACCATTGGCAAAGAGATCGGCAAGAATTGCGTCTCTTTTCGCAATCGCGGAGTCAGGCTTGAGGTCGAGCTTAACATAAGCAAGAACAATGGGAATGATCAATAACACCTCGAGAAGTTGCATCGTTGAGATTGGCAGCCAACAGTGATATATTATCGTATTTATATACTGAAATATCCCGGCTCAACTCTTGGCATGCGTTTATTGACATGCACTACATGTAATGTCTAACGGCCACACTGAACTAAACCTGAGAGCCAGGCGGGGAGCGTGATCACAACACGGCGTTAGACAAATTTGACGCGAATGACGTCCAGAATGTAGTTCGCGGCAGCTTGGGTGCCTAGAATGGACGTCCACTTGCTAACTATGATGAGCGCCGTTGTATACGTACCTGAACTTACCCACATAATATATGCATCTGTTTTGCGTACTTGTGGTAAACGGTCCAATTGCAACCAAGAAACACGATTGGCTTCGTAAGATTTGTCGATGTACATTTCACGAACTCAGGAGATCGAATGCGGTGGGAAAGACCTCAGCTCGAATTATCATGACTGAGTGTACGCGAAACAAGCGAAAGGATTATCACCGAATAGGTAAGATACTACGAGCCCCGAAGCAATTACGAGCTAATTTCTGCCGCGTCACTCTTTCCAAGTCTCCTATGCCAGGACGTCAATTGGCCTCTCCGTCAGCCGTCTAGGGTTCAACTTCGAACAGATTCAGAGGCAGGGCCGCATGCGAAGACCCAAGAGTGCATATTTAACAAGCATCTACGAATTTAAGCTTTCTTCGCCGAAGAGTTGGAAATCGCCGTGCCAAGTAGACGCCACTATGTCACTCTGTTCAAATGTGAGAGTTTGGACCGAATTACGTTCAATTCGCTAGTTGAGTAAGGTTGTCTTGTGGCCATTGCTACCTACCAGCCATGAGCACTCAAGACTCAAGGGCTGCATTGACATCTCCTAATTCTTTCGAGGATTTATCTTGAGATAGCGTTCGTGAGACAGATATGACACCAGAAATTGAGGGGATGCGTTATGAACTCATAGTTTGGCTCACCTCTCTTGTAGAGACTGACGCAGATCCACGTCAATGGGTTTTTCGATGTGCTCAGTTATATTTCAAACGGATTATTTTGCTCTGCTACATATGTGATGCACGATAGTGGGTCTAATTAATATAAACATAGCGACCGTCAAGGCCGCTATCGCATAGTACAGAGGGTGATTATTTAACACATGAAGTTCCAAGCTCTGTAGTAGAATGGCTTGGAGGCAACGTAAGCCCTCTCCTCGGCGAGCTCTTGCTTCAAGAGGTCCAAGTCCAACTCTCTTCTACCAGTGTCAATGTCGATGTCCTCGGCCTTGATGTAGAAGCCCCAGTTCTTCTTCCAGATCTTGTGGCCGATGTAGCAGATAATAATGATGGGGAAGGACAAGTAAGCCTCGAAGAAGGCCTCGGCGTCAGGGTCCCCGCCAAGAGGGAACAAAGCAATCCAGAACTGAGCAACGAGCACCAAGATGTTCATGATGACACCGAAGTACGAACCAATGATACCAGACTGAGCGACGAAAGCAAGCTCGTCGGTGGTTCTGCCCTTGGTCTTAAGCGCGTATCTGAATCTGATGTGGCACAAGCAAATGGAACCCCAAGTGAACAACGAGGACAAACCAGAAATGGCCAACATCCAGTTGAAAGCCTCACCCTCCTTGCCGGAAGCAGAGACAAAGCACAACAAGCCAAAGAGGGCCTGGGCAATGATACCGAACAATGGTCTACCCTTCTTGTCAATGTAGTTGAAGAACTTGGGGGCCATGCCGGCAGCAGCCAACGCAGCCAAGGTTCTCGAGGAGCCGAACACCGACGAGTTACCGACGGACAACACAGCAATCATGATAACGACGTTCATCACGGAGGGCAAGCCGCCGATACCAGCGTTGTTGATGGCAATGACGAAAGGAGAGTAACGAGCAGTACCGTCGGCCAACGCCAACTCGTCGTTGTCGTAAGGCACCAACATACCAACCAAGATCAAAGACACAATGTAGAACAAAGTGATTCTCCAGAACACCTGCTTGATGGCCTTGGGCATGGACTTTCTGGGGTTCTCAGACTCGGCAGCAGCCAAACCAACCAACTCGGTACCGGCGAAAGCAAAGGCAGCGGTGACGAACACCGAGCAAAGACCCTTGAAACCGTTGTTGAAGGCACCGGGGTTGTACCAGTATCTGGCACCGATGTAGCCGCCCTTGGGGCCACCACCGCAAACCAAAATGATACCCAAGAAGATGAAGCCAATGACGGCAACAACCTTGATCAAGGAGAAAACAAACTCGGCCTCACCGTAACCCTTAACACCAAAGAAGTTGATGATGATAATGGCAAAGTAGAAGGCACAACAGTACACGGCTGGATTCGTCTTTGTATCCCAATACTGAATGGTGATGGCTGCAGCAACCAACTCCAAAGGCATAACAATCAACCACTGCATGGCGTAGTTCCATGCCATGGTGAAACCCCATGAGGGGTCGACAAATCTGGTGTTGTAGGTGACGAAAGCACCGGCGACAGGGAAAGTAATGGCCAATTCACCCAAAGCGTGAACCGTGCAGAAAATCATGACACCAATCAAAAAGTAGGCAATCAACACGGAGGCGGGGCCACCGTTTCTCAACACCTTACCGGAACCAATGAACAAACCGGTACCAATGGCACCACCAATAGCAATCATCTGCAAATGTCTACCCTTCAAAGATCTCGACAAGGGCGAGTTGGCGGTGATGATGGCCGCCTTCTCCACGTCGGACAAGTTGGGGTCAATACCCAAGTCCGCCTCGTCAAATCTACGGAAGGAGTCCTTGAACGATTCCCACTTGCCCATGGGGGCCTTGTTGTCCTGGGCATCGAAAGCATCGATGTACACTCCACCGTTTTTTTCGGTGGAGGACTGCTCCCTCGAGGTGATGTAGTTCAATTCCTTCTCAGGCATAGTAAACTTACTGCCGAAAAATTTGGGCGTAGCCCGTACTTATACCTGGTCCGTCTGGGCGTCCGCCTGCATGCAGAGCCGATAAGACGTCGTTCTTATCAGGCATGCAGAAAAAGCAAGGGTGGTGGAGAAGAAAAAATGCCGCGTACCGGCATACAGCAGCATGGCGTTTCCAGCCGTCGGAGCTTCAAGCATGGAACACTGCTCCTCATTCCCAGGTGTTATGCTACTTTGGGATAAGATCAGAGCCTCTCGCCGTGCCTCGCAAATTGCATGCGCCACAGCTGGCACTTGCGCCGGTTTGGGCCAGGGCATTCTCGTCAATACCGAGTGAGCTGACGGAAAAATATCGCTGTCCGAAAACGTGCTGCTTATCAGCACATTAGTTTCTGGGCCCGCGATTATAGGTCGCACTACTTCGTAAAGTTTATGTCGTAAAGAAATACACCATTTGCCCGCAGCACAGGCTCACAACGGCAATTTTTCTGTGACTTACAGGCGGCCCCGCCCCACTTGCCCCCCAGACAACCTTCTTTTTCGGTCTCATGGGAGCGCCGCCGACTTGGCGTCCTGGGTGTATGCAGGCATGGTCTACCCAATCACGGCGTTTTGTCGGTTGATAGACGATTGATTGTGCACTGAAGCAGCGCCATGCTAGACGAGATCTGGTCCGATACTGCAGAGGAACGTGGCCGAGACCTCTAACGCCACTACCGCAGCTTATCTCGAACTGCGGTCGTAGGTCGGATTTCCACTACGCTATTGGCCAGAGATGTCGTGCATCGAGTAGCGACGGTTTAACTTTAGTCGTGTGGGTAGCGACACGGCCTTGTGTCACTTTGTGTCATTTTGTGGCTCTCATTGTGACAGCCGTGGCTCACTACTACGTTGCGGTTTTGCTCGAGCGACAATGGTCAAAGTGCCTTGCCTTTCAAGTGAGCGGATCTCGACGCCAAGTCCACGTATGCATCTTGTCGAGAAGAAAGGAGTGACGTTGTCGAAAAGAAATGCAGCAAACGGAATTATCCAATTGTAGACTGCTTATTGGCCCCCTCAATGGAGATATATCGCCAGGCACAGGTGCGTTTCTTTTGCAGAAGTCTATTCTCCAAAGCAACCGGAGATGTCGAGCGAGGGTTCCCCACATTTTGCGCCGGTCTCATAGTGTCGTTACGAGCGCAATCGACAAAGCGCCGCTTATCTAGGCTTGGCGTCCTGCGTTTTTGCTCTGCGAGATCTACTTCTATCGCCGTGAGCATCTGAAAAGCCTGTTGCCAAGCCCGACAATGGACGGGGCTCCGCTCAATGCCCACTTTCATCACTACTTGCGATAACCTGACTAACATTTAGTATGATGCAATATAAAACGATGACCGCGCTGCGCGCCTCTGCTATAATACTCTACTTCTTGGACTTCTTCTCCTTCTTCTCTTTCTTCTCCTTCTTCTCCTTCTTGTCCTTCTTTTCCTTCTTCTCCTTCTTCTCCTTCTTTTCCTTCTTCTCCTTCTTCTCCTCCTTGTCCTTCTTCTCCTTCTTCAGCTTCTTGGAGCTCTTCTCGTCGTCGTCGTCTCTCTTTCTCTTCTTTGGGGCCTCCTCCTCGTCGGACTCGTCGTCAGAGTCCTCCACAGGAGCCTCGGCAAGAGGCGCAGTAGCGTCTGCGTCTGCGTTGTATGCTCTGGCCTCGGTGATGTCGATCTTCTTGGCATCCCTCACCACCTTGGACGTGGTTCTCAAGTCTCTGCCCTCCAACGCACTCAAGCGCGACTCCACCTTGGCACGAACCTCGAGGCCAAAGTCGCCCGAGTCGTCTCTGTCCTCGGCCAACGAGTCGTATCTCAACGCAACGGCCGCCTTGGCAGCAAGCACACGGGCAATCTTACCCTTGTTCTTGCCGGTGGCCTGGCCCACTAGCGAGGCGTGGTACAACAAACCGTACTTGGGTGTGTCGTGCTTGGTCTTCAACGCACGGAAAAGCGCCTTCTCCGCACCCAAGATCTGGATGGTGGACGCGGGGGCCTTGGCCAACGACGTCAAGGAGCCGGCGTGCGCAATCAATCTCGCGCCAATCAACTCGCCCACAAGCGCAGTCAAGTTGGGCGCAATCGCCTTCATTCGCGAGCTCAAGTAGTTGGACAACTGCTCTCTGTAGGCGGCGAAGTCGACGATCTGGTCCGCAAGCGCACGGATGTTCTCCAAGTCGTTGTCGGTGATCTCGGTACCCATGGACACCTCGGCCGCGGCCTTGACCTGCTCCTCCATCTCCTCAGGCAAGATCTCGGACATGTCGGTCTCGGCAGCCTTGGAGCGGATGCCCATGGTCAAGATGATTCTGGCGTACGCAACGGAGTCAGTTATGAGCTTGGCCAACTCGGGGAAGTGCCAGCCGTACCACTCCTTGCATCTCATGGCGTACGTGTTGAGCTCCTTGTCGAGGTCGTCCAACAACGCAATCGCCTGCACGATCATGGTGTCCACCTTGTCCGCGCTGAACTTCAACTTGTGTCTGCCGATGGAGTGCGCCAACCCAAGCGACATCTGCTTCAACACCGTGTCGTCCAAGCCAGGTAAGAGCTCAGGCAAGAACTCGCGGATCGATCTGTGCAAGTCCAAGGACGCAGCGTCCGACACCACGGAGTAGTTGAGCCCCAACTTGTTGATGGCATTGCCCAACTTGGCCTCAGACACAATCAACGTGGCCTTCTTTTCAAGCTTCACGTCCTCAAGGAGCTTCTTCAAGTTGTCCGACACCTTGCCCTCGATGACGGCGTTGGCCTCCTCCAAGGCGTTGGCGGCCGACTGGAACTTTTCGAACCGGTGGATCTTGAACTGCTCGGCCACCTTGGCGGCCGAGTTCAAGTCCTCAAGCAAGGACGACGATTTGTGGATCTTCTTGTCCGCGGCCTTCAAGAGGGCGTACCCTGCGGCGGTTTCGGTCAAGACGTAGGCCATTCTGGAAGTTGACTTGTCGCTGGGAAAAAAATGTTCTCACGATGAGGTCGAAAAAACCTCAACAGGTGTGCACACACCGGAGGCACGGGTTTCCGGCCATCGCACCAAGCTAGCGTTGCAGCTATGCTCTGAAATGGGAAGACAAAAGATAAATTGGAAGTTTCTGCGATTCGTCGGAGTAGTAATGAGTGGGTCTGAGTGGTTGGAGTGGGGTGCACCGGATGCAGTAGCCTGACCTATTAATCGGGTTGGTACCAATAGCTGCGAAGCTCCTAGCTGCGAAGCACTTAGCTGCGAAGCACCTCTAGCTGCGACTCCAGCCCAATTAATGTTCTGGCCCCTACAAACGTTGACTCGTGATCTACTTGTGCCTTCCCCTCTACTGCTCCTTCTCTGTAAATCTGCTTGGAGCTTCAGTTGTCCATATGGCGTTACGTCTATACACTCTCACAACATCAGTTACAACACCAGTCACAGCTTCATTTTCATGTCGCTTTCATATCACCTTCACCTCACTATCAATTCACTTCACTTGACCTCACAAGATTTAGTCTCCTCTCTTAATTAGCAAGTAAGTTAATTAGTTGACATTTTTGTTATTCGACCGGTGCACCCGCACTATGCGTCTTGATCTTCATACTGTAGATTAGCACCCAACGCGTACATGTCTTACCATGGACAAACGTCAAAGCACAGCAGGACCCAAGTCACCTCTAAGAAAGAAGCTGAAACAGCCGCTCAAACCACGCAAAACATACTTCTTTCAGCCGCAAAATACTCTTGCCTACAACCCAAATGCGACGCGAAGCACGTCTCCAGAACCCACCACTACCTTTCCGAGGTGCGATATCCCACCCACAGCGACTTCTCCACTTATATCTCTCGAATCAGATGACGGTCCAGCTGAGCCCGTCAAGGATGTTCCTTCTGTGGCCAAAAATCCCGTTGGAAATGTCTCGATCGAGCTACAAGGCTCGGATGACAGCTTTGATGGCGTCAGATGGAAGCCTCTCACCACGACAGCAAGCAACATAAGGGTGCCCTTGCTTTCGTCGCCGCTAAGGAACTCTGACCAGGTGGCTCGTGAGCCTACAACAGTCGTGAACGAGCTCACAGACTCGATGCTTGGTAAGTATGGGTTGGGGTTGGAGAACTCGCTATCACAAACTCCGCAAAATCCTAGAAGCCGCTCAGACAACAGCAGGCTCTCAGACAGCAGCAAGCCGTCGTACGACGCGTCTCCCTCGCTACAGAGATCCAAATCGTTTGACCCTCGCACTGCACCTTCTCGCGAGGCTGTTGGCGACGGAGCAACAGACGCGTCGAAGTTGAATACGTGGATAGACATGTTTGACGTGGCAGACACTGAGAAGAAGCCATTTCGAGTGGCTCCCGCTTCCGAATCCAACGATGACGGTCTATCGTCCGATGAGGACACGTTCCTTGCAAACTTACGCGTGGACTCATTCCCGCCGCTACTGCAGGTTCCAGCCTCCTCACAAGCTGTAAAAAATGATTTGGCGTCCTCAAATGTCAAAGGAGAACTGGTGTCCTCGCAGGTCAAGGGAGAACTGGCGTCCTCTCAGGTCAAGGGAGAGCTGTCGCGCCCACGACTCGTGAAAGTAGAAGCAGACTCGGATCCCTTCTCGGATGACCTTGATTTGGACTCGATCGAGAGCTTTGCGGCTACGTCGATTTCCACTACTGCTTCTGCCTCTACCACTGCAACATCGTCATTTCTGAAACCTTCAGAAGGAGCCATTAAGTTGGAGCAGTTAGGAAAGCAAGAGCTACTGACAGTGAAAGAAATACCGAAAAAGCAGGCTACCAAAGCAGACAAGCCCGATGCAAAGCTTTCATTTTCGAGACCAGATTTTGCTCGCTACATCATCAAATCTGTGCTCACGACACATTATACCCACAAAACCTTCAAACGGAAACAGCATATATTGAGTGTTTTGGATCAGGATAATGTTCCGGGAAAACTCATTATCCGTGGTGAGGCAGCAGAACTCGATCTTCAAGAGCGGGATATAGTTCATGTGATTCACACTTCGCCAGACAGTCCGAGACTCGTCGACGACTCGCATAATCTTCTCATTTGGAACCCCGACACGTTAGTCTCGTCCACAGTGGTTGCAGATCAGTTGTTTTGCCCTCGAAAAACCGTTTTGAGTAAACGACTCAGCCCGCTTGGTGAGTACACTATACCCTTGTTCGTGGGAACTATAGTCCATGAAATTTTCCAGCTATGCTTCGTCACTGGCGAGTTTACTCGCGAGCATCTTGAAAACACGTTAAACATCGAGATCAAGCACAAACTACTAGAGATTTTTACTATCGGTGATATTGTCGAAGAGTTGAAATCCAAAATTCGCCGCCACTTTCCTTATATTCGAAGATGGTTTTTGAAGTACTACCAACAACGACCGGTAGCAATCCCCACAAACAAGCAGCAACAAAGAATCAAATTCTCTGTGGCCGAAGCTCTCGATATCGAGGAAAGCGTATGGTCGCCAATGTTCGGAATCAAAGGAATGGCGGATGTCACATTGCGAGCTAATTTGGAAGGCGATACATCCAGCGGGCAGTTCCTACTTCCCATGGAGATCAAAACGAGTCAGCAATATCTTAGCCATCAGGCACAAGCCGCTCTATACTCACTCCTTTTCAAGGATAGGTACAACATCAACATCTCATCATTTTTACTTGTCTATACTCTGAATGAGGGATCCACAACAAAGCATGACATATCTACTCCCGACCTCAAGTCGTTGATGGGACTAAGAAATCGGATTTCGAAGTACCTCAGTGGCGGCAATCAAGATCTCCCAGATCTAATGCGCCAACAACAATGTGATAGGTGTAACACTCAAGAAAGTTGTATGACCTACAACTTTCTAAAAGAAGGTGGCACCTCAGAGATCAGCGGCTTGAAAGAAGGACTTTACGATGCTTTGACGGACCATTTGGCGGCGTCAAAAAGATCGTATCGTGCATTTTTAGAACATTGGGACAATCTTTTGACTAAAGAAGAAGAGTTTGCCTTCCGTTTTAACAAAGATCTATGGGTCTTGACCGCCCAAGAGCGCGAAGAAGTGCAAGGTAAAGCCCTAGCCGACCTTGTCATGTTCGAGGACTCGGAATTGGATAAGAATGAAAGAGGCGAATTTATTTATACCTTCAAAAGAGCATCTTCGCTGAACGACATTCCGATGACGAGAACCCAAATCGGGAAATACGACAAGGTAGTTATCAGCGATAATGGAGGACACTTTGCGTTGGCACTGGGCTACGTGCGCCGTCTTGACGAACATTCGATAACCATAACTTCCAAACGAAGAATTATTCACACTGAGCTGAAAACTGACCGTTTTCATCGAGCTGGCGTATTGAAGCCAACCCAGACAAAGGAGCGCGATCGTGGCGAGGAGATCATCTTTCGAATGGATAAAGATGAAATGTTTTATGGAATGGGGACAGCCCGTTTCAATATACTAAATTTGTTTTTAGCATCGGGTGACCATGCCCGGCGGAAGTTGATTGTTGATTTAGAGGCACCTAAGTTCTCGTTATCGAATAACTTTGAATTGGACCTTTCGGGTAATCATTTCAACGAGGATCAAAAGCAAGCGTTTGAAAAGGTGGCACGGACAGAAGACTACTCTCTCATTCTTGGAATGCCTGGGACCGGCAAAACAACAGTTATTGCGCATTTGATCAAGATGCTTGTGCTGTCCAAAAAGACCGTTCTATTGACATCGTACACGAACTCAGCGGTGGACAATATTCTACTCAAGGTCAAAGAATATGACGTGGATTTTATCAGAATTGGAAACCCATCCAGGATGCATCCCTACATTCGGGACTATACGCCCGGGTCCGAGAAAAAGCTCATCAACGATTATGAAAGCTTCAAAGAGGTATACATGAAGCCAAAGGTTGTTGCTGCTACTTGCTTGGGTATCAGAGATGTTGCGTTCAATATCAGAGATCATTTTGACTACTGCATTGTGGATGAGGCATCCCAAGTGTCAATGCCATTGAGTTTAGGGCCCCTTGCGTTTGCAGACAAGTTTATTCTTGTTGGCGATCACTTTCAACTTCCGCCTCTAGTGACTCACCCTGAAGCAGATGTTCGAGACGGTTTGTCCAAATCGCTCTTCCAGATTCTCGCCGAAGCACATCCCGAAAGCATCAGTGAGCTAAAGCATCAGTATAGAATGTGTCGAGATATCATGGAGATCTCTAATGTCTTAGTCTACAATAATCGATTGCTTTGCGGCTCTGACGAGGTTGCCTCACAGAAACTTCATTTCCCGCATCTCGAAGAGCTAGCCACCCACCGCAATCCAGAATTTCTTGACGAGAAAACTGCGTGGCTAGATCATGCCTTTGAAGAGAGAAACAAGGTGATCTTCTTTGATCACGACCCTTGCTCAGGCTACGAAAAGACGATAGGAGAGAACATAAGCAACCTAACGGAAGTTGATCTTGTTCGTCAGACCGTTGAAGCTGCGTGTTCTTGTGGATTGGACCCTTCCAAAATTGGAATAATGACACTCTACAGATCCCAGTTGAAATTGCTTGCAGATACTTTCCGACACATGCCGCAATTAGAGATTTTGACCGCTGATCGGTTTCAAGGGCGCGATAAAGATTGTATCATCATATCCATGGTTAGGTCCAACAAAGACAAAAGGGTTGGCGAGCTTTTAAAGGATTGGAGAAGAATCAACGTTGCGGTGACTCGAGCCCGTGCAAAACTTATAGTTTTCGGATCGGTTTCAACTTTGGAACAAGCCGAATCTATCGAAGATTTCATCTCACTCGCTCGTCAAAAGGATTGGATATACTCTTTGCCGAAGCACGCGAAGGAAATGTACCAGTTCCAATCAAAAGGTGGACCCGTGGCGAGTCCAACAAAAACACAAAGAAAATTTGGGAACAAGATAGTCAGCAAACACCCACTAGTGAGAGACATCCTAGCCGACATGAATGTAAACTAGTTACAGATATTTATAATCTAATGCATTTTTCATTAATGAGAGATCATACCGCTAAGAAAAAAAATTGGAAATTGGCTCCCGGGTTCTCGCCCTGAATTCCACCACCTGCCCCTTCACCATTAACTGGCGCATCCCTGTTTAGCCTAGCACGTCTGATCTGTCCCTGGATATTTTGAATACCCAAATAGATGAAGAAGGCAAAAAATATGAAGAGAACGACATAATCAAAAAATTCGTAGTCTCCTTCGTCCTCAAATGTTCCCCCCTCATGATGCGCTTGCGATCTTGCATTCGCTTTTTCTTCTAGTTCCTCGTTTGCTTCCTGTTCTGCAAGCTTCTTGAAGGTACTGAGCCACCCAGAGCTATCTTGATCGTCTTCTTTCTTACTGTCTTTGCTGAACAAGACCTTGATTCTCAAACGGAGCAACGCCAAACTCACGGGATATGTGTTGGGTCGATTCTTTTTCTTATAAACCCAAGTGAGGTCCTGATATGATTTTGAACTGAGGTCGTAATACCTCTTGGCCATATAGTAGTCCACTGTGTTGTTTGTAGTGCCCAATCCATATTCGTACATGTATCCCAATTTATAACATCCGTGTGCGGATGCTGCCAGGGCTGCTTTCGAGTAGTAGGCAAATGCTTTGTTGTAATCAGTGGAGATGTTGGCCGATGGAACGCCCTGGGAATAAACATCCCCGAGGAGAATTGTGGCGTCGATATGACCCTGGATCGACGCCAATTCGAGGTAATTCAACGAGCTCTGCACCCGAGAATTGCTGTCAAAACATTTCAGGTGCTTCTGGTACAATGGAGACACTTGATAGAGCAAGTATGCGGCAGAGAGCTGGGCATTCTTCAAACCCTGCTCAGCAGCGATCGAGTAACCCAAAAGAGCGTTTTTGAAATTTCCGTACTTGAACTCCTCAAAGGCGTACCGTAAATGGGGTAAAAGAAAGCTCTCCGAGCGTTCCACAAAACTCTTGTAGAGCAGTACCACATCGTTACAGCTATATTTGTCCCCCGTAGAGGCTGCGAAGCCCGATTCAACGGCATCTGCCAAGTAGAAAGTTGCCTCGTAATTGTCAGCAAAATAAGCCGCTTTCAAAAGGTCATAGGTTGAATTCAAATAGCTAGTGGTGAACGGCGATTTGGTTCCTGCCGCTAGGTACTTTGAAAGCTTGTACGCGGCTTGTGCACTGCCGTTCTTGACAGCGTCTGATAGGTGGAATTCGCAAGTTGGACTAATGGTTCCATCTGTAGTGGGATCTAGTTCATGTAGGAGGGCCATATCCAAGGCGTATTTGTGGTCCTCCTCGAACCCTGGGGCCACGTTCAACCAATAATTAGCCCTTTTCAAGTTGCGTTCCACCCCGTGGCCTTTCAAATACATATGCCCCACAAGGTTCAGGCACTTGTCCCAAACCCATTCATCGATACGTGATAGAAGACCATCGCTCAGATTGAACTTTTGTGTCCCTAAGTAAGCACACTGGAGCGCTTCGCGGAATGCTCTTGTAAGGTTCTTCTCTTCGAAATGGTTTCCGTGGTAATGCTCCACCGCATCGAAATAGAGTTCTGCGAGATCGGAGTCGTGTGAGTTAATGCTGTTTTCACGAACCCAGTTTCTTGTGTCTGCCAGTTGATTGACTTTCGTGATCACCGACGAAGGAGACTCGCTCACCTTGTTGCGGTATATCCCGCCGTTAAAGTCAGCTAGGTTGATGTTGTAGGAAACGTTCTCATTTGCCGGCTCGGCTCCAGTCTCATGCAAATATGCCATGGCTACTCGAGCCAACTTCGAGTAATAGAATTGGGCCACTGCGCAGTCAGCTGGGCGGCCGATCCCAAGGTGATACTTGTTGGCTAGCACTAAGAGTGCATTGATGTCTCCGTTCTGCGCTGCAAACTCGTAGTAAAGGTTGGACTTTTGCTTGCACGTTGGCACTTCGCCAAACATGCCGGTGGCGTACATGAAGCCCAACATGAAGTATGCGTGACCGTCTGGCGCAATGGAGACGGCATGCTCGTAAAGGTGTAAGGCTTTCGTGTAGTTTACAGGAACAGAGTGATTGCCAAAGGTGTAGATGTCGGCTAGAGCAATAGCAGCGACAGAAGAGCCAGCTTCCACTGCAGCCTCCAACTCGGGAAGGATTTCTTCGGTGACGGACAGTAGCGGAACTGCATTACCCGACCCCTCGAAGGAATTCGACGTGGAGTTGTACTCAGGTATCTCGAGATTGCCATACACGTTAGCGTTGGTGTAGATCGGATCCAAGCCCTCGTACTTCGACGGAAGTTCCTTTAGTTTGGCAATTGCGGAGTAGTACGAAGCGAAACCCAGACTAGCAGTAACCACAGCTAGGGGCAATAGCCAGCGCATTAGTTGCATTGATCTGTCTGAACTTGATAACGTGGAGTTGTGAGATTATGTGCAGAGCGACAGCCAAGAAGCAACAGCAGATGAAGTTGACTGGGAAGAATTGCCCCAAATACTAGCAAATGCAATTGCCAAAGGACACTAAGCTATCTGGCAACCTTAGATTCAGTTGGCCACAGTCGTGATGTCTCGGATGTACTGGTGTAGTAGTTGACAAGGTGGCTGTGGCAGCCAAGTACAAGGATTAAAATCGGCGATCATATCGAAAATCTTTACGTTCGCCATCGGGGCTCTTCTTAAAGTTCGAAGATTTTTCAAAGCCTTTAATCTAATCGCGTAGAGAGGGGCCGGGATCGGAACGATTTGCACCCGATATTGTCGTTCAGGTCAACAGTCCCGGTTACTTCAGGATGTCAAAAGTTTAATCTATTTTCTCTCCCGCCTCTTCTTTTCCTCTACTTCATTATAAAACGCCTAAATCTGACGGATACACTGCTTGGCGAGGCGTAGAGCCGAGTTAGTGGGAGTATGTGCAGTATGCCACGAATCCAACTCTCCGTTGTAGAACAACTCGGCATTTGTTAGCTCCTACTGTTTTTTGAGTCCAAACACGAGTACTCAGATTGATCCTACGGAAGCGTTCTGTTCATAGAGGAACTATTCGGGATCCGTTACTGGATAAACACACACGTGCCACCAAAAGAGGATCATACGGATGCAACTAACAGGCTCTGGAACCGGCAATGCCTCGAACGAGGCGATTTTTCGTTCTGCGCCTATGACGTTGGTTCAATTCTACGTGACGATGGAGTTGGCGCGAGACGTTGTCTACACGTTGGGCCGGAGCGGCACTGTTCACTTTCGAGATTTGAACTCAAAGTTGACTCCGTTCCAACGGACATTTGTCAACGAGCTCCGCAGCAACGAGGCGTTGGAGATCCAGTTCACCTTCTTGTATAACACAATGGTCAAGTACGCCACGTTGAAGGGCGATCCGTTTGCAACCTTGACGGCCGACCACAGCGACTTGCCCACCAGCTCTGAGATGGACGATATCAGAGAGAAAGTGAATGACTTCTACGAAAGAATCAAGCACCTTGATGAATCATACACGCTGTTGACGTTGAAGAAGATGAAACACGTCGAGAATCGCCATGTGGCCAACGCGGTGCATAACTTCCATAGATCATCCTTGACCACCAATATTCCTGCGGAAGACGACGAGTTTCGCAGATTTGAGATCGAAGACGAAGACGAGGAGGCGTTATTGAATAACGGCAGAAACTCGGACAGTTTTGATCTCGAAAGCAACACCGTGAACTTGGAAGACTCGGGGATGTACAACTCCATCGCGGGCACGATTGCGCGCGACAAAGTCCCCATCCTCAGGAAGATCTTGTGGAGAACCTTGCGCGGAAACTTGTACTTCAACGACATACCCATCGACGAAGAGCTTCCGGCGTCCACGGAACGCAAGTCCGACTTCGTCAGCAAAAACGTCTTCATTATTTACATCCATGGAGAGTACTTGAGAGCCCGTGTACGCCGGATCATTCAGTCGTTGGAGGGCGTTATATTCGATAACATTGGAGCAAATGCCAATTCCCGACTTGCTACACTCAACGAACTCAACTTGAAGATAGAGGACTTGTCAAGTGTGGTCGAGTCAACCAGATCTCACTTGATCACTGAACTCTTATTCTTCCAGGAGAAATATGCAGACTGGCACTACATCGTAAAGAGAGAGAGAAGCATCTACGAGGTGTTGAACAAATTCGACGAAGACAGCACAAGGCGGTGCCTTGTAGGAGAAGGCTGGATTCCAAAGTCAGAATTTGACAGCGTGCGTCGCACCTTGAAATTATTAGTCAGGTCCAAAATGAGTCAATCATCGCTGTCGTCCCTAGGCTTTGCTGATCAGTCCATCACATTGTCGACAGATACGTTGACGACCACAACCGAAGGAAGTTGGGCCGAACGATCCACTTCCGGCGGCTCGCTTTTTGCTTTGGGGGACGACATTGGTGGAGGTAGCGACGACGAAGATGACAACGAATACAACTTCGTTGCAGTTGTGAATGAGTTGGCGACCAATCGCGTTCCGCCTACTTTCCACAAGACAAACAAGTTCACTGGTGGATTCCAGGCGATTGTGGACACCTATGGCATAGCCACTTACCAGGAAGTGAATCCAGGTTTGGCAACCATAATCACCTTCCCTTTCATGTTCGCTATTATGTTCGGAGACTTGGGTCACGGATTTATAGTGCTCTTGGTTGCGTTGTATTTCATCATCAATGAGAGGGTCTTTACTGCTATGAGGCAGAAGGACGAGATCTTCGAGATGGCTTTTAATGGTCGCTACATCGTCTTCCTTATGGGCATTTTCTCCATGTACACAGGATTGATGTACAACGATATCTTTTCCAAATCTATGACGCTTTTCTCCTCAGGATGGAAGTGGACTTGGCCCGAAGGATACGATTATGCGAAGGACGGTGCAATTTCATTAGTGGCAACAAAAATCGAAGGCAGAACGTACCCTTTTGGCCTCGATTGGGTATGGCATGGTTCTGAGAATGGACTCCTTTTCACAAACTCATACAAGATGAAAATGTCGATTTTGATGGGTTACATCCACATGAATTACTCCCTCATGTTCAGTTTGGTAAACTTTCGTTTCTTCAAGTCGCAGGTCGATATCATTGGTAACTTCATTCCTGGGTTTTTGTTCATGCAAAGTATTTTCGGTTATCTAGCTCTCACCATTGTATACAAATGGTGCGTGGATTGGTTCGCGACTGGCAGACAGCCTCCGGGATTGCTAAATATGTTGATCAACATGTTCTTAGCTCCCGGAAAGGTCGAGGAACCTTTGTACGCTGGGCAAAGCATTGTTCAAATCATACTAGTTCTCATTGCGTTGGGCTGCGTTCCATGGTTATTGTTGTACAAACCCATGGTTCTACGGAAAGAGAACAATAGAGCCGTTGAGTTGGGATACAAGGACATCAACTCACAAAGAAACCACTCTATCCAATTGCATGAAGAAGAAGAGGCTCTTAATCGTTTCGTGAACGAATCTTCTGGATCGCACTTTGAAGATGAGGTGGAAATGTTGAGTGAAACTTTCACCTTCCCCAATGATGTAGAGCCTATGATTCACAGTTCCAGTCATGGACATGGGGATGAGGAGTTTAACTTGATGGATGTGGTGATTCATCAAGTCATCCACACAATTGAGTTTTGCCTCAATTGCGTTTCGCACACGGCGTCGTACTTGAGATTATGGGCGTTGTCATTGGCGCATGCACAGTTGTCCAGTGTTTTGTGGACCATGACGATCCTGAATGCTTTTGGGACAACAGGAGCGACAGGTATTGTCATGACAGTCTGCTTATTTGCTATGTGGTTCACCTTGACGGTTTGCATTTTGGTGATGATGGAGGGAACATCGGCGATGTTGCACTCATTGCGGTTGCATTGGGTCGAAGCGATGTCCAAGTTTTTTCAGGGTGAGGGTTATGCTTATGAGCCGTTCACTTTTGAGTCTATCGATTTATAAGAATGGTCCGTGACGGATCAAATTAAAAGTAGCTCGCACAATAGAGGCTCCCGAATCCTTCCTGTATCTTTCTCTTATATACAATACACAGTCGAGCCGGGGCGTAATGGTGCATGTTCACTGCGTCTGCCATGCACGATACGCGTAATGCATCAGCTCGTGTTTTGTGATGTACAAGAAGCATGAGTATGTTCAATGAAAGAAAATATCATATGCTCGAATGCGAAAGGCAATGGAACAGCATTTGGCAACACCTGCGTCAATGTCTCATGGCGCCATAATGCCGAGCACGCACTCCGGCATGTCCTTTTCAAAATGCAAGACACCATCGTTGAGACTAGTTGGACCACTTGGTTCTCATTGCCTTCATGCATGATGCGCAAGCCTCAGGTAAGAAATCACACTTGTTTGCACTTTGGATACATTTCGTACCGATGTGACCTTGTTTCATTTCAGAAAGGCTTATTTGCTTGGCCACGTATCCCACATTCAAGCCTGCCTCAAAATATTAGTTGAAGAAGTCAGACAATGAGACATTATCCCAAGATGGATAATGGCGGGCATGTCACGATATGCAAAAATCGACTCTCAGAACAAGTAGAAGTGCCAGCTATTGTTTCACTCAAGACTGCTAAGAAGCCCAGAAGCAATACCGCTGCTCAAGTCAGAGAAGCTTGAAAAGCTAGGAACGGAGCGCAACTTGTTTTCTAGTTGTTCTAATATCTTCACAACAGGTAAGTTCTGTCTCCTTGCCTCTCTGTCAGCGAAGTTCACAATGATTGCCCTGCTCTCTCGCAGGGCTCGATCGTCCGAAGGCTGATCCATACTCCACTCGATCAAAGAAAGGCTTTTGCTAGCCATTTCTCTTTCCCAATCTTTATAATCATCCCAAAGCTCCTTAACAGTCTTGACATCAGGTGAGAGAGACCTTACAGACGCAATTGTTTTTCTCCGTTTGGAAATGGTACCTTGAATGCGAGAGCTGAGACTCGACGAACGGTCGACGCTTGACTTCCATTGCTCACCGACACGGATAGTTTCTGTAGTGTACTGGGCTAATAGGCTCTTCACCTTTTCTAGCGACTGGAGGTTTCCATTCAATACCTGATGTACATACGCTGATGTGTTAGCGTTGCGCGAGGTTAAGATAATATTGAGCCCGTTAGTTATATTGATCAAATTTGAAAGAGCTTTGTCTTGCTCAGAGAGTCTACCAGTGTGGCTCTCAGCAAACTGGTGCAATTCCTTCGCAAGTTGTTGCTGTTTCAGATGTAGGCCCTTGGCAAGCTTTTCTAGTAGTCGAAGTCGCTGTGCAGCATCATCGTCGTCATAGTCGGCTTCGGAGATATTGTTCTCTACTTCATCTCCTGACTCTATGGGATAATCGTTCGGCGTACCATGAGGTGGTTCAAGAATCACAGAACGTGAGGTATCCGTGGTCATGGGTGTATTCCCATCTGAATTGCGTAGCTCCAACGCTCCAACATACTTCAAAAAGGCAGGGGAGTTAAATATTGGATGGTCACAGAGTAAATTGTCAGGAAAACGCTGTTTTATCTCAACCATGTCTTGCACCAAGACTCGACGTAGTACTCGCAACACCTGATAAAATGAATCAGGGTTGAGTAATGGACCTTCCGGATTATTCAAAAACGGGAAAATTTGCTCGACAACTTCTTTTGGGGGCTCTGGTTTATCGCGCTCTATGACATATGAATCCCTGTTTTCAAAGCCGGCAAAATGGCATAAGACTTCTACCTCGAGCCTTTCGACTTCGCTCGCCAAAGGTTTAATTGTTAATGCGACTTCGGTCAAGGGTCCTAGTCGGGGATCGGTGTTGTACTGAGACGTCAAAATCTTCCCCAAGTTAATGGGCTTAAACTCATCCATTATTTTTAAGATTTTGGTGGATGCTTTGTACTGCTGTGAGTAAGACAAAGGTCGAAGCTTTTTACCCCCATTCAATAGCTTAAAGTCGAGGAATTGTGGATCTTTAAGCGAGTCATTGCTCAAGTCTAGTTCTCCAAATGTGTCCGGAATATGATATCTTGCGAAGAGATACATTGCCAAAATGAACTGTGGACAAAGCTCGACGAGCTTATGACGCATGCATGCATTATACTGGTACTGTGTCGTTTTCGGTAGTGTTGATTTGATCACTAGTACGTCAATTGACTGGATGGTGTGGATAGAAAGGTCCCCAAACCTAATCTCTCTCTTCTGGAGGGCTTTTAATTGGAGGGAGTGTGATAGCAGAAAATCCAATAGCGTTCGTAGTAAGGAATGGACATTCAGGCTTTGAAATGATTTACCGCTCACCAAAGGAATGGTGAGAGCATAGTAGTCCAGAACTGTGTAACGCGTGTTCAAGCCACCATCAGTGGCCATAACGCTTTGGGAATATTCTGAGGTCGAATCATTGGAGCTCTCCTGCTGTGTGACCGATGAAGACTTGTCCTGATCAACGTTGTCGGTGTCTGCATTCGACATGTCGGGCATAACCACTAGAAGACATGTATGAGTGTTTGGTTGATGAGAGTTAGGAACAATACAACAAGGAGGGATAGAATGATGAAATGATGAGCGGCAATGGATCGGAGTTAAAGCCGTTGCAGGACAAAATACTTGGGAAAGGCGCCTGGAGGCTGCGGAACGCAAATTGATGATGAATCGAAAATAAGCACGAGATAGGAAAATAAGCGAACAATCTCGGAAGTTAAAAAATAATCTAGCAGGCAGTCGAGCAAACAAGTGGTACAAGCGTGTGATAAAACCGCAGCAGGGCCGTTGAGATGAAACAGGGCTCGGGGCTAGAAAATAAGACAATATATACCTATACAGTAGAATGGATTAGTCGACGGACCAAGGAGAAAGCAATCTGAGCCCAAGAAGAAGGGAACAGCAAATAGAGTCGAAGAACAACAATAGAAGAACCCAAAGAGGTGAGATACTTGAATTTGCCAGGACGATGTTAAACTTTCGAAGTCGCGTAAACAATAGCGATGGTACGAACACTTGTCCCATGTATGCTGTCCGCAGGAAGAAACCATGCACGGCTTCCGCATGTACATAAATCATTGCATGTAGCGTTGACAAAATTTGTCAAGACTTGACTGGACTACTGTAAGAAAGCGAACGTGCGTCACATCGTGCGCACGCACTCTGTAAATGCAACCTTGTCTTGCTAAGCCAGCCGGATCGTTGCCGAAATATGCAATCGGACAAGAGAAACTGTTTTATTTATAACTGCAAGGTCAAAGCGCATTCTCCTTCTGCAATGGCGGCACAATGCACAATAGAACCGCAAACTTTAGTGGGGATTTTCCATAACACACCGCAACAGGCTCGCCCCCCGCAATGCAAGTGTACATGATATAGTCCAATGCACGGCGCCGAGCCCCGTCAGATATGCGTGAGTGAAGAAAAAGACGCGCGTGTTGCTGTAGTCGAGCTGACGTCGGATGAATAGATCTGCCAATGCACAGAGGGCTATATATCACTGGAAGATCTGTAGTCTAGCTTAGCCTAGCGAAAGAATCTTGCAGTCAGGAACGCACGATGCCGAGCCATACGATGTTCTTATTCCTTGCCTCGTTGAGTGCTTGTGCCCGTGAGAAGTTGGAATTTGAAGCGGCCCATGCGTATCACGGCGCCATGATGCATTGTAAATCGGATCTTCACAGCACTTCATGTAGCAAACTTTCACGTGACTTGCGTGATGTCTGCTGCAGTTTCTGGTTCTAGAACCTCTGCGCTGGCACCCGAGTACCTGTTTCGATCTGTATGTTGGGGCCAAGGTGAAGTTTACGAGGCACAACGGGCATTCCCAACACCTTCCCGCTAAACAGGTTTCGCGAAGTCGCATGGCGCATCATGCAAAAGATGCATGTACGTCTCAGATTGACTTGCCGAGAACCGCTTCCTTCACTTGCTTCGAGCAACTACGATGTGGCTAGAGCACACGGTACTGTCCCCCTTTTTTTTTGAGGAACAATGAGAGGAGTACGTGAACTGTGAAACTGAACCACACCCCGGCTGCAGGTAGCTGTATATTATTCTGCGCGAGCAGTTCCTTGGAGGTATGCATACAGCTACTGGATAGTAGCCTCCATCATCCGTGGCCCCTTGTTCATAACAAATTCTTTCGTGAGCGACTTAAGCTGATATGGTAACAATAGCTTGGAAAGTAAATAATCTTCCAATGAAGCCAACTTCACATACCGCGTCGCCTTCACCAAGAATTTTCTTCGGCAGGCTGAAAGCTTACTTGAATGGGAACCGGCTCAAGAAGCTTAAAGGCCGTATTTCGAACTAGCAGTTTGCGAACCTGCCCCTGCCTCGAGTCGAGTTCTCTGCGATCTCTAGTAACTAATCGAGGCGGAACTATTTTGATAAATCCGGAGGAGTATTGAGTTTATCTCCGGGCTGCGCATGGTGATATTTTATTAGAAAGAAGTTGAATCTCTGCAAGATCAATTTCATTTCGTACACACCAGCATCAGAGCTAGAGAACGCGCGAAATTCAGTGTAGCATTGTAATAGCCTTCTTATTGTGACTTCACGTAAGCACATGAGGACAACACATCTGAAGAAGTAAATCTCTATATATTGTCGTCGGCAACCGGAGAGAGAAACAATAAGGTCGATCACTTCTGGAAGTTAGCGATTGACGCCAATATTGCGTCTGATTACCTCAGGAAAGGCACTGGGTGCACGAAGAGACTTGCTGGAATGCTTACGTGATGTTTGCAATCTAGCCGGACTATGTGTAAATTTCAAGATCATTTGCATTATAAAGAGTCATAAATAAATAATGTGGATGCTCATATCGCGTACGAGACGACGGTAACTCAAGTTAGTTATACAATGCAAACCGCGCTCTCATGTCAAAGGCCAGCGTTGAAGCGGTATGAAGCGAAAGGAAAACAGAATTGAACGCAACGCTCAAACTCTAAATGTCGCTCAACGCAATTCCCTTGGTCATGACAAGATTAGAGAGATTGCTGCGGAGTTCGCGCGTCATGATATCTTTCTTATTGCTTTCGTTCAACCATGATCTCATCATCTTCGCAAGAGACTCCAAGATCATGGAAGCTTCACTGTCCAACTCATGAGATTCGCTCGAGTCTTCTGCGTCATCCGTTTCCTTTTGCTGCACAATGTTGGACAATAGCTTCACCAAACAAGTGAAAGAAAGGAGGGACAATGGTACTTTGGAATCTTTGAATTTCAAATACTGCAACAACGCAGAGACCTTCTTGTGGTCATTATTTTGCATATAGTACGAGATCAACGAGGTGGTCAAGACAATGAACTTCTCTTCATTTATCAAGTTTAACGAGTAGACCATTGACCCCTGTTGTCTAATCACAATGAGAGGGTCGGTGGTCTCATTTTCCACGGTGTCTGAGTCGTGGTCCCCCTCTTGTGTGGACGACGAGTCATCGCTGAAAGTCTCATCGTCTGTTAACTCTTGGCCCTCAAGATAAGCAGTCACTTTATTCAAGTTGGCGACAATGTCACTCCTCATGTTGATCATCAATTCAGGAGTGGCCTCAGGAGACACAACCAACTTGAACAATGCGAAATGCTTCATCAATTTAGCGTTGTCCTGGATCAATGCTTCCACTTTGGTCACGTCGGACTTTATGCTTTCAAGAGCATCGTCGGACTCGCTGGAGAGCGTTTCGAGGTACGCCAACGTGAGTTCGTGGGTGATGTCCAAAATGCGCCAGCCCAAAAGAAGGCCGTAAATATCGTTCTTGTTTGACAAATTGACCTCGACGCAGTTGACGTGGTTTTCGCCATTCTTTATTCCCGAGTCGACCGCGCGGCCCTCCGCCATATTCGACAAGCGGAGGAGAAGGGTGTCGGATTCGAATAGGTTCAAGCCATCGAGGCCTTTAATCAATTTGTTCAACTTGCCCAAGTTGGCGTCGTCGCCCGCGTAGCTGAGGTTCATCAACAAGTTGCCTCTCCACCTCATGTTCATGCCGATTGCACTGGAGAAGACGGAGGCCTTCTTGACGAGCAAACTGCCAATGAGCACACACAAGAAGCAGTTCTCAAACGTCACTTCGCTGGAGGTCAAGGTGGCGTAGTCGGTGTAGAGCTGTGCCACGGAGAAGTCCAGGCGCTTTCCAAGCAACGTGTCGATCACGCGCTGCCGGACCGCCGGGCTCAACGGCTTGGGGAGCTGGAGGCCCACCGCCACAAGGAGCCACGACAAAAGCGGCGGCGCGGAGTGCGTCTTGCCCAGCGTGAGCGCGGAGCGCACGGCTCTGAACACCGGCTGCAACATCATGGCCGCGCCGAGCGCCATGACGCCGTACCTGAGCATGAGCACAAACTGCGGCATCACGGGCGAGGAGCCCGCAGCAAATAGATATTGCGGAATAAACGGCACCGCGGCCATGCCCCGGAAGGTATCTTCGGTGATGAACGAGCCGCCCATGAGCGTGGCCATGCCGCCCAAGATGGCGGTGGAGTTCAGCGTCTGCTCCGCAGGCACGGCCATGGGGTCGGCGGCGAGGGCCAGGAACTCGGACACAGTGGAGTTGTAGGACGGCGCGGAGAAGCCAAAGCCCGAGTCGGGCCGGGCCGCCAGGCGCGGGAGCAGGGCATCCGTGGGGCGCAGGCTGGCGTCGGCCACGAGCGTCTGCAACAGCGCAATCTGGCGGTTCAAGAGGTCGTTTTTGCGCTCCAAGTGCTTGATGTACTCGGTGGCCTTGATCAACACCGAGGCCTTGTTCAACTTGCTGGCGGGCACGAGGCCCTCGAGGTCGGCCACCGACACGTCCTTCTTGCCCGTGGCGATGCGCAACGTGGGCACCGCGTCGCGGAGCTCCAAGATCTTGGAGTTGATGTTGGTGCGGTACTTCTTCTCGATCATGTTGTGCGACACCTTCAGCTTCTTGGCCGGCTTGGACACCTTGTCCTTGGCCGCGGCGCGCAGGCGCGGCGACTCGGCGTCCGAGTCCGACTCGCGCAGCAGCGTCTTCTCGAGGCTGGCGAGCGGCATCTCCTTCTTGCCCACGGGCAGCGCGTGCGCGGACAGCTCGGAGGTGACGGGCGTGTGTTCGGCCGAGGCGTGGAAGTGCGACGACGCCAGGTCCGAGTACGAGGCCATGCTCACGGACGAGAGGCGCGGCGCACCCAGCGCGAGCCCCGGGCCCAGCGGGAATTGCAGCGAGTTGAATTGTTCCTGGAAATCCAGGCTTGGGAACTCCTGGTCCTGGCTTGTGAACTCCAGGCTTAATTCCTGGCTTGTGAAGGGCTCTGTGGCGAAGGGCTCGGCCGCGAACGGCGCGTTGAAGGGCTCCGACCCCGTGGAGTCGGCGTCGGAGGCGAGCTCAAAGGTCGGGAACAACAGCGGGGCGAGGTCCATGGGGTTTGCAAGGCCAAAGTCCCAGGCGGGCAGCTTGTCCACGGCCGGGATGGTGCCCAGGAGCACGGAGAGAAAGTCGTTGGCGTCGTTAAAGTCCAAGTCGGGCTGGAAGCTGGTCATGGTGAGCTTGGCTGAAGTGCTAACGTCAGGTTTTTTGTATATCGAAAGTGGTCTGATTCATGTCTGAGCGCACGTGACCGCCGCGGCCCGCGGTGCCGGCTCTCCGCATTGTTCTGCATGCTCCTCATCGTCTCACACCTCTACCTCCTCCTCTACCCCTCCACCTGTCCTCTCCCTTCCTACCTCCCCTCCACCTCCCTGCAAATCTTCTCCGTCTATACTCCTATCTCTATATCTACATCTTATACTCTCATCTCTATCTCTATATCTACATCTCCATCTCCGCTTCTCCTCCTCTACGTGGCTCTCTGCATCTACATCTCTACTTCTCTACATGCCTCCATTCTCTGGCTCTACGTCGATGCTGAGCGCATCGTATGCGTCGGATCCGTGGCTTACGCAGATCCAGCGCCTGAAACGGACAATGAGCGGCTGCGCTCGTGGGCCCATTGTGTCTGGCTGCAATACGGCTGCACCGTTTGCTTCGGCGGACCCAAACTGCATCGCCGCACGTGTCAGATGACCCCGACGCTCAACGTGGCACTCTGTCCATCTTGGTTGCGTTCGCCTTGGTCGGGCTGCCCGTTGCCCGTTTTCGGCCGTCCTTCACAGATAAGGCATCTGGGGCGGTAAATTTTCTGAGCGCGTCGGACATAGCGCGAACAGATAACATCTTCTTATGACCCGCTCATCTGTCATTGCCGCCAGAATGTTCCGCTCGCAGCGGTACATGGTGCTTCTCGTGGTGACGGTGTTTGTCGCGCTTCTCTTGATCACGTCGCTGTCGGCGCACGAGTACGTGAACACCAAGGCGCTTTCGGGCATGGAGAGCGTGTCCTCCATGTACAGCCTGTGGTCCAAGGGCGACGACGACGTGGAGGAGGAGGACCCCGACCAGGCCGAGGCCAACGCGGAGGCCGAGCGTGTGGCCAACCAGGGTGTCCAGGCCGAGTCCGAGACCAAAGAGACCGAGTCCCAAGGGGCCAAGGAGGAGTCCCAAGAGGAGTCCGAGAAGACCGAGACAGAGTCCACCGCGGACTCGGAGGACGCTGGTTCTGTCGAGAAGACCGAGGAGTCTGAGAAGACGGAAGTGTCTACTGAGAAGACGGAGGAGTCTACTGAGAAGACTGAGGAGTCTACTGAGGAGTCTACTGAGGAGAAGACTGAGGAGTCCACTGAGGAGGCTACTGAGGAGTCCACTGAGGAGGCTACTGAGGAGACCACTGAGGAGACTACTGAGCAGACGACGGAAGAGGCTGCTGAAGAGAAGACTGAGGAGACCGCCGAGGAGAAGACCGAAGAGTCTGCTGAGGAAGTGTCTACCGGTGAGTCTGAACAGGTCGAGGAGGAGGCCAAGGAGCCTGGGTCTGAGGCCGCAGAGACCGAGAAGGAGGCTGACTCAGCCGACTCTCCCCATGTCGCCTTGAAGGAGGTGACGGAAGAGACCGACGAATCTACGGCAGTCGCGAGCGACGAATCTGCGGAGGAGCCAGCGGCCGAAGAGCCAGCTACTGAAGAGCCAGCTACTGAAGAGCCAGCTACTGAAGAGCCAGCTACTGAAGAGCCAGCTGAGGACAAAGGCGCTTTGGACAAGGAGAACAGTTTCCAGGACGTGTCCCCATAAGCATAGGAACGATCATGTATGTCTATAAGTTTTCCAAATCATCTTCACGTAGTCGCATGCATTAAACGTTCATGTATGTCTATAAGTTTTTCCAAATCATCTTCTCCACGTAGTCGCCCTTGGACTTATCGCGGATGAAGCCCATGAAGTTGAGCTCGAAGCAGCTCTGCACGAACCAAGCGTACACCATCCGTTCCCACGCTTCTTCGCTCGCTTCTACCCTCTCTACCAATGCTTTGTCCACACCATCGGCCAGCTTGATCTCCTTGATGATCTCGCCTTTGACGAGTGTTTGCTTGAATGCGACAAAATAATCCCAGAGGTTGATGTTCACAGGTGCGTCCTTGTAAATCTGGTACATCTTGCACAAAACAGGGCCAAGGAGCCGAAAGCTCGCCTCGATCCCGGCACCTTGCACAACCAACGGATTTTTGAGGTAGAACTGCGGCTCGTCCATTCCAACTTCGAGCATCTCTCTTTGGTTGGGGCGTATGAGATTGATCATCAAGTTCTGGTAGTTTTCTTCGATCGACACGCTCGGCCGAAGAAGGTCAAGCTCGTCACTTCCACCAGTGATGGTCAACACCTCGTTGAATAAATTGTCGCTGATCTTCATGTTCAAATATTTGTTCGTATGCAAGTAGTCTGTGATGTATGTGAGTAAGTTTTTGCCGGAGTCTTCAAGGTCTGCATCAAGCGCACCGGCTTTCTGCTGAAGATTGATGGCATCTTCGTCCACGCAATTCTTTAGTACAGTTTTGACCAGGTCGCCCATTAGGAACGTTCGCAACGCCTGGATTTGGGCAGAATCGTAGTTTCGGATGCGTTTGAGCGAGTCGCTAAGAAACAACGAGTTGATGAGCTGGTTGTTCGTGACAAGCTTGTAGATTTGAAACTTTTGCTTCTGGTGCATGCAGAGGTAGTGGACAATGTTGATAGCATTCATGACGCTGTTCTGGTACTTTTGGAAGGTCGTTTTGGCTTCCAAGAAAAGCGAATGCAATTTTCGGTTGTCTTGGAGCAACTCGATGATGTGTTGTTTCTGCGAGTCGTCTCCAAGCTCGCTGTACTGGTGCAACAAGTACTCGATGTGAGTCTTGAACAGCGGGAGCTTGCGAAGCGCATCGTGGTGGAACGGCTGGGGCTCAAAGTCGGGATCAACCAACACCGCAAGCGGCAGCTGATAGAAGTAGATCATATACGAAAGCTTGAGCTCGGTGATCAAGCTGTCGATGGAGTTGTTGGAGTTTTCGAATCGGTTGAGAACAATCAGCGAGAGCTGCGCATCCAACAAGAGCGGGTTGTCCGCGGTGATCTCGTGCTGGAGTAGGATGTCGTCAATGACTTGATAGCCAATGTCACGGTTGTCCTTCGCCTCGAGCCGCACGCTCTGGATCAACGTGCGGAGCTTGCTAGTAAGCTTGCTGTTGACCCACTCGCTGGCGTTCTTCGAACTGAGCCCCAAGATCAACTTGATGGGCGTGCGATTGCTGTAGACGCAGAAGAGCTGCACCAACTGGTTGAGCACCTCGTTGGAGAACCCGTCGCTGTCGTCGAGCACAACGATCAAGCGCAACCGATCGCCACACTTGGTCCTCTTCCTGTAGCTGTCCACCCACTCTTCGACAATCTCGAAATCATACGAAATGCGTCCGCCGTCTCCATCAACCTTGCCCTCCGCCTCATCGTCCTCGCTCTCTACAAAGTCATCTTCCTCATTCACCACCTTCTCCTCGTCGTCCTCGTACTCTTCCTCCTTGGGCGCAGGGCCCTCAAGCACCTGCTTGACCATTTCCCGTATGGCCACTTTGATGTTGAAGCATACCTTCGAATTGAGCCTCACCATGCGCACATGTGTGGTGTCTTGAGCCGACACATGCGCCGAAAACTCGTCAAGAATGCGTAGGTTGTTGGCGATGTTGGAGCTCAACCCGAGCAACGCCGTGTCCAACTTGGGCGATACCTCGGCCGTGATGTACCGCAAAAGATCGGCAAAAAGCTTGTTGTTGGCCGAGTTGAGGATCCGCTCAATAGCCGCGAGCTGGTGGCCCCACACGTGCTCGTAAAGCGAGTAGCGGTGCTTGGTGACGTCCACAGTTTCGCCCAAAAGCTGCCGAAACGGCGTGCTTGCCAGTTCGTTCACGGCGTTTTTCCGCCGTTTGGGCCACGCTATCGAGTAATGCGTGCTTTGCGAGTTGTCCAATTGGCCCGAGCCGCCAGCTGGATCGGCCTCTTCCGTTGGCCGCTTCATTCCCATTTCTGGAACTTCTCTTGTTCGTCTTAGACAATGCCTCTCAAGTTGGAAATGTCTGTGCAGAACACTCGCTAATAGAGTAATTGTGGGGCTGAAGATTGCTGTCGGTGGACCCCTTCTGGCGGCTACAAGGCTTGTTTCCAATAGTCTTTTACAGGTGGAGACTTCGCGGCCGTACCTTTTTACTGCTCGTGTGGTTGCTACGCAGATAGGCTTTTGCCATTGTCCGAATTGCACCACCATCATTAACAATGTCAACTGCGGTACGTCACGAACAGGGCCTTGAGCTGACGCTAGTGCACAGAAATGTCCGAAAAGAAGAAAATCCAGCGAATGACGTGATCTCGCAAGGGAGCGAGGTGAATTCGCAAGGCAGTGAGGTGAATTTCCAAGGCAGCGAGGTGATTTCAGAAGAATTGGGAGACCACGACTCCAGTTCCGGAGGCTCCCGAACCAGAGCAGGTTCGGACGACAGTGCCGGGACGAACATTGAGACGAAAGCGACCTCTGTATCCGGGAGCTCCGAGACGAAAGTTAGTGCTGGGACCGGTAAGGCCCCGCGTGCACGAAGAAAGAGGTCCCGCATCAACATTGCACCTTTGAACACCCCGCTAAAACGGAGGTTGCAGACGTTCAGTGTCATGTGGCACACGATCTCCATCCCCATGTTCTGCTGCATCTTTCTCTTTGTGCTTTCGCTCGGGTCGTTGGCGTGGGTGTTCGTGGTGTTGCCCTACTTTGTGTGGTTCTACGGCATCGACTTGCACACCCCCACCAACGGAAAAGTGGTGTATCGCGTCAAGGACTGGATGCGCAACTTGATCTTGTGGGAGTGGTTTGTGGACTACTTCCCGATCCGCGTCTACAAGACGTGCGAGTTGGAGCCCACGTTTACGACCGAGCGCGTGGAGGTGGAGAGCCCCTCGGACGACGAAGAAGACTTGGTGTCGGAGCACTCGCGCACGTTCATCGACAAGCTCTTCAAGCTGGTGGGCCTCAGAAAGCGTTTGAACGACCTGGACTCGTGGTCTTCGGCCTTCAGACACTTGTCGACTGATAGCGACGGCGGAGACAAGTCGGACTCCTCCAGAACGACGCATCGCTACAAACGTGTCTCGACCGGGCCCAGGTACATCTTTGGGTATCACCCTCATGGAGTGATCTCCATGGGCGTGATGGGGTTGTTCGCGACCAATAGCTTGCGGAACGAGCCGTTTGAGCCTCCCCTCAAGTGCTTGAAGTCGTTGTTCCACGATCCCTCCAAGGGCAAGCAACTTTTCCCCGGCGTTGGGTACGTGTTTCCATTGACGTTGACCACGCAGTTCACCCTTCCCTTCTTCCGCGATTACTTGTTGAGTCTAGGGCTCACGAGCGCCAGCGCAAAGAACATCAAGTCCATCATCAACAACGGCGACAATTCCGTATGCATTGTCGTTGGTGGAGCGCAGGAGTCGCTTCTTAACGACGTTGTAGGAAAGGACAGACAGGTGGGCATTGGCTACAAGGATTCTGGCGACGACAACGACGACGGCGCGCCGGTGCAGAAGAAACAGATCCGCTTGGTGTTGAACAAACGCAAAGGCTTCGTCAAGCTTGCAATCGAGATCGGAAACGTCAGCTTGGTTCCAACGTTTGCTTTCGGCGAAGCAGACATTTACAAGCTCTCGCGGCCCCCGCCGGGGTCGTATGGGTATGCTTTCCAGCAGTGGATGAAGCGCACGTTCCACTTCACGTTGCCGTTTTTCAGTGCACGAGGCGTATTCATCTATGACTTTGGCTTCCTTCCGTATCGCACGCCCATCAACATTGTCACGGGCCGTCCGATCTACGTGCCTCCGGGAGTTCTTCTGGAAGAGCTCACAAGCATCAAGTCCACGTCACCGCAGCCGCAACGGCAACGTTCGCTCACCAACCTTTTGAGTATGGCGCGGAAGAAGAAGCCCGCCAAACGCCATGTCCCGAAGGAGGTGCTTGACCACTACCACCGGTTGTACGTGGAAGAGGTGAAACGCATATTCGAGGAGAATAAGAACAAGTTTGGCTACGACGACGTTGAGTTGATCATCATTGAATAGCCTTCCTCGCTTGACACTTATTCATAAACCTTCAATGAACCCTCAATGAACCCTCAATGAATAGTCAATGAACAATTCATGGCCTCAGTCGAGCCCTCGTAGATAATGGCGGAGAGTGCCTACATGAGCGATAAATGCGTAGATTGCCCGTAACCTTCCCGTATATATGTTCACCTATTTGTCCTCGTCGTCGTCCTTGTCGTTCTTCACGTAGTAGCCCTCCATGCGATGCTTGCGGTACTTCTTGAGCAACGCGCGGTCCAACTTCTTGCGCCCGCCGGTCCGTGCCGGGGCCTTGTCGTCGCCGGCCGCCTGCACGGCGGGCTTTCTGTAGAACGACTTGGACTCCTGCAACGCCTCGTTGAGGTGGGCAATCTCCTGCCGCTTGTTGTCGGGCACGCTGTTTTTGACCTGGAGCTTCGCGTTCTGCGACGCCTGCCAGTTCTTGAACCCGTCGAAGCTGGCGTCGCCGTCGTAGGGCGCGTGGTCGAACATCTTGCGCGACGGGTACAACGACCAGAGAAACGAGTCGTCGAAGCTCAGCATGGACGAGCTGCTCAAGAACATGCCTGTGATGGACGTCTTCAACGGGTGCTCGTCGTGCTGCGGGTCGGACTCCATGGGCCGCGTCTCAAACACCTTGTGGGCCGGCTCGAACGGGTCTGCGGTCGGGCCGCTGGCCTTGCGCATGAACTGGTCGGGGATCTCGAACTTGTACGCGAACACGTTGGAGGGCGTGATCACGGGGCGCTCGGGGAGGTCCTTCATGTACACCTTGGCGTACAACTGCTCCATGGACATCTTCAAGATCTCCTTGGGCGGCTTGGGGAGATCCGCGGGCGACACGTACTTGGACCCCGGGAGCTTGGCCGCCTTGGGCGAGGGGCTGAGCGCCGCTTCGGTTGGGGCGTTGCCGGTGCCTCTCAGCTGCTTGATGGCTGCGGCGATCTGTTCCTTGGTGTGCTTTGGGTTGGCCTTGTCGTCCTGGTCTTCTGCGTCCTTGGACGACAGGAACCGTGTGGCTATGATGGGTCTGGCCCAGCGTCTGGCGACCACCGGTGTGGAGATGGTACGAAGCATGGTGGTGGTGAGTGCGAGTGATCAGATTTTTACCCAGACAGGTCACGTGACCGCCCAAACACAACGGGATCTGATCGTCGTTCGTATTAATCTACGTATCGTCATCGATCTGTCTACTTCGCTGCTTGCCTAATTTGTCTAGTTGTCGCCACTGTCTCTGACGGTGGCCGACATCGGGGACTGTTGTGCAGGACCGTGGCCTAAGCGTACCACTAGACACTAGATATGGGCAAACCATGAGACATCACTCGTCCAGTCTGGGATTATTCCATCCAGTCCGGTATCATTTGTGGATTTTATGTTCGATTGTATCTTGGATGTATCTTGGATGTATCTTGGATTGTATCTTGATTTGCTCTATTTGTATATATTTGTTCGTTCCTGACAATAGCACCGGAAGCTGCAAATGCATGAGGCTTGGCCTATCTGCATCAACTACACCACACATCTACACCAACTACACCAACCCAGTCGCACACCGTACCTTCCATGCTCACCATGTGTACACCTAATACTACACTCATACGACAGGCCGAACTAGGCGTGCCAATTGCTCAGCCGGCTCCGTGATTGCGAACGTGGCCACACCTACATATAATGGTCCGGGTCCGTGCCATCTACTCCAGAGCCATGTCCGTCCACAGAGACAAGATCGACGTCAAGACGTTGCCCCACACGTTCGACCGCCCCATCCCGCTCGCCGTCATCGGCGGCACGGGCCTCTACGACTTGCCCAACCTCAAGCCCGTGGCCCGCCTCACCGTGTCCACGCCCTGGGGCTTCCCCTCCGGCGCCATCACGGTGTCGGAAACCGAGAGCGGGCACCCCATTGCGTTCTTGGCGCGCCACGGCCCGCACCACGACTTGTTGCCGTCGGACGTGCCGCTGAGAGCCAACATTGCCGCGTTGAAGAAGCTCGGCGTGCGGGCCATCATTGCGTTCTCCGCCGTGGGCCTGTTGCAGCCCGAGATCAAGCCGCGCGACTTCGTGGTGCCCACGCAGATCATCGACCGCACCAAGGGCATCCGCCCGCTGACGTTTTTCGAGAAGGGCTTCGTTGCGCACGCCATGTTTGGCGAGCCGTTTGACGTGAAGCTCAGCAAGATCGTGGCGGACTCCATCCCGGCCGAGGGCTTTTTGGACGGCTTCGACACGGCGGCGTCGCCCAAGTTGCACACCAAGCAGCACACCAACGGCGGCGAGGACTTGACCGTCGTGTGCATGGAGGGCCCGGCGTTCTCCACGCGGGCGGAGTCGCGGCTCTACCGCACGTGGGGCGGCTCGGTGATCAACATGTCGGTGTTGCCCGAGGCCAAGTTGGCGCGCGAGGCGGAGATCGCCTACCAGATGATCTGCATGCTGACGGACTACGACTCGTGGAACGAGAGCGAGGAGCCCGTGACGGTGGAGACCGTGGTGGGCAACTTGAAGGCCAACCTGGCCAACGCGTGCAAGGTGGCCGCGCGCTTGATCGACATTGTGTCCGACGACTTGTACCTGGGCAAGCTGGGGTTGGGCTCGGACTTGGAGGGCTCCATGAAGTTTGCCGTGAGCACCAGTGCGCACGGCGTCAAGAAGGAGTTGTTGGAGAAGATGCACTTCTTGTTCCCGGGCTACTGGCCGCCCCAGTAGCCGCCTCGCCCAGTGCGGCCAGAGTTGCACCAGAGTTGCAGCTAGTAGAGTGCGGCCCTGTGGATGCAGCGGTACGCTATTTATTATATGCCATTACTTGTGTACCGACGTAGAAGTAGCTCACATCTATGGGCCCATTGAAGTAAGCGAAGGACCTGGTCGAATCTACCTGGTCAATGGCAAGTATCTGGACTTTCAATGTACCGGACTTCAATACCTGGAGTCGACAGCGTGGTGATATACGTGGTGATATACTTGGTGATATACCTGGTAACCTGGTGAGCTTCAATGCTTGCAGCCCTTTATGAGCTCGCAAGATGTCTAGCACATGCTTGTCGCATGGCTATGGATCAGATCGGCCCATCGACTGGCACCCATAGTCGGTCTTTTGTGCAGAGCAGAATGTACATGTTGCACAATGCCCCAGACCTTGATCCCACCTGCGTACATCGATGTCCATGAGGCGAAGATCAGCATCTAGCCCGGGCCAATGCATGCGCCACTAAATCGCAGCTCGGGAATCTGCCGCTCGGTGATCCGGAGTGATTACAAGAAAAGAGAGAAAAGAGCAGAATGGTGGCCGTTGGGCTGTCTGATCTGGCTGTGAATTTTCGGTTTGCACACGGGAGGGGTGGGGAGGGGTAGCAGAGTAGAGCAAAGCTGGGGAGAATGGCGGGAGGAGAAGGATCGAGAAGAGCAAAGCCACTAAGTGCAGCCCGGCCAACTGCCCCACAATCTTAGCATCTTGTGGCTCCGGCATGCGACCTGCTTGTGGGGCTCGACCCGGGCATTGTGGTTAAGTAGAAGCGAAGAGTAGAGAGTAAAAAGGCAAGGGACATGGGCAACGCCATGGGGCAAGGGTCTAAGACAACGAAGCGCACACGTCAGATTTCGTGAGCGCAATCAAAAACTGCGGCGCGAGGCGTAGAGAGGAAGCAGCGGACCAGATAGCCCCAAAAGGGAAGAATCTTCGATAATGCGGAGCTGTGGGGTACCACCGTCCTGCACTGGTGCTTCGGTCACTCAACTCCGAGGGACTCCAGTCACTTAGGGGCAGGTTGGGATCCGTACAATCGGAGTATCCTGCACACAGCGGGCATTGGCCCTCTGGCTGATTAGTGCCCATGCACATATAAGGAGCGGTGCTGCCTCGGTGGAAATTTTTGAGCCCCTGAGTCAAACACCTCTGGCCCTTTTCTTCTCAGTCGAATCAATTCCCTAATCCCTAGCGTGCTTTTCCTAGAGCCCATTCGCACTCAAAAAATTTCAAGTCATCACCATGTCGTTAAGAACTCTCGGGTTGAACTCCACCTTCAGCCGCATCTTCGCCAAGTCGGCCGACCACACCAAGGCGGTCCAGACCATCCTCAACTTCCGCAAGCATCCGGAGGAGTCGTTGTCCAAGGTGATGACACGATGTGACAAGGAGATGGGAGGCTACTCCACCGCGCACTTTGGCATTGATCCCGAAACCAACGCCGGCCACTTCAGCGGCTACTTGAACTTGGATCTCCCCAAGGACAACCCCGAGATCTCCAGATCGGGCTACGCCATGTTCAGAACGAAGGACCAGAAGGAGTCGTGGTTGCTGGGCGACTCGTACTGGGACTGGTCCGACTACTCGCTGGTGGTGTTGCGCGTGAAGGGCGACCGCAGAAAGTACCTCGTCAACATCCAGGCCAACACGCCCTTGGTGACGGACTTGTTCCAGCACCGGTTGTTCTTGCACCACCCCGGCGAGTGGGAGACGGTGGTGATCCCATTGAGCGACTTTGTCATGACCAACTGGGGCGTGATCCAGGACGGCAGCGAGCTCAACAAGTCCGAGGTCAAGACCATCGGCATCGGCTTGTTGGACAAGCAGTACGGCCCGTTCTCGTTGAACGTGGACTGGATCAAGGTGATGACGGGCGCAGAGGTAGAAAAGGTCAACACCAAGTCGCGGCAGGAGCGGTTGGCGCTCGAGCACAACGAGCACAAGGACAACCACAAGGACGTGGGGACGAACATGCCTACGGGCAATGGCGGGTCTGCACTCAACACGCACAAGTTTGAGGAGCCCAAGAACACCGTGCTCTGAGCGAGCGATACAGTACATGCTACGAGCGTCAGTGCTGGGCACTGATTGCTTCTCCGCAGCCAAAATCAAATGAATTTTCAGTTTGCGTAGAGGGGAGACCCCATCTGTGGAGGGGATGTCACGTTCGTCACGTGCGGGCGGAGAGTGGGCGTGCGCACACCAATGGGCCAGTGCACGTGACCTCGCGCTGTTCACAACCTTTTTTGCGAGTGAAAAATTTTCTTCCTCACTACTAGATTATCATAATGGCAAGAGGCCCGTATGTCTAACCTCCCTTCACCAGAAGGCAGATTTCAAGGCACAGATTCTCGAATCTCGGGGTTGTCCAGTGCGGACAACTCTAAGCATACTGCAGACTTCGGTCGTCAGCCAGTTTCCAGCCAACTCTTCGGATTGGCCCGGATGGGAGCCTTGTCAGATAATCGGTAGTGTGTGGCAGCCCAAGTAACTTGGGTCCAACTGCACTCACCTCGTGTACGCGTATCACCTTGTGTATACAAAGTGTTACCTTGTGCATTCGCAGGTGAAGTGCTGCTGGAGGAGCGGACACAGGAGGGAACCTATTGAGAATTTTTGCTTCATTTAGAAGCAACTCAACGTCACTTTGTGTCCGCTGCTGAGCCACGCGCTCCGATGTCTACATGTCTATGTGTTGTTCATGTTGTAATGCATACTAACCAACAGAAAGAAGCACCTTAAGAGATTGGCAGCCCCATCCCACTGGATGTTGGACAAGTTGTCCGGCACCTACGCGCCAAGACCCTCTGCTGGTCCCCACAAGTTGAGAGAGTCCTTGCCTTTGATCGTTTTCTTGAGAAACAGATTGAAGTACGCTTTGAACGGCAGAGAGGTCAAGGCCATCTTGATGCAGGAGCACGTCAAGGTTGACGGTAAGGTCAGAACCGACTCCACCTACCCTGCTGGTTTCATGGACGTGATCACCTTGGAGGCCACCAACGAGAACTTCAGATTGGTGTACGACGTCAAGGGTAGATTCACTGTCCACAGAATCACTGCTGAGGAGGCTTCCTACAAGTTGGGTAAGGTCAAGAAGATCGCTTTGGGCAAGAGAGGTATCCCATACGTCGTCACCCACGACGGTAGAACCATCAGATACCCCGACCCATTGATCAGAGCCAACGACACTGTCAAGATCGACTTGGCTACCGGCAAGATCACTGAGTTCATCAAGTTCGACACTGGTAAGTTGGTCATGGTTACCGGCGGTAAGAACTTGGGTAGAGCTGGTGTCATTGTGCACAGAGAGAAGCACGAGGGTGGTTTCGACTTGGTCCACATCAAGGACGCCTTGGACAACACTTTCGTCACTAGACAGTCCAACGTCTTCGTTATTGGTGAGGAGGCTGGCAAGCCTTACATCTCCTTGCCCAAGGGTAAGGGTATTAAGTTGTCCATTACCGAGGAGCGCGACAGAAGAAGAGCCCAGCTGGGTTTGTAAGGGATGTATATTAGGAATTACAATGAACACTACAATGACTGTCAGAATGCAGTAATCAGATTAATTGAGTAGGTGCGATAACGCTCGAACAATGCAGGATGCGATACTGGCCGATCCACGTGATTACTATCATCGACTGCGTCCGTTGCTACTCCTCTCCTCAGCATGACTTCCCGCTACAGAGTCGAATACGCTCTCAAGACCCACAGACGGGACGAGTTCATTGAGTGGATCAAAAGTCTTTTGGCCGTGCCGTTTGTCCTCCACGCCGATGTCGAGAATTACGACACAGACCTTGGGCTAGCGCTCAAAGCGGCCGACAGAAGCAATTACGCCGAGATATACGAGCTGCAGCTCGAGCATGCGTGCCAGCTGCGATATCTTGAGGTGTTCCAGGACGTGGAGAAGCTTGTGGACAACACAATCTACCTAGACACTATCCACAACGACCCAGACTATGTTGCCCGAAGCAGGTTGCGGCAGCTAGTTCCCACTGTAGGCAAGTTCTACACGCGGCTACCACTCAAAGAGGCGTTTCTCATTGAGGACAACAAGCGGCTGATCTCGCGGCGAAGGCTCGTGAGCCCGTCGTTCAACGACGTGCGCTCGATTCTCAACACAGCCCAGATCCTAGCCATCACCGAGAACGCAGCGCCCGGCGAGCTGATCAAGCTCATCACGTTTGACGGTGACGTCACGTTGTACGACGACGGCATGTCGCTCACTTCTGATGCGCCATTGGTGGACTGCTTGGTGCGCTTGCTTAAGCGCGATCTTTACGTTGCAGTGGTAACGGCAGCAGGCTACCCCGGCCATCAGGGTGCGTTTGAGTACCACAAGCGGTTGCAGGGCCTCATCGACAGGCTTCGGACGAGCGAAGAGTTACTGGCGGAGCAGAAAAGCAACTTCATGGTGATGGGCGGCGAGTCCAACTATCTATTCCGCTTCAGCAGCGAATCGGGCAACCTCGAATTCATCGAGGGCGACGAGTGGTATCTTCCCTTGATGCGCAAGTGGGACCAGGACAAGCTTGTCGAACTCATGGACCTGGCATACAAGCACATCAAACACTTGCAGAGGAAGTTTAAATTGGACGACGACGCAAAGACGAAGATCATCCGCAAGGAGCGCTCGTTGGGCATCATCCCTGTCAAGGGCTACAAGATCTCTCGCGAGACCCTCGAGGAGCTTGTGTTGTCGCTTCTGAATATGCTCAACGAGATTTTGAACCACAACATGCCGCACAATATCGATCTCTTCGAGCGCACAAAGGACGAGATCCCAATTGCCACGTCTGGCGACAGCAATGATATCAAGGTTTGCGCCTTCAATGGTGGCTCCGATGTGTGGGTCGACGTTGGCGACAAGTCGCTTGGGGTAGCCGCGTTGCAGCGCTACTTGGTTCGGGGCGAGAAGGTCATCACAAAGAGCGAGAGCTTGCATATCGGCGACCAGTTTGCGTCGGTGGGTGCCAACGACTTCAAGGCCCGACTTAGTGCATGCACGGTATGGATCGCCAACCCGCGAGAAACGCTAGAAATTCTTGAGTACTTGATCAAGTCGTTAGACAAGCAGAGAGGGGGTCATAAGAAGCACGAGTAAATAGAAATAGAGTTTACTTCTGGCCGTTGTGGAGTTCCGCACATTTCATCTCACATCGGTGTAGTATGTTGCCAGCCGGAGTGTTGCACGGGAATGGCGGGGCATCCACGGGGGAGGGGCTGCGGGGCAATGTTAAGGGAGCCACTGAAAGTGGCCACCTTTGAAATTCACCTTAGTCGAGTATGCATGGAAGGTTACTCTAACCGAGAAGACGACGGCTGCAAATCGCATTCGGTCGCCCCAAAACCTAAAACCTTCTTCAAAGACGCTTGGCTCGACATGAATTCGTATTCACAACGTTGGCTACGGTGTGAGTTACTTGGTTATCTTGGCCGAGGGGTATATAGTCTACATTAATGTGAACAAAGAGCAATGCACCCATGCGCCTACGGTCGCATACCCCGATGGCGCACGGAAACTGCACATGTCGGGGCATGTGATGATTTGACATATATAGCAAAGGTGCCCCAACTCCATCATGTCTGCACTAGCCTCAATGAAGCCAGACACGTCCAAGTTCTACAAGCCCGAAACGGCGGAGTTTCTCAATCCCAAGGAAAAGAGAAGAGTGGCCCTCGTCACTGGAGGAAACTCCGGCATCGGCTGGTATACTGTGTTGCACCTTTATCTCCACGGTTACATTGTGTACGTGGCGGGGCGTACAGAGTCGAAGGTTTTGAAGGCAATTGATGACATTACGGCCGAAGCCAAGAAGAGAGTAGCTGCCTACACAGACGAAGAGAAGAAGACGCGCTATTTGGGTGCGTTGTCTTATCTTCACTTCGATGCCTGTGACTTGGCAACGGTGGCTCAGTGCGCAGAAGACTTTGCTTCCAAAGAGGCCAAGTTGCACATTCTTATCAACAATGCCGGAGTGATGGGCGTGCCGTATGAGCTCACGAAGGATGGATACGAGATCCAGTACCAGGTGAATTTCGTTGCGCCATTTTTGCTCACGTTCAAGCTTCTCAGCGTGTTGCACAACGCTACCGTTGACCAGGTGCCTCGCGTTATCTGCTTGTCGTCCATTGGACACAACATGTGCGTCAAGCACATTGAACCCTCCAACACCATCAACAAGTTTCCCAACTTCTTGTACACGTGGGTGCGGTACGGCAACGCCAAGACGGCGGAAATCCAGTTCATGAAGAAGTTTTCCGAGGAGTACCCCAACTTGCTCGCTTTCTCGGTGCATCCTGGTGTCATTGTGGAGACAGAGCTTTACAACCACTGGAAGAACTTGACTTTGGTGGGGCCCGTGGCCAAGTTTGGAGTCAACTTGGTCGACAAGGCCATGGGAGTCACCTCCGAACAAGGTGCGTTGGCCACCCTCCGGTGCGCTCTCGACCCCAGCTTGCTGTACGAATCCACCGGCTGCTACTTCGAGACTGGCGGAATTCTCAGCAAGGCGTCGAAGATTGCTCGCAACAGACAGTATATTGAACAAACCTGGAACGACAACCTTCGCACGCTAGAGGAGAAGGGATTCTACATAGACACTCACCCATTGTCCTAGGTCTTTGACCTTGAAACCTGTTGTCCTGGGCCAGTACCGGATGTTAGCCCAGATAATTGTTTGAATTGTATATCAATATTTATATCACAATTTCTTGAATTTCGGTAGTTTTGTTTCAATGTCGTGCAGTGTATTGCCATCGAAGTATTGGCGAGAGTGCAGCTGCGAAACCGATAACAATTTATTCCTTCTCATCTCAACCTACCTTCACCCCCGCGTTAACAAACTCAGTCTGGCCCTATTATTATAACAAGAGGCTCTCCATTTCCATAGGACTGAAGTTTCTTTCGGCTATTTAACAAAAAGAGCCACTTCGACATTCCTGATTCCCTCTACCCTAATCCAGTCTTGAGTCATGGCTGTGGAACTCACCCTGGAGCAGCTAACCGCCACGTCGACTCGATTGGCGGATCCAACCTCTCCTCTTCAGCCTACCACGGATGCAGTGAACACATCCCATGAGTACGAGCTACACCAGTCCGAATCATTGACTTTCTTATACAACTTGCTCTACGACGACAAATCCACACTCACCAAAACAGACATTCTCAGCATACTCAACTCGCTCAAAGAACGCGAGAATAACCTTCTATTCACTTTCACAGCGTTGAACGGAGACCTAAACGTCCAGGGCGTGAATCTATCTATGGGCCTACGCCGAAAGTTCTACCAGGAACGAGCCAGAATGGGAAATCTTTCTTGGTTCCGCAACGTTGCCAGCTCACGAGAGTCGGCACTAAAAGTAAGTGATCAACATCTTTGCACGGTTTAGCTGTTACTAACGCCATCAGAGCATAAACATCCTATCATACGATACCAAAACGAACTTCTTTCAGTTCAAAAACTACTTTAGCAGGCTCAAAAATCATATCACTCACTTCCAACTACGATCGCTCGTGGTGTCCGGTCCCAATCTAGCCAAAGGAGTCTTCTACCCCTCATCTCACTACCATAACCATGATCTTGAACTTGTAACTCATGACTATGGCGTTTCCCTGCTTGCGGGCGACGACTACCATAATTTCTTCAAGATCATAAGGCTTCTGCCAGACGAGACTACAGCTGACGCAGACGCCGTCAAACTAGATTGCATTTTGGACTCGAGGAATCTCAGAAGCAATTCCAACAGCCGCATATCATCTGGCGCGTGCTCTGACAAATTTCTCGCGTACGGAACATTCGAAGGAAGTGTGCTTTTGCACGATATCGAAAACCCCGAAGAGAATAAGTTGCTTGGAGAATATGTGCTAACTACCTCGAGCGACGGCATCACCAACCATACAAGCATAAGTAAGGACAACAGTGAACTAGTGATTGCATCCAACGACGAAAAGTTGCGATTTTTGGACTTACAGCGGCTCTCAAAGCCATCAACTGTGAATTTACCATATGCCATCAATTGCATCGCGTTGAACCCTCACAACGCCAATGAATACTTCATCGCGGCGGATAGTGTGGACAATTTCATTCTTGACAAGCGGTGCTTGTCAGATGATTCGAAGTCCAACGCAAAATACAGCGGACACAAGGACTACGGATTCAGTTGTGACTGGTCCTCGGCAATCGAGAACCTTCTACTTTCCGGAAATCAAGACGGCACGGTACGTCTATGGGATCGTCGCATGCAAAGTGAGAGTCTATATTGCTGGAATAGTGCGTTAGGCTCGGCTGGATTTGACATCGACAGCAGCAATGGCGGAGGGCCCGTGAGAAACTGCAAGTTCAGCCATCACGGCAATCACATAGTGTGGGCTGAGAGCCTCGACCATGTGGGCATTATCCAAGTTGACGATTTGAGAAGGCAGGAGGAAATACACTCTCGGGTGCAATCAATTGACTTTATTGGAAAGTGCATTGGTCTAAACGTTTGCCCTGTTGAAACAGGGCGAGGCGAACAGCTCATCATTGGTGTGAATGATTGTCCTCTAGGTGGTATTCTCAATTACCGTTTGGAAAGTCAAGATAAACCGCTCGACTTTGATTTCACATTCTAGTGATCTTGGTTCTATAGAAAACTCATAATAGAGATCCCGTCTCGAATCACCACATGTCGTCGACATTTTCGGAAACTTGTAGCGTTCCCCCGACTTCCCTTATGAGTTCATCTAGTTTGGCAACCTTATCGCCGCTTTTCGTGATGGCCGAGATGACCCGAACCTTATTTCTGGCCAACGTCAACGCCTTTTCGTAATCTTGGACCGCCGCGTCATCGTTGCTCATGGAGATCGAGCCTATGTACTTTTCCAACTGAGCCAAATGTGTCTGTGTCAGCTTGTTAGAATCCTGATTCCACTCATCTAAGAGTCCCCGCATATAGCCTATAACCAAGAAGCGCTGAAACCCAGTCTGAAGTCCATATACTTTCCCTTCTAAGTATTGCTCTCTCGCCGACTCGTCTTGTCCTTCTTGGTATCCCTTTTTGTAAAATTCATCCTCTAGAAGGAGAACATCTTCTAGGTTGACCTCTTCCATGGTGGATTGTTAGTTTGAAGGTCATCGCGCATCACGATAAGTACTCGTACTGTACATTAATCCCCACAAGCTAAGTAGGTCTCGGCCATCGTGTTGATCTTGAGCAATTCCAAAGACTTTTCTAGCTCACTCGGATAATAAGCGTGTGAGACTAACACACCGTTCATGTCTGGAGGACTGATGATGCTGGAGGCAGACCTCTTGACCGAAAACATTCCAGATAAGGGCAAAGCGCGATCCAGAGAAACAGTTCTCGAAGGCTATGAATCGGATTCTGAAGACAATTTTTATGATTCATCTCAGCCTAGTTCAGCGTCTGAAGAAGACTCAGGAAATGTGAAGTCCGACGAAGAGGATGACATGTTTGCTAGCGATGACGAGAAAGAAACTACAATCAAGACTAAATCTAAAACACTTGACATGGATCAGTTCGAGAAAGATCAAGGTTTGGACAATTACTCTTTGAATGTGCCAGAGAAATTCCGTGACAACCAGGATCAAGAAAAGGCACAGAACTTCAACCACCGTACGGAGGACCCTTCTCACGGTGAAGATGGGTTTGATATTGAAGTGGAAGCTTTCGACCTACGAGAAGAAACGGAGTCGGGTAAGTTTGACAAAGATATGAATTACATACGGGAGAAGAATAGCGACAATGAGACCAACGAGGATGCCTGGATGTCAGAGTTGAAAAAGGAAGACATAGAAAAGGCGAGATTAGCCCAGATAGCTCAATCGCGCAAGAGGAATGTGACAGAAGTGGCTGCTCCGAGCGAGCTGCTTCTACTGTTGTTGATAGCGATGTTGGAGCCGGCAGAAACACCAATGGAAGCACTCTCTAGGCTACGGCCTCCAAAATCCAAAAGAGGTGTGAAGGACACTGACAATTCCGCTCGGAAGCAGAAGGTGTATGAACTCACTGAATATTGCGAAAAGCTTTCTAATGAAAAAGCACTTGCCCTAGTCTACGACATGTCGCGAGAAGAGCTTATGAGGCTCTACAAACAAAAGACAGGTGAAGAATATGAGCCTCGAGGGGTCAAGAGGAGTGTCGAGGAAATGGAGGAGATCGATGCCACGAAAGTGTGGGAATTTCGCTGGATTGACGACGATGCTATAAATGGGCCCTTCTCCACCTATGAAATGAGCTACTGGAAATCAAACTACTTTGATAATAAGGTTGAAGTGCGAAAGGTTGGAACTGAAATGTTCACTCACGTTTCTGAAGTTGAATTCGAGCTACTGCCAGAACAATATGTGGATACTGATCCTGGTAACCATGAATGATGAAAAGACTGGTTTATTTGTCCAAGATGTAGCTATGTAGGGGGAACTTCAAATCCTCTGCTATGCTCTGTATGACGTCCCAGCTGACGTTGCACTTCCACCTGATTTTGGAACTGAGAATATCCATTGCATACGTTCGGCTCATCAAGCCCAACGACACCAAGGTCGAAAGTTGTGTGTTAATGTCCACGTTCTTGTTGACCGTGAAGTTGGTGAATTCACTTTCTTTCTTCGCCAACTCCCTCTCTGATAGATCTTGGTAAAAGTTGAAAAACTCGGCATTATCCTTCGAGAGTGTTGGAGACTCATTTCTATATATGACGGATAAGATGGCCTTGAGCCGTTCAAGATCAAAATATGCAGCAGAAAGTAGCCTCGAATCGACATCCTTTTTCGTGACCTGGGACTCGCCCTTTTTATCCCGTTTCTTCTTAACGGTTTTCATTGTGGAGAATAGGTGGACATCATTCTTCGGTTCCACATACGAGGCCAAATAAGTTGCAATAAGGATGTACTTCAGGTAAAAGGGCAAATCTGCCATGGATGCCGACGTGCCTTGCTCCTCTTCTTTTCCTGTTTCAAAATCTTTGACTGTACTGTTATTAACCACGTCATCTCTGAATATTTCGTCTCTCAATTCTCTGTAGACTCTCAAGAAGTCATTAGCTTTGCGCGATCCATTAGAAATTGGTTGAACAAACTTGGGCCATAGCTTCGAGCATATGTTACCCAATAGCTTGAGGTCTGAGCCTGTGTAGTCGAAAAACAAATCCACTAGTAACTTACAGAAGTTCTCCCAATAGCTTACTTCAATTGACCCCGCAAAGAAATCACTCGGTGGATTTGAAGACATAATTTCGACAACTTGATCTCGAGTGTAAGGCAAGAAGTGCACATGCGGTACGGAGCAGGTGATGATTTCTCTTGGGTCTTCATGCGAGGTGATGTATATGATGGTGATGTTTCGAATCAGCGAAAACTCCCGAAACATGAGGAATGATCTAAAAATGTCATCCGTTGAGTCGATACATTGGTCAAACCTGTCCAATACTAGCACATGGTGGTCATTATAGCCAGTTTCTTCAACAAATTGCTCAAGAGCCATCAAGAAGTTGGAGAAGTTCTCGCACAATAGCGAGATTCTTGCTGCCTCCAAGCCTTTGTACATGAATTTCTGATGATATGTAGACAAGTCTATTCCACTGTCGACACGGATACTCTGCAAACATTTCTGAAGCAATATTTTTTGAGTGATGAACTCGTCGCAGTTTATCACTGTACTTTTGACGTTGATTGATTGTAAGTGACTAAGGACCGTGTGAGTTTTGCCCACTGACTTGTGCCCTTGAACAATAACATTCGGACACGAAGATTTCGCATCTTCGGTCACAAAAGCGCGTAGTAGGCTGAGTTCTGTATCTCGAAATCGAATTTTTGGTGGGGTCGAGTTCATCACGATCACTGTACATGTTCGCGATCTCGAATAGCACAACAGTGCAGGCAGCCAACTCTCAATACAGAATTTGTGGGCGGCAAAACTACTAACTACAAGCCATTTTCATTATTATCTTTTAGTTATGCTCTACCATTATTATATGCTCACCTCTATTTGTACTGCTCTATGAAACCGAGCAACATCTTCAAGCCATACACTCTAGCCACATTGTGGAACACATCGAATCTCCTTTCAATGTCTTCAAATGCGACCGTTTCACCCCAGTTCCCTGAGCATTTGCAGAAATCGCTCATATTGTCGCCCCTGATCAGATGACACTTCAAACATTGATAATCTTGGGTCATGTACTTGAATAATAGTCTGTTGGCCTGGGAGATTAGTTCTTCTTCCATGGAGGCTTTGTTGTAAAACTTGTTACAGTTAACACATGACCAGATGTTAACTTCGTCATCCCGGCAGAAATCAATGTCACGGATGAAATTGCAGTAGTCGCAGATCATAGATCCCACTGTCAATGAAGCACTGGGGTTTGTGAAGATGGACTCCGGACTGAACTCTTTGATCTCCATAACTGCCAAAAGATCTTTTCTCAACATACGAACTTCAATCGTTCTCTTCTTTGATAAGGAGAACACCCCACATAATGACTTTACCAACTCCAACACAGGGTTTTTGAAATTGAGATGCGAGCCGGCGAGTTTTGGAAACTCATACTCTTGTTTTGTCTCCGGATTGAGGATGGATTCATTTTGACGACGGTAGAGTTTCTCGATTCTTCTCTGAAGTGGTTTGCGGAAGTTGGTCATCACTTCACTAACGAAATCATCATCCTCTTCGTCACCATTCTCTTTTTCACCGAGGTCTTGCTTCTTCTGTCCCTTCAAAATGTGTGCTAACTGAGTGATTCTTTGAGTTCCTTTCTGTGTTCCTCCGAGCAACGTCTCGCTTTTAAAAGTGGCGAGCGCATCCAAGAAGATCACCAACCAGTCGTCGAATTCATTTTGAAACATTACTGGCAAAAACTTCTTCATCTGCCACTTGCTGACCGGAATCAAACTCTGGGTTTCGTCGTCTGTGATTTCTGTACAGCTTCTGCCAGCGAAGTTGTACTCATCCATCCAGACCAAAATATCCCAATACCGCACTATTCTCAAATCAAGAAAGCTGAACAACGGTTTAGATCGAGTGGCATTCACAATGAAGTTACCAAATGCGTAAGAATTTTCCACTGATATTTTCGTGGTTTGAATGATCAATTTGAGTCTATTGGCAAAAACAACGTTTGCGTTCATGCGCTTGAACTCACCAACCAATTGCATTAATGCTTTGCATGTGAGGTTATGAATATGACGATGCAAGGTGTTGTCATACAAATACGAATTTTTCCTCTGGATCCAAGACACCAACTGGTTCATCATAGAGTCAGCGTTGACATTGTTCGCCATTGCATCATCCCACCAGTCCTTGACCATAGACCTCAATGTGCCCAAAGATGCGGGTGAGAACGTGTCAACAGCCAAAGTTGAAGCACCGCTATTCTCGTCTCCGACGAGAGGATCCTCAGAGAGATCTGTTCCTTCAGCTTCATTAATCAAAGAGCTAGTCAAAATCGAATTGATCGTCAACGTGCCGATCTCAACTTCAAGACACGCCGTCTCATAAATTTCTGGGTTGTTCATAGAAATAAAGTCAAGATTGTCCAGATCGTCAATTTTGTCAGCCTCAAATCCTCCATGATCTGGGTAAGGCTTTTTGGACCACCACAAAACGATGTTGTTGCGGGACAATCGTCTGGCATATTCCACATCTATCAAGTAACCCATATTTTCGATCTGCAAGTTACACAATGGTATCTTCGCATAATTTGACAAACTAATCATATTCTTGATCCAAGATGCCAAGAGCAAGTAGTGATTGATGATGCGTTTTGTAATCAATGATTGCCATCCGATTGCAGGCAAAGAAATTTCTCCGACACTCATTTTTATCGTTGGAAATTCTGAAGCAGCGTCAAGAACATTCAATACCTTATCACAATATGGCGATTGAATAGTGAATAATGCCTTCGTGCTTCTACCCTCATGAATCTTTCTAAGCAAGGAGTTCACCTTTTTGTAAACCGAGGAAGGGGATGTGTAAAATGATGTGTCGAAGGAAACCTCGCTTGGATAGTCCACGATGTTGTATAGTTTGGATATTTTGCTCTTCTTGGCTTCATATATCTCTTTGTAGACCTTTTCAAGGTTATTTGGTAATTCTTGTGCGCCACTCGATGGCTTCAACACACAAAGTGATATTTGATTATTCCAGGTGTTGAAAAGAGCGAAAAATTCGTAGCTTTTTGTCAGGATATGCAACAAATAAATGATATCCATGTCAAACTTCTTGAGATAATCAGATTTGTCAACTTGAATCAAGTCCCTTGTAGTGAAACCATTCTTCAAGCACTTACCCAAAGCACCAACTCTCGTGTCATCAAACCGCACCACGTTTCCAAGGTCAATGATGGCTCTGTCGATTGAATTGATTTCAGTCTCATAAAGTCCCAACACTCGAGAATCGTTCAAAAGACTGTCCACCTTACTGAACTCCTCATTAAACGTGGCTTCCGGCATGGTGAACTTGTATAAGTTTGTAGCATCGTGTCCATTGGGAAGAATGGCTGTCGATGGCTCGATGTCGTAGCTTGCGTTTAACCTTTTGCTCGAAAGTTCTGCTTTGAAGGTCGCATAGAGTTGCTTTGGTATGTGGAAAGAAAACGTGTGAACCTTCCCTCCAGACAACACATACACCTTGATAGCACCGGATTGAGTAGGGTCAAGCTTGTACTCCAAGATTTCCCAATCAGAGCCAGCAAAATTTTCGGCTTGCTTTCGGATCATGTTGCCCACAGAAGATCTATGAGAAGCCTCGGAGTTGTCACCGAACAATTTCTTTCTGCGGACACGATTCTTCGATTGCATGGCCCATTTTGCCTTTTGATAATCCAAATATCCAACATAATCTTCGGTCATGGAAGGACACGGTCCAGCCAAAACTGAAGCATTACGTTCATCTTCCTCAGCACGAATTCGTTGTGCTTCTCGCAATTTGCGCTTCTTGACGGTCACCTTTCCTATCCTAGGTTTATTCAATCCATCATCTTGCACTTCACCAAATTCCTCAATGTCCTTGATCACCTTACGTTCATGGTCTTTCTTTGATGACAGTTCAAAGAACTTCGATATGGACGATTGTTGAAACTTATCTTCAGTCATTTTAATCTTCTTTTGCAACCAATCGGGGTGAGGCACTCTAGGAACAGGATTCTTTACATTCTGAAGTGCAGCAGGGATAGTGATGATCTTTTGGACCACCGAAGCAAGTCTTTCTGAATAGTACCCCCAATCAATCACAGAACGAGGGTCAAAGTCTTTCATGGACGGATCTTTCAACCACTTTTTGAGGAAGAATTCTTTCTTATCAGACGAGAAAATAGAGACTGGAACAGCTCTTTCAGTGACCGGACTGCCGAATGGCTTGGCACTGATAATATATTTACAAGCCAATCCAGCATCTTTGACCATCTCTTCACCAAGGAAATCACCCAACCTTTTCGCCGTTGTGATTGAGGTAGATTTTTGTGCACCATACTCGCTCAATGGCTTGCTCATACTTCTGTTTTCACAAATGAGCTCTATCAAGTCTTCGTCTTCAAGCATTCCACCTTTTGTATCTAGAACATCCAACCAGTTATTAGCGACTGTCGCAACAGCCTGGTAGCAACTCTCCAAACTGTCTCCTTCAAGGAATAGCTTGAAAATGTCGGATTGGAAATTTTTGACGAGTTGCAATTCACCACGTCTTTTCAACTCAAAGCCTTTCAACTCTGCCAACGTACCATCTTTGTTGAACACGGCGTACCTTTTCTTCAAACCCTTACCCTCTTCTTTCGAGGTAGGTAAGATCATCGCTTTGTATGGACCATCGACCTCGAAAAAAATGGAATTTTCAGATTTCGATTTATACTTGAACTGGTCTGAATCCACCAAGTCCTGATATTGATGATTGGTAAACTTTTCATGCACCAAGTAGTTCAACATCGAACAAGGATATTCCAAGAAGATTGTCTTTCCATCTTTGCATTTTAAATTGAAATTCTCAGGAAACGAGCTGGGAAGTATACACCAGATACCATCAGTGTCAAGTTCCAAGGGTCGGCCAATTCGCTCAATCAAGGAGTTGGCCATCTGAATGATAGTGGCACCAGTGAGACACGTCACACCAGCCATTTCCATGGAATACCATCGAGAAGCCTTTCTCATCACATAGCCATAAAAGGAGTTCAAAATGACTTTGTGAGCGAGTTGTAAAGAATCGTATAGGACAACCATCTTTTTCGACTCGTCTTTTGAGATGGCATCTTTGCATTTGGATACTTTTCCTTTCCATACTTTCGCCAACGTTTTGAACTCGTAACGACGATCCCTGAAGTCTCTCACAGTATTGACATAAAAGGGATTCTCTCTTTGGCAAATGATCGATTCCCTGTTGACAATCTTTGTCTGCTTGATACGGTTGTAGACTTTTCTGGAATAGTCGCTGAGCCTTTTCTTGATCAACTGAGCTTGTTCAGGGTAGGGTAGTTCGTCGAAAGTTCTGTTCGGCAACCACTCTCTTAGCCCCGGGAAAGATTCGTTCTGCAAGGTCCGCTTGACCATGCCGTACTCGTTCATTTGAGCTGGATAGAACTCTCCTCTCCACGACCAGTCCAAGCGACGATCGCATGTTTTACCTGGCCGATTGAAATCGCACGCTGCACAATCTTCTTCCGACTTCATAGCGTCCGGCTGCAATCTATTTGTTGTAATGATATTCGGATACATGGAGGCAACGTCCACGTGGTAGATGAGCGGCTCTTCATGGCGAACTGGATTGTCCCTGAGATTCTCCAACTTGCTTTTGATTTCCTCGTAGATTTCGTCGAAGTTCTCAACGTCGTCGAGTGACTTCTTGTTCTCCACTTCGACACAGAATTTCATGGAGTTCTTCAAATCTCGGAGCAATTCCTCGATTGCAGCTGGTTCGACTTTAAAATGGTTCTTGATGTCACTTCTGAATACACCAGCTTCCAAGGACTCAACATGGCCACCGACATATGTCTCGGATTCAAGTAAATGACCTTCGTAGAATCTTTCGATTGGATCGCTATATTTGTTCGGTAGCAAGATTTTCTTTTCGTAGGCTTGCACCATCAACAACATCTCACATAAGGTTCCTGTTCCTTTTCTTAACACCTCGTCAGGGTTGAGCGGAAGAATAGTACACAACGAGAAAATGAAAGGATGAACGTACTTGAAGTACAAGTAGTATGTCGCGACAGCATCGGAAACGGAATACTCCGACAAAACCTGTGGCTTTTCGTATGCATATGGAGTCATCAACTCTGGGTCCAACTCAATTGGGTTGTAACCCAATTTTGCAGTGGTGACAGCTTTCAAACCTTGCGAACCCTGTGGTAAATAGGAGTCTCTTTTCACCCAGCGAAAGCAGTCCATGTGTGAACAGTACTTAGATTTGTATTCGCCTTCAGCATCCTTCGCAAATCCAATTTCCTCAAACATATCCATATCGTGAAAGTTTGTTCTGTCTTCCACAAAGGGCCAATCGAAGAAGTCACCGTTGAAGGTCGCAATGACGGTAGGACGTGCATCACGAATGTGCTCGAAGAACTTCATCAAAACATGCTTCTCGTCAGGCTCGTTGAAAATGACAAAGTGGCCAGGATATTCCGGTTTGGGAGTGTACTCGAAATCTTCAATATCTTCCGAGATGATTTCTCTGTTTGTGATCAAATAGCCTTCTCCATCGATCATGTAAGATATCATCATGATTTGATCGACTTTCGAGTCGGGAAACTTCAACGGAGCCTTTGTTGTTTCGATATCGAAGGCCAACACCACAGGATCGGCAAATGCAATTTTTTCATCCTCTTCAAACGTAACAGTGCCATGCTGAGCATACACGTTGTACCACTTTCCGACTCTGAGGTTCTTGTCGATCGACACTCTCACGTGGTACGGAACGTCGTATTCTCTGATATCATCAATGAAAGTCGTCGGGTCTGTAATAGACTCATTATGCTTGTTTTTGAACTCAGTGTGGTGATATCCGCCGTCGACATTGTTGGCGTTATTGAAGTCGAGCACCTGGAAAACGTCTCTGGTATCGCGCTTGGATTGGTTTTCCTTTATAATCGGCGTGAGTGCTCTCCGAACCGACAACAAATCGCTGACGTTGTGGAACAGAAGCTTGATGAGCGCACGTTTTAGCCCGATCAAGTGGTTTGGGAGCGCCAAGTCGTCCAATTCGACTCTGGACAAGGCCTTCAAGTTGAACTGCTCGAGGGTCTTCTTCAAGCTTTCTTCCACCTCGGCCTCTCTGCCGGGGACCACGATGAGATAAAAGTACGGATCGTGTCGTATGGTAGCCTTGAACGAGCCACCTTCTTCGTCCAAGAAATAGAAGTCTACTCCAGAGTAGCCTGCCATGTAGTCCTCAGACGGGATAGTCGTGCCATGCATGTTGATCAACCAGCCCTTTCTGGGCTTGGCGCCGTCCAACTCGCCATGTTCGAACCTCTCGAAGCCCATCAGGGCGTCCAACTGGTCAATCTTCTCGACCAAGTCTTTTTTGGTGATGGCGTCACTCAGCATTGGGTTCGACTTGGTTGGCTCATCCAGTTTTGCGAGTTTGTACTGGGAGGTGACGGTGGTGGAGGACTTGTTTTTGACAAATCGGGCCGCAGTGGACCCTTTGAACCTGCTTGAGTATGAAGTGGACATTTATATGGTGAATTTCATGGGTTTTGGAGGTGTTGGGCAGAGAAGTTGGAGCGTTAGTGGAGTGTATGTGCACACCGAACGCGTAGTAGACGCGCTGAGATGATGCGGGATGCACGGGTGTGTCCATGGCAACCACAGGAATACCAATCCAGACACTCATAGTGCAGGCAATGGATAGACAGATTAGATAGGCAAAAGACAAACGAGATAAATACGATGGGGCGTAGGATACGATGGGCGATAGATACGATGTGGTGATTGGAAATACGATGGGTGATGGTGTGGTTCTTGGTAATTGACGATAGTAGATATTACTGGAAGTGCCTCATTTATTCTAGGCTACGCACAGCACGTCTATGAGAAGGCTCACCGAGACATGAACAACACAATCAAGAACTGGACGGCCACCGAGTAGATGAACAAGAACTGCACGCGGAGTCTTCTTTGGCTGTTGGAGATGGTGTTGGCCGAGCTGTCGCCCGCGCTGATGGGCAACACCAAGAACTTCAACGAGCGCATCAAGAACAACGAAAAGCTGCCCACAGTGAAAAGCAAGATCAAGTAGAACAAGAACGAGCCGCCCACAAGCTGCTTCCAGCAGAGGAGCACGGTGATCACCACGTACTTGTAGCCACTGAAACTCACGAGGTCCCACAACGAGCTCTGCGTCGAGCAGTTCAACAAGTAGAGACCCACCTTGAAGATCAAGATGTCCAAGAACGAGCACGCAAGCGTCTGCGACGCCAAGTACCCAAACACCTCGGGGTGGAAGTCGCCTCGCAAGCCCAGGAAGAGCGCCCAGAGCAAAATATACGTGACAAACGACATTAGCGGGATGTACAAGTCGGGCGCGTTGACGTCTTCATACGGAGGTGCGTAGCTGACGGCACTGCCGCTTGCACCGGCCGTCTCCGCTGAAGTCATCCGAGACCAGTTCAGATGGCGGAAGGGAAAGAGTATTAGCGCGAGCTTCTTGCCCACGTACGAGTTGCTCACTCGGAAGTAGTACTTCAACTCGCCCGCGGGGATGTACGAGCCGAAGTTCTGCTGGATGTAGTCGTTGGACTGGCCCAAACCAGACTTGGCAAACTGGGCGGCCATGGACGCGGCAGGGTCCGAGAAAAAGTTGCCGTACGCTCCCGCATTGGCCTGCTGGTTCTGCGGCGGATGCTGTTGGTACTGCTGGTTCTGTGGCGGGTGTTGTTGGTACTGCTGCTGGTATTGCTGCTGGTACTGATTCTGGTACTGTTGCTGGTACTGGCCCTGGCCCTCGAATTGCGAATGCTGCTGAAACTGCGGAACGTGCTGCGGCTGCGGATGCTGCAATGGATTTTGCTGCCCGAACCCGGAGGGCGTGGCTGTGGCGTAGGGGTTGTACATGAGGTGGAAATGTTACGAGTGGTGAACTTTATATGCGGTCGTGCGCGCCACCACCAACGACAACAGCAACACGTAGACATACATCAACAGCAACACGTAGATACTAGGCGAATAAGCCCGCTACAACAAGGGTATAATTTGCTACATCAAGGGTACAATTTGTCTATTCATACTTCTGCAAGCAGTTCTATGTGTATAAGTCCCAGGCTGCGTTCACATCGGGCGATGTTGCAGCCGAAAAAGTGAACGCTTCATTGAATGAGTAGTCGTCTCAAGGACGACCTCTGGGATTGTCTCCGCGCAGTCTCAGTGGATAGCCCTGAGCAGCTCTAGAAGGCTCAGTGGATTGGCAGGGCCACTCTCAACTTCTCGATATCTTCGACAAGTGCCTTTCCGCCTGCTGCAGGATACGAGTTGTAGCCCCAGTTCGACGACGTGTAGAAGAACTCTCTCTCGTAATGCGTCAAGTCGCTGCCGTCGTGGAGTCTCTGCACCAAATCGGGGTTCGAGGTGTAGTACCTGCTGAACGCAATCAACGTGTTACCGTCCTCCACATCGTCCAAGAGAGTCTTGAACAGTGCAGCATCGTCACCGTAGCCACCGGCTCTGACCAAGGGGCCCTTGAACACCGAGCGCACAAAGTCGTTGCTGCCGAATGGAACGTCGTCAGCGTCCACGTTGCCGTACACTCTGGGCTCCACAAGCGACACGTAGCCGATGGCATTTCCTTGGCGTCTTCTGCGCTCAATCTCGGACAACAAGTACCCAAACTGCCCAACAGGGCTCACCTCGCCGTCGGCACCGCCCATGCCCCCAAACTTACCCCAGGGCGAGAGCCTGATAGCCAACTTGTCCCAGCCCACAATGGAACCAACGTGATCAAGCACGTCCAAGGCATACCTGCTTCTCTTCTCGATGGACCCGCCGTAGCGGTCGGTTCTCTTGTTGGTGTCGGCCTGGAGAAACTGGTCCACCAAGTAGCCGTTGGCTCCGTGGATCTCGACAAAGTCAAACCCGGCCTCCACGGCCAATCTGGCCGCGTTGTCGTACTCCTTGTAAATGAACTCCTGGATCTCCTCTTCCGTCAAAGACCGCAAGGGGTTGCCCGCAGCCTCAGCCGCTTTCTTGGCGTCTTCGTTCTCGTAGATGGCAGAGGGCCCAATCAACGGGAAACCAGCTTCCTTGGTGGCCACCGGGTCGGCAACACGGCCCAATCCCCACAACTGGACGGCAATTTTGGACCCGTTCTCGTGCACCCTGTCGACGATCTTCTTCCACGCCTGCGCGTGCTTCTTGGTGAAGAGGCCGGGAACGTTGCTGTACACTCCGAATCTGGGCGAAGCAATGGTGGCCTCGGTGATGACCAAGCTTCCGGGGTACTTCGTTCTGTCATCGTAATGCTGCAACTCGAGGTCGGACGGGGTGTGGTCGTCCAACGCTCTCTTTCTCGTGGTGGGTGCAAAAACAATTCTGTTGCTGAGCTGGGCCTGGCCCACGGTGATGGGTGCGAAAACCTTCGTGTCCTTCAAAGACTTGATAGCGACCATTCTGTATAACTAGGTGTGACCGATGCGTTGATCTGTTTGATATTGAAAGGGTGACGAGCGGACTGCCCGATTTATAGGCCGCTAGCTTAGTAAGTCAATTTCTAAGCCGTATGTGCCGGAGTATCCACGAATTTCTAAGCGGTATGTGCCGGATATCCGACTGTGGCTGTCACGGAGCGACTGCCTAAAGGACATCTGGCATTCCGGGGAGTTTGCCTAATGGGACAGCTCGCTTGCCGGGGAGATTACCGAAAGGGACAATCTCCGCCATTCTTACCAAGCACAAAGCGTGTACTGTAGACCCTGTGTTTGCAATTGTTTTCACGTCCGCCACACATCTCTCCTCCACGTTCCTCCACACTCTCCTCTACACTCTTTCCTCCACACTTCCAGTACTATTCTCATTCCGGTCCCTGCGCGTACCACTAACTCAGGAGCAACCCCCAAATTCGTGAATTCCACTAAAACAAAACTCCCCTCTGCTTCGTTTAATGGTGGCTCCATACAAGTATGTTGGGAGTTAGCATGGAGTGGTTGACTGGTGCCTGGTGCCTGGTGAGTTGGGTCTGGTGATACCCCGTGCAGGCCCGATCAAATGAGTGGTCAGTGCAGGAGACAGCAACTAATCTCCAACACCATGGCCCAAGGAAAAGTGTTGGTCGTGTCCAACAGATTGCCCGTGACCATTACGCGCAAAAGCGATGGCCTGTACGACTACCTGATGTCGTCCGGCGGGTTGGTTACCGCGCTCCAGGGCTTGAAGAAGCTGACGGAGTTCCAGTGGCTCGGATGGCCGGGCTTGGAGCTCCCCGAGGACGAGCAGGAGAGCGTCAACAAGGACCTCATGGACAAGTTCAAGTGCACCGCGATCTTCTTGAGCGACACCGTGGCGGACTTGCACTACAATGGCTTCTCCAACAGCATCTTGTGGCCGCTCTTCCACTACCACCCGGGCGAAATGAACTTCGACGAGACCGCGTGGGCCGCGTACATCGAGGCCAACCGCGAGTTTGCCTCCAAGATCGCGTCGCAGGTCGACGACAACGACATGGTGTGGGTGCATGACTACCACCTCATGTTGTTGCCGCAGATGTTGCGCGAGGAGCTCGGCAACTCCAAGAAGAACGTGCGCATCGGCTTCTTCCTCCACACGCCGTTCCCGTCGTCCGAGATCTACCGTATCTTGCCGGTGCGGCGCGAGATCTTGGTGGGCGTGTTGAGCTGCGACTTGATCGGCTTCCACACCTACGACTACGCCCGGCACTTCTTGTCGTCCGTGGCACGCATCGTGGCCAACGTCAAGACGGTGCCGAACGGCATCGAGTACGAGGGCCGCAGCATTGCCATTGGGGCGTTCCCGATCGGCATCGACGTGGACAAGTTCACCGAGGGCTTGACCAAGGACTCGGTGGTGGAGCGCATCCGCCAGTTGAAGCTGCTGTTTGCAGACACCAAGATCATTGTCGGCGTGGACCGCTTGGACTACATCAAGGGCGTGCCGCAGAAGTTGCACGCGTTCGAGGTGTTCTTGACCGAGAACCCCGAGTGGGTGGGCAAGGTGGTGTTGGTGCAAGTGGCCGTGCCGTCGCGTGGAGACGTCGAGGAGTACCAGAGCTTGCGCGCCAGCGTCAACGAGCTCGTGGGCCGCATCAACGGCAACTTCGGCACCGTGGAGTTCGTGCCCATCCACTATATGCACAAGTCGATTCCGTTCGACGAGCTCATTAGCTTGTACCAGATCTCCGACGTGTGCTTGGTGAGCTCCACGCGCGACGGCATGAACTTGGTCAGTTTCGAGTACATTGCGTGCCAGCAAGAGAAGAAGGGTGCGTTGATCTTGTCCGAGTTTGCGGGTGCTGCACAATCGTTGAACGGCGCCATTATTGTCAACCCGTGGAACATAGAGCAGTTGAGCGAGGCCATCAAGGAGAGCTTGACGTTGCCCGAAGAGAAGAAGGAGCTCAACTTCGAGAAGATGTTTGCTTGCATTACGAAGCACACCTCGGGATTCTGGGGCGAGAGTTTCGTGAAGGAGTTGTACAAGTGCGGGGAGTAGAATATAGCAAAGGTCTTTATTTTTCACATCCGCCGTAGGTTGTCACTCGACGTAGTCGGCGAACATGTCCTGCGATGCTAATGACGTGAGGTTATGCGTTTCTAGGTTGGCTTTCGTGAGGGGCGTGCCGAGCTTGTTTTCCTTGTCAGTGTCCTTGCTTTCGCCCACCCTGGAGCCGCCGGTCTGGGGCGACCCCGCAGGCGTGGGGAGTTGTTTGAAAAAGCGGTTGCTCGTGGTGTTGCTGGACAACTGGTGTCTTGGCAAATCTGTGGTGATGACTTGAGGCTTGATGCCCAACTTAGATAGTAGAGAGTTGTTGGCGAATAAATAGGACCCGGGCGATGACACCTGTGGCGTGAGAATCTGGCTGTCTGAGTAGAGCGACGATTCGGGTAGGTTTGTCTTCTGATGCGGGAAATGCTTGGTTTCGGGTTTCGCCTGCGCCTTCGCAGGCTTGGCCTTGGGCTTCTCCTCTTCTTCCTCTTCTTTGAAGTGGAAAACGTCTTCTTCTAGCGTCTTGGCCAGGTTGAATGCAGACATCAAGTAAGGGAGCTCCTCCGTGAGCGTGGACTTTTGCAATGCGCTCGTGGAGATGGAGGAGAACGACCCTCTTCTAGTAGTGCTGGATGTGGTTTCCGGCGAGTGCTTGGTGATGGAATGCACCATCGGCTGGATGTACAGCTCTCTCAATGAATGGCTTGTGTACGAAGAGTCGTCCAAGTCATCAATGTCCTCATGCTCAGTTCCGGCGCTTTTGGGCACCATTGCGTAGTGTCTGACTGCGTTGGTGACCGAGACGAGATCCGAGTCTTGCGGCTCAGCCTCCTTCTCGGCTTCCTTAGCGGCCGCCTTCTTTTCGGCCGTTTCGAGCTTGAAAACCTCGAACATCTGCTCCATGTCGTTGATCACAGCCAAACACTCCTCCTTTTCCTGGTCGTCCTCGGCGTCCACCGCATCATTAAGCTGATTCAAAAGACTGGCCACGAAATGTTTATACGACTCGACGGTCGCGACTTGCTCCGGAAGGCCGTCGGCCAACATGGCCTCGAGGTCTGTCCCTATCGTGATGAGCTTTGCCTTCAGGTACGCAATCGTCACCTTTTCTCGTAGCTCGTCCTTCAACTTGATGTTTCGTAGTGTGAGCGACGTAAGGAGCGTGCCGCTATCGCTGATGAACTCTATAGGGGATAGTGTGCGCAGGGCCTTGGTGATGAAGTCCATGTCGGCAGTGATTTTGTTGAGCTTCACCGTGAGCTCTTGGCACGACGAGATGACGCGCAAGCTGACGTTGTTGTTGAATGTCTTGATGTTGGAGGTGTTGGTGGTGTCAAAGTGGTTTGCTGAGTTGATGTCGAGCGACATGAACGCCCAATTCTTCAAGTTTAGCTCGATCTTCTCAAGCGTCTGAAGTATCGTGAGGCAGAGCAGACAAAGACGCGACACCTTGCGCTCCACAATGGGAAAGCCTTGGATAATCAGTATGATCTTCGATGTTTTGGCCTTTTCCCGGTTCAAGTCTGGGTCCCGTGCGAGGCTCAAGATCTGGTCCTCGTACGTCTCGTCCAACGCCGTGAGCGACATTGTAGGTTTGTGTTATTGTGAGGTGAATAGTCTGCCCAGAATCTGGGGTGTAGCTGGCAGGGAAGAAGTCGTTAAAGCCGCAGGAAAGTAGCCTGTTTTCGGTGGTGCAGGAACACAGTGCAAATGAAAATGTCCAAGCAACCATTGGCGTCGATTTCACCAGACACCGCCATATTCTTGTCACTTTGTTAGATAACTCGCCGTCATTCAATCCGGAATGTGCTACTTTCGAGATTTTGTTGTGGGAGTCGCTCAAAGATGCTACTTAGCTGCGAAATTTGCGCAATCATGTATTCTTAAATCAAGCTTCGCCTTGAGCAAGCGTTTCTTTGAGAGAGCTCGCATGATCGATTACCAATCATTCGGCTAGAGCATGCGACTCGTTGAGAGTGCCATGCTCTGTTAAACCAAGTTTTTCGACTTGAGCAAAGCACGCGACTCTCTCATGAGAAGGCTTGCATGCTCAGGCGTCATGTCTTTCGACGAGTAGATCTTCTGACCATAGGCATTGAAGCAGACGCCAGTGAGGTCTTCCAACTCCGGAGCAACCAAAAGCGGCGCAATGCCTTCACCGAACTGGTCCGCAGTCTGCGTAAACCAAGAGACGGTCCACTCGACGATTCTGGAGATCCACGACCCTTTGCCAAAGAGATTGTCTCTGATGCCCGTGGGGACAATTCCCGGGTTTAACCCGTAAATGTTGACCCCCGGGTACTTCTTGGCCTCGTCGTAGACATACGCCTCGTTGCACGCCACGGTGGTCATGTGCGCACGCATGAGCGTGTAGTTCTTCTCAAAGTTGAGGTCGTCGGGGTGGCCGAGCTCGTTCTTTCCGGGGAAGCCCATGTTGAAGATGCGAGGCTTCGCAGCCTTGCCCTCCGCAGCCATCTTGGGAGCGAGCACGTCAGTCATGGCCAACCGGTTGAGGAACGACGACGCCATGTCGAGCTCCAACCCTTCGCTTGTCTCCTGACGGTTGCGTGCGGCGAAGATGCCAGCCGTGAAGAGGAGAATGTCTGGGGGAGTCAACGATTCGGCCACTTTGACCGCCTCTTTGATCGAGCTCAAGTCGCCCTTCACGAACGAGATGTTGGCAACGCCCTCATCTCTGAATGTGCGGCCAACGACCGTGACTTGGGCTCCGTTCTTGGCAAGTACCTGCGTCACTGCCCGGCCTAAGCCTCCTGTGCCGCCTACAACGGTCACAGTGAGTCCGGTGAGATCTCTGGGGTGGGGCTTCCACGAGAATGAGGTGTCGACTGTCTTGGAAAAAAACATACTTGTGTCTACAACGGTTGCTACGACTTGGCTTTATAGAGCAACATTATTCAGCTCTCTGGAGATATAACCGTAAGCGAGCATACAGGCGAGCGCAGCCGAAAACGCAGTATTCCCGAGACTGCACACGCGCGTGATACAGCCGCGCCGCATGCTTACTCACCGGCCAACGGGACCCTCGTTGTTCCCCGGGTGGAATTAACGCCGAGCAAAGACGGAATTGATTTGACAAGCCGCATCTTTAGTCAGCCGCGTGAGCTCGGCGTTCTGTCTGAATCCGGACGTGGTGGCGACTTCGATATTTTGCAGCTTCGCACCCCAGCTATTCCAAGAGAAGGTATGAATTTATGAACATGAGGAAACTCATGGAGACGAAGTTCTTCCCTTGGTTCACCTTTCATTTCCAGTCTTGCGTTGGTCTTGTCACTGTCCACGCTCTGATTCTACACTGCGCTTCGCCTACTGTTGTGGGCTGTGGGCTTACTGCTGTGCGTGGTAGATCATCCAGTATATTACAGTACGTAGGCAGATGCAGAAGGTACGGCTAGCGGTTTTCGGCGGCCACGCGGCGCTCCATGGCGTCGGCCCACTCGTCGTACGAGGAGGTGGGATGTAGTGCCACGATCATCAAGGTCATGTTGTCGAAGCCCACGCCGGTGATGCTGGAGGCCATGCTGATGCAGTCGTTCAACACGTACTCCGTGATGTGGTGCAACGACCAGCCGTCGCGGAGCTTGGCGCGGATGAGCGCGAGCAACTGGTCGTTGGTGTAGCAGTCCCAGATGCCGTCGCACGCCAACACCATGAACTCGGGCGCAGGCAACTCGCGCAAGTCGTACACCATGACGTCGGGCTCCACCGACACCTGGAAGAGCTCGGGAGGTAGCGGCACCAACGCGTCGCGCACGTGCGCGCGGTTCTGCTCGAGGTACGAGTTGTTGCGCCCCGGGGCCGCGAGCTGGAGCCACGGCATCTTGAACTTGAAGTCGCCGAACGCGCGCGAGAGCGCGAGGATCTCGTTGACCCGCGCGTTCACCACGAACCCGCCGCTGTTCTCGATGCGCACGCGCTCGCCCATGGTGGACGGCTTGTGGTCAAACGAAAGCGTCTTGGGCACGCCGCCGGGAAGCGACAAGATCACGCGCAGGTCGCCGGTGTTGGCGACCACGATGTAGCGCCCGGCCACGAGCGTGGCCACGGTGGCGGTCGACCCGCAGTTGGCCGCGCTCAGCTCGGGCAACCCGCTGTCCACCTCGAAGAAGCAGTCGCGGAGCGTCTGAAGGAGCGCGGACAACGGCTGCGCGCGGTCGGCGCGGAGCATGCCGTTGAGGCGGCGGAACACGGCCGCCACGAGCTTGTCGGCGAGCAAGTCGGCGATGTCCTTGCCGCCGTGGCCGTCAAACACGCCAAACACCGCGAGCGACTCGTCCTCGGCCACACGCACGTCGTGCGCGTCTTCCATGGACATGCGGTAGCCTTGCATGGAGCCGATGCAGTAGGTGAGGGACTCATGGCTGTGGTGGTCGATGGACTTTTCCTCCACCGGGTGGGATAGCAACTGTCCCATTGATCAGAAAGTGCGGCGTGAAGCGATTGGGTGAAAGGGGGTCGGGTGAGGGGGCCGGGGTGTGGGCCGGAGCGAAGAAGCGAGGAGTGGCGTCAGCAGGGGGTGCGTGTTGGTGGGTGCCAGACGATTGTTGAGAAGGTAGGTGTGCGATTGCGAGGAGACAGGACGAGATCGCAGAAACAGAGATAGCACAGAGCAATCGAAGCGCAGAGAACGCGGGGCGCAGCTCAGAGGCAAGGATGGCGCCGCTACATTATGGTGCCCAAGGGCGACTAGAGCTGTTTGGCGGTGGCAATGGCTTCACTGGCATTGGTGACGTTTGACAGGTGACAGCATTCAGGTGCGCACAGGAGTGGCCGGAATAGGCTGGCCGCAGCAGGGCGGAGCGCAGCAATGGCCGGATACGTAGGCCGAAACATGGCCGGACACAGAGCCGGACACAGCGCCGGACACAGTGCCGGAGAATGCAAGGGTCCCGCCGCCGTTGGCGCGAAGGTGCATGAGACTGTATGAGTAGGAGAATGTGGTGCCAGTGCCAGGCGGTGATCAATATTGGCCAGAGTCCAGAGACAGGTACGATGTAGGGTCCAACAGGAGACGACAACAGGCTCCACGATAGGCAGGAGACGACTAGGACGACTAGGCAGAGACTAGGCAGAGACGACTAGGCAGACGACTAGGGCAAGTTGGACAAGTAGCTGGTATATACGGAGAATCATCATGAGATTAGATGCTCGTATTCACCTCCGTCGGCCAGGCAACGGGACTTGCTGAGGGAGTGATGCTCCTAGATGTCAAGAGCTGCAAGGCCACGACTCGCCGGTACTCAGGTAGCTATTGCCAATTTGTACTTCCACTGCAGCTCAGCTTGTGAGGGAAGGATACAATGTACATACCAAGCTCAGGGCATATTTAGTTACTTCAACTCATGCGCATGGGCCAGCGGTTGGACCGCTGGTGATGGTGGGACGAGTAATAGTGTACCATTCATCTAAGACGTGTCGAAGGAACACTGCCGTTTAGTTGTCCCTCTTAGAGGCATATCTCTGACATACAAGTCGACGATCCAATGAATCTTTGTGCATTCTTGCTTGTGGGGTCGAAGTGTGTTGCCACATTTGTCTAACTCTCGCTAATCCTCTAAAAACCGCGAATCAAACCAGGCCGACAGACCAGACATCCACGTTTGTAGATGTCTCCTACCTACGTTTATAACTACCTTGAACATTTATAACTAGCTTGAAACTACGCTTGACATTACGTACTGAGATTGCTACCCTACACCGAGCTCCCAGTATGTCCTTGCCAGGGTCCATGCCTCGTTAGTCTTCAAGGTATGAGGGAGTACTAGAGCACCCAGCAATAGATCTATAGAAGCACCGAATAGATACACCCGTAGTAAGGAACCACGTCCAGTACCGGAAGAAAGCAATGAATAGCGAGTGATTGCGACTATCCGTGCGGCTGTGCGGCTTAGCGCGTGCGGCTGACCGGTCGCACTGTGAAGTCAATTGGTGATCAGGCTGCCACACATTGCACGGCAATAACATACGAAGTACACGAAGGACACGAATACACGAAGTACACGACGTACACGAAGTACACGACTGATCGTACACCGAGAACGGATCCATTGGACATATTGGACACATTGGACACGTGTGACCAAGACAGATTGACTACTCTGTGACCACGAAAGAGTGACTTGACAGACTGTGCTAGAGATGAAGGTCCCTGCAATCGGCCCCGACTCGCCCGACGACCCGCACTACCGCCCGCCCACGACGTTCCCCATCGGCCCCTTTACTCGCTACAAGCACAACCCCGTGTTGCGTGCGGACCCTTCGCTCGGCGAGGCCTACCTCTACAACGCCGCTGCCATTGTGGTCGACGACAAGGTGTTCCTTTTGCTCCGCTCGCAGACGCGCGAGCGCACGCTGTCAATTGGTCTCGCGTGGCTGCACGACGGCCTCGAGTTCCACCGCTACAAGCGGCCGGTGCTCGAGCCCACGGAACCGTGGGAGGCCGGCGGCGGCTGCGAGGACCCGCGCGTGGTGCGTGACCCCAAGACCAAGCGCTTCATCATGACGTACACCGCATACGACCGCCTGACCGCACGGCTCTGCGTGGCCGAGCTGCTTGACCTCGTGCACTGGAAGAAGCACCCGCCGTTCGTGCCTGCCGACTGGACGGACATCGCCATCGCGGAGGACGGCTCGCAGTACTTGCGGCGCGCGTGGCTGAAGAGCGGCGCCGTGTTCGTGGACCGCCAGCGCGACGGCCGCTACTACATGGTGTGGGGCGAGGGTGCGCTCCACCTCGCGACCAGCGACGACCTCGTGCACTGGCACGTGGAGGACTACCGGGGGCTGCTCTTCGCCACGGGCAACTTTGCGTGGCAGAGCCGCTTGCTCGAGCCGGGGCCGCCGCCGATCCGCCTCGCGACCGGCGACGAGCGCAACCTCTACATCTTGTTCTACAACTCGGCCGCATTGGGCGACGCCGTGTGGCCACGCGGCTCGTACGCCATCTCACAGATGCTCGTGGACTACGACCGCTTGCACGCGGGGCCGTTGGCACGCATGGAGCACCCGGACTTGGTGCCGGAGCAGCCCAACGAGGTGACGGGGCAGGTGGACCGCGTGGTCTTCACCGAGGGCGTGGTGCAATTTCGCGGCCGCTGGTTCATGTACTTCGGACAGGGCGACTCTGACTTGGGCGTGGCCATCGCGCCGGGGCCACCCAAAACTCATTAGTGGCTCACACATTGGCTGACCCTGAGCTTATGCTCTAGGACTCCGATTCAGAATCTGGGTATCTGGAGCCACGGCTCACGCCATCGAGAACACCGTGCTACAGGCCATGGTGGCACTACTGAAATGTTGTTCTGAGGAAGAGTACCGCGATATTGGATCGGTTAATCGATTGGGTGACTGGGAAGTGCTGCCAAGTGACAGCTCCTAGCCTGAAAGGTATGGACCAGAGCCTAAAATGCGGCCACACGCCCAACTTTGAATCCAGACGGACCGGCACTGAGCGCTGACTGGGCTTGCCCAAGGCGCTGATTGGGCCAGAGGATTGACCGCTACAGCGAGACGCGAGGGAGGGACTACACGACACGAGGCAGGGACTTACACGACACTTGATGCGAACTTTGCGCCATCGAGGTGGGATCTCATTAGTTGCTCTATGAGGTGGACCTTGCCATAAATTAGCAGCCAAACATCAGCCATCAAAAGTCTCTAAGAAGTGGAAATTCATTCGCCATCGCACGTGGTTCGTCTACGAGGTACGGCTTCTACAATGCAAAAACTAGACAAGCCTCGCTGAATGACGGGGTCCTATGCGCAAGCGGTAATCTTGGAAGAATTTTCTACCCTGCGTTACGGCGAAGCGTGGCCCCACGGCGTGCCGTGTTTGTATGCAGACCGGCTGCCCCAGAAACAGGACTTTCGCGCCCCTCCCATCCCAAAAACCAAGGCAAAGAGATGGCGTACGCCGTTGGAACAGGCTGCCTGGTGTCCTGGCGTGGATCGCCGTGTCGAAAAAAGGCTACTCTCTTTTGTACGCTTTTCGCAGGCTCGTTTTGCGCAATGAAACATGCATGAGCGTTCGTGCGGCTGACCGCGGCGTTCCCGGCAGCAACAAACAATCACTTTTCCGCATCGTTTATAACCTCGAGACATGGCCATCAGTTCCCAGCCATGAACAACGGAAAAAAAGCCCTGGATGGGCCTGTTAGACTAGCCTTTCTTGGTGGTCCGCGTAGCGGCAAGACGTCGCTCATATCCAAGTTGACCGAGGGCTCGTACCGAGACACCTACTACCCACTGAGGAAAACCACCCCAGTGCTTTTCGAATTTGCACCTTCGACACCGCTGCTGCGGCTTCTGTTGGACCCTTTGCAGACGAAGCAGATGTTGACGTCCGCCATGCAGCAGGAGAACGTGGTGCTTAGCCCGGTGATCTACAACTCACTTGCAAAGGCCACCTCCACCACTATGGCCGAGCTGGCGTCTGAAATTAGCCGGCGCAGGCTGAGCGCGGCGCGCGAGTTTCCCAAGCTTATTGAGCTCATCGACACTCCGGCGTTCAACCCCAACCAGTTTGTGCCGTTTTTGGAGGCGTCTTTGCACGCCAAGTTGACCAAAGACGTCTTGCGCAACCTTGCGGACGAGCCGCGCCAGCCGGTCAACACAGAGCCCTTACTTGTGGCCAGCGGCGCGGGCGAGCTCAACGGCGCCGTGGACGGATACTTTCTCGTGTACAGTGCGGTTCCCTCGATGGAGCCGCCTAGTTACTCCGAGGTGGGGGACGAACTTACCGCCTCATCGTCTGTGGACTCGAACGAGTCATACAACGATGACGGTAGCTTAAGATCGGTAACGTTGTCGTCGTCATCCATGCAGAACACATCGCTTAGTCTCCTTCCCATAATCAAGTCTGGCCTAGACGAGGCCTGGAAGGAGTACCACACCTACAAAAGCGGGTGGATGCGCGGCGAGGAGAAGGATATCTTCAACTTCAAGTCTGCTCTCAAAGGGATATTCGAAAACCCCAAGGACGACCCTGCGGCGGTGCCCAAGGGGAAGCTCTTAAACACGTCCATTGACCCTGCGGACCCTCTGTGCCCTCCACCTATTTGGATTGTGTGTACGCATACAGACCTGCCCTTGGCCTCGCCCAAGTTGGTGGCCGACGGCCGGAAGTTGTCTAAACTTTGGAAGTGCGGATTTCTTGCGCTTGACGTGTCCAACGACGTGGAGTTGGCGCTCTCGTTGATGCTTCGCGAGTTGAATGAGCGCAAGAACTTGCAGAAAAGAAAAAGGCGATAGACGAGCTTAAATACCGCCGCTGCACAGTTGTGCACGGCACAGAACCGGGATTGGGATAGGATTCGATATTGAATAAATGGTTTGGTAGGCACTTCATTGTAGAGATTTGCGGCAGACGGTGGCTGCCGCTCCTGCATCATGCTTTCCTATCTAATCGGCAAATGCAGGTCTTGAACTACAACATCACCATTAGAACCAATTACACCCTCAGTTGGAGCAGTCATCATTTCGCTGTCCATGAGCGAAGAACGTATCTCTGCCTGTCCTTTATGCTTGAAGAAAGAAACGCCAAGGACCCAAGACTTGGTCTGTGGCGACTGTGTTCATGCTGGTGTGGAGATCATCCGCAATTCTGTGATTGAGAACGAGCGGCTCAATGGCCAGATGCGGAACGACATCAACACTGTGTTCGAGGTCTGTGCTCACATTCAAGCCGGCGGGGAGCCTTACGACGAGGATAAGTTCAACCTCCTAAGGTATCGATATGAACCTCCAAAACCTGATGTGATATATAATAAGGTGCACGCGACGCCCATTCCAAGGCCGAGTCTCCCTGCGGTAAAGAACTTGGCTCTTCAACTCGAGAAGTTGGAGATTCTCAACAGCTCGTTGCGAGCGCAAAGCATAGATCGTACGAAAGACAATCTACTACGGAAGATCACCATATTGCAAAGCAAGATAGACACATTGGAGGCGAAGGTTGGACAGGGAAAGAGCGTCGTCCAGGAGAAGAAGGAGCTTCTACAGAAGAAGCACTCCGAGCACAGCCTGCTGCTTGAACTGCATCTCAATCTGCTCAAAGGCGAGAAGTTGAAGCATGTCTCGAGACAGTCCATCCTCCTACAGCATGCCCACTACAATGTCATTCGCGAAGTGGCGCTTCTGAGCTCGCTGGGCCTGCGAAGTGTCCCGATGCTCTACAAACAGCCCGTTTTGCGGCTTTCGTCGTTCGTTGAGAACAACAGCAAGCTCACGACGATCAACACATTTCTCGAAAACCTCATTCGTCTCCAGATTGCTTTGAGCGACTTGTTCCGCGTTGACAACGAAGCGCTAGAGTTGCCGTACCTCGACCAGCTTCGAGAGCAGTTACCGGAGAGCAAGTTCTACGAGTCAATGCAGAAGAGAATCATGCTCATCATGCACGGAGGAACGATCCCTGAAGAAGATGACGCCGAAGAAAATTTAGTGCAGACTGACCTTGTGGAAGGCGACATGGATGCAATGGACAAAATAGTCATCCGGGACAACGTCATCAAGGTTCCAATTTCGTCTCGAACGAGAAACTCTCAACGAAGAGCCTCTATCAAGACACCTGAGCGCGAGTCGCAGGGTGGAACCCCAGGAGGAACGCCCACAGAGAAAAGCCCACAGGTCGAAGAGCGACAGGAGCGCAAACTTGACCCGACTCCGGAAGCAGGGCCGCCTTCACCGGCGATCAAGGCGAGTGCAAAAGCAAAGCAGTACGTGCTTGTGCCGCACTACATCCTCAACAAGCCCTTTCCCAGGCTCAAGGCGGAAGAGTACTTGCGGTTCATTCTGGTGGTGGTCAAGATATTGATTAACTTCAACGAACTCTTGGCGTGCACAATCCACACTGTTCCCGGGCCCAGACTCAAACACCAGAACTCGTCCGGAACGCTCGCGGGCACGTTCAACACCTTGAGATTGAACATCACCCAAGGTACGGAGGATAACGAGAAGGAGTTTCTCTACGACTTCGAGAAGATTCTCGCCAAGTTGGCGAACATGGACGCATACTTCAAGCACCGCGAGATGGAGCTCTACCGCCAAAAGGAGATCGAGCGGTCGCACTCGAGCAGTGTGCTCGGCCTCTCTGCCATCTCCAACAACAGCGACTACGAGTCCGCCAGCGAGCACTCGGAGCCCGTGCTGGCCAATTTGCCCAATGTCAACTCGGCCCGGTTCACGCTCCGCAACATTTACGGGCTTTTCCGCGGCAAGAAGCCGGCTGCAAAGCGTGCGGCGGATCCCACCGAGGACACCATCTACGGCATTGTGAGCGAAACGCAGTCCAGAGACGAGGAGGAGAGCCCCAAAACGGAAATCAAAGACCCCCAGCAAGGGTACGACGTCCGGGCCATTGCTGCTACAGTCCACAACGTGATTGCCAAAGGCAACGGGAGTTACCGAGGGAAATCATTAGGCGCGAAGCACGAGGCGTTTCTGTCAGCCACACTTTCGATGATGGCGCAGTCGAAGGCGCACTTGGACGAGTGGGACGTGGTCAGCAGGATGTACTGAGCCCCCGCCAGCACCGGCCCGCAAGCGTGCTTGATGGTGGTGCTGGCGGTGTGCGTAAATGCGGGCACGCCTGCGTAGGTGCCTGCACGTTAATATCTCACCTCAATAATCGACGAAAACCGATAACCCAAGGATAGTAGCGCACCATGTTGTCCGACAAAGAATTGTTCGATTTGAACAAGAAGGCCGTCACCGAGGGCTTCAAGATCAAGCCCAGAATCAACTACAACACCGTCGGCGGTGTCAATGGTCCGTTGGTTATTTTGGACAATGTCAAGTTCCCTCGCTTCAACGAGATTGTCAACTTGACGTTGCCTGACGGTACCACCAGAGCCGGCCAGGTGTTGGAAGTGAGAGGGTCCAAGGCAATTGTCCAGGTGTTCGAGGGAACGTCGGGGATTGACATCAAAAAGACCAGGGTCGAGTTCACAGGCGAGAACTTGAAGATTGCCGTGTCGGAGGACATGTTGGGCCGTGTGTTCGACGGTTCGGGTCGCCCCATCGACAAGGGCCCCAAGATCTTCGCCGAGGACTACTTGGACATCAACGGCTCGCCCATCAACCCCTTCGCCCGTATCTACCCCGAGGAAATGATCTCCACGGGTGTCTCCGCCATCGACACCATGAACTCGATTGCCAGAGGCCAGAAGATCCCCATTTTCTCCGCGTCCGGTTTGCCCCACAACGAGATTGCCGCCCAGATCTGTAGACAGGCCGGCTTGGTGAGACCCACGAAGGACGTGCACGACGGCCACGAGGAGAACTTCTCCATCGTGTTCGCCGCCATGGGTGTCAACTTGGAAACGTCCAGGTTCTTCAAGCAGGACTTTGAGGAGAACGGGTCCTTGGAGAGAACGTCGTTGTTCTTGAACTTGGCCAACGACCCCACCATCGAGAGAATCATCACCCCAAGATTGGCCTTGACCACCGCGGAGTACTTGGCCTACCAGACCGAGAGACACGTGTTGACCATCTTGACCGACATGTCGTCGTACGCCGATGCGTTGAGAGAGGTTTCCGCCGCCAGAGAGGAAGTGCCCGGCAGAAGAGGTTACCCCGGTTACATGTACACCGATTTGTCCACCATCTACGAGAGAGCTGGCCGTGTGGAGGGCAGAAATGGTTCCATCACCCAGATCCCCATCTTGACCATGCCCAACGACGACATCACCCACCCTATTCCCGACTTGACCGGTTACATCACGGAGGGCCAGATTTTCGTTGACCGTCAATTGTACAACAGAGGCATCTACCCTCCCATCAACGTGTTGCCCTCGTTGTCGCGTTTGATGAAGTCTGCCATTGGTGAGGGCATGACCAGAAAGGACCACGGTGACGTGTCCAACCAGCTTTACGCCAAGTATGCCATTGGTAGAGACGCTGCCGCCATGAAGTCCGTTGTTGGTGAGGAAGCGTTATCCACCGAAGACAAGTTGTCGTTGGAGTTCTTGGAGAAGTTCGAGAAGAACTTCATCAACCAGGGAGCGTACGAGGACAGAACCATCTTCGACTCGTTGGACCTTGCATGGTCGTTGTTGAGAATCTACCCTAAGGAGTTGTTGAACAGAATCAGCCCCAAGATCTTGGCCGAGTTCTACGACCGCGCCCGCGATCAGGACGACGACGACGAGGACGAGGAAGACCCTGACAAGTCCCACGACTTGATCGACGCTTAGCCGTTCACTTCTATGTTAGTGCAATAGAACACTCATCATCTAACTTTCGAGAAAACTTCAATAAAAGCCACATTTGCCAATGCCATGTATCCTCGTATTTTCTTACCCTAGAGAGCACCGAGACTCTGACTTCGTTGGCCCTAATTATCTCTACACTGTTTCCGTTCGTCCGTCTAACGTCTTATAAATATGCTAATGCGTCTAAGCCTTTTGAGCTTTCTTCAAGTTACCAATGTGGTTGATGGCAGAGCCAGCCTTGAAGAAGTCAATTTGGTCCTTCGACATAGTGTGCTTGCACTCAATTTCAAACACAGTTCCATCTCTCTTCTCCACCTTCATCTTCAAAGATCCTCCGTTGTTACCGTCCTTGGCAATCAAGTCTCTCAAGTCAATGGTGGACATCTGGTCACCAGCAGAAATGCGGTCGTAGTCTGCTTCGTCGGCAAACGTCAATGGAAGCATACCTTGCTTCTTCAAGTTGGTCTCGTGGATTCTTGCGAAAGACTTCACCAAGATGATCGCACCACCGGTGAAGCGGGGCGACATAGCGGCATGCTCTCTTGCGGAACCCTCACCATAGTTATGCTCGGCAACAACAATCCATGGTCTCTTGTCATCCTTCCACTTGAACATCAACTCGGGTATGCTGTACGCGTCGCCGTTCAAGTCGTATGCCTTGTTGACCTCGCCGGTTTCCTTGTTGACGGCACCTATAAGCGTGTTGTAGGAAATGTTTTCCAAGTGACCCTTGTACTTCAACCACGAGCCTGCAGCAGAAATGTGGTCAGTTGTGCACTTGCCTTCCACCTTCAACAAAACAGTCGTGGACAATTCTTCACCAGACCATGGAGCAAAAGGCTCCAAGATCTGCAATCTGTCGGAATCAGGTGAGACGCTGATCTCAACTTCTGGCTTTGGCTGAGGGTTAGGGTCGGGGTAGAACATTTCGCGGCCCTTGATGAAGCCCGAACCAGGCAACTCAGCGCCTTCGGGAGCAGTGAACTTGAACTCGCCCGATTCGGTCTTGATGGAGTCTGTGATGGGGTTGTAGTTCATGTCGCCGGAGTAGATCATCGCGGTGACAATGTCGGGCGAGGTCAAAAAGTTCATGGTGTTTCTGTTACCATCGTTTCTGGCACGGAAGTTTCTGTTGAAAGAAGTGAAGATGGCGTTCGAGTCAGTCGATGTCTTGGACACATCAGTACGGTCCCACTGACCAATGCAAGGACCACAAGCGTTAGCCAACACAATGGCGCCATTGCGCTCAAAGATGTCAATCAATCCGTCGCGCTCGATGGTTGCTCTGATCTGCTCAGAGCCAGGAGTGACAAAGAATGGAATCTTTGGCTTCAAACCAGCCTCCTCTGCTTGGCGGATGATGGAGACGGCACGCGACATGTCCTGGTAGGAGGAGTTGGTGCACGAGCCGATCAAACCTGCGCTCACAGTGCTGGGCCAGCCCTCCGACTTGGCAGTCGAGCCAAAGGTGGAAATGGGGGTCGACAAATCGGGCGTGAAGGGGCCGTTCACATGGGGCTCCAATGTGCTCAAGTCAATTTCAATGACCTTGTCGTACTCTGCGCCCTCGTCGGCACGGAGGAAGCCGTACTTGCCCAACGCAACGTCAGCAGCATCGGCAATTGGGGCTCTATTCGTCTGAACCAAGTAGCGGCGGTGTGCATCCTGGTAAGGGAATGTGGAGGTGGTGGCACCAATTTCGGCACCCATATTACAGATCGTGGCCATGCCTGTGCACGACAACGTCTTCACACCTTCGCCAAAGTACTCGACAATGTAGCCCGTGCCTCCACGAACAGTCAAAATACCCGCCAAGTAGGTGATGACATCCTTGGGCGATGACCAACCGCTCAATTTGCCCGTCAACTTGACACCCATGATCTTGGGGGCCTTCAATTCCCATGGAGTGCCAGTCAAGCCGTCAACAGCATCTGCACCACCCACACCAATGGCAATCGCACCGAGACCACCTGCGTTGGGAGTGTGCGAATCGGTACCCAACATCATGAGACCGGGCACAGAGAAGTTCTCCAACACAATCTGGTGAATGATACCGGAACCAGGTCCCCAAAACTGGATACCGTACTTCTCACCACAGCTCTGCAAGAAGTCGAAAACTTCCTTGTTGGTCGCAATAGACGACTTCAAGTCGGTTTCCGCACCTTCTTTACCCACAATCAAGTGGTCGCAATGGATGGACGCAGGGACTGACGTCTCGGCCATTCCAGTCGTCATGAACTGCAACAACGCTGTCTGCGCAGATGCATCTTGCATCGCTACCCGGTCTGGGTGCAATTTCAAGTACTCTTGACCTCTCACCTTGGAGAGATCGCCGTTGACCGATGCTAAGGGGTCCTCTGGGTCAACAAGATGAGAATACAAAATCTTCTCTGCGAGGGTCAACGGCTTGTTGTTGAGCACACGCTTAACCGTTTGCAAGTTGTGCACCAACTTGGCGTATGGTGGAGTTCTCAGCGCATACTCGGCCGGAACATTGAAAGCGGCTTCACTCAGCGTGGCTAAACGCCTGACAGCCAAAGAGGCTCGGGTGTAATTTCTCGCAGCCAACATGCTAGTGATAGTCGGATCGCTGTAAGTGAAGAGTCTCTAAAATTTTCAGTGTATATGCACTATGATGCTACACGCCGGCCAATAGTGCGACGTGCAGAGTTGCTTATGCGCGCGACCGATAGCAGGTGAGTCACCGACGCCGTGTTATCGCACGTGACGAGCGCGCAGCGCCAGTCTTTGTGCACGCCCTACTCATCATCGTAGTGCGCGTTCACCTGTGGAGTGTCTCGCGGCTGGATCAAGCAACTCAACTTCCAAGCACGATCCTCCTCTTTCTTGTTGAGTTGCGAGATTTTCCACAACTCGAGCAAAATCAACTCCTGCAAAGCAGGTACGGCCGCAATCGTGTACTCCTCAACTGTACCCAAATTGTTCTTTGCCAGTGTGAGTGAGAACACCGATGGACTCTTTGTGGGACGCTTCTCCGTGTCCTTAGTGTAGGGGATCTGCAAGCTCTCGATATCTGCAATCACGCGGGTAATCTTGAGGTATTTGTCGATGTTGATCAACTTCTGGTTCAAGAACGTGTTTGCCTTTCTGTAGTTGGGGTTACCGTCCGTGACAAACGTAAGGTCCTGAAGGAATAATGAGAAGTACGGAACAACGGGAATGTTGTAGTCGTTGGATAACAAGAAACTCTTGAGCTTTGAACGGTAAACGCTGTAGTTCTTCTCAGGGTGCACAATGCTGCTGAGATAGTCGTAGAGCTCGGTGTACTTGTCGCTGAGTTGCTCCAAAATCTTGGTCAATCTGGTGATCAAGTGTGACTGCAAGGAAGTGATAATCGCAGCCAACGAGTTGAAGTTCCGCAAATACAAGCAAGAGATGGCCACTTTCAACCATGTTTTGACGATATTCACGCGAAGCTTGAAATTGATTTTAGGCTGCAAAACTGATTCAAGCACATAGCCCGACAAGCAGTTGGTAAACAAAAGCGATTGCCTGACGTTCTTGGCTAATCTCAAGTGTGCTTTCTTTGCCGTGAAATTTTCGTTCAACAACTCATCTGGCTTGATGGAGCAGAAAATCTCCGACTCAAGAAGTGTAAGCTGTTTAGCTAACTCCAACCCATTGAAATCCAACAAATTGGGTCTGTAGTTAGACAAGACCCAATTCTGATCACATAATGTGTACCACCGTGGTAAGATGGCAGAATTTCTCAACATAACAAAATTCTTGGTATCGATATAACTGGGTGGGCACCAATTTTCGCCTAGGATCGCACGATATGTCAAAACAACCACCTCTATGGTGTTGAGCTGGCCCTTTGTTAATAGAGAGCTCGATGATGACGTCTGACCACTAACACCGAGTGGCATAGGCAACGTCATCGACTTCAACGAACTAGCAACTGAGCTGTTGGTGTTGATTCTAGAAAGTTCGTATCCGTCCACCATGGAGTAGCGCGAGCTGAGAGAAGCATCAGATCTCTCGTGGAGAAAAGAGTTCTTTCGATTAATTTTGGCTAGCGTGATGTTTCTTGCAATGAGCTGACCCGGAGCCGTGGTGGTGAGATCCCTGGTATGAAGTTTCGATGCTATTTCAATCAACTTCATGGCTTCAATGGGCAAAAACTGGTACACACCTTCGTTGAAAAAGTTCACCAAAGTGGGCAAAAGACGAGAGTCCGTCTCTGGTATCCAATAGGACTCTATCCAGATTTGGAACATTTTGCATATGAGTCTCCTTCGACTCTTCAATTTCACATCCAACAGTGCGTCAGCCTTGTGAGACTCCTTAATGGTGGCTCCACAAGTATCAAATCGGCTGATCAACAGCTCGGTCAAATCTATGCCACTGGCAAAACTGCGGAAACAGATGAAAAACGTGGATACGAAGAAGTATTCTGGCGGAGCTGACTCGTTAGTCAAAGTGAATACCAAACCTTTAAATGATGCACCTAACAAGTTCCCGTTTGCGTCAATAAGGAGTTCATCCTTGATGGTGTACGTCTCGTTCTCTACCTTTTCATCGCCCGAAGACATAAAAGGTTTAAACTCTTGGATGCTTGAGCTGAAAGGAATGGTTTCATCGTTGTCGACTAGCATGACGCGATGAAGCACGTCGACACCATTTGGAGTGATGCCCAAATCACCAGTTTTCCCAGATCTAAACATCGAGTATCTGTTCGAGGCCTTGGGATTGTTCTGCTTCATGGTACGCAAGTCCTTATTTTTCAATGAATGAATCTTCACCATGCCAACCGAGCACTTCTTAATGAAAACATCTGCTTCAATACGCATCTTCGAATAGTCAGGATAGGATCTTTCGGAACTTAACTTGTAATCACCAATGCTGTCAAAGAGCCGTCTGATGGAAGAGATTGTAAGACCTATGGCCAGTATCATTCTGGAAGCCACGAGAATCAAACTCTTGCCTTCATCTGTGTAGGCATACTCCTCATTGTTCTGGTGCGAGGCTGTGACAATGCTGCGATGCCTATCGCCCTCATTGACGGTTTTGATAACTAAGCTTTTGACGCCCGTGACCAACTCACTGACTAAAGATAGCAAGGCATCTAAAGAGCCATCCAAATCTGCAGGCTTCTCTAAAGAGAAATCTGAGCCCGTTTTGGAAATGAACAATAGCTCGCGCAACAAAAGGATCACATGGTGCGTCACAGTTTCAAGCATGTCGCAAGCCACAGGATTATGCTCAATGAGATCTAATCTGCCGATAATGAGAGCGAGGTACGAATATAGTATTCCATTGATCTCCGTGACTCTTTGCTTCGCTGAAGGAGGGGAGGGGAGAAGCGGATAGGAGTTCATGTCATTCTGTAGCTTGATTTCGGTCTCTCTTCTGATGATTTCGCTGCTCTCCTTTGCCCAGACCTCGAAGAAGACTGTTGCCCGCCGGATCACCTGGAATATGAGTAGGTTGAGAATCTCGATTTTCTCGTAGTTGGATGTGCCCTTGAACTTGTTCGCCTTGAGCATCAAATTGTACCAGTCCGAAAGCAAGGCCTTTCTGGCTTTTCTCACCACTGGTTTCTTAATGACAATTTCGTTCGATCTGGACAAGCAGTCGGTCTCCTGAAGTAGAAGACGCACGCCGTCTCGGACTGCATTGACAACTCTGATGGAGAATGTCCGTTTGCCATTCCGGGTTGTATGTGACAACGGGTTCAGAATGAATTTGCCGCATGCATCTAGAAGCAGCGACATGTAGCGCGAGTATTGTAGTGCCTTTGCGCTTTCCTCGTCGGCCACGGTGGCTGCGCTGTTGACGGCCATGGAGAAGAAGTTCATCGGGATCCAGCCGCGGTCTAGCGTCTCGAGCAACGTCACCTCGCCCCAGCCCGAGTCGTCGATCGTGTGCACAAACGCAATGTCGCCCTGCTGGAACGATAGGCACACCGAGGTGTCGGACTCCAACTGGGACTCCGTCGCGTCGAACGAGTGCAACGCGCGGATGAAGAGCACCGACATGTCGGCGTCGTCGAGCTCCGCGCTGGACGCCACCGAGTAGCGGTTGTCCATGTCTGCGGCGTGGTTGTCGAGCGTGGTGTCTGCCACCGACTGCGGCGTGAAGTCGTCCGAGGGGCCCGTGGTGTTGGCGGAGTCGAGGAGCCCCGACGCGTTGGCGGACGCGTTGGCGGAGTCGCCGAACGAGATGTTGAGGCCCTCAAGGAGGTCGGGCCGGCTGGAGGCCGCCAGCCCTTCGGCGGTGCGCACGTCGGGCGGCGAGGTGGTGGGCGCGTTGGGGTCGTCGTCCTTGCGCAGGTTGATGCGCTTGTAGTATGCGCTGGTGCGCGACGCCGGCGGCACTTGCGTGGAGTTGGCGCGCTGCACGTTGAGCGAGAAGGCGGACTGGAACTTGTACAGCTCCTGCGACACCTTCAGCCCGTTCTGGAGCAACGTCACGGACAACCGCAGGAACTTCGACGAGAGCTCGCTGGGCAGGAGGCTCTCCGGGTCCGCGTCTTCGCGGTAGCCCGCCGGTAGCACGTCGTCGCGCACGTCGGGCGCGGCCACGGGCGCCGTGTCGACGTCGTCGTCGGGCCACGCCCCGATCAACGGCGTCTTGTCGACCGCGTCGTTGTCGTTGTCGTACGCGTGTGTGGGGTCGAGCCGCGGCGTCTCGTCCGCGTCGCGCGGCACCGAGTCCGTGCGCAAGAGCAGGTTGTTGATGGAGGTGAAGCTGGGCGCGCTGCCGTTGGCGGTGACGAACGTGTTGAACGTCTGCGCGGAGTAGCCGTTTGTGTGCGAGCGGTGCGTGGCGGCGTCGCTGCTGTAGTCGGAACCGAACGTTTCCGAGTGTGCGTCGTCGTCCTCCTCCTCCTCTATTGTGGGGTTGGAGACGTGGAACTTGTACTCGCTCTCGATGGGCGAGTACACGCTGGACAGCGTGCTGAAGTGGGCGTTGACCATATGACGCCCGTGCTTATTAGTGGATCAGAAGGGAATTAGGTGCAGCGCAGGCGGATAGGGGGACAAGGGGGTTGGTCGGTGCGGTTTGGCGTTTTCCGTGGTGATAGAAACTTGAACGCGACAGCGTGTAGCGTTTTGTGCCGGAATTTGGACATGCACAATGGTACCCAGAGAAGGCCCAGTGGAGCCCTAGGTGTAGGAGATCTACATGTGCGAGCTCGCTCGCTTATCTGACCTACGCCTCCTCTGGTGCCTCTCACTCTCTCGGCCTCTCAGTCTCTCAGCTTCTCAGTCTCATGCTTCCCAGCCTCACACCTCAATGCCTGCCTCTATATAATTCTTCATGGCTGCTATTGTACCTTTATTGTACTTACTTGTGATTCGTCCCTCTGTACATCCCCTGTACATCCCCTGTACATCCCCTGTACATCCCCTGTACATCCTCTGTACCTCTGTACACGTATCCTTCTGATTCTACTTCTTATTTCTGGTGGACTTTCCTTCGACTAGCTCGCACTACTGGCTTCTGGTCTTCGCGTCAGATTCCACGTGATCGCATCTCGTCTGATACCATGAGCTACACCTGCCAAACGTGCTCGTTCTCCCTGGACGAGGTGGCCAAGCATCTTCTGCAGACGCGCCACAAAACGGTCTCCTACGACCCTCTTCTGGAAACCGTGGAGTGTGAAGAATGCGCAGACCCAAATGTCCATCTTCTCCGCCTACTCAGGTACGGCCTCTCCGACATGGCGCTCCTATGCGCCGGCTGCTACCAGAAGCTGGGCAGTGCGGCGCTGGCCGAACACACGCTCTCGAACGGCTCGTTGTTTCCGAAATTGCCGCTGTACTACAAGTTCAGAGACATCCAGTGTGAAGCGTGCGGGAACGACCGCCACTTGGCCGTGGCCAACGACAAAAACGCCCAGCACGTGCTTTGCAAACGCTGTCTTGGCGGCGAGCCTGGCGAAAAGCTCAGAAAATTGACGTTTGTGAGCGAGGACAACGACGACTTCTTGTATGCTTTGCTCGGCATCAAGGAGCACGTCCCGAAAAACGACAAGGGCAGGGGGCACAAGCGCAAGCCTGGCCGTATGGGCGGCCGTGCGCCGGGACCCAGAAAGGTTGACCCCGATGCCGAGCAGCGAAGGGCCCACTATGAGAGTAAAAAGGCGAAGGAAGCGGCCTACAAAACAGGCAAGACCATCAAGGCGGTGGGCTCCTCAGATGTGAGTCCGAGCTTGTCGAGATCGAGCACCCCTAAGCCTGACGCCAGGACCTTGAAAGATAAGAAATTTGAAAAGCGGCCAGAGTCCAAGCCTGACTCAAAGAGGCCCGAGTCGAAGCCTGGGTCAAAGCCTGAGTCAAAGAAGCCTGCGCTTCGAAACCCTGCGCCGAAGGTGCACGACGCCAAGAAGATGGGCGCAAGTGCATCTGGAAAACCCGATAGTGTAAAGCTGCAACCCATAAGTGCTGCGTCTCCTGGACCGAAATCTACGACCCAAGCGAGACAGGAATCCGGCAAGGCAATACATCAACCGAAAAATAAGCCATCTGAGCCTCAAGGTGCACATCGCTCGGAGAAGGGGTCTCGCTCACAGGCCCCTGGCGCGGCCACTGATAAATCAAAACTGCCTTCCAAGGGGCCAAATAAAAGCGACAAGCTGCTGAAGTCTGTGGTCCCGAATGGCACCAAAGAATCCACGAATAAAGCGCTGAAGGGCAAGGGCTCAGCTGTGACCAAGGCTGAGCCAACACCGCAGCATTCTAAAAACAAGAAAGCTGACTCTGAGAAGGAGTCTGGACCCCAGAATGGTCATTCCAAAAAGATGCAGAATGGCGAGAAGAGCGGCAATGTGTCCGAATCTGTATCAGCCCCACCACCCATTAAATTACCCACTGGAATTTTCAAGTATGAGCCTGCTTCAGAACCAAAATTGACGTACGACTCGCTCAACGAATACTTTAACGAAATGTGCTACAACTTGTTCCTCGAAGAAAAGGCTAGTTTGTCTTCAAGCAGCAACGTCATGCTAACTGCACAGGATTTCGACTTGGAATGGTACGCCGACCAGGACAAGAAGAACAAGCAGTTCAAATTGAACATGTTGATGACTCAAGCTTTTATGGACCGATACATGTCCAAAAACATGCAAGCACTAAAGAAAACACCATTCGCTGCCGGGCAGTCTGTGATGCTCGTGCTCGGTGAAGACATACCTTGGTACGGAAATATTGTCCTCGTTGACACAAAGAGTTCCAAGCCATCCAAAGGCAAACCGAAGCGCGGGCGCGGACCTCCGAGAAGAGATGATTCCCCGAAACTACTCGAAGTCGTTGTGGAACTCTATCTGTGGAACAACATGCCCCTCCCAATTTCAGCAAATGTAAACCTCCTTCGCATTCTCCCAGTTTCTGTTCCGGTCAGCAGAGTCTTCATCGCCATGTCTCGAATTCTGAACCCTAAATTCATTGATATGATATTGGGAAAGAAGCCGATCAGACAAATCGTCTTCAAAAACTATCTTAAGTTCACAAAAGATACGTTTAATGAATCTCAAAAAGTTGCAATCCAGTCTGTTATGAACAACTCCATTACTGTGCTCCAGGGTCCTCCTGGAACTGGTAAAACCTCCACCATTTACGAAATTATCTTGCAGCTTTTGGAGAATCTCAATACCTACCCGATTTTGGTGGTTGCTGCGTCTAACATCGCCATCGACAATATTGCGGAAAAGCTTTTGGCCAAGCATGGGAGATCTATTTTGAGGATTGTTTCTCTTGAGAAAGAACCAGAGTACAATAGAGAACATCCATTAGCATCCATTTGCTTACATCATAGGGTTTTTGATGGACTTCCATTGCAGTTCCAAGACACTTTGCGTGAGATGAGAAGACCTAATCTGAAAGTCAGCCAGAATCAATATAAAAAACTCATGACTACCATGATTGATTACTCTGACAAGCTTATTGCCCTGGCCCGTGTGATCTTCACAACTACCGTTGTCGCGGGAGGCAATCAGCTCAAATCTATACCGAAGATGCCAATTGTGATAATGGATGAAGCTACCCAGTCTTCGGAGCCAACAACATTGATTCCGCTTTCAATGCCTGGTGTTGAAAAGTTCGTTTTTGTGGGTGACCAGAGGCAGTTGAGTAGTTTCTCACAGGTCCCCAATTTATCCTTATCTTTGTTTGAGAGGATCATCTCAAACGGTACCTACAAAACGCCGCACATGCTCGACACTCAGTACAGAATGCACCCCGCAATTAGTGAGTTCCCGAGAAACAAATTCTACGACGGTTTACTTAAGGATGGTTTGACGGAGAAAGACCGGGCTATGGAAGGCATTCCTTCCAATCCAGTAGTGTTCTGGGACACTTGTGGTAAACACTCCGAAGGCACTGTATTCTCAAGATTCAGAGAAGACAGCGGTCTCACTTATGCCAACAAAGGTGAGATTGGATTCGTTGAAAAAGTTCTCACGAATTTGATTTACGAGAAACGAATCTCAAAACATGAAATTGGTGTCATCACACCCTATAGGGGCCAACGTGATTTGATCTCGTCGACCTTGGTTAAGAATGATCTCATTAACCCAGAGCATGAAGCGGTCCACATCGAAGTTGATCGCGACGATATATATAACGAGTCCAAACCGGTGACCATTCACACCGTCTCGGATATCATGATAGCATCCGTTGACGCCTTTCAAGGCAGAGAAAAGGACTTCCTCATCATGTCTTGCGTGAGATCCAACAAAAACAACAAGATCGGATTTTTGAGCGACGCTAGACGTATGAACGTGGCTTTGACTAGAGCAAGATTTGGATTGATTCTTATTGGAGATATCGATTGTTTGGAAAAGTCCGATCCGTTGTGGAGCGAATACATCGGCACGTTGAGAAAGAAAGGGTCGATTCTTAAGAGCGAAGAATTTGTGTACAATTAGAGTTTATAGATAACAAAGGCACAATTTTCTTCTATTGCTTGCGTTAAATATTCTTCTTTTCCTCCTCCTCCTTTCCCAAGTTTTTCTCCTTTTTCCATGACTTTATGAGCTTGATGGCACCGAATAGAACGATCGAGCAAATTGGACCCAACAAAGGCAGATACACGGCAAGCTTGTGCTCACTGGGGAAATGTGCCTGTTGCACCATTTCTTTTTCGAAGAATGCCTTGTCTGAGCTCTCGACGCTGTTGGATGCACTTTCCACGGCTGAAGTGAACTTGGATTCAGACGACAAGTATGAGACCGCATCATCGTAAGACCGAAGAGCGTCCACCACATGGTCTCTGGTAGACTCTGGGATCGTGATGCCGTTCAAGGAATTTGACAACTTCACTAATGCAGACAAATTCTCTAATGAGCGTTTGAGGTTTCTCAAAGCGGTGATTCTATGGAATGAGTCTATTCTCATCCATGGAGAGCGTGGAGACTTTGGCACACCCAACAACTGGAAAAGCTGAGAGGTAAAGACCTCGAAAATTGGGTCCAAGTCGGCGGATCCAATCTTCACTGTAGAGCCCTCCAAGATGGGCATTTTCATATTGTAAAGCTGGACCCCTCCCCACTGTGGAACCAAAAACGAGTTTGTCGTTGAATTCTCCACAAGCAACGGGACGTTGTTATAGTTGCTGTTTGAGAAGTAGACGATGAAATTAATGGAAGGTGTGATGTCATGAGTATTCAAGTTCCAGTCACCAAAATTGATGAAGGTGGACAAGTCGCCGAGCGGGATGATGTTCGCGTTCTTTTCGCTATCGAAAACAGGCTCTGTCCTCAACTTTGAGTAGTATTGGATCTGCGTGCTCACTTTGAACTCGCTATAGTGCTTGAGGGACTCAAACACGAAACCCATCTTTTCAATGGCCCTCTCAATGTCCCAATCCACGGGCTTACCACCTTCAGCTAAAAGGTTGAAGACCGCGTGGTACTTTTTAGAGTATGGAAACACAATGTCGGAGCTCTTTTTGCTACCGTCCCACAAGGACTCCACTGTTTTGATCTCCTCCCCGAAAACATCGTTCACCAACGTGTTGGCCAAATTCACGCTTAAGTTATCTTGCCCGGAGGAAGCAGTGATCAATTTTGAAGACTGCGAAACCGTGAAATCGTACGGAGCGGACGATGGTTCAATATTGACAACATAGTCAGCAGTAGGGTCTGCGTCACCTTTGATCAACTTAATGCTCCACCTTTTCGTTCTCCCATCGACAGCAGCATCTAACGCTGCTTGGGTATCCTGTAGCAAGCTTGACTCAGTCGAGATATTGAGGTAGACTGGTACTTGGATCTTGACTTGCTCGAACGTGGCCATTCGTGTCTCGATGTCAGCTATGGGTAACTCGGCTCTGTGGATGCTGGTGGTATATAAGAACAGCGGGAGACCAAGAGCTAACACAGAGAGAACCACAACAAGGACCACAGAGGTCCTTGTGGACTTAGTCTGTGGTGTTTCTTTGGACTTCATTGGTGCTGTTAGTCGCGTCCTGTACGTTTACACGAAGTAGGTGGTTATAAGAACACGAAAGTAGCTGAACGGCAAAGAGCTATAAAAACTGCAAGACATTCACTGACCAAGCTCGATATGAGTGAAGTATTTGGAAAGGTTGGACAAGATGTTGCCTTTTGGGGTGGTTGCAATCGGTGACATTTGTATTTCTTCCTGTAGAGTGCCAGTTCCACCAAAATTGTGAAAAGACCATACTTGAACACCAGCCAGAAGAAGAACTACAAAATTCAGCGTAGCATAGGTAGAAACCCACCTATGATTAATAAAGGTCGGGCCTTAGTGAAATGTGACTGGAAGCAGATTGATGATGGGTCAGTTTGCACCTACATGGTTGCGCACCTACATCACATTCATGTTCAAGAAAGATCCTCAGCCAAAGTCTTCGGCGAACATAAAATCGTCGGAGAGGCGCCAGCTCCTAGCGGAAATTTGCAAGGAGTACAACATCGCCAAGGAACACTTGTCTAAAGAAGATGAGCTAGCACTAGTTCCAGCCACCATCAAGCAGGCCAGCTACCAAAGTGTCCAGTCTCACAAAGGCACGATCTACTTCAACACGGACGAGAAACCATTGTGGTTCCGAATCAGAGGATACCCTCTTTACCCCACTCTCTACACACTCTGGCAGGCTGGTTACTTGATTCCTATTGTTCAGACCAATGCGTTTGTCATTGGCAAGATCAAGAACAACGCAAACCTCATGTTGCCCGGAAGTTTTCTCACACCAGACACAAGAGTGAAGAAGAGGTGCCTCATGGGTGTTGTGGACTATAAGAGCCCAACTGTGGTTTTGGCCGTCGGAGTGTGTGAGGTGAACCCAGAGGTGTTCCAATCGGAAGACAGATCGGGAACTGCTGTCACTATTGTACATCGTATCGAAGATGAGCTTTTCAATTTATACGACGGTGACTATGAGATTCCAGAGATGGTAAGCGTGGAGCCTCCCGCACTGTCCAACGAAGAGAAGGGCGAAGGCGAGGGAAGCGAAGAACAAGAGGTGCACGAGAAGGAAGAGGGGCATGAGGAAGAAGAGGTGCACGAGTCCCTGCCGGGCAAAGAAATTGAGACAACGGTGGGTGAGGACGATACTGTTGATGAGCTCGCGGAAACGGTATCGGAAATTTCGGTGGAGGACATGGACAATTTCTTCATTCGGGCGTTCATCCAGTCGGTCAAGCTCGACACCATCCTGCTCCCGGTTTCTGCTTCTAAGATGATGTCCGATCACATTCTCAAAAACTTTCCTCGCATGGACCCTAAATACTGCAACATCAAGAAAAGCTCGTGGAAGAAAACGGCCAAGTTTCTCAAGGCGTTGGAGAAACTCAACTACTTATCTTTGAAAGGTAAAGGCGATGATGTTGTTGTTACAGAAATCTCGCCACCGAAGGAAATGGTGGAGACTTTCGTTACGCATAAGACCATCGAAGACGCTAAGGGCCCAAGCACCACCCTCAGCAAGAAAGAAACAGACTCCAAACTCAGCGTGTTGAATTTGTACAAGCCCACGAACAAAGTAAGAGCTCTCAGCAACGCGGGCTACCTTGAAATTCAAACGTTGTACTCGCAGCCCCAGTTGAAAGACATCATCAACACCTATATCAAAGACAAAGAGCTTGCGGACAAAAAGAAGCCAAAATTCGTCAACTTGGACCCTGCGTTGCTGACCGCAACCAACCTGTCTGAAGATTCCATGACAAGAGAAAAGATCGTGCCATCATTTCTCAAGTCATTTTCCCCCCATTATTGCATCTTGCAACCTGGTGAAACGTACGGTCCTGGAGTCAAGGTGCATAAAGGCGAGCCCAAAAAGATCCAAATCCTCACTCAAACAGTGTTGGGAAGAAAGAAAACGACGAGTATACTGGACTTTGAGCACTTCTTCATTAAGCCGCTGGCCCTCGCCGAAGACTTGAGAAGTAAATGCTCCGGTTCCACTGCAATCGGATCTGCGAAACGCGATCCGTCTATCGTAGAGGTCATGGTTCAAGGTCCACATGGACCCACAATTATAGAATATTTGAAGCAGAAAGGTGTGCCCACGGCCTTCATAGAGTTTGAGGACAAGAGCAAGGGCAAGAAGAAGAGAACGTGAGATAAGTGTGGATACATAATATTCCATTTATTGTACATCGCCAAGTAAAATAACCCCATTCAAAAGCAAATAAACGCCAAAATAAAAAGATGCAACAATGTGTTTCGCCCTCAATGTGGGCCTAGATCACAATCTCAATAATTTTTTGGGACGGTCCGGCTGAAATGAAGGCCGATTTTGTTGCGGGATTGACCTGAAACTTCTGGGCCGGGACCCCGTGAGGATACGCGTGAGCATTGCGGCACTGACTAATGTTGATGAAGTTCAACGGCGAGTACCCGCTCAACAACGCATCAACACCGGCTCTGGTAACGCGGACACATCCCTTGACGACAAGCTTCTCCAAATTGCACAAATGGAGAGAGATTGCAACCAAGGAAGAGTCACTGACGGCGGAGCCGCAAAATGAAAGATCCAACTCGCGTAATTTCTGGCATCCCAAGCAGAGCACCTCAATTGCAATGTCCAGTAGGGCACAGCAGAAGTTCAAGTCCAAAATCTCGAGATTCGGAGCAGCATTGGCCAACGAAATGATGGCCTTGTCGGACAAGAACGTACAATCCTTCAATGCCAACTTCTTCAAATTGGGAAATGTTCTGTACGTCCAGAACTGGAACCCTGCGTCAGTGATGGTGGTGCAACGGGTCAAGTCCAAACTCTCCAAGCGATCGTTGGCGTGCAAAGAGATGTGGTACATGATGTTGTCCGTGAGGTGCTTGCAGTAGCCGAGATTCAAGATTTTCAAATTTTTTGAACCAGTGTCGTTGTTGACCACGCCCTCAGAACCTGGAAGCTGCAATGTCTTGCCTATGCCGTCGTTCGTCCACCCAATCAAGCGCTCGACGACATTGTCTTTGACCTTTCTGCAGTTGGAAAGGTCCACTTCCTCCAAGTAGCGGCCCACTGAGGGCGACGTCAAGTCCATGATGGCCATTGCGCTGACCTCCCAGAGGGAGCGCATTTTGAACCCGTGGATCTGGCCCGACATTCCAATCTCGTTGACCATGTAGCTGAAACCCTCGTCTGTAACATGGAAGCAGTTCGAAATGTCAATGTACTTGGGTCGCAGACCGACAAAGTCGGTGATGGAGATGAGCGCCTGGTCGTCGATGATGGTGTTCCACGGCGTGAGGTCAAGCTTCTGTAGAAGGTTGGGAGCCACGTAGAGAAGCTGGCGCCAACGCCGGCTGATCACTCGGAGGCGCATGAGCTCCGGTAGATCGAGGAACTCAAAAGCCTTGAGGAGGATCTTGTCCGGAATGGAGCCCGTGCTCACCAACACCGACGAGCGCCGGCTGCCGGCAAGGTTCGCGAGCTTCACGCGCTTGTTGTGCGGCATGTACTGAAACAGCTGCCGGCGGCTGAGCGGGGCCTGGAAGGTGCGCACAGGCACCATCGGGTTCATGGGCGGCACCGAGATGTTGAGCGGGCCCTCGGGGAGGTTGGGCGACGAGGGCTCGCACACCGACCGGCGGCGCCACAGGCTGTCGAGCGACGTAGCAGATGATTTTGTTGGTGCGCTGTCGTCAGACACGGGCGACACCGAGCGCAGGAGCTTCTCCTTGCCAAACGTCCAATCCGGGCTGAAGAACGGCACCGAGGGAGCCTTGCTGGGCTGCGGGCGCGGCTGCACCACAGACAGAAGCGCGGGCACTGGCGGGAGCTGGAGCTGGGCCGAGAGCAGCGGCAGGAGCGACGCAAGCGGCGCAAAGTGGGGCGCAGGCGACACGCGCTGGTCCTCGTGCGGCAGCGCGGAGCGCGACGGGAGCACGGAGTAGGGGAACGGCGGAGCCTCGTTGGAGTTCTTGCGCTCCGCGGCCGTGTGCTTCATCGCGTCGGCCACCTCCGGGTACTGGAGGCACACCGTCTCGAGCAGGTCCAGGCGAATGACAATGAGCTCCACCGAGGCCACCGTGCGGATGGACGCCAGGCGCAGCTGGGCGGTCTTGCCCTGGAGAAAGTCGAGGAAGCTCATTTCGCCAAAGTACGCGCCGGCCTTGAGCCGCGCCAACACCTTCTGTGCGCGGTCCACCACCTCCACCTCGCCGTGGGTGACGAAGTAGATGTCGGCGCCGCGGTCGCCCTCGCGGAAGACGTACTCGAACGGCTTGTACTGCGTGGGCTCCACGCCGAGCGCGAGCCGGTGGATGATGTGCGCGGGGAGGTTGAGGAAGATGGGCACGGACTTGATGAAGCCCTGGATCAGCACCGTCAGGTCCACGTTGTCGGCCGGATGCAACGCCAGCGGCTGGTGGTTGTGCTTGCGCACGCCGCCGAGCGGCGCCGGCAGCGCCAGGAGCTTGACGATGGGGATGTCGGCCTTGTTCTTCTTCTCTTGCATGGCCAAGCGCTCCTGGGCCTCATCTCGGATGCGCCGCTCGATGAGCGGGTACAGGCGGAGCACAACGTTGAGCGCGTCCGCGGTGAGCACGCCTACGAGCACCTTCTGGCGCGCCACCACCGTAGCCGTGCGCGGGCGGTTGAAAAGAATGCCGATCTCGCCGAAAAAGGCGCCCGGGCCGAGCTCCGCGTATACGGACTCGCCGTCGGTGGAGGTCACGCCCAACGTGCCCTTCAAGATCCAGTACATGGCCAACGCGGGGTCGCCCTCCTTGATGATGTATTCTTGCGGGTGGTACTGCACTAGCCGTAGCTTGGCGGCCACCTTGGTGTGGAACAGCTTGGGCGCATCTTTGAAAAGGGGGAACGTTTTGAGGCGCTCCAAAAGCGGAGACGGGAGCGCGGGCGACTCGTCTTGCGGCGTCTCGGGAGCGTCAGACTCCGGCGGCGTGTCGGGCGGCGCCAAGGGCGACGGGTTTGAGGGCTGGAATCTCCGCGGTCTCATTCAGAGGCATGAGTTCGCCTGTAGCGGGGCAAACTGGAGACAAGACACGGGGACAGACGGGAGGGGGTTCTTGCGAAGAAAGAAAGGCACTGTGTGGGGCGCGGTGCGGAGAAGGGGTTGGGGCTGGCGGTGAGTTGAAGCAGCTGTTGAAGTAGTAGTTTGGTCCCCTGCAGGAAAGAACATTCGTTAGGACGCTGGATTTGTGGTGCGTATGCACGCAGTCACTTGATGTGCGGTTAACTCCGGCCGCGCATCAATCCGCCGCAGAAAGGGGCAGTTTACGATGCGCGTGCCGCACCGTGCAGGCGCTCACGCAGTGGGGTTGTCCTGCACTGACGATCATTCCGGAGACACGTATGCGGCCACATCTCGTTGGAACCCACAAGTGGAATAGGGTGCTGCCGCTTCCGTATGCGCGTGTGTGCGGGCTCGCATCTCCCGTTTCGCACCCTGAGATTGGTGCGACATGGATCGTTCACGACAAGCGTGGCGCGTGACGTTAGCCGTCCTGCCTTAGGGGCTATTTGAGGTTTGCTCCCCTTCTTATGCGGTTTGCTCCCCTTCTTCTAACATCGGACTGTTCCCCAATTCCGCTTTTCCGTTCTGCAGATCGTTTGCAGGTGCATTCCAGGGTTGCTGGCGGGGCCACGATGCTTGACCGCACTTGCTTACATCGGTCATGCATACAGCGGCGAAATAGGGTCTGGAGACCCCACCAGCCGAGGCTCGTCGGCCAGATCCCAAGTTGGATGAGCAAGCATCCAGCAGGTGGCTGTGTAGCAGCAATGACGCAATGCATCGCTTGTACTGTATGCAGACCTAATCGGTACCGGTGCGTAACGTGACAATATCCATCTCACCGTTTCCGGAGGCTCGTCAGATCTTGGTGTGCCCACACAATGTGCCGATAATATGCGGTTGCCTCGCAATGCACCACTAAGGCGGTGTGGCTCACGTGCGCTGCTTGTTGCGAATATGGGCGGGTGTCACCTGCTGGCCGAGTATTTTCGATCGGCGAAAATTTTATATCGGCGAAGAAGTCCGACCGAGATTTACGTTACGAAAGTGTGCTGACGGGTGTGGGTGCGCCGGAGTGCGTCAAGGTGAAATTGGTCGTTTTCGATACCCTCCGATCGATGCAGAACAAGATTGTGCCGCAGCGGATCGTTAGCGCTTGCGCGACTAAATAGGAAGGATCGTTCAAGAGGGCGCTACTGCAACACGAACGCACAGGATCTGATGCGTTGTCGATCTTTGGAGAAGCTTTTCAACTGGCGAAGAACAATGGCCCTGGAATACCACACGTGGAGAACTAGGCGATAACAACGGGCGCCTGAGCTTTGTGGGTGGACACGCGCATGATATGGCAGATACGAGAAGGTCGCGAGATTTCGCAGCTGACAAGACTGGATGTGGATACAAGACTGGGTGCGGATACGTAAGGTTTGACGTCGCGATGTGGGGCTTGCTTTTTGCCAGAAAAGTTTGCCATTTAGAGATCCGAGAGATGAGGCTAGATTCTACAATATTGTGTGCGATCGCCAAGGGGCCATCGAGGGGCCCGCTTTGTGATATCTTCAATGGGTCCTGCGTCTCGATTTTCCACGAACCCTCTTGTCCTGTATTACTTGTCCTGTAGTAGGATGCCGGAAGTACATGGAGGGACCAGGGTCGGCGGGCTCGTACAAGCGCAGAGCTTGATGGGCAGCCGTGCGTTTGGAACTGTAGGGTTGAAATTTTCGGACCGATCTCCGATGCATGCACGTTTCTCACCCAGACGTTCCACACTAGCCACATCGAAAATGCTTGCATAGCACGGTTCGCAGCCGAGCAAGCTCAACTGCCCGTTTCACGTACACGTTTCTCGGGTTCTAAGAATAACTAGCGTTCTTGGTGTCTAGAATAAGCGGTGCATGGACAATCGGGAATGCCAAGACGCAGTCCGAACAAAGCGGAGCCGCGGACGGCTCTACTTGTATCGGCATCTAAACTGCCATTTGTGAAGTATGAATGGGCCAGAATGTGGATAGTGAGTAGGGAAGGAGCAAGACCACAAGGCAGATGGAGCAAGTTGACAGTTACATGCTGTTCAGCTGCACATGAGAGCGAGAAGACGAGCCGCTCGGCGGACGTTGAGCGAGATCTGATGTGCGTTCAGCCGGTGAGGATGACTAAATGCACTAAAGTACAACGTACATGGTACCTTGGCTACTGCGATCCCATTGTCACGGTGCATGGTACCTGGGTGGCTATGCTATTCCTCGGCACTTATGCTATACCTGGGTGCCAATGCTGTGTCTAGTACCTCTAATCCTGCGCTTAGGATTCATGGATACATTGCCAAGGGTATCCCTTATAGTAGCTACGCCGTGCTCCGCGTCCGTGTATTTACAAGTTAGGGCCTGATGTCGATGACGACACTAGGACTTTGCGTGCTGCTGATGTAGCAGGGCCCGATGACGTTGGCGTGCTTGGTGCCGGCCGGCTGCAACAGGTACACTACGTCCGACACCGCCTTGATGTTCGAGAGCACGTCGGCGTCGCTGAAGTCGCAGCGGCCCACCGTGAACGCGAGCATGTCCTTCTTCTGCTTGAAGAGCTGGCGGCCCGAGAAGTCGCGCACGAGCTGCTCCACATCGGGGCCCACGGTGCCGACCTTGGCCGAGGGCGCCAACCCACGCGGCCCCAACGTGCGAAGGATGGGCTGCAACTGTGTGAGCATCTCCGGCGTGGCAAATGCAATGGAGAAGGAGTCGAGCGACATGCCGTCTTGGATCTGCTCCACCAACTCAGCGCCGCCGACACGCGCAAGCGGGTCCACCGCACGCACGCGCTCCGCCTGCTCCGCGCTCTGCGTGAACACAAGCGCCAGCTGCGCCTTCACGGGCCGAGGCAAGCACACCTCGCCGGACAACTTGGGCGAGCCCTTTTCGGGGCCCAACTGGATCTGCAACGTGATGGTGGTCTTCTTGGCCGGCTGGCCGGCCTCGGAGGCACGGATGTACTTCAATGCGGTGGCAACGTCCATGTACAACGGGCTGCTCTGGGGTGGTTCTCTCATGGCGGCTCTCTTGGCCTGCTGTCTTTTGGCAATTACCTTGGGATCCTTGATGGCAAAGTCTTTTGGCGAAGGCCGCAATTTGGGCACGGCGTCGCGGAGGGCAACGGAAGTCGAGAACGACCGAGCAAGGGCCCTGCCTCTGAGAAGGAACATTTGGCGGAGACTGAGGTGAGAAAAATTTGAGTTACGTGCCGTGATGGGTCACATGACCGCGCACGTGATCACCAACAGTCACGTGTCACATCAACAGTCACGTGGTTGCGTGATCATGTGATCACGCGAGGGGAGTGCTCGCGCGCGGCTACGCACGATCATGCCACGCGACGTGGAGAAGTGCCTGCACGTAGGCTCCCCGCATTGTCAGCTACTCAGAAATCATGGAATGTCAGGCCAAGCGCTTGGCCCCACGACTAGTGACGCACTTTTGTTCTCCCAGATCCTTGTACTGCGCGCAGGCATCGAACAAACTAGAGATTCAAACAAAGATGCTTCACAATGTGACAGGTGATGGTCGCGAAAGCCACCTGCCGCTGCACACAACAGCCGTTGCGCGTCGCAGCCACCCTTTTTATGCCTAAAATGGGAATTCTGCGGTGGTGGCCACGCACCGCGCAGCGTCTAGATCGTGGTCCGAAGGCTATGTCCTGCAGGAGGCGGTCTTTTTCTGCATCGCGTTGCACATTCCTGCGCGCCAAGTGGGCATCGTGCCAACGCCTATGTTATTTTTGCCGAGTGAAGCCGCTGCGCTGCAACGCGCTCCAGCTTTTCCCTTCTTGTGCATTTCGCTTGGAACGGCTTCACCCTTAGGCTACTTTTCTTCTTAGCATCGTGCCATATCTCCAGCGACCACATATAAAGATTCGTTTTTGCGTGGCTTTGCAATCCGTGCACTTCCCCAGATTTACGTGAAGTCAAAACACTCACATTCTCGCTTCCTGATCTCTTGATCCCACTTGATACCCCTGATCCCCTGATCCCCCTTGATCCCATCCGTTCGCTATGAGTTTCTACCCTTTACTGATACCGCCGCAACCGCTTCCGTCGCCAAGCCCCACCGAGTACTCGCGCGTGGAAGTTGCGGGCGAAGAAATCGCCGTTCCGTCCGTTCTTGTCAACTGCTTCGACTTTGTTCTCGCAGAGGGCCTAGTGGAGGGCATCTTCCGCGTCAGCGGCTCCGCCAGGCGCATGAAGGAGCTCTGTACAGACTACTCCAAGTACAAGACGTGGCTCGATAGCCAGAACCCGTCCCCACACGATGCCGTGGGCGTGGCTAAACGGTTCTTGAGGGAGTACTTGCTGTCCCTCGGCGGCCTCTTTCTGCAGCTGCTCCTCGACCAGCTCCGGTTGATCTTTGTGGCGCACGTGAGGCGCAAGAGCACCGCCAGCCCCAAGACGTTGGAGGGTGCAGCCACCGTGATGTCTGCGCTCACCTCCGCCAGCGAGGTGGACGAGACCTCTGCGGCCACCGTGATCTCTGACCCTTCGGAGCTCGTGGACGACGTTGCGCACGCGCTTGCGACGCAGAACGCGACGTCCAAGAACTTGTTCTTCTTGTACATGTTGGGCAAGTTGAAGGAGCTTTCGGGCCACAGGGACGAGACGCGCATGAACGAGTCCAACTTTGCCATCATCTTCCAGCCGTACTTGTTCTCCACGTCGTCGCTCTCGGAGCTCCAGCCGCTCCAGCAGTTGTTGACGTTTCTCATCAGAGACGCAGACTCGCTTGCCGCGAAGTACGCCAAGTACCATACCCTCATCGGCACCCAGGACGACCTGGAGACAGAGGTGATGTCTGTGACGTCACTCGACTCGGCATCGGCCAGCTCGCCCGTCACCATGTACTCAACCGGGTCGCCCATCCGGAAGTTGTCTGCGAGCTTCAACGAGCCCAGAAGAAGAACGTCGCTCTCGGCCAAGTTCGGCCAGCTCTGGGACAACTACGCGCTCGTGGCCGGCCGGCCCAAGAGATACTCCAGCCACTCGTCCTCTGGAAGCGTCGACAAGTTGATGGACCTCCCGTCCCCGACGTCCACCTCGTTCACTATGAGCACGCCCCACCACTGCAAGTCGATGGACAGCTTGGTCCGCCGCGACAGCGAGCGGTCCAGGCTGAAGCTGCGGTCGCAGCCCGAAGACGCACCGACATCGAGAATGAAGAACGCGAACAAGCGCAAGAGCTTCATCGAGTACTTCCGCTCCAACTCCAGCGTGAGTTCCATGTCGCAGGACTCGCAGATGTCCCCGCGGACGCCAGCCGCCGCAGACTCGCCAGCACTCTGCACGAAATACGTATCGCAGGAGCCGCTCCCGCTTGTGCTCCCAGAGCACAGGAAATCCTTCAGCTTGCACCTTTCGACGCGCTTCAAGAGGAAGTGATGGGACGCTCCGGCAGCATCTCGCCACGTATGTATGGACATGAATATTACGACACGGTATGACCATTCAACTTGTAGGCCCAACTTAACTTAAAGTCCCAGCTCAATGTCTTACTGTAGGCTTGCAACTGCCTTGGAGCTCCTGCACCCAGAACCACCAACATCAAAAGACCCATGTCCATCCAGGTTCTAGCGTCCAACCGATTCATTGGCTTTCCTGATGGTAATGTGTTCAGTTGGTGCCCGACCATGAACCTCTTGGCGGTGTCCATGAACAAAACCTCCATCTGGGTGTTTCGTCTTGATGGAGAACGCGTGTACTCCATCAACAACCGCTCTGCAATCGTACACCTACGATGGAACGACAGCGGCAAGTTTTTTGCCGTGTCGGGAGCAGAGAACGTCGTCAATGTGTACGAGACCAACAACGGCAACCTAGTCAACAAGTTTGCCTCGGCAACACTTCCGATTACCCTTACGAGCTGGTGTTCTGTGGATGTCAAGAAGTCTATAGCGAGCGCCGACGAGGTTTCCCCATACCAGGACTTCTACAAGGTTGACATACTCGGGGGTATGCCCAAACTCAGTAACGAGGTGGATACAGCGACGGAAGCTAGTACAATACCAATGACTGCGACCCCCAACGCCATGTCCACGTCAGTGACAAACACAAACAAGGATGATTCCATGATCGACTATCTACTTGTGATCAACAGCGACACGCTCATGTCTGTGACTTTCAACAATTTGTTCACCGTAGCCGACATTGAGCTACCTGCGAATTACCGGTTTTTGGCCCATGCCATGGCGAAGGACCTATTCAGCCAGCTGTTTCTCATGGAGGACTCCGAGGGCAACTTGTTCTTGCAGAAGTTCTACTTGGACTTGAAGAAGGGCCAAAAGCGGAAGCATTTGCTCAACATCATCCGCTGGTGTTCGCACATTGTTTCGATCATCAACCACATCATCGACCAAGTGAGTAGCATAACGGCCGAAGCAGCCACATTCATGAGCCTTTTTGACAGATACCTCGGAAATTATAGAGACACATTATATTCCGGTACTGATCTTACCGCTCAGTTTCCTACACCAGACGAAGTGGAGGACAAAATGGTGGACGACCTCACAGACATGGTCATGACTGGACTTGTGCCGGAGTACACCAAGGACTACTGGCTCAATCAGTTTGGCGAGCGCGGCCTCATGAAGCTCTCGGCGTCTGGAAACGCCGCGTTTGACTCAGCGAGGAAGATTCTGTTCACGCAGATCATTCTAGCTCTCGAAAAGCTCATTATTCTTTTGAGCATGCTAGAGGGAGTAGCCAGAGCGGAGAAGAGCTTCGAGCGAGACCAGTTGGGGATCTCGCTCGAGTCCATCACCAAAGCTTTGGACTTGGCTAAAGCCATGGTCAACGCGGTGTACGACTTCATCTGGAAGCTCAACGACGAACAGGAGGCGCTCAACAAGTTTCTCAACTGGTGCAAGGTTGAGGTCATTGAGAAGCTTGCGAAGCAGGACAACGAGCCCGAGGCGTTTCTTCGAGCACATCCAACCGTCGAGTTCAAAACGTCGGCAATTCTCGAATACTTTGAGCATTCCATGTTTCATTCGATATTCATGGATGTTCTAGAGGTGGATTGCTCCAACAACGAAATCTTGATGAGAGATCCCCAGCCGCCTTCTCTACCGGTACAAATTGACTCGCTAAAAGAGGAGATCACCGGCTCCCTACTAAAGGGAATACAGGAGTACATTTCGCTGAAGGTGGCATACAACGAGCCGCTTCTGTTGGACGTGTTGTCCAAGCAGCTGATGTGCGCCTTGAGCCCCTTTGACTCAAGCTTCATTGTGACCGCAGCGAACGACAACAAGCTTTCTGTTGTGCACGTTGCCGACTCCTCTCTCACTAAGCAAGAACTCGTTTTCCCGGGCAGAATTGTCTCCAGCAAGCTCATAAACAAGCAGAAACTTCTAGTGCTTGCGGCAGTCGGGCCGACAACATACAAGCTTGACCTTGTACAATTGCATGAAGAGGCGACTTCCAAGTACGAAGAGCTCGATATCGTCAAGTCGCTCGCGTTTGACGCCAACACGTTCGTGAAAGACCCCGCATACTTGACTGTCAACGGATGCGGCGACAGCTCTCGCATCATCGGCTCGGTGCTCGACGCCACCAAAAAGGAATACGTTGTATTTCAACTCTAGACCAAAAGGAATATGGTCTAACTGTGCATTGGATATATGAATCTATTCGTAAAAATTCGTCATGGGACTCATGGTGTACTGGCCATCGACAACGCTGAACTGCCTCACGACGTACTCTCTATAATAAAACCGAATGTTCCTGGCATCCGGAATGAGCGTCTTGTGGCGAACATACTTCTTCTCAAAGAGTGACACTCTTCCCTCTTCGCGGTTGTGCTTGCGCACCATGTACCGCCAGAAATTTCTGTTGAAGCCCACCTCTGACCGTTCCGTGGCTACTGCAATCAAGTGGTCTAGGTCGTCTCTTGGGACGGGCCTGAAGTCACTCAATAGCGACTTGACGTAGTTGACTTTGGTCTTGAGTCGATGCTCCCGCGACTCCACGCTTAGCGGAAGACCGTACCTGTTTGGCTCGTACGTCACCTCCAACGGAAGCACTTTGACCAGCAGTAGCACCGAAGAGTTTGCCGCTACAAACTTGTGGAAGGCAGTGGCCTTCTCAAGAAGTAGCGCTAGGTTACTCTGCGGTCGCTCGTGCGAGATGGGCAAGAGCGGCTCGAACTCGGGCTGTAACCCCAACTCGTGCATGAGCAGAAACAGCTCCACGGGCTGCAGCTTCTTGTATTCGCGGAAGTACCTCGCCACGCTCGCCGGCCGGCCAAACTCCTCTATTAGGTGCACCTGCGGCCAGATGTGCTTGAACTCGTTGTACTTTGTATGCTGAAACTCGCGTGCCCACCTTGGAACGCTCTCCTTGTACACCAAGTCCAAAAGCGAGCCGAACTCCTTATACTTCTCGCCCACGAGTATGTTGTCCATGGTGCTAAGAGCAGCATCGAAGCGACGGCGGTCCACAACAGCATGGGGCACCACCTTGCCCGTCTGAAATACAAACCTCATCCTTTTTCGGAGCACGCCAATGCTTGCCGTATCCAACGGGAGCCGCGCGACCCTGCGTGCAAGCTTTCGGTAGTACGGTAGCGCAGACATTGGAGTGCAACAAAGTAGCGCGAAACATCACCAACTACCATGGCTTTGGCGGAGACCATCCTACGCAAGGTGCACAAGCTCGGGCTCGTGCCGAAGATCATCCGAGCACTTCCCCTCGTGTCGCTCTTCTTGGCTGTGGCCAGTGTGGCGTGGCTTGCCTTCTTGCCGGTGGACGGCCAGTATCGCAACACGTATATCTCAGAGAACGCGTTGATGCCGGGCCAAGTGACGTCGTACTTCCGCGAAAGCGAGTGGAACCACGTGCGCGGGTTCCGGTCCGAGGTGGTCAAGTGGGACTTTGACGCCGTGTCGCTTGCGAACCCCACGTTGGAGCTGTGGTTGGAGGACTTTGGCTTGACGGTGTCCCACCACCACGACGCCAAGACGAACCTCACCACCATGTACCTGTTGATGCACGCGCCGCGTGGTGACGACACAGAGGCGTTGGTGTTGGTTGTGCCGTACTTTACTGCGGACGGCGAGGCCAACGTGGGCGGCTTTGCGTTGGGCCCGGCGTTGGCGCGCTACTTCTCGCGGTTGTCCATCTGGCTGAAGAACATCATCTTGGTGTTTCCCCGCGACGGCAAGACCGTGCTCCGCCTGTGGGTGGGTGCGTACCATACGACTTTGGACGATACGGCGGGCTCCATCGACGCAGCCATTGTCATGGAGTACCCGTCCGAGCTGGACGGCTTCGACCACATGGAGTTGTACTACGAGGGGCTCAATGGGCAGTTGCCCAACTTGGACTTGATCAACACCGCCACCACCATCGCACGCCACGAGAGCATGCGGGTGAGCGTGCAGGGCATCAACATCGGCAGCACCGACTACTGGTCGCGCGTGCGGGTGTTGGCGTGGGGCATTTTGCGGCTCGCGGTGTCGGGCTTTGCCAACCGCGCCGTTGGGTGCGAGTCCTTCTCGGGGTGGCAGATCCAGGCCATCACCATCCGGGCGGTGAGCGGGAGCGGCCCCGACATCACCCAGTTCGGGCGCATCGTGGACTCCACGTTCCGCTCCGTCAACAACTTGCTCGAGAAGTTCCACCAGTCGTTCTTCTTCTACCTCTTGCTCTCGCCCACGAACTTCGTGTCCATCGGCACCTACTTGCCCGCGGCGGTTCTCGTGGGCGCGTCCTTCGCGGTGAGCTCGTTGTACACGTTGGCCAACGGCGTGAGCCCTGCTGACTACATTGCCAACTTGGGCGTGTTGGTGGGCGTGTACACCGCGATCGAGTTGGTGTGCGCGGGCGGTGCTTTCCTCTTGCAGCACGTTGTTCTCGCGTCCGAAGCCAGAGACGTATGCTCAGCTACCATTGTCGCAGCTCTTGGTACTGTCACACTCGCCGCCGCTGGCGGATCGCTTTTGAGGGGCTCACACTCACTTGTGTTCAGCCGTGCCATCTCGTACATGCTCATTGCGTTCTCGCTCTACTTCATTGCAATGCTCATCACGAGCTTGCTCATCGTGCACTTTGCGTTGGCGTTGACCATCGGCATCTGCGCGCTCCCGCTCACGTTCGTGACGCCGTTGATCCAGTCGGGCAATGGCGTCAAGTCGAGAGTTAAAATCGCCGTGGCCCTCTTGGCGTCGTCGCCTGTCACTGCATTGATTGCGTTGGGCTACTTCGTGGACGGCGGCGAGTACGAGGGCGTTGTCTCTGTTGTCAAGGGCTTGCTCACGTCGTGGCACGAGCTACAGTCGTGGACGTGGTTTGTTGTTGCCTTGGGTTGGTTCCCTTCGTGGGCGTGCGTGGCGCTCGCGTGCACGTTTGGCGACTTCAGCGAGGAAAAGAAAAAGGCTGAATAGAAGCGAGGTCATCTTCTTGATGACTCCATTCATACGAGGCAACCTGGGGCTATCTATCCGTCAGACCACGATCATTATCTGTCCTAGAGATGTATATAGATCATATCGGTGAAAAGAGGAAGATTGAGTGCATTCCGTACATAAAATATGTAGTTCGTGTCAGGTGAAATATAATCGAACTGTTCGCAGAGCGAACGTCTGCAAGTGTATACCTTTCGCATTGTCTGGGAATACATGAACGTTTTGTAAGGCAAACGAATGTATCTAGCGAAAATACGTGGAATAGATTGTGAGCGAAACGTCTCGTATGTAAGGTGGACGATGTCCACAATTGAGCGAATAGCTAATTGACGGCGGCGTCAAATGATCTACGACTTGTATGTCTTGATGAAGCCCTCGTGGAACTTGGTCCAGTGGTCGATCCACTCCGTTCCCGGGGCCAAAAACGTCGTTCTAAGGTGGAAGGTGCCTGGCACCTGGCCAAAGCCGTTGCCGGGCACGCAGCAGATACCGGTCTTCTCCAACAACTCCGTGCAGTAGAACTCGTCCACAGTGATGCCAAGGTCCGCGGCCTTAGCAAACAACTTGGGGTACTTCTCTTCCGTGAACGCCAACTTGGGGAAGAGGTACATGGCGCCCTGAGGCTTGTTGCACTCAATGTCGGTCATCTTGAGAAACGACTCGTACAACAGCGTGGACCGCTTCTCCAAGTCCTTGTGGATGGACGACGTCTCGTGGTGGTAGAGGTCGTACGACGGACTGCCCTTGCGTGGCGGGTTGATCATGAGCTCCACGAGCGCCTGCCCGGACACCACCGGGCAGAGGTTGATGGACGCCAACTTGAAGATGATGTCTTGCACCTCGGGCGCAAACCCCACGAGCTCCATGTACCCGCCGCGCTGGCCGCACTCGCCGCTCACGCCCTTGGACGTGGAGTGCAACGACGCGAGCTGCACGTTCTTGTACGTCTCGGGGTCTTTCTCGAGAAGCTGCGACAACACGCGCTTCATCGACACGAACTTGCCGCGGAACACGTTCTCCTGGTACACCTCGTCGGCAATCACCACGAGGCCGTGCTCGGCCGCGATGTCGAGGATGGCCGCGATGTCGGCCTCCGACAAGATGGACCCCGTGGGGTTGCCCGGGTTGATCACCACCAAGCACTTGGGCTTGACGCCCTTGGCCACGTTCTCCGCAATGAGCGCGCGGATCTGCTCCGGGTCCGTCAGCCAGTGGTTGGCCTCGTCCAAGTAGTACCCGATGGGCACCGCGTTGTTGAGGGCAATGGACGCCGTGTAGAGTGGGTACTGCGGAATCGGGATGAGGAACCCCGTGTTCAGCCCCGACGACAACACCTGGATCAAGTACAGCACCGCCGCAGAAGCGCCGCCCGTCAAGAAGACGTTGCGCGCCTCGGCTGGGTACCCGTCTCTTCTGGAGATGAAGTCGGCCACCGACTTGCGGATCGTGGCGTCGCCCTGCGAGTGCGAGTACGCGCCCACGGAGCCCGTGCTCTTGAGCAATGCGCGAGCCCGCTCCAACACATCGGGCGGGTACAACGCGTCCTTGACGTTCAGGTCCAACTGGTCGACCTTGCTGATAAGCGTCGGGTACTGCATCAACGACAAGACCTGGCGGTACCACGACAACGGCTTCTGGTCCAACTGCTGCGGGTTGCCGATGTTGGCGCTGATGATGCGATCATAAGGCAAGCCGTGGTTCTTTTCTTGGAGTTGCGAGCGTAACTCGTCGGCCCGGATGGGGATCTTGCCGCGAACAGCGTACTTGGCCTCGAGCGTCAGCTCGTTCAAGTCGGACGTGCCGAGCCGAGGCGCCGCCTTGAAGGTGGCTAGCATTCTGCGTGTGTGGCGGAAGCGAAGCATGGTTGATCTTATAGCGAGAAGTTCTGGCAGGTGAAATAAGCTTTGTAGCGGGGAAGAGATGGGTGCTCGGGTGCGCTAGAGCGCCGTCCTGCAGGACCCTATCTCTGTGGTGTCCCGATCAGGCCAGACTAACACCGAGTCACAGACTAAGTCACCACCAAAGTCCGAGATCGGCCAGACATCTTGGTCAATGTTCATTAGCGACGTAGAGATCGTTCTCGAAGCGAACAGTAGCGGAAGGAATTGAAGGACAGGGTGGAGAGCGATCGTGCGACTGTTCGGACATTAACCTCCATTCGGCACTCCATACGGTACTCCATTCGGCACGCAGTACCACAATGGGCGCAAGGGATAGCATCCATGGATATACGGCAATAGCAGGGTTGACTCCTCGGCTGGACGAGTCACATGGAAGTAGCTGGACGATAAGCGTCACGTGACCCGCCAGGGTAGACTTTTAGATAAGGGCGTGACGACAAGAAAACGAGAAAGTATGGGGGTCAGAGTCGCCGACTCTGTCGCGTGACTCGGCCGCTCGCTTGCGGCCCCGCAAGTTTCTTGTGCTCAGATGGAGGCGCAAGTCATCTTAAGCGTTAAGACGTGTGCGCAAGCATCTTAACGCTGCTGTGCGCAAGCGAAGTTCTGCCGCATGGTGGTGTACTGCCTGCAGGACGTGTAGCTCGCGATGCCCAGATCAACCTCCAGCAACTGTTGCGACGGCGGTGGTAGGCTATGCGGGCAGGGCTCTCGTCCAATCTTCGTCGCGTCAGGTACAATTCTGGCGCCGTGCGCTTATCACCTCGCGACAGAGCAATCTGCTGCCTGCAGGCGCCGTGTTGGATCGCGGACTTGTGAGTGAGCCTCGCTTATCCGGCTCGCAGCCGGCCCCGGGCCACGAAAGGGCTCCGAGCACAGGCGTTTGTCGCGAGCCAATCGTATTCTTTTTCGTCCGTGTAGCTGTCTCCAGCAAGCGAAGCGCAACCGAGTCAGGCTTTTCTTGCCCAACAACTGGTTACGATACCTTTCAGGTTGCGGTAACGTGACATGCCCCAGATGGTGCAGATCGGAGTGGTGCAGCGGCTGAAAAAGTACAGGCCAGACTATAAAACAGCCCACTTCCCCGGCTTTCACTCCAAGTTTCCCACGCAACTTCACCTTCAATTCTCCCCGCCCAGTTGCGCTTGATACCCCCAATGTTGACCACGCGATTCCACCTCGCGGTCGAGACCCAGCCCGCCGCCGTGGCGGAAAACCAGCCGCTCTCGGCGTTTCTCCTCGACTGCCTGACTCCGCTCAAAAGATCCGACTCGTTTCCGCCGGCCAAGGACGGCCGGTCGTATTCCATCTGCGACTTGAAGAATGTTTGTAACAACGCCAGTACCCCTCCCAGCACAATGCGCAACCATCACAGGCGCATATCGGTGCCCATAAGGTTCCAGGCGCCGCGCGCCATGGACGAGGCTACCGCAAAGTAAAGTGACCGACGGGCGGTACGGGGCATGATCATGGATCATTGGGCATTCATTTCTCCTAGCTACGGTTAGTGTAACAGTACATATTCAACGGTTCGGCATAGATCAGATGTAGCCTGTATGCAGCGTGAGCTGTGAGTGGATGAGTAGCTATGAGCAGCTGGGAGTAACTTTGATGGCTGTGAGTAACTAAGAGTGGCTATGAGTGGCTATGAGTAGCTATGAGTGGCTATAAATAGCTATGGGTAACTATGAGTAGATGAGTAACTGTGAGTATATGAGTAGCACGAGTAGCACGAGTAGCTATGAGAGTATCTTGGTATTGAGTAGCTGGATTAGTCCGTGCCAAAGTAGAGGGAGTCGATGAAGCGGTTGCGGAACGGCCAGTCCGAGTCCTTGAAGTGTTCGCGGTTGTAGGTTTCGTTGAAGTCGTCCATGTTGCTCATCTTGCCAACCACCAACGTGATGTGCGGGAACACGTTCAAGATGCGCTTGACGCCAATCTCCGTCAGCAAGTACGTGATCATGATGATGTTCTTCTGGTCGATGTTGTGGTCGATCAACACCTGGATGGCCATGATCGCGCCCGCGCCGCTGATGATCTGCGCGTCGAGCAAAAAGTACGCGGCGTTGGCGTCCACCAACGGCAACGACTCCATATGCAATTGCGGCTCGCCCGTGAGCGAGTCGCTCTGGATCAAAAGCTTGCCGATGGGGATGGCCAGGAACGTCTTCTTGATGGAGTTCATGAAGCAGTCGCCCGACCGGATCACGCTCACCGCCACGAGCTCCTGCAACTGCGCCCGCCCGCTGTAGCTGTAGTTTTTGGGGCACAGCACAAGCGCCTTGGCGTAGCTGCGCAAGCTGTCGAGCGCAGTCTCCACGAGGAGGTTGGCCATGCGGTCAAAGTAGAAGATGAAGTCCGTGCGGTCGGTGGAGGCGTCAAACAAGATGGAGTGGATGCCCGCGGTGTGGTTGTTGGCCGGGAGGAGCTTCAAGTTGCGCAAGCGCGCCACGTCGAGCGTCATGCCGTGCCCCAACGCCTTGAGCCGGCTGAGGTGCAACGTGCTCTTGATGGCGAGCTGCTTCTTGATGTGTTTCAACATCAACTCGATCGCCGTGGTGTTGTCGAGCCCGCGCGGAATCACCAAGTCCGCGTTCTGCATCGTCGGCTGCACGCTCAGCACGGCGTTGGGCTTGACGAACGTCTCCCACTGGCGGAGCGCCCCCTCCAACTCGCGCCCGCGGTAGAGAATGTCTCGCGTGAGCCGGCGCGCCAAGCACACGTCCAAGTCGGTGTCGACAAAGATCTTCATGTCCATCAAGCTCAAGAGCCGCTCGTCGTACAACGCGTAGATGCCCTCGATGATGATCACGTTCGCGCCGTACACCGTGATGGTCTTGTCCGTTCGCGTGTGGTGGCAGAACGAGTACACCGGGATGTCGGTCTTCTTGCCCTGCTTGAGCGACGCCAACGTGGCCGCGGCCAAGTCCAAGTCGATGGCGTTGGGCGTGTCAAAGTCGTAGTTGTTGTTGAACGCCTGCTGGGACTCCTCCGCCGAGAGCGGCTTGTAGAAGTTGTCAAACAGAAGGAGCACCGTCCACGGCTGGTTCAACTCCAGGATGATGCGCTGCGACACCGACGTCTTGCCCGATCCGGAGAAGCCCGCCACGCCGATCACGTACGGCTCTGTCCACGGCGGGATGTAGGTGTGCTGAGGCACGGCGCCGGCGGCCGCGAGGTGCTGTAGGTCGAGCTCCGACATGGACTTGCCCGATTGGGGCATCGGGCTGGGCGAGATGAACGACGAGTCGTGGCCGTCGTCGGGCGCAATGCGGGTGGACGCCCGTCTGGGCTTCAAGGGCATCGTGATGTTAGCGATGACCTTGTGTGCACATCTCCTACAACATGCCCATGGAGCACAAGTCCGTCCACGGACGGGGGCAGCGAAGGCGGAGAGATACAGACTACGAGGAATCGAACTATAAGGAGCAACCAATTGCGCCTGGCCCAGGCAACGCCCCACACACCATGTCTGGCCAAGGTGTTGGTGAGAGTGGTGCAACTGGTGCAACAAGTACAGCTGGTAATGGCCGCGAACGTGATGCGGAACGTGATGGGGAACGTGAAAGGAATGCGGGAGACAGTGCGAGGCGCCTAAAGAGCAGCTTTGAGACCAAAATCAACCGTCTTGAGGCGGACGTGGAGAGGATGAGCGGGAGAGACCTCACCCCAAAGCAGACGCAAGAGTACCGAGAGAAGGCGGAGATGCTTGAGTCCGTGCGCGAGTTCCAGAAGCAGAACCAGCATTACGCCCCTCCGTCTGATGCAGATTTGGGCCGCAAACGCAAACGTGAGTTGCTCCATTCCAAGCAGGTGCCCGAGAAGAGGAAGCAGTACGAGAACCAGTGGGAGCTAGACCAGCTCCGCAAGGCCCAGGAGGTCGTGTCGGCCAATCCAGACGAGATCCAGCTCGCAGAGAGCGGCGACTACGAGTTTGTGTTTGACGAGTCGCAGTTTGTCGACTTTACAGAAGAGGCCGAGCTTGCTGGCCAGGACGGCGAGGAGATTGCGCCCAAGCAGAAGTTCAGCGACATCCAACAAGTGCGCAAGTCTCTTCCCGCGTACAAGTATAGGACCCAGTTCCTAGAAGCCATGGAGGCCAACCAGGTCTTGATCGTGGTCGGCGAAACGGGCTCGGGCAAAACAACACAGCTTCCACAGTATTTGTACGAGGCAGGGTACTCCAACGGCGAGGGCAAGATTCTTAAAATTGGGTGCACGCAGCCAAGAAGGGTGGCTGCAACATCTGTGGCCAGGAGAGTCGCCGAAGAGGTTGGCTGCGAATTGGGCGAAGAGGTGGGCTACAGCGTTCGGTTCGAAAACGAGTCCTCCAGCAGTACATGCATCAAGTACTTGACCGACGGTATGCTACTCCGGGAATTTCTTTCCGACCCTCTCTTGAGCACCTACTCTGCGCTCATGATCGACGAAGCACACGAAAGAACGGTGTCCACAGAGATCATCTTGAGTCTTTTGAAGGACGTTACCAAGGAGAGAAAGGACTTGAAATTGATTGTGGCCTCAGCCACCATCAACGCAGACAAGTTCTCAAAGTATTTCGATGGGGCTCCCATCTTCAGCATTCCCGGCAGACGATTTCCGGTGGACGTGCTCTACACCAAGCACCCCGAGGCGAACTACATCCAGGCAGCCATCACCACGGTGTTCCAGATTCACACTAAGCAGGAGAAGGGCGACATCCTTGTGTTCTTGACTGGTCAAGAAGAAATTGAAACTATGGAGGAGGCGCTCAACGACGCATGCCTGAAGTTGGGGGGCCTGATCATGAACATGATCGTTGCCCCCATCTATGCCAACCTTCCTCCGTCTGCCCAGAGACGAATCTTTGACCCCACGCCGCCAGACGCCCGCAAAGTTGTCCTTGCAACCAATATTGCAGAAACGTCCATCACCATAGACGGCATCAAGTACGTGATTGACCCCGGGTACGTCAAGGAGAATGTATTCAACCCAACCACAGGCATGGAAAGCTTGGTGGTTGTGCCTTGCTCGAGGGCGTCCGCGGACCAGAGAGCAGGTCGTGCTGGGCGAGTTGGGCCCGGCAAATGCTACAGGTTGTTCACCAAGTGGTCGTTCTACAATGAACTACCGGCCAACCCCACGCCCGAAATCTTGCGTGTGAACTTGAGCACCGTGGTGCTCTTGCTCCTCTCGATGGGCGTCACCGACCTTGTCAACTTTGACTTCATGGACCCGCCAAGCAAAGAGACGCTCATCAAGTCGCTCGAGCTTCTCTACGCACTCGGAGCACTCAACTCCAAGGGGCAGCTCACAACCACGGGCAAGAAAATGGCCGAGTTTCCCATGGACCCCATGTTCTGCAAGTGCCTACTCGCCAGCGGCGAGTTGGGGGTGACGGCGGAGATCTTGTCCATCATGGCGATGTTATCCGAATCATCTAATTTATTCTATCGACCTAAAGACAAGAAGGAACAAGCTGACAAGAAGAAGGCGGCGTTCATGCACGAGGCCGGCGACCACCTCACGCTCTTGAATCTCTGGCACCAGTGGGCCGACAGCGGCTACTCCAACCTCTGGTGCGAAGACAACTTCGTGCAATACCGCACAATCAAGCGGGCACGCGACATCCGCAGCCAGCTCGAACGGCTCTGCGCGCGCATTGGCCTCGAGGCGGGCGAGCTCAAGCGAGAGTGCGACGTGAGCAGGGTGCAGAAGGCCATCTTCTGCGGCTTCTTCCCCAACGTGGCGCGGCTCTCCAAGCTCGGCAGCAGCTATATGCTGCTCAAGAAGAAGCAGCCCGTGCACGTCCACCCGTCGTCGGGGATGTTTGTGGTGAAGCCGCCGCCGCGCATGCTCCTCTACCACGAGCTCGTGTTGACCAGCAAGGAGTACATGCGGAATTGCATGCAAATTGACGAAAAGTGGGTTGGTGAGTTGGCGGGGCATTACTATACCTCCTAGTCGCACGGGAGACAACACCACGGAGATGTCAGCGAGATTCGATGGTTGATTGACAAATGCAAAACATGTTGGGCCATGCATTCATCGATGGCATCGGATGGTGGCCGGCTAGACCACATACAGATAGAATTCACGAAGACACATGACAAGACTCGGCAATGGCCAAACCAACTCTGAAGCAGCCATCCATCCAGTTAAAGAAAGCACCGCCCATGTCATCCAATGCGTAATGGATAAGAAGAACGAACAATGTCAAATGACGAGGTGAATAGGCAGGCCAACGGTGACCGTGAACAGACGAATGAGAAGACACGATTCATCATGGAGTGGTCAAGTCGCACGCGCTGATGCGCCGGTCCAACACATTGCCCGTCTTCTTGCGCCGCAGAAAGCTCTCGCACGCGCCGTGCACGCCGACCCGCTTGATGAGCTTCAGGTAGAAGAGCCCGCACGCGTTGCACAACGTGCGCAGCCCCGACGGCCCCAGCCGCCACTCCGGCGTCTGCGTGCTCCCGCACTGCGAGCACCGTGTGCTGCTCCGCAAGCAGAGGTCCTTGTTGAGGTAGTCGCGCAGCAGACTCGACGGCAGCATCGTGTGCGCACGCACGCCCGGCGGCTTGACCGTGAAGGCGAGCTGGCCGTGCTCGTCCTTGCGGGGCTCGTCCTTGCGGGGCTCGTCCTTCGCGCGGTCGTCCCACCGCCGCTTGCGGTCCTTGCGCACCCTGTTCTTTGCGCAGCCAAAGAGCCGTGCGCCCGTCTCGTGGTACTCTTTGAGCCGCGCGAGGTACTCGTCCGGGAGCTTC